>OZ038492.1:96070547-96133047 GCA_964036315.1 Acanthosepion esculentum
GTGTGGAATTAGTTGTCAATCACAGTAGCCAGTTTCTTGAAAGTTACCAGGTAAGAAGAAGGAACAACAGGTGGCTATGCCCAGATTCTATCAAGGTACAATCATCAAGTGATGGAAAATAAGTTCACGTCATCTATTATAATCCTGGAGGGTTGTTATGCCACCTCATTTCCTACTACAAGGACTCGGGGTCAGCATTAAAGCGCTGAACACATTTGTCGGTTGGTCATGGGTCTGGCAAATTCGCCCGGTACAAATTCTAAATATCATAACAAACTCGGCTTTCCAAATTTCAATGACAACCAGCCTAGGAGAAGGGCAACTCTAAATTCAAAACCAGCTGGGTATGTGGCTTTCAACTTCATCCCTTAAAAACGTACTCTTAGGTGTCTAGGCGTAGGGGGTGAGTAATTTTTATATTTTTTTTATTTTTGGAAATTTTCTGATCGTCCAGTTTGTTAAAATGTTCTTGTTTATTAAGTTTGCACCTCTTGACTCTTTAAATAGTTCTCCTACCCCCACTTTTACTAAGAACCCAACCCCATTTGTTGCATATTGAGGGAAATTCTGAGCTTAATTTCAATTATTAAGAACCCCCTTGTATTAGACACCTAATAATACTTGTGAGAAGAACCACATCAGAAGCAAGGATCATGACGAAAACGGTAGAACTATACACCAAAGGAGAGATTAATGGTAGGAGGAAGAATTAGGACAATTATTTTATATGTATTTTATATATCATCATCATCATCGTCGTCGTCGTCGTCGTCGTCGTCGTCGTCGTCGTCGTCAGTCTCCTTCCTGCTTGTGGTTGTATAGTCGCTACGCTGCTGAACACCTGACATGGTCGCTTTACATGCCTCAGCAGGTATCCATTCATGCATAGCGAGTCTCGGTCAAAGTAGACCTGGCGGAACCAGTCCCTCTCCCTCTCCCGCTCCAGGTCAGACCATAGATGACGTCCTCAGACATGAAGCTTCGCCTTATTAAACGGACACGTGGTCGTTGATTCCATTGGTGGAACCCTCCGCCTCTGGCCTTTGACTTCAGACTAGGGAGCCCTCCGACCACCGATGCGGTGTCATCACCACTCAGTATATAGTGCCAGTAGTTCAGTCCCGTGTGCAGATTTAGCCTGCAGCCGGTTGAAACTCACTGTACTTTCTCCAGGCCGAACTCTTCACTGGCGAGGACCTCGGAACCACTGCACACCGAAGTATCCGCATAGTTCGGTGCTAGAAGCGATGAAGTAAGGAATTTTCTTTTTTTTGGTGGTGGTGGGGGGGGGTAGCTGGACTTCGGAGTAAATGGATAATCGTTAAATATAACAATTATTATTATTATTATTATTATTATTATTATTATTTTATTTCCTTTGATTTCTGGTGTGTACTCATTTCTTTCCGGGTCCCGCACAGGGACCTAAGGTTAGAAATGGCATCATGACATTTTCCACTGGAAGAAAAACAAAAAAAAAAAAACATATTTTACATAGACTAAGTCCTTCGTAAGGTGAGAACAATTTTTTATATTTCTTTAAGGCATGGGCTTCCAGGAATCCCTCCAATTAGTCTACTGGAATCTTTTCCAACCAATCCGAGGGCTCCAACTACAACAGGGATTGTTGATGTTCCCATGTGCCACATTTTTTAGATTTCTATTTGAAGGTCCCTGTATTTTGACAGCTTTTTGAAGATCTTCAAAGATACATTGCAGTCTTCAGAGACTGCCATATCAATAAGGAGGCACTTTTTTGTGTGCGATTATTATTATTATTATTACCAGTACAGTCGTTTTTCATTACAAGACAAGCAACGTTTGTAAAAAGACTTATATTTTTTTGTAGATTTATATATTTTTATACTTGAAAAAATTTTTTTTTTTTAAATATAATCTGAAGACAGACATTCAGTTGAAATATTGTTTAATATTGTCAAACACTGTGGGTTTTTTTCCTTATCTTTATCTTTTCTTAAACCGCACTTTTCTCTCATCTGTTGTATTATTATCATTATTATGAATATTATTATTTCTTTCATTTTTCTTTTATACTCACTTCCGGCTACCAACCGGAGACCTGCCATCATGATATTTTCCACTGCAATTTTGAGTAAAAAAAACCACAAAAACAACCTAAAAATGCACACTTTTTACATAGAAAAAGCACTTCGTTGAGTGTGAGCTGTGCATGTGAGAACATTTTTTGTACTACTATAAGGCATAGTCTGCAAGGGATCCTTTCAATGAGTCTGTCAGAATCTTTTACAAAACAAAGGCCCCAACTTAAACTGGAATTATTGATGTCTTTATGCGCCACATTTTTTTAAATTTTCCACTTCAAGCTCCTTGTATTATGATATATTTTTGAAGACCTTCAAAAACTGCATCCAGTCTGCATCGAACGACCATTTCAATAAGAAAACACATTTTATTTTTTCTGTGTATATTGTAAAGTCCCAACAAATTGTTTTAGGTCCTATGTCTGTAACCGGGTTTGGATGGTGTTCATACCAATTTTTTGCTGTTTACTTCTCATAAAAGTAACAGATATTCCAGTGCGGATAGCTGCCCACCCTGTCATACCGAGTTTTATATTCGGTGGGTGCTCATATCGTGCAATCTGGTCAATTGTCTCTGAGTATTCATCACAAAATCTGCATTTAGGGGCAACACATTTTTCAATATGTTTGCGTTATAATTTCTAGTTAGAAAGCAGTATTATTATTATTATTAACATTATTATTAGTAGTATTAGTAGTAAAACTGTTTAAATGATAAATAATAGAAAGTAATAAACAATAAAAATAAATAATGTATATAATAATAGAAAAAATCGTCGAATATTTTTAAAACCAATTATTATTAATATTTTATTTTCTTTGATTTCTGGTGTATACTTATTTTTTCTGGGTCCTTAGGTCAGAAAGGGCATCATGACATTTTCCCCTGAGCAGTTTTGGAAAAAAAAAAAAAACCTTAAAATCTCACACATTTTACATAGATAAAGCTCTTCGTAAGGTGTGAGCTGTACTTGTGAGTACAATTTTTTTATATCTCTTTAAGGCTTGAGTTGCCTGGGATCCCTTCAATGAGTCTACCAGAACCTTTTCCCAATCAATGCAAGGGCTCCAACTTCAACTGGAATTGCTGATGTCTTCACCTGCTACATTTTTCGGATTTCGATTTCAAGCACCTTGCACTTTGATAGTTTTTGAAGATCTTCAAAGATGCATTACAATCTGCAGGAACCTCCATGTCAATAAGAAAGCACATTCTTTTTTTGTGGTCTCTGATCACGATGTCTGGGTGATTAGCTTTGATTATTCTGTCTGTGTGTATTGTAAAGTCCCATAAAATTGTTACAGACCCTATGTCTGTAACTGGGTCTGGTGGTGTTCATACCAATTTCTTGCAGTTATCATTATTATTATTATTATTGTTGTTGTTGTTGTTGTTAAATAATATAAAATATTCGACAAAGCATAATAGTAAATAGAAAAATAAACATCGCAAAATAAATGTTAGGATTTGAGTCGACTCTTCTACAAATTCGAATGTACGTCCTCTTACCAAAATATATTAAGAAATAAAAAAATGAATAAACAAATGTGTATTTTATACGCGTTTTAAAACACTGTTTTCCTGTGGTGCAACATATGTTATTTAATGTGTATTGTTTATTTTACATAACACCAACAGCTTTGTGCATTTTAACTGGGTTTAGTGCAGTAAATATCTCCATTGTCTTTATGCTGCACTCAGTTCATTCTGCTATTACATTGCGTTCGGCAATCTCTCGGTCATATCGACTATATTACATATTTATTTATTTGGACCGATTTGTGTCATGTGTCCAAAGAGTGCAGTTGTGTGAACTAGGCGTTCTTCATGTTAGCGTTATGATAGAAAGCCCTTGCAAACGGCTGGTATCTCAGTTGATAAGCAGGTTAAAATCATTTGTAGTTGACGAGCATGAATGCATGCCGGTGTAGTGGTTGGTTGGTGGGGTGGGTACAACGGGGCTCAGTAGGAGACTGTGGGAGCGCGCACCACAAAAGCACAAAATGGACATTCGTTCTTGCTTGGTATTTATATTTCTGTCACTTGATGTTTTATTAATTAAAGAATTATGTGGGTAGAGATAAGATCTGACACTGTTTACCCTGTTCTAAATTGATTTATGCATAGCCATGGGTGACATTTTAACCATACATACATACATATATATATATATATATATATATATATATATATATATATATATATATATATATATATATGTATGTATGTATGTATGTATGTATGTATATATAAATAAAAAGAAAGAACAGTAAGATATATAATCCAGTGTTCTTATTGGTATTTTTTATTTTTACAAAACAGTGCTCAATGTAAATTTACAGAGCATAAATATCCAAAATTCGCTTGAAGATGAAACAGAACTAATGCTTTTAATTTAATTATATAATTAAATTTAAAGTTTTTAGCTTCAGTTTTTGAAACATGGTTATTACTGTGTAGCGAAAAAAAACATATTTTAAATCAGTTAATTTATAATAAGTATATATATATATATATATAGTGTCTGGCCTCTCGTATCCGAGGATACCCGTCTACTGGTGCGGCTAGCTAATCCCCGTTGCAGACGTCTGCTCAGGCATATTTGTGTTTATTCAATACAAAAAAAGACCACGTGTCGTTTATACTGAAACTATGCTGATTGGACCTTAGTTACAGTTTCTGGGAGAGGGCGTGTTATGTAACATGATCAACAGTTTGAACAGGGGCAGGACAATCAAACTCTCTATCACGATGACTTGTGACTCCGTGCTAGCACAACCAACGACGGCTTCCAAAGGTTCCGTCGACCCAATTTCACTCACAAGTCTGGAGTCATACCCGTGGTATGGTTTTCAAGCAGTTTCGAAAGATACCACACTCTGGGATCGCTTCCTCCAGACCGATAACACCAAAAAGTTACCTTCCTGACAAATCGACTCTGTGAGATTCGAACCCGGGTCTTATGGTCAGAAAGCGAACGTTCTAACCACTCGGCCACGTTTCCACATTCAGATATAAATAATTCATATATATATATATAAATTCAGATATAAATAAATATATAAATAAATATATATATATATCTGTAAAAAGACAATATAAATAAAGACAACCAATGCGTTTCTCCCATACGAGACGGTTTGGTTGTTTTGTTTTACGGCATATCAACATCTCAATGGGTTATTTAATGCCGACAAAATTTTTTATTGCTGGTTTTGTCAAAAATCTGTTTCTGGTAATATTTTTCCTTCAAAAATGTATTGCTGTAATAATTTTTTTCAAAAAAGTATTGCTGGTAATATTTTTTTCCAAAAATGTATTGATGGTAATAGTTAACTATTTGCCCATAGCTGGGACTCTAACAGGTGCTATCACTCTGGGTCAGGGTTGACCTAGGAACACCAGTAATTAAGAGGTGGTTCCACGCTCCTCAAAACCCCCTGATCAGAGGCCTTGCTGCTGGACGTAGTTTATCGTCTTACCCAGGACGCGGATGTAGTTTATCCTCATACCCAGGACGGCCATAGATAGACGGCGCATCTCCAACGTTTACTCGCCCATTGAAAAGAGTTTTCAGCCTTGGATATTGTTTAGCAAGGTTATTCTAATTAAAGTTCGGTTACACAAGAAGTAGCCATATACTTTGTGTTGTGACGCATTCCTTTTTTCAACTTTATTTAAGCTAACTGCAATTTATGCCACACTAGCGATTCAGTTAGCCAGTAGTTTGGTGATGGTCACGTGATACAAAGACACTTCGAATCAGAAAGAGACCGCTGAAATGTCTTTGATACACAGTGAAGAAGGAGGGATTGGAGAATTTGACACTCACAGGACATAACGAAGACAAACGGGACTGGGGAAGGGACAGGGTCACGTACCTAATAAGCTTGTGTGAATGGATGACAGAACGAGGTGAGTAGAAGTTAAGGCATAAGGGAAAAAGCTGCTAACAGCTACAATGGATAGGAAGTTCAAGAGAACCATGATCGGCAATACCCTGAAGGGAGACGGCATACAAGAAGAAGTACTTCTGAACTTCCATTTTTGATCGCATCGGTAAATATTAGGCAGAAGGCAATGCCTTATTGATGATTTTTTTTCAACCTCTCTTGATCACTAATGGTAGGAACTAATAAAAAAAAGAATAGTTTCGGAAATGCTGTGACTGGCGAAAATAATTTGGTCTTTATGAATGTCACTCATATATTTCTGCTTGTTCATAACTGCGGCATTCCATACATCAAAATGAAGTACTCGAGTCCAGTTTACTTTCTTATATCCCTATGACTCTGACATATATAGTCGTTACGAGAAAGTGGATGTCGTTCTTGTAACATTTCGCTGGTAATTATATCTTGGCTCAACAGTATATATATATATATATATATATATATATATATATATATATATATATTTGTTGATTTAAATATAAGGATCATATTTCCCATTTTTATTGTTAAAACAGATACAAAAGTATCTCGTTTAAGAAAAAAAAGTGGGGATTTAAGGCGCCTTTCGGCCGACACTTCTTCAGAAAAATAATCGTCGGCAGTTTAAAACAAAGAAGTTGATGAGAAAAATTATTATCAATGACTGATGTTAAAAACAATAGATTACCAAGATGTAATATAAGGGGGAAAATTAAAGGAAGAGGGAGAAGAAAAAACCTTATATGCACTAAATATTTTCTAGGTTAAGCAGTAATCTCCCCGAACAGCACCAACCTAAATTTCATCTCCCTCTGTCTACACAGAACCGGATGTTGCATATTAATAATAATGGGCTCATCCCAGCCCTGCGTATGACAGAAAAGAATTCGGGAGAATAATTCGTCCTGCAATCGTCAGAATTTAAAAGGTGTTCACCAATCGCCGACTCATGAGTCTGCGAACACCCGGATGTAATTGGTTCCTGCCTACACACTTTACCCGGAACATACTGGGTGATCCTCACCTCTAACCGTTCGATGGTCTTGCCCACATAGTCGATCTGACACCGGCATTTGTATTGATATATAATTAAACTTTGTTGAATGGTAGGCAAGACATCCTTACGCATATATATATATATATATATCATCGACTCTCCCGTCGAATTCGACGTATGAGGGTCAAGCAGATCAGTTCCTAGAAACTGAGAGCCCGACGCCGAAACATGAGATTTGATTATAGTAGTGAAGGTTTCGTGCAGGACCATCCACACTTTTTGAAGGGGCGAATACAGAGACCTGGTGCACTGAGTGCCACAAGGTCCCCATACGACCCACCGCAGGTTTTGAATTCAGAGTTGTCCTTCACCTAGACCAGTTGTCATATATATATATATATATATATATATATATATATGCATGCATCAATCCTTCTTTTATACATATTTCACTGAATGTGACGGAAAAGGAAGGTTTTTTATTCGTTTTTTCTACCCCGAGGACTGATAGACTTACGAAGTAACGTGCCTTATCTTATCATGTTGAAAGTTTGATTTATTGTGATTGTCGAATAGACACCCTTCCGATGCTAAATAACACAGTCTGCTCTATTATTTTACTCATAACTGGAAACAGGTGGTTTTATGCATTTCGCAGAGGTGTAAGCGCAAAGCGAATCCGATATTTCAATTCGCCTGACTTACCGATTCCATTTTCCGCTGTGTTACCGTCTCATCTACATATCCGGTTTTGAATTCAGATTTTTTTTTCTAAACTGGCTACCACCAAAGCATAAGTTGCCCAGTCTGCCATGCTATTGTTTTTTGTTTTTTTTTCACATTTGTTTTTTTTTATTAGTTCCTACCATCAGCGATCAAGAGAGGCTGAAAAAAAATCAATAACTACCGAAAAGGCATTGATTACCTTCTGAGTAATACTTACCGATGCAATCAAAAATATAAATATAAGTACTTCTTGCATGCTGTGTCCCGTGAGGGCGTTGCCAATCATGATTCTCTTGAACTTCCTATCCATTGAAGCTGTTAGCAACTTTTGCTTTTTTCACTAACTTCCTTTTAATCACTCCGTTTTCCCATCCATTCACACAAGATCGTTAGGTACATGACCATGTCCCTTCACCTGTCCCGTTTGCCTTCGAAACTAATGAGTGTCCTGTGATTCTCTAAGCCCTCCTTCCTCATTGGGTATCAAAGACATTTCAGCTGTCTCTTTCTGATTCGAAGTGTCTTTGTGTCACGTGACCATCACCAAACTACTGGCTAACTGAATCGCTAGTGTGGCATAAATTGCAGTTAGCTTAAATAAAGTTGAAAAAAGGAATGCGTCACAACACAAAGTATATGGCTATTTCTTGTGTAACCGAACGTTAATTAGAATAACCATGCGGAACAATATAAAGGCTGAAAACTCTTTTCAATGGGTGAGAAAACGTTGGAGATGCGCCGTCTATCTATGGGAGAAGTCGCCTTATCCGCTGCCTCTCTCTTTCTTCCGAATAAAGTGGTCGGAAATGTAGGTGTGTGCTATACTTCAGAAGAAGCGATAGCACGACGATGGTAGCAATTTGACGCTTTGTGAATTGTCCTGTTCAGTAAAACGATCGTACTGGAACTAAAAGCCTACTCGGATGTATTATTAGCATTAAAAAATTTGAATGAATTCTTAAACAAGATAGTAAAAGAAAGCAAGAAGAAAAGACTATGTATCTTATAATTCTGCTTGTTCCTTCCTTAGTTCCCTAGTTAGCACGTACGTACATTACGCTCTGACAGTATTTCATAAATAAAGGACTATTCCATTTTGATCGTGTGGAAAGACAGAAAAGACATATCAGAGACATTAATTGGTCTCAGTGAGAAAATGAATAAAAGAAAGAAAGAAGGGAAGATAAAAGTGTTTAATGTTTCCTGGTAATACCTCATAAATAATGGACTATTCCGTTTTGATCTCGTGAAAAGACAGAAAAGACATATCAGAGACGCTATTTCGTTTCTCTGAGAAAATGAAAGAAAGAAAGAATAGGCTATAACACCCTTATGTGTTTACCGTTTGTTTCAGTGAAATTGGAGAAGTTGCCATTTTCAAATCTTTTCATTTGCAGACACTTCTTAAAATAACGACCAGCAGTCATATTTATGATTGTTATCACAATATTTTGCTAAAATTGTCAAACTTAAATATTTAAAAATGCGATCGGGTGATTTATACGGATATTTTATCGTCTTAGAAGTCGCCATCGGCATATTCAATCTTTAGCTTCAGAATTAAGTTTATCAGAAAGATCAAACCGGAAAACCGTGAAATTTTTTTCCGGGTATTTCTAGCTAACGATAAGATTAACTGCATGGTTTTTGACAAAATAAAACGCACAACGTGGGTGCTACGTAATGATATCATCAGAATCAATCATGTATAAAAATGTCACCGTTACGTTAGTGTGGTAACAGAAAATGTGACACAGATATCAAAAGCGTATAAAATTAGCAAAAGATGCCTTTCAAAATCAAAGCAAAATATTAAGTCATAGGAAATTAAAAAAGAGTGCATAACTGCTACGTAATATCTAATCTCCTATATGGTAGTGAATGGTGGACAATCTCTTCGTAGATGAAGCAGAAACTCGAAGCGACAGATACGGGGTTCTACCGATGGATGCTGACTATACCATGGACAGAACATGTGAGTAAGGAGGAAGTTTTAAGGAAAAATGGAAACAAAAATGACCCTTACACTTAGGCTGATAGAAATGTCAGGGGAAGTGCTGCGAGCAAGCAAAAAATGGCGGTGGAAAATTCATGGGACATAAAATGCAGGACTTGAAAATTTAGCCTAAAGAATTGAACACTTAGAAGACATATATATTGCAACAAAGAGAAGCAAGATGAACCAGCCAGTAGACTACTTAAAGACTTTGAATGAATCGATGGCATAAAAGCAAAACATGTTAGATTTATAGACGTTTCCTACTTGTTCCTTATCCTATCATTGTGTCGGATTCTGATCCATATTTGATTTGTATTTGATCACAATTTATATATATGATAGAATGGAATAATTGATAGCGGCTTAGATTGAGAAATCGGAGAGCCGAGTTCGAATTCTAGTCGAATCCATTACATTCAATTACCTGCTAATACCCTTGGGAAAGATATGAATCCTCTTCTACGCCCTCCAGTTATGGATAAATAGCAGGACAGACTGGGTTCTATAGGAGGAAGACAACTCTGAATTCTAAACTTACGGAGGGTCGTTTGGGGACCTTGTGGCACGTAGTGCACCACGCCTCTGTATTCGGCTCTTCAAAAAGTGTGTATGGTTCTGCACAAAGCCTTCACCACTATAATCAGATCTCATGTACTAATGTCGGTCTGTCGGTTCCTAGGAACTGATCTGCTTGATCCTCATTCGTCGAATTCAACGGGAAAGTCGAGTATATCTAGAAATTATATATATATATATATATATATATATATATATATATATAAAATTTCTATATTTGGCGATCATCAGACAAACTGATTTTTTTACACTCATACGCGCGCAGACATACATACAGGTGTACACATTATAGTTCACACAAATGCACACATATAAACAATGCGAGATTAGGCGCAGATCCATGTGTTCGATTATACATACAGATGCAATTGTGTATGAGTGTCATCCCAAAACGGAGACAAAGGAGAATTCCCCCACATAAACATAATCAACCCGCCCCACTAAGCATAATCAAACACAAACTAACATAAAAAGATTCAATTTTTAAAATTAAATCAGTTTGTCTGATAATCACAAAAGCGTGAAACCCAGGGTTACAAACTCATATCCATACAACTAAATATATATAAATATATAGACTCGTGGCCTGACGATTGCGTCTAGCATGAAACAGCCTGTCGCCTCTAAGTGTTGACTTCAATGTCCACTTACATATATATATATATATATATATATATATATATATATATATATATATATATATATATATATATATAAAGACATTTATGATATGTTAAACGTTCTTTTTATAAAAAGAACGTTAAACATCATAAATGTCTTTAAATAAATTGTCGGACTTTGTCCAATTCAAATATATATATATATATATATATATATATATATATATATATATATATAATGGGTAGAAACCATTCTATTAAACATCTTTTCGTTAAATATGACAGATAAGGTTTGATGGGATAATGGGCAATATGGACAATTTTTGCAATGCCTTACTCCCACCAAACGGAAAAAATGTAAGAACGCTGGGGAAAAACATATATAATTATATATATATTATATATATAATTATATATATATTATATATATATATATATATATATACGAGGGTCATTCAATAAATAAGGTGAATTTTTCGGCATAAGGACTTCTAATACAGATAGAAGCTTACTCTTTTTTTGTTTTTCTTGTTTTACTTCTTTTTCACATGGATTTAATTCCTTTTGCAGATTAAAAAAAAACTTTGGGAGTTTTGGCGATTAACAAAGATGTCCGACCAAGAAGCATGCTCCAGGATTGAACAGCGGTCAGTTATCAAGTTTTGGTTGCTGAAGGGTGCAAACCAGTTGAAATTCATAGGAGAATGTCAACTGTGTATGGTACCACATGTTTCAGCAAAAAAAATGCCTACAAGTGGGCTAAATTGTTTAAAGAAGGACGGAGCAGTGTTGAGGATGAAGACAGGCCTGGGAGGCCTACAGAAGTGAGGTCTCCTGAGGTGATCGAATCAGTCAATGACCTCATTCAGTCTGACAGAAGGGTGACAGTGGATAACATTGCAAGGACTTTGAGCTTATCTGTTGGGACAAACGCAGCGGTCATCAGTCAGAAGGAGTCATCTTGCATCATGGCAAGGCAAGGCCTCACACAGCAGCCCAAACGGTGCAGACCATCAACGAGCTGGGCTGGGAACTGCTCCCTCATTCCCCTTACAGCCCAGACCTTGTCCCTTCAGACTTTCACCTGTTTGGTCCCTTGAAAGCGTTCACGAGAGGCACGAAGTTTAAAAGTGACGATGAAGTCAAAAGTGTTGTGAGCGACTGGCTGAGACATCAGTCCAAAGATTTTTACGCTGAGGGAATACGGAAGCTTGTGCACAGATGGGAAAAGTGTGTGACAGTGCTGGGAGACGACGTTGAAGAATAAAAACAGTAAGCTTCTATCTGTATTAGAATTCCTTATACCGAAAAATTCACCTTATTTATTGAATGACCCTCGAATATATAGTGACATTAATATGTACCATAAAGATGAGGTGCCTAACCTAAACAATGAGTGACGCTTTTTTTTTTATGAAATCCTCCCTACATACACCAAATTATTAAGACCTACCCGTTTATTAGTTTCACACTTTTGATACTTTAAATTATTTTCTCTAAATGATTTTCCATCACCATTTATTGCATATTGAGGGAAATTCTCTCACCCTCACCGATGATTAAAACACTTTTCTATTAGTTACCTAAGAGTACCCAGTTTTCTTCATCTCTTACAATTTGTGTTTCTCTCTCCCTCCTTCTCTTTCTCTCTTTCTCCTTTACTCTCCTTCTTTCTTTCTTTCTCCCTCTCTCTCCATCTTTCTCTCTCTTACTCTCTATGTTCATTTAGTACTTTTAAGTGTATTTTGTATGCATGTATGTTTTTATCATCGCAGTAAACATATTAGGAGCGTCAAATAGTCTTTAGGGTGTAATGTATCTACACACACACATACACACACATACACACACATGCACATGCACACGCACAAATGCTAAGAGAGAGAGAGAGAGAGAGAGAGTAATAGCCCCAAACCGCTTTCACACATTGTTGGGTGGTGAGGTGACCTAAAACCGATGAGTCACCAAGTTACCCGAATGTGTTGGCGGAGGAGAGGTTGGAAAATTCAAGTTTGAGTGGGAGGATAGATGTGTTAAGTAAGTGAGGGGAAATTAGAAAGAAAGAAAGAAAGAAAGAAAGAAAGAAAGAACTGAGATAGGGGAGAAAGAAGGAAGATAAGTAAAAGTGTGAGCTGTCCAAAGAGGTTTATATTCACAATGATTGAATGACAGTGTGTTGGCTTTTAAAGGAGGAAAGCCGAGAATATATATATATATATATATATATATATATATATATATATATATATATATATATATATATATATATATTGTCATCCACAGACAGACTATATATATATATATATATATATATATATATATATATATATATATATATATATATATATATAAAATCAATAAAATAAAACACGAGGACGGATCAGTAAGTCTATATCCTGATAGAGTTATTAGCTGGATTTTGATCTGAAATTTTCCCTTGTATAATGTTCGACCCACGTTGATCTGTAGAGAAGCATTGGGTAAAGCGCATTGACAATAAAGATTATGTTGTAAAATAAATATTTCTTGTGTAAAATGCATATTTTTTGTGTAAAATACATATTTTTTAACATTATACTACAGGTTGTTTGATGCCATTAAATCTGTAATGCTTCTGTTTTTGTGCATTACCCTTTGTACTCAGTGTTACTTCAGAATATCAAAAGATCTGGGTTCTTCAGAGGGATGACCTAGAAAGTACCCAGATAACCACCAATTGCAGAATCGGGCCTCAAAGGATGTCACTCGTTGAGTCAACATAAATCAAAAAGAAAACATGTTATTTAGAATACTTGAATTTTTTTTTTGCAACCCGCTAAGACGTGATGAAATCCTTACTGTATTTAGTATTGTTGAAGTTATCGCTAACATTTTTTGTAGAGATTTACAAACTCTACGTTTTATTCAATTTCGCAAACCAATCAATGAAATTTGAATAAGCTGATTTGTTTGGAAAATACTTTGTCAAAACCCTATTTCGTGTTTTAATAATTTCTTTAATTTAATTTAATTTTATAGAACTTCATATTGAACAATATATTTTAAGAAAATTTCTTTTTTTTTTTTTTTTTTTTTTAATAGCGAAGAATAAATTCTTAGGATTTGTTTTTCTTCAGCATGCAACATACAACCGGCCATACGTAAATATTTTTTTCTGGTGCCAAATTCCAAATTTTTGAAGCGTTTGGCCTTGTGATATGTTTACAGTTCTCGCAAAGTCAAGGCGAACTCGAAATTGGATTCTTGTATATATAAAATCTTAAAAGATATGCGAAAAATAATATTGTATTTTTATTAAATAAGTATTTGTTATTTTAATCATTACATTGTTGTTTTTTTAACATGGAGTATATTGTATGTTAAATAAACCTTTAATTTTTCTAAAAAAAAATTAATGTAAATTTATTGTACTAAGCTATACATCCTAATAAAAAATAGTAGTATTTTCTACTCCCTTGCCTGTTTGCAGGTAAGTGAGTAGAAAGTATATTTAGTTTCGATCGGTCAATGAATGGCGATTTTAAAGGTTGTGACGGACAGACAGACGGCTGACAGAAATCACAGTATTTTATATATAGATACATACATAAGGCAACAGGAAGTTATATAAATGCCCGACGCACTTCTTAGCAAAATGGTCGAACGCTCGAAGAGAGTCCCCCAAAACTACATACCCTCCACGGCCGACTTTAAGATTTTACGGATGTAAGATTTACTATCGTATTCTTGCTAGACGTTAGTAATGTAACGTTACACTCGTCTGTTTATTGCCTTAATATGTCTAGCTAATATATCAGTCTTGGTAAAAACGAAAGAAAAATACAGGTGAAAAGATACAAAGGAAAGAGGACTGATCTGTTATGTAATATCACTCCTCCTATATGGCAATGAGTACTGGATCATCTCATTATAGAGACTTAAAGCAACAGAAATGTGGTTCTACAGAAGGATAAACGCAAAGAAGACACTTTTACTTAACATAAGAGACAGTTGAAATTTCTAGGGCATATAATGAGGAAAGAGTGCTTGGAAAATCTAATACTCACAGGATAGATTGAAGGCAACCGGACAGAGGAAAACAGCGTATAACCTACTTTAACATGATTGTGTAAATATTTGGTTTGGTTTGGTTTGTTTTGTTTTACGGTATATCAACCTCAATAGGCTATTTCATGCCGACATGATTTTTATTGCTGCTAATATTTTTTTTTAAATGTATTGCGAGTAATATTTTTTTTTTAAATGTATTGCTAGAAATTTTTTTTTCCAAAACTGTATTGCTGGTAATAATTTTTTCAAAAAATTGCTGGTATTAAAACCTATTTTATACTTTCATAGTGTTTTGACCCGAGTTTGAGGTGGGGGTACTATTTACTCATAGTTGGGACCCTAACAGGTGCTACCACCCCAGGTCACGATGGAACTGGGAACAACTGCAATTAAGAGGTGGTTCTCCGCTCCTCAAAACCTCCTGATCAGTGGCCTTGCTGCCGGATGGAGTTTATCGTCATACTCAGGACTCCCCTCCGCAGAGGTACAATCGGCGTATTCTGAAACCCCAGTCAACAGGGCGAGTAAATAGTTGACAAAATAAGGTTTAGAAGAGATAGCAAAAAGACCAAGAGCTACAACGCACAACGAATTGTGGCAAGCCATGATTGCTAACGTCCTGAAGGGACACAACTCAGAAGAAGAAAAAAGTTAATAAATTGCTGGTGTTCTTTTCTATGTTCATTTTGATACGGTTATCAGCAAATATGAATTGTCAAAAGTTGGAATTTTGGTTCTTGCTTCTTGGCATCTCTATACTTTTGAATAATATTCGCAGACATCACGTTTTGGCTGTTTTAGTTTTGAGTTCGTTCTTTGCTTTCAGAATATAACCATCGTTTCTGATTATACAAAATTGTATCGTACCTTCTGGATTTGGTACGACGGTACAGTCCATGTCACGAAAACTATCAGCTTTTAATTAGAGCACTAAACATGATGTTTTTTAATTGATTTACTCCAAGCAAGGCGATAATGTCACTAAGACGCAAGTGAAAGAGAATGAAAAGACTTTAGAAGGAACCGGAAACCCATTCCTAAACAGAGAACAAGGGATAAAACACTACTCCTGCTCAAATGGCCGGGGATGAGAGCAAGCCGGACGATAGGCGAACCTATCTATTCCTATATAACCTTAAAAAAATTCAAAATTTTTAATTACAAGCCAGACACAAGTATTAGCAAAACGATGATCTGAAAGTTTCCCTATATAATATTCAGTTTAGGTGCATAATAGAAAAACAATGAATTAAATGCATTCGAACGGAAAAGATTATATTAAAAAATAAAACTTTATTGTTTTATTTCAAACGGGCTTTTTATGTTTTGTTAGTCATTATGCGACATATTTACTTACTAGCGTAGATCGACGTCCTAAGTTAGAGTGGCAATGAAAAGTAAATAAAAAATTAAAACGAAATTAAATATGAGTTAGCATTAATAATAATGGTTGATTAGTATCTAAATTACACCGTCGAGTAGTCTGTAACATTATTTATCATCTCTCAGTTGCGTCTCTGTCTTTGGCTCAGGGGCGGCTCCGTCAAAGGACAGAGTTGCATCTGTCTATATTTCTGAGATGAGATATTATGTACACTATTTACATTATTCGCACTATTGTCCTCATCTTTGCCGCCATATTTATTATAACGTTTCGGTCGTTGTACGCTCCTGCCTTCTTCCTCAAGGACACATGGTACAGTGGATAAAAGCATTGGTTAGATCCAGTGACAGGACCCAAAGAGTGTGAGTTCAATACCCGGTTAAGGCAGTGGAGAACTTTCAGAGGGAAAAATTAACAGGAAATAACTGATAACTGACATCCATTAAACATGGCACGTGGAATTAGAACAGTCTACCCCAGTGAGCAAAATAAAGGGTTCAGTTCAACATTCTAACCACCTGAAGAAGGTCGGAGCGTACAAAGGCCGAAACGTTGTAATAAATATGGCGACAAAGATGAGGACAATAGTCCGAATAATGTAAATAGTGGACAGAGTCACAACAGAGAAAAATTATACTGAGAGGTGCCCAGCCCTGGGGAAAATCTACCTGAAGCCGTGCCCACTCATTGCACCAGAGAGAGGGATCGGTGCTCGCACCAAAGCCAGCGCAACCGACGGTTGCGGGAGCTGCGGGCAATTTTTGTTTCTAGCCCGGGTGTACGCGCTCGGGCTCCCCACATTAAACCGGCCTTATGTCACAACCTGACCTCATGGGGAAGTTGAGTAAATACAAATAACAATGGTTGATAATGCCTCATTCTGTGCCGTCTAATCACTGCCGTATATCGACGGCTTGAAGAACAGTGATGATAAAAAGCAACTAAAAGAAATTATGATTAAAGGAAATAAGAGCTAAAATGAATGGTAATATTTGGTAACATTTCATCTAAGTCCTTTGTTTACTATCCTTTGTTATTTACTCACTGCCGTGGATCGACGGCTTGAGTAAAAGTGACAATAAAACGCCATTATAAATAATACAAAAGTAAATGCGATTCAAAATTAATAATAATATTCGGTAATACTTCATCAAAGTCCTTTATTTTCGATCTCTTGATGTTAACTCACTGCCCTTGATCGACGGCCTAAGTAAAAGTGTCGATAAAAAATAAAAATAAGACGAAAGTCAAAATTAATAATAGTGGCTGAGAATGTTTCAATACAGATTCAAATAAATAAACGTAATGTTGTTCTAAAATGATCTTAACTAATTTTAGATATCACATTTATTTCGGTCTCTCGTAAAAGTGTGTTTTTGAGAACACTCAACGAAATATGTCAGTAATAACATTGACTTGGTATTATTTGATCCATTCTAGCTGTAAACAGTTTTTTTATTAATCCCGTGTCTACTCATCCATGACTGTATCGGTGACAAGTTCACCAGGTTTAATATGCAGATTACAAGTAGGCGTGCAATTGACGAGACCCAAGTTTCCAGACCCCAAGTTTCGCTGTTAGTAACGCCGTATGCTTTTATAAAAGAAAAGGAAGACATAAAACTATGCAGAAATATTTCTTCTTCTTCTTCTTCTTCTTCTTCTTCTTCTTCTTCTTCTTCTTCTTCTTCTTCTTCTTCTTCTTCTATGTGCTTGTCTATTCAGGATGTAGGCGATCATGGCTCTCAACATCTTATCCTTTGTAACTATCAGTAAGATATATCTTTTTACTATCCATACACTGCTATGGTATCAATTTGCACAAGATCGTTAGGTAGGTGACTTGCTTTTTATTTCCATACGTCTTGCCTTCAAAATGCCCTGTGAGTATCAAATTCTGTAAGCCTTCTTTACTCTTTACGTGCCCGAGAAAGTGTTTCTTACTGATTCTAAGTATACGTTCCGCTACTCAATCTGCTTCTTATGCACTGAAATATAAACGAAAAAAAAAAAGCTTATTACCAAAGGTTAGGAATTTATACAATTCTTACTGAAAGAATAGGGCTACAATTTGTATAATATAAATGCATTGCTAATAGTTTTATTGTAGAAATGCATTTTGGGTTATTTTAGTAATGAAACGCATTAAACATCAAAGCCTAATCGAACATTTGTGGGATGTAATGGATACTTCTCTTTACATACAAGATCATTCTCTTATAAATATAAGAACTGTGGATAGCTATCGATATCTTTTAGCCAAGTATCTCCCTAGAGTTATTCCAATCACTTGTTTTATTTGCTACCGTACTACACTGGGCTAGAAGGTGCCCTAAACAACAGTAAAACCTCTTCCATGACTTTTGGCACGTCAGTGTATATGCAAAACTGTTTAGATTGAGTTATTGTGCCCTAAACTGAGCGCTCATATCAAAATCAGTTATTACGCGCTTCTGAAATACGCCTCTTGCTTACTCTAGCACTGTTCTTAGTATTCAAGATGTTTTCAGTAATGACGGCGATTGATTACAATTTCCTCCAGCGTTTTTCTTGGGCTCATCGAGAGTGTTCCTAGTGTGCCAATAACGACTGGCACGACTATCACTTTCATGTTATAAATGACTTTCTTGCAAGATCAGCATACTTATCTGTCATTTCATTTTCCTTCAAATCTGTTCTGCAACATATCGAACTTGCAAAATCCACTATCTATATTTTTTGTCAACGGGTCTGGATTTGGGAATGGGTAATCCAGTTTTCCGACCTGGATTGGCGGATACGGTTTTTGAACTAGATTGGGGTATATGGCCTTCTGACCAAGAACGGATGATCCATTTTTCTAACATGGATTAGGGGGTGCGGTATTTTGAGAAAAATTGGGAGATCTGACTAGGAATCGATGATCCAGTTTTCTGACATGGATTGGGAGGTTACAGTGTTTTGGAGGATCTGGTTTCTGACCAAGAATTCCTTCCTTTTGAGATAGTTTGGGAGATTTGGTCTTCTGACCAGGAATGGTTGATCCAGTTTTCGGACTTCGATTGGGACATTAGGTCTTTTGGACTAGATTGGGGAATCTTGTTGGTCTGGAAAATCAGGAAAGGGTGATCCTGTCTTCTGAACTGCGTAAGAGGATACGGTATTTTGGATTGGAAGATCTTCTCTCCCGTCCAGTATTGAGTGATCCAGTATTCTGACCTCGATTTGAGGATCTAGTTTTTTGGACAAGATTGGGGAAATTGGTCATCAGATCAGTAATGGTTAATCCCGTCCTCTTACCTAGATTGTGGCATCTTGTCTTTTTGACTAGATTCGAGACCTGGTCTTTTGATTAGGGATCGGTGATCCATTTTCCTGTCGGGATTGCGGGATTCAGAGATTTGGGCTAATTTTGGATCTGGCCTTCTAATAAAGGAATCAGTGTTCCAGTTTTCAGACGATGATTGTGGATCCTGTCTTTTGGAATATATAGGAAGGACTGACCTTCTGACAAGAAATGTGTGACCCTGGATTTTTTGTCTGATCCGTAGGAATGTTTTGGAAGATCTCATCTTCCGACCAGGAATCGAAGATCCAGTTTTTCTTTGGATAGGGAATCCGGTGTTGTGGATTAGATTGGGGGATATTGTCTTCTGATCAGGAATGGGGGATTCAGTTTTCGAACATCGATTGGGGGATCCAGGTATTTCGACCAGATTGGGGAATCTTGTCATCTGATCATGAATGGCTGAACCAGATTCCGAACCCTAATTTGAGGGATCCAGCGGAATATTCTAATCTGCTCACGAAAGTGTGATCCTCTTTTCGAACATTGATTGAGAGGTCCGTTTATTTGGACTAGATTGGGGAAACTTCTCATCTGATCAGGAATGGGTCATCCAGTTTTTGAACATTGATTGAGGTATCCGGTTATTTGGACTAGATTGTGAAGTCTTGTCATCTGAATAGTAATGGGTGATCCAGTTTTCGAACATCGATTCGGAGATCCAGTTATTTAGAGTAGAATGGCGAATCTTTGTCATCGGATCATTGATAGAGGGATCCGGTCTTTGGGACAAGTTTGGATGGGTGATCCAGTTTTCTGTCCTGGATTGAGATTGAGATTGAGGCGTGTTCTTCTGACTAGGAATGGTTATGAAGTTTTCTGTCCTGGATTGGGGGATCTGGTCTTTTGGTATAGATTGTAGGATTTGGTCTTCTGGCTAGCAATGGGTGATCCATCTTCCTGGCCTGAATTACGGGATCCGATCTTCTGAGCAGAAACAGCTGATACATTGACGACAATATTTGGCGGATTTGGCTTTCAGACCAAGTTGGGTGATCCCAGTTTTCATGCCTGGTTTTGAGGATGTGCTTGGGAGGGATCGTCTTCTGACCATGAATGTGTGATCCAGATTTCTCACCTGGTTTGGGGGATCTGATCTCCAGGTCAAGATTGGAAGATCTTTTGACGCGGAATCTATGATCCAGTTTTTTATTTGGATTGGGCATATGGTCTTTTGGACAAGATTGGGGGATCTCGTCTTCTGACCGGGAATGGCTGATTCAGTTTTTCGACCTGGATTTGGGAGATCCGGTCATTTGGAGTAGATTGAGGTATTTTGCCTTTGGTCCAGAAATGAGTAATACAGTTTTCATACCTTGATTTTGGGACCCTCTCGTTTTGTACTAGATTGTGGGATCTAATCATCTGACCAGAAATGATTGATCCAGCAGTCTGCCCTGTATTGTGAGGAGCCAGTCATTTGGGCTAGATTGTTGGATCCGGTTTTCTGATGTGGAATGGTTGATCCAATATTCTGACATGGAATAGGGGAGCCAGTCTTCTGGACTAGATTGGAGGAACTGCTTTTCAGACTAGTAATGGGTGATCCAATTTTCTGATCTTAATTGTGGGATCAGGTCTTTTGGACCAGTTTGGGGTATCTGGACTTTTGTCTAGAAAAGGATGATCCAGTTTTCCGTCATGGGTTGGTGGCTGTGGTCTTTTGAAGTAGATTGGAAGATCTAGTCTTCTGTGTAGTCATGGCTGAAGTAGTTTTTTGGACAGCTTTAGGGGATATGGTCTTTTGGGCTAGATTCAAGGGTCTGGTTCAGTTTATGGACCATATTTGTGGGATCCGGTCTTGTTGACTAGATTGGGAGATTTTGTCTTCTGAACAGGAGTGGGTGATACATTTTCCTGACCTGGATTAGGGGATCAGGTCTTTTGGACAAGATTGGAGGATTTTGTCCCGTGACAATAAATGGGTGATCCAGTTTTCTGAGATGAATTGGAATGTCCAGTCTATATGATTAGATTGGGCATCTGGTCTTCTGACCAGTGATCAATAATCCAGTCTTTTGACCTGGATTGGTGGATCAGGTCTTTTGAGCTAGATTACAAGATTCTGACCAGGAAAGGGTGATCCAGTTTTTTTACATGGATTGGGGATCCGATCTTTTGTACTAGATTGGGGTATCTGGTCTTCTTATCAGGAATGGGTGATCCAGTTTTCTGACCTGGATTACGGCATACCGTCTTTTGGGCTAGATTGAGAGATCTGATATGTTAACCAGGAATGTGTGATCCAGTTTTCTAACTTGGATTGGGAGATTTGATCTTTTGCACCAGATTGGAGGATCTGGCCCTCTGACCTGGAATGTATGAGGGAGTGTTTTTTTATCTGGATTGGAGCATTCGATCTTTTGGACTAGATTGGGGGATCTAGTCTTTTGACCAGAATGGGTGTTTCAGTTTTACGACCTGGATTGAGGGATACGGACTTTTGTACTAGATTGTGATATCTGGTCTGCTGACCAGGAATGGGTGATCCAGTTTTCTTACCTTGATTGGGTAATCCTGTCGTTTTGGACTAGATAGGGAGGTCTAATCTTCTGACCAAGAATGGATGATCAAGTATTTTGACCTGTATTGTTGGAGCCAGTCTTTGGACTAGATAGGAGGATCTGGTCAACTTACCAGGAACCATCGATCTCGTTTTCTAACTTGGTTTGTGATATCCTGTCTTTTGAACTAGATTGAAGGATTTGATCTTCAGACAAGGAATGAATGATTCAGTTACCTGACATACATTGTGGATCCTGTCTTTTGGACTAGATCGGAAGGTCTGGTCTTCTGACCAGTAATGTGTCATCCTGTATTGGTGGCTCTGATCCTTTGGACAACTTTGGAGGATCTTATCTTCTGGCCAGCAATCGATGATCCATTGTTTTATCTGGATAGTGGGGCATCCAGTGTTTTGGACTACAATGGGGGATCTGTTCTTCTGACCAGGAATGGGCGATCCAGTTTTATGGCCTCCATTTGAATCTCAAAGTCCCTGAAAAGTTTTATGTTCGTTTAGGCTGTGGCTGATTTTTCGACGTATCAACCTTTTTGGTGTTATTCAATGTCGAATTTTATATGGGACACCTAGTGAGGACCGAACTCACTGCTCGGTAACCAACCAGATTAGCCACGTTAGCCATTAGTCTACCTGAATTTATGTTTCATTCTCTATCATAGGTTGTGGTCTGTAAATACGTGATTGGTTTGTGCAGTCAAAATATAATCGCTTGCACAGTTATCAGTGAATCACCTTCCCCATTCAGTTAAACCTTGTATACTTTACAGGTACATTTACTACATATTCTTTTAATAGATAACGTTTGATGTTAATATGGTAGAGATGGAGTAAGCATCGTCTCGTGATTCTGTTGTACAAAGACGATGTCCGAATGGAATTTCCTCTTTATCAATGGAATACGAAGGGAATGAGGGTGATTCGGCCTTATATACGTTGGTGGATCTTAGTTGTAGGGATCTCAACTAGTGAAGCTAAGAGATGTAGCTAGCCAGAACATTAGCCATGGAAAGCAAGGAGCTTGCGACGTTTCGTCTGTGGGGAAAGAGGTTGTTGGGTAGAAGATCGTCACGCACAGTGCGACGTAGAGGCTTTTGAACTCGGTCAAGGCTAGAAAGTGAGCATCTCCTGCCTAGATATAGTCGCAAATCTCTCTTTTTAATTTGATCTGACTCATGCAAAGATACGACATGGTAGGTTTGCTTTGGTTTGTTTGGTTAACGGTATATCAACTCCTTAAGCATGGTAGGAGGAGCCAGGTACTTTCTGGGGCTTGTATTTACTTCAAACTCCAAACTAAGTCAGGTTGTGACACAAGGTCGATTCATAACGTGGGGACCCGAGTAACTTCACTCGGGCCGCTGGACTTACTGGTCATAGCTTGTTCAAGCTGGTCAGAGCTGGTCTAAGCCAGTCATAGCTGTGATACTACCAGTGCATGGACAGATCCCTCAGATCGCATAGTACTCGAATGTGTATATACCTCAAGGGAGGGGTTTACACGCTCCTGGGGCGGTATAAGTAACCGATCATTTTTCCAACATCTTTAGCAATGCATCGTATACGCGAGTTCCACTTCAGGTATAGCTAAGCTTAAGTTCTTATAGACGTTCAAAGAAAGTAGCCTCATTGAAAGTACAAGCGTTCATCATATCAACTGAAAATCCGGTGTCTGCCCGATGATGAAGTGTTGCTGGTGTGGTTTTAGAGGTATTGAATATAACAAGCCAGTTTATATTGTTCTGAAGCGCTATGAAGAGAACAAACGAGAAAGGGCGCGAAACAGAAGCGTTCTGAGTGGGAAACAAAACAAGATCGTCACTGGTAAGAAAACATGTGCAAAAGCTTTCCGCTAGAATTTCATCTGTCAGAGGCGTTGGGGAGATGGCGAGATTTCGAGGATTTGAACCAGGAACGTAAAGGGGTGAAGGGTGAACTTGAACCGTCTCAAGTAGCCACCCTGTCGCCCCTCTACACACACACTCAGCCATTTTACGTTTCTACCAAAATTAGTTTTATCAACAGAAGCTGTCAGTTGTAGTTTGTGTGAATTAGATAGACAGAAAGAAATGTGGAATAAGCAATGTTTACTAGTGGTAGGGGTTGTGTAGTTCTTCGGTATGGGGCTCAAAATGAAAAAGAGAAAGAAGGAAAAAAGAAGAGAAAAGAACGAAAAGGGAAAGAAAACTGAGTCAAGGGGAGAGATGTGGAAAGAAAAAAAGAAAGAACAAGAGAAGAATGAAAAATAAAGGATTGTATGACTGTATGTACTACAGTCACTAGTTCATAGATAAAGATGACGTCAGGTTGATGGAAAAACATGCCGGTGACGTCAATAAACAGTAAAGTTGGTAACACACACAGACACACACACGTATGGATACAGATTTTTTCCCTCAATTTCAAAGAGAAATATACAATGCCTAATTATCCGCGGTTTTACTTTCCATGATTTCAGTTACCCGCGTTCAACACTAGAACTAAAGTTTATACTAAAACATTTGCCCCAAAGTACGCGAATAGTGATGCTGGATTGATTGATTTTTTTTTTACGGTTTATCAACCTTTCTAAGGTCATTTAAAGTCGATACATATTTTTTGATTGTAAGAATTTTTTTTTGGGGGGGGGTAATAATAAATTTCTAATATATGTCTTACTATTTAACCCATAACTAGGAGGAGAACAGCTGGAAGAGAGTTCTACACGCGAGAGTTGCGATAAAAGAAACTGTTAATATTTAACAGCCCCCCGCCTCACGTGGGATGTATGTGGCATAAGGCCGAGTTTACCGTGGGTTCTCCGAGCCAAAAATATTACCTTAGAACTCGCATAGATGGGTTCAGGGTCTGTCTAGCTCCCCGGACGATATTTTCCCTTCGGCAAAACCTCGTCCGGATTCCTCTCTACGAGAGTTCGAGAGTTGAACAGTTTGTTCCGTAAAGCGGTAGAATGCTCACACATACAACAGTACAATTTCAATCACCATGCGTTTTTATGGACCGATGCACCCCTCGGGTGGCCCAAGCTTGCTAGTAGATGGATTATTTTATCAAGATCCTGCTTGCTAACCCATAGTTGGGAGGAGAAAGATGGATTCATACCTTTCCCAATGGTATTTGCACGTAAGTGAATATAACGAACCCGACTGGAATTCGAACTCGGCTCTCCGATTTCTCATTCCGAGCAATTATCTATTACACCAGCCGCACATACACGCTTACAGCACCTGATATTCTCGAGCGGTCATCTATCTAGATGCTGACCGGAGAAGAACCGGTGTTTCAACATGAATGGCTTCGCCCAGTGATGTTGGAAACTCGGATATGCCAAGGAGAAACTATAAAGTGCTTCCTTTAAATGAAAACGTGTCAGCTCACGATTTAATAAGGAAAGAAAAAAATGGCAAAATTTAACATTGATACCCGAAAAAAAAAAAAGGTTTTTCCCTTGACACCGCTATTACTGTATACTCGCTCGGCAAATTTGTTTGTTTGAGAAAAGCCATATTTATAATTGATTGATTTGTGCTTTACGGCTTATCAACCTTTCGTAGGTTATTTAAAGCCGGAAATATTTTTAGATTGAAGAACTCATTTTGGAGATAATAATGATTTCATTATACAAGTTCTACTAATTAATCCGTAAATGGAGAGAGAGGATGTAGATTCATACCTTTCCCAATGGTATTTGTGCATAATTGAAGAACTCAACTGGAATTGAACCTCGGAGAGCCGATTTCCAATTCCGATTTCCACCCGCACATCCAAGCTTTCAGCACCTGGTATTCCCAAACGGTCAGCCATATTTCAATATGATGTGGCCGTAAGCCCTTTTTATATATATATATAAAACTCAAGCACATAAAGCTGAATTTATGCATTCTCTTTTTCGCGAGAAGAAGCTGTCCGAGTGGAACTTCTTTCTTACTAATGGAATATGAAGAGAATGGGGATGATTCGACCCTGTGTACGGGGAATGGTGGCTATTGGTTGTGAAGGTTAGGACTAAGGAATATAGCACATCAGAACATTTGTCATTCAAACCAGAGGTTATCGAGAGGCTTATATAAAGACTTCGTTATCCGTGACAGAATTCTCCGCAGATGCGTGGATAATAGCAAACCATATATACTAACTCTGTCCAAACTTCACCGGAAAATTCACACCGTTTCTTGACAAAAATAAGAAATATATTTGACTTACCAAAGCATCTGTAAAAAAAATTAAAGAAATTCGAAAAAAAACAAAAAACTTCTTTCTTAGGACCTGATGGCTTCCAGAGAATTTATACTGATTAATTGTTTTATATTTTAAAAATACTGTAATAATATATGTATAGCTGTCTACTCGTATTCGAACATAACCGTCTATTAGAGCCCGTCTGTTAGAGCGGCTATCCAATACCTATTACAGACGCTTGCACAGGTGCATTTGTGTTTATTCAACACCCACAGAGTCCAGTTTATACTGCAACTATGCTGAGAAGACCTTAGTTACAGTTTCTGGGAAAGAGCGTGTTATCTAGCGTGATCGGCAATTTGAACAAACCCTCGGCCACGATGACTTGTGACTTCGTGCTAGCACAGCTATCGACGGGCCCAAGGGTTCTGTCTACCTAATTTCACTCACAAGGCTTGGGTCAACCAGTGGTATACTTTTCAGGCACTTTCCAAAGGTGCCGCACGCTGGGATTGACCCCTCCACTCCGATAACATCAGGAAGTCAACTTCCTGGCAAATCGACCATGGTGAGATTCGAATCCGGGTTTCATGATCAAAATGCGTTCTAACCACTCAGTCACGTAAACTTAAATAAAATGACAAAATTGTTGAAAGAAGAGTAGTCCTAGCATAGAAATAAATCCCATATGAGTCATTAATAAATAAAGAAAATGACAGCAAGGTTTCAAAAGCAGTAGCAACAACAATAAGAAGAAAGAAGCCTTGGTGAATGCAGTCAAGCGTAATAGCAGCTGCAGTGTCAGTAAAAAACAAGAAAGAAAACTTTATGTTTAAGGGTACATGTTCTATGTTTAAGATTGTCCCATGGAGCAATAGCCTAGTGGATCAAAATGTTGATTTGTGAATTTTGCTGATATAATAATAGTGATGCATACCTACACTGTAAATAGGGTGAATAAGAAACAAGTTGTGGTCAATAAAATCTAGACGAGATATCGCGAGACATGGCCAACGGAACGAGAACAGTCTACCTCGTGAGATTAAATGAAGGTTTGTTTCGAAATTATCAAATGTTACCCGGATCGACAAAAGAACTGAAGTCAATACATTTGGGTTGTCGATAACTGAGCATTTGTTCAATAACCGTCAGTGTACCCGGTCCTATAAGTTTTAGAAACTATATATATTAAATCCTTCCAGCCCCCCCCCCCATTTGTACAAAATAGAACTCAGGCGAAAGAAGAATGAAAATAGAGTTTTTCATTTTTTTTTTTTTTACAATTTATCTTTTTACGATAACTAGAATTTTTTTGTTGTTTGTTTTCATATAAATACTGTGTCTCTCTGAAAATATCTGATAACCTTTCAGCACCCAACGTATAGCCATAATCGGATACTGAATAAATAAACTGATATTTGAACCTAGTTTGTCCATTCTGATTCAGTGACATATACTATTTCTGAAAATTTATCAGCCCAACTTACATTCCAAAGTCTGACCAAATGAGCAAACTTTAAGCAAAAACCATGATGGGGACAGGAAAGAACATTTAGTCAACATCCCAACGGATATATTGATAGCCATTGTTGCGTATTGAATAAATAAAGATTCGAATCTACTTACAAAATCTAACCAAAGAAAACGTCAGATTTTTTTGGTGGCGATGGCTTCTTGGTCAGGTAGAGAACTTTCGGTATCCACCCCCGACTTAGAAATGACAAGCTTCCATACATAGGCGTGTCACTGTATGTATAGAATAACTCCCGAGTACTTTTTGCACAAATATCAGCCACCTTCCTGCATCATTTTACGGGTAGGATGTTCATTAAGTGGCCAGAACTGAAATCACGGGGCGGGGGCAGGAAATGTCGACCGAATGTGTCGTAGAAGGGCAGAAATCAAGTTCAAACATTTACCCGCTATGACGCGTGCCACGAAAGTGGCTACTTTTGCGATCTTTCCCTTCCAGTGCATATATTTTTCGCTTACTTTGGATTACTCGCCTTTCTTCTCAATAAGCAAAGTCCACGCACATATTTGCGTTGATTGGACGGCAAAGGAATGGGACATTAGGTTGAAGATTGAACTAGGCCTTTCTATATCACACTTCGATTTTTTTATATCGATAGGCAAATCAAAGTGAACATTACAAATATTCGATGGAACACAGGCACACAGACATACACACACACACACACACACACACACACACGCATACATATACAGTGTCAATCATGAATAAAATAGGGAGTTACTTTTCAATCACCCTGTATATACTTATGCACGAATATATATACAATACCTGTTGTGACGTCATGGCTCATCTTGCAGGCCTGTTCAATTCCCATCATTGGAAACATATCTAAACTAAATTATTCTCCCTTTCTCTCTCACACAGACACACACACAAACACACTCACACCCTGACCATATATATATATATATATATATATATATATATATATATATATATATATATATATATATATATATAGGGAAAAGGTTATAGTTGTTCCAATGAGAGAAAAGTGTATATTTTAAAGATAAACCGCAAACGTTTTTGGTTGAAATGTGGATGTTTTTATTTAAAAATAGATATTATACTCAATTTTCTATAATTCTGTTACACATGTTTCTAGTTTCGCGACCTTCTTCAACCAAAGAGAAGATATTTAAACATGTTATAAAAATGAATTTTTTGTGTGGTAGTGATTCAAATGTCTTTCTTGAACTGGTGATAAGAGTTTATATAAATTTTTCTTTTTCTTTCTTCCTCTTGTAATATAAAAATCTTTTTTCCTTTCTTTTTTCTTTCTTTCTTTCTTTCTTTCTTTTCCTCTTCCTTTTGTCTGGACACATTGACTCTATTTATTAAAAAAACTTCGGTCTGAAGAAATGAATATTTGTATATATTCATGAAATAAATTATAACTGAATGGATTTTTAAGGATCGTCTGTAATTATGATTGTCAAGTGATGGTATTGTTTGCACAAAAAAAAAATCAACACCATCACTAGACAAGACACCAGAAGTGTTGAAACAAAATGGTTATGTTTGTAGTGATGTCATAACATGCTTATGTTATAATTTTTCAATAAATATTATTGGCTCTACTTTGTATTGAGCACTTTTTTAAGAAGAGTGTTTTTGTCATCTGAATTTTATTCCATATATACCAACCCTGTACTTATATATATATATATATATAAAGATGAAGAAATATAGTTTTAAGGTGTGCTATATTTATAGGATAAAGTGCTCATTATCAGAGTTAGAGCGTATGCAAATATAAATATAAAAGTGACCATTGAAGTCAACACTCAAAGGGGACAGGCTGTTTCATGCTCGACGCAATCGTCAGGCCGCCAGTGTAGGATTTTTTCTCGACTATTTATATATATGGGTCAGTGGTGCATTGTGGGTAATCTATTCCGGTGGCTTTTTATTTATATATTTGTTTATTTATTTGTTCGAGTTAATTTATTTTACTTGTTTTTCATTTTTATTTTTTATTTTATATATTTATTTTTTTCTTTTCGGTTTTTGATGTTTTATTAACGTATTAAAAATGGGGGATTTGCTTAGGTCGCTTATTTAATAGTTTGTTTTGGTCTGGGAAGATAATTAAAGCATTTTATTCGTCTTATTTTTAGATTGTTTGCCGTAGTCTATTCTGTTATTTTGGTGGGGGCAGTTTTTAATTTGATTATTATTTATTTATTTGGATTGATTATTTTTATTTGTTTTTGCTTATTTATGTTTACTATCATTAGTTGTAATGGTTATTCTAGCGTGAGCGATTTGTTAATTTCTTCATTTATTTATTTATTTGCATTAATTTTTATTTGTTTTTTCTTATTTATTTACTTATTTTTATTTTGTATATTTTTATTTATTTACTCTATTCGGTTTTCGATTTTTGAGTAAAGTAGTAATGATTTTTTATCGTTATATAGCAGTTATAGCTATTTTTACGTCCAATTTTTGGATTGGTTGTTGTAGTCTATTGTAACGGTTATTTTGGCGTGATTGGTTTGTTAATTTGTTTATTATGATGTACTTTATTTATTTATTATTTTTACTTGTTTTTATGTATTTTATTTTTATTTATTCTATTTCGTCTATTCTAACGAAGGTGGTTGTTAATTTGCAAGAATTGTCGGAAAGCCTGCAGTTAATCGATTTTGGTATCTGTTTGATTATTGAAGGCGGGTGATTGGAAGATGTGTGTGTGTACAGTGGTTTATCATTGAGTTTTCTGTATGATTTATATGTACCTTTTCTTAGATTGAAGGTATCATCTAGAAAATCTACTTCGTTTAGGTTAGTTTTTATATTTATGTCAAATCCGTTATTTTTGTTTTTAATCCTTATTGCTTTTCTAGCTTTGTCTGTGTTTTGTTTGTTATAGTTTCTTAAGATTATGAGACCGTCGACTTCAGGGTCTTGTGTTATTTTTATCTATTCAATAATCAAACAAATACCAAAATCGATTAAGCGCAGGCTTTCCGACAATTCTTGCAATGAAACCATATTTAAAGAAGCTAAGAAAGACTAGGAAACAGCTCTAAAAGATAGTGGATTCCCGGCAACACTCACATACTCACCACAGAGCACAAAAAAGGCCAACAGGAAGAGAAATATCATATGGCTCAACCCAACGTACAGCAAATACGTGAAAGCAAACGTAGGTAAAATATTCCTCAAACTCTTAAACAAACACTCCTCGGAAACAAGCACTCAACACAAAATATTCATTAAAAACACTGTAAAAATCAGCTACAAATGCACCGAGAATATGGCACAAATAATAAAAAGCACATTCAGGAAAACTATCAACAAACCACCCGAAAAAATTAAACCCACGTGTAACTGTAGAATAAAGAATGAATGCCCCTTAAACGGTAATTGCTTACAAAACAACGTAATATACCAAGCCACGGTAAAATCACCAGATAATGAAGAAAAAGTGTACATAGGAGTAATTGAAGGACCCTGGAAACAAAGAAAATATGCACACAAAACATCTTTCACAAATAGTAAATACGCGAACATCACAATGCTTTCCAAGTATATCTGGGAAATTAAAAACAAAACACAAATCACACCAAAAATGCCATGGAAAATAAGGAAAAGTTAATCAGCCAATCAATCTAAAACGTGCAAACTTTGCTTGGAGGAAACAATAGCTATTATTACCTTCCCAGATCAAAATAAATTACTAAATAAACGATCTGAGCTCATTTCAAAATGCTGACATGAAAACAAATTTTTAATACGTTACTTAAAAATCGAAAACTGAAATGAATAAACACAAATAAACAAAATAATATAAAAATAAATAAAATAAATTTACCCAAACAAATAATAAACAAATTAACAAACCACCCCAGTTAGAATAGACGAAATAGAATAAATAAAAATAAAATACATAAAAACAAGTAAAAATAATAAATAAATAAAGTAAATAATAATAAACAAATTAACAAAACAATCCTGCCAAAATAACCATTAGAATAGACTGCAACAATCAATCCCAAATTTGGTCGTAAAAATAGCTATAACTATTATATAACGATAAAAAAACATTACTGCGTTACTCAAATATCGAAAACCGAATAGAGTAAATAAAAATATACAAATTAAAAAAATAAGTAAATACATAAAAACACAAATAAAAATTAATCCAAATAAATAAATAATAATCAAATTAAAAACTATCCCTCGCCAAAATAATAGAATAGACTACGGCAAACAATCTAAAAATTGGACGAATAAAATGCTTTAATCATCTTCCCAGACCAAAACAAAATATTAAATATAGCGACCTAAACAAATCTCCCAATTTTTTTACTACTTTAATAAAACATCGAAAACGAAACGAATAAATAAATATATCAAATAAAAATTGAAAAACAAGTTAAATAAATTAACCCGAACAAATTAATAAACAAATAAATATATAAACAACGTGAAGAAAATTCACAAGTGTACTTAAATTTTTGAAAATTTGAAAGCCTAACGACATTTTTAACTTCTGTGTATAAATACTTCATTACAGTTCCTTTGATAAATAACATCAGAGGATGGATCGTGTCGGCAAAGAAAAGCTTACATTTTTTGTTCATATATATATATATCAGGTCATCCCATAAGTTCTGTCCGAATTTTGAATAAAGAAAACAAGTGACCAAATGTTACATTTAATTACAGATTCAATCAACAATGTATTTTCCCTGATTATCTATGACTTCCTTCCATTTATTAACAAGCTTACTAATTCCATTATTGTAAAATTCTTTTGGCTTTAATTCGAAGAACTCACAAATGTCAGTTTTAACCTCTTCCTGTGTTACAAAAGCTGTTTCTTCCAAATTATTCTGTAACCTACGAAACAAATGGTAGTCTGAAGGACCAATGTCGGGAGAATAAGGTGGATGAGGAATTTTCTCCCAACCAATCTTTTGTGACGTGATTCTTGCTGTGTGTAGTTGCGCATTGTCCTGATGAAACATCACCCGTTTTCGATTCACTAGAGCAGGTCTTTTTTTCCTCAAAGCTTGGTTCAAACGCTCTAATTGCTGACAGTATATTTGAGCATTAATTGTTGCATTAGGTGGTAAGAATTCAAAGTGGATCATTCCTTGGCAATCCCAGCAGATTGAAAGAAGAACCTTTTTCCCATGAAGTTCCCTTCTCGGCTGTGACTGGAGTCCTTCTCCTTTACCAAGCCACTGTCTACGACGCTTAACAATTCGATAAAAGATCCATATTTCGTCGCCAGTCACAAGTCTATCCAAAAAAGGTGAAACAAGTGGGCGAGAATGGAGAGAAGAGCAGATGTCAACTCGGGATTTGAGGTTGTTTTCAGACAATTCATGAGGCACCCATTTTCTAAGTTTAGGAACTTTTCCAAGTTGTTGAAGATGACGATGAACAGTTGTATGGTTTGAACTGAGAACCACTGCCAATTCCTCAACTGATAAAGCAGGATTTTCTTCAAGGGCTGCTTCAAGAAGCTTTTCATCAAACTCAACGGGACGTCCGGTTCGATCTTCATCTTCAAGGGTGAAATCTCCACCTCTGAATTTTGCAAACCATCTTCTGCAAGTTCTTTCATTCACACATTCCTCTCCATAAACTGAGTGAATGTTTCTAGCCGCTTCGGCTGCTGAGTTTCCTTTCTTGAACTCATAAAGCATTATGTTCCTCAAATGATTCTTGAGTACTTCCATGTTAGCAGGGTTTTAATCAAACAAAATTTAATTTTATTGTTCTCTGAAATAAAATTTGATCAGTTTAAATGCATCTAAACATAAAAATAATGTTCAGCTCCATTAGACATTATAAAATACTCTTTAAATTTCGTTCATTTTAACAAAAAGTTAAAATTCGGACAGAAATTATGGGATGACCTAATATATATATATATATATATATATATATATATATATATATATATATATATATATATATCCAAGTACAGGGTTGGTATATATGGAATAAAATTCAGATGACCAAAAACACTCTTCTTAAAAAAGTGCTCAATACAAAGTAGAGCCAATAATATTTATTGAAAAATTATAACATAAGCATGTGATGACATCACTACAAAAATAACCATTTTGTTTCAACACTTCTGGTGTCTTGTCAAGTGTTGGTGTTGATTATTTTCTTTTTTTGTGCAATCAATACCATCACTTGACAAGCCACCAGAAACAAAATAGCTATTTTTGTAGTGATTTTATAACATGCTTATGCTATAATTTTTGAATATATATATATATATATATATATATATATATATATATATAGAGAGAGAGAGAGAGAGAGAGAGAGAGATAGATAGATAGATAGATCCAATATATATATATATATATATATATATATATATGGGATGCCGAAAATCTTCATGTATAGCCAACTTTCTCATGGTAAGCTTAATGTAGGCCGTCCTTGGTTACGCTTCAAGGACAAAGTTAAATACAATTTAATTGCTGCAAACATCCCTATAGTGGAGTTCAAACTTCCTGTTGAAAACCGAGCAAACTGGAGAAATACCTGCTACCGAGGTATAACTAACTTTGAACAGATTCGTCTCAACCATCTGATAGAATTAAGAATTAACACGAAATCTCAGCCCATATGACGGTCACCCCTTCAGTATGCCCTTCATGTGGATTTGTTTGCAAATCCCGCGCAGGGTTGTTGTCTCATACGAGACATTGTAGAGGACCGTGGTGTGAAGTGTGATGAGATCTCTCTGCGTTAAACTTTCCCGCTGGCCGGTCCAGCTACATAGGAATGTTGGACTTTAATGGAGTCCAAAGAAGATAAAGAAACAAACAAGACCGATATACATATATGCAAACAAATATATATTAATAACAAATTACAATGACATGAAGGGTTACAGAGTGTTGTATGGAGAAGTTATGGTGAGTGTGTTGAGTGTCCGTACGAACGCGTATATTGTTTTTAGCGTGTTCCCAGAATATGGGAAACGCTGTATGTGTGAGAGGTCACATATTGGAATAAGTAAAAAAAAGAGAAAGTTTTTTTACCTCGCCTCACGCGCGAGGTTGCGGCCGAGGCCTGAGTCGAGACAGCTGGCCGCACGTGTGCGTAAGCCGTATAAAGAGAAAGAGAGAAGGGTTAGCCAGTATTTATAGTCAGGGGAGAGAAACCCCTGTTGAAGGATTAAGGAAACTGAGGAGGAGCTAACTGCGACAACATAAACATAAAAACTGAACTGAAAGACACTCATACGTCGAAAACGACAGGAGAGTCCGTCATCATATATTGTGTATTTAGGCAGAAATCCCTCATTTATACATGTTTCCTTAAAGACGACAAATAAGGTACTGCTATTAAATTTTTTATTTAATTTTTCTCGTGTTCGTATAAGTGTTTTCTTTTCTGGACACAAACTGTAAAAACTGTCCAAAAGGATGATTTTATTTTTACTTTTTAACTGAATGTATGGCTTGTGTGAACATATGTAGAGTTAAAGGGATGTTTTATTTTCCGAACAGGGCCAACACATTGTGGCTGTGCTCGTAGTTGATGTCATTGAGTGTTGGCTTTTTCTTTTTAATTGTTAGGGCTTCCATTATATCGAAAATGAATAACATTTGGACAGTTTTACACACTTTGTGTACAGAAAGAAAAACACTTGTACGAACACAAGAAAAATGAAATAAAAAGGTTTAATCATAATCGCGATACCTTGTCAATCGTCTTTAACGAAACGTACACACACACACACACACTCATATATATATATATATATATATATATATATATATATATATATATATATAATTATTTATTTATTCGAAAATTATAACATAAATATGTTATAAAATCAGTACGAAAATAGCCATTTTGTTTCAACACTTCTGATGTCTTATCAAGTGTATTATCAACACCATCACTTGATAAAACACCAGAAGTGTTGAAACAAAATGGCTATATTTTTTGTGATTTTATAATATATTTATGTTATAATTTTCGAATAAATAATTATATTTGCTCTACGAGCACTCTTTTAAGAATAGTATTTGTAGGTTATTGGGATTTATACAATCCTATACTTGTATATATATATATATATATATATATATATATATATATATATATATATATATATATATATATATATATATATATATGTAAGTGTACATTGAAGTCAACACTTAGAGGCGACAGTATAGGATTGTATATATATATGTGATTGGCTAATGCAAATCTCGATGCCATTATAAAAGTAAGATCTTCTTCCTGATATAACAATTGTTTTTTAAAAATTACATCGTAGAGCGAATTATGTTAACAGGCCGGGGTACCTAGCACAACGGATGTGATGTTGCAATACCCGAAATACATCATGAAGCCAAGGCAACATCACTACATCACTGATAACCTCTACCGTTTCATTTTATAAATGCAACTCAATATATATATATATATATATATATATATATATATATATATATATATATATATATATATATATATATATATATATATATATATACTCAAGCATGCATCCTCTCTAAGTAGCATTACCTTACATAGGGTTTTGGTGTCACTCCTTGTGTCTGTCCGCTAGAGTTATTAGCTATCAGTATTCGTGTGCACGCGCGTGCGTGTATGTGTGTGTATGTGCGAGTGAAAGACCTTGTGCCATTCATGAAACTATGGTAGCGTGGAGTCATGGAATATTTTATTACGCAAGAAAAATAAGCCCACTATAGAAATCAGAACTTCTTTCGGTTTTAGGCTTGAAAATTTTGATTAGTTTATCTCCAGCTATGAATTGATATATGCTGATATATGTGGGTGAGGTGTATGCCCGCGCGAACACACACCCACGCACATACACACAGAAACTCACACACACACACACACACACACACACACACACACACACACACACATACATGTACTCTTATGCCAGTGGCTGGGCCTGTGCGTCACGAAGACATTTTAAGTAAATGGAGACGAAAAGGGCGCTCATACTTAAAATCAGAAAGAGACAGTTGAAATTTTTAGGACCCATAATGCGGAAACAGAGCTTAGAAAATTTGACACTCACAGGGCAGAGTGAAAGCAACAATAACACAGAGAATCATAGGATAGCCTATTTTGCGAGGGGCTAGCAATGATAGTGAAAAGACAAATATCGCTAAGAGCTGCAAAGGATGTGAAGTTGTGAATGAGGAAAGAGAGCTTGGAAAATCTGACACTCACAGGGCAGATTGAAGGCAACAGGAACACAGAGAATCATAGGGTAACCAATTTTACGAGGGACTGGCAGTGATAGTGAAAAGTCAAATATTGCTACGAGTTACAAAGGATGTGAAGTTGTGGAGGACCATGAAGGAACACCGTACAAAGAAGAAATAGAAGAAAGGTCAGAAATTAATTAGAGGACCAAGAAAAAACCATGAAGTTATAGAGTGCCATGATCTGCCACGTAAAAGAAGATTTCGCTGATGCAGTAAACTAATTTTGATATGTCGATGTAATTTTTTTTCAAGTTAAAAGTTGAGTGAAACAAAGAGAATAGACTGCGTAGTAAAATAATGAATCAAAAACCTAAACATTTCTCTTTGCTTAGCCTGGATAAGCAAGAAGAAATGCCGAAAGTATCAACCCAAATACGATCGCATTACACCCTTCAGACTGGCCTTGGCTTTAGGCTTTAACCACACGGCCGACATACAAGAATATTGGATCAGGTTTTTTTTTTTTTTTAAAAGCCAACGAGGTGAATAGGTTCTTTTCCAGATGGAGTCAATCGGCCTTAAACTTTATTTTAGCTACTTGGGTCATTTTTTTCGCATCTGTCTTAACTTTCTTTTCTTTTTTCGTTTTTTTTTTTTTATAAAGCAATGAATATTATTAACATAGCACTCCGGATTCAGTTCGTGTCTGCTTGTCAAGTAAGTATATTTTAAAATCATTTTTTATGCAGTTATTTTTGGTTGACGTGTTCTAGGACTCGGTGCCCTTGACTTCGGAAGAGCTCGTTTAATTTCGCTGGGTTCCGTTGTCGACTTCCGTGAAAGGATGATACCATCAAAACAAAGTGCAGCTCTGCTTAGATATTTTCTAAAGACGAAGGAAAACATTATCCGATTTTTTGCTGGTACAACACCGAAGTATAGGATGAAGCTCAGACATGATGAAAATAACTATCGTAAAAAGAAAAAAGGTGATCTGAGACCTCTTACGGGGTTTGTTTTTCGATCAAACTTGTGGCAATTATAGTGTCGACGAGTATAAAAGGGGCTTGCTACAGCGTGTCGTCTAGAGCAGCGGTCCCCAACCACCGGTACCGGGTCTTTGGCCATTTGGTACCGGGCCGTGGACCATTTGGTACCTGGCCGTTGACCATTTGGTACCTGGCCGTGGACCATTTGGTATCGGGCCGCGGACCACTTGATACCGGCCGCAGACCAGTTGGTACCGGGCTGCGAACCATTTGGTATTGGGACGTGGGACATTTGGTACCAAGCCGCGGACCATTTGGTATCGGGCCGTGGGCCATTTGGTAACAGAACGCGGACTATTTCGTAACGGGTTGCAGAATATTTGGTACTGGGTCGCAAAGAAAGAATAAAAACTTTCTTTTTTGTTTTTCATTTTTTTTTTTTAATTTTATTTTGTCAAGGACGTAACCGACACTAACCATCCGGTCTGTGAAAGAATTGCGAGATACCGGCCCGTGGCGAAAAATGGTTGGGGACCACTGTTTTAGGGTATCTTATTTCATACTAAAAGAAAACTAATAACAGGTAACATGACAATAGAGATGAGGCATTGTTAAAGTGAAAAAGGGGATTTTTTACGCTCCGACCTCGGGTGATATACAAAAATGATTGCAGAGGTCGTCCCAGGATTCTACCGTATACATAGTTGATATTACATTATAGTTGCAATGAAAGGTCACACAAGGAAAATATATCCTTGTGCGAGCTTTATCGCATAATAGGTATAAAGGTAGCGTGTAGCAACCTCGGCTGCTGATGTTAACGACGGACTCCTGGTGTCTCTGTGCCTTGTCCGATTGCTGGCGTCGGGCTTCACTGGGTAGGTGTCTTCGATGAGTGCCCAGCCAAAATGAACGAGGGACAGGCAGGTGGTAGCTCGAATGCACCTTCTTCCGTGGAATCGAATTGATGGTGGTTTATATAGTGTTAGAATTGCTCGATAACGAACTGATACATGGATACCTTATAATTATTCAGGAAATATTTCTATGTCTATTTTATTTTCTTTAGCCAGTTTGTAATATTTCAACGATGGTTGTCGAGATGGAAGATCCGACAGACTACAACCACCCTTCTCAGATTTGGTTGTCAATAAATTTAAAAGATTAAACAATAAAACGAAATTGCTAATAATAACGAGGTAGAACGTTCTGAAGGTAATCCTTAACTGTCACTGAAAAAGAAAACGAGAAATACAAATAGTAAGCCAATCTGAAAAGATAAACTCTTTTCTGGTTATAAAGAGACGACTGCCATCTAAAACTCGAAGTTTTTTGAAGTTTTTGACACTGTTTCGTCAGGCCTGACGAAACAGTGTCAAAAACCTGTAATGGCGGACTTATCGTTAACAAGAAAAAAGAATATAAAGGAAAAAATAAATAAATTGTGATAAGACGTGGTTGGGATAAGTAAAAGAGTGTATATTTTCCCCTGATTTACAAGGTTAGACATTTGCCCGTTCCGAGGTATCGTATATCAGGTATGCGAGAGACTGAGTGTTCGTTCAGGGCATAACACAAGGTCGTCGGCATCCGTCCGTCTTGAGAGACGATGGAGTAGCGCGGTGCGCAACGAGCCTGGGCGGGATATATGGAGAACTAGTGCTGCCCAGGCGTCTAGTTCCCTCTCTCGGCCTTGCTAGCAGAGTCCAAAAGAGAGGATAAACCAACACAGTTTGGTACCAACGTGGCTGCAGGGGTTGCCGGAAGGTAGCACAAAGTGCCGTCCATTCGCCTTCGGGGCTCCACTCCGGGTTTGAATTCAGAGTTGTCCTTCTCCTAGACCAGTTGCCATCAAAGGCTATAGAACCCAGTCTGCCCTGCTATTAGCTGGAGGGAGAAGAAGAGGATTCACACCTTTCCCAAAGGAAGCACGTAAGTGAATGTAATGGATTTGACTGGAATTCGAACTCGGATCTCCGATTCCTCAATCCAAGCCGATATCCATTACTCCACCGTGCCTCCTCAAGGTAGTAGTCGAGATAGACATGTAGAAAAAAACAACACATTCATGTAATCGAGTAAGATAGACTCATGGGAGAAATATTCCACGAATTATCGCATTAGGGGCGTAAGGCAAGGATGTGTCTTCTCACCGGACTTATTCAACCTTGGAAATCTTACCAGGATTCATTGTTGGCGGCCACAATCAAAACAACATAAGATATGCAGATGACACAGTGTTGATAGCAGACATGGAAAGGAAACAAACAAAACCTCCTACCGAAAGTAGCAAAGGCGAGCGAGAAGAAGGGACTAAGCATAAACTACAAGAAGACAGAATAAATGGTCATCAGTAAAAAGATGAGCCCGAAATGCGATTTACAGGTCGGGAACACTAAAATCAAGCAGGTGCGGAAATATAAATATCTGGGAAATGTTCTGCCAGAGGGACGGTAAGTGCGACGCTGAGATCCGAAGACGTATTGAGATGGCCAAAAACGCATTCCAAAAGCTAGGCAGAGTATTACGAGACAGAAGGCTTTCGTTGGTGACAAAGACAAGAGTACTGAACTGCTATGTGTTATCTGTCTTCCTGTATGGCAGTGAATACTGGACAATCTCCTCAAAGATGAAGAAGAGACTCGAGGCAACAGACGTATGATTCTATAGAGGGATACTAAGGACACCATGGACCGAGCATGTAAGCAACGAAAGAGAATGCAAACAAAGAGGAAACATACATAACATCAGGAAGAGGCAGCTGAAATTTCTGGGACATGTAATAAGAAATGAAGGCTTAGAAAATCTGATACTCACAGGACGAATACAGGGAAAGGGGGACAAGAGAAAGCAACGGATGACATAGCTCGCGAGCTTAAGCAAGTGGATGGCAGAAGAGGGTCTGGGAGTAACTTATTGAGAACTACAACGGATAGGAGGAAGTGGAGTGCCATGGTCGCCTACGTCCTGAAGGGAGACGCACATAAAAGAAGAAGTTGTCAAATTAGTCTCCGCTACAGCTGCTGGTTTCATTGCTAGCTGAAGGTATCGTAGTTGATGGAACCGCATTGGGGTCGCTGTGATTGACTAGGCAATCGTGTAGTCATTTGTGTTCGGTTAAGCTTGCCTGCTGTGAGGTCCGTCGCTAATGCCGGTCTGGTCGGATTTGCATCCGTCAGTGAAAACAGTCTTGTCGCTGGGGTCTTTTTTCTGATTGGTCGAGAAAGATGTTTTATGAACCTGGTATTATGGGACCATATTCCAGAAGTAGGCGCGTGGAGCTGGATGAATTTAAGGACTGTTTTTGTCATATGATCTGTGGATATCGAAGTGAGCACTTCCATCTGAGTTAAAGAATTAAATTTCTGACAGGGTACGACGAACCTGTTTTTTTACTGTTATTACGCAAATTCACAGATAATAATGAAAAAGGTATGTCTTAGAAACTAAGGTGGACTACATCCGGAATAGAGATATGGCACTTAAGAAAGAACGGTTTAACTAAATCTCAACTTTGACCTGAGAGCGATATAACTAACCTTAAATAGCGTGGGCCACTGGTATGTCTTCCTTTTCTCAAGAGAATGGAATTTGACACACGTATCATAAGTGTAACTCCTTGCTTCCATCATTATATTACCGCAGGACGAATAGCTCTGACCCTTACTTTTTAAGTGCATTGGGAAAATATTACTATGATGATTATCCAGGAAATATATATATATATATATATATATATATATATATATATATATATATATATATATATATATATATATATATTATTATTATTATTATTATTATTATTATTATTAATTAAAGAATATCAAGCACTTAAAATCCCATATGTAATAATTTTTATTTCATGAGAGCTTTAAAAAAAGCAGCTCTCAATCTTCAAGACGTATAAACAAATCACGGGATTTGTTTGTAGGTTTTCAAGATTGAGAGCTGTTTTTTTAGAGGTCTCATGAAATAAAAATCATTACATATGGGATTTTAAGTGCTTGATATTCTTTAATTAATTAATTAATTAATTAATTAATAATAATAATAATATATATATATATATATATATTATGAAAGGTACAAAATCCGACAGTTATTTTATGACATTTTTATGTTGATACATTCTTTTTATAGATACAAATATTTAAGTAAATGCTCTGTTTATAATAAACAGTATTAACGACATTTAAAATAATTGTCGGATTTTGTCCATTTCATAATGTCTGACGTCATTTGTTTACATTTGGATACGCCTCAAGCAGATATAAATGTACGAGAGAAAATCATGGAGAATTGAAGTTTAAAAACAGTAAAATCGACCTTGCTAACTGAAACGCTCCTCTAAACGCTAAATCGGTAAAGCACGTCAGGCTATATGACGGTTCCGTATAGGATACAGGTTCGATTCCTGTCGAAGGACTCATATTTTCTATGGAAATTTCTCGGACATTCAGGCCGGTAAATGTCGTTAATACTGTTTATTATAAACCGAGCATTTACTTAAATATTTGTATCTATAAAAAGAACGTATAAACATAAAAATGCCTTAATATATATATATATATATATATATATATATATATATATATATATATATATATACTAATTTGCATATATGAAAACATCATTTTATTTCGTTTATTAGACTTTTATCACTACATGTCCTCCATAACTTGCCTGACTTTTCAGTTAACCTGATAGATATGAGTGTTCCTATACCTAAAAATTTGGAAAACCTAATAACATTTTTCTCTTGTATATAAATCCTTGTTACAAAATAAAATCCTCACATTTACTTTAATAATGTCCCACAGACGACGAAACGCGTCGGCTAAGATAAGTTTTCCTTTTGTCTTTATATCACTCACTTTAAACGTTTATTTTTAGTGGATGCCTATATTTGAGTAAACGCTCTGTTTATTTTAAACAGTATATTTATTTTGAATATTCCAGAAATCTTATGGAACAAAAATGTGCCCTCCTGTAGGATTGAACCCTGTTTCCCCCTTTCCAGAAAAAAGTGTTGTTAGATCCAACGTGTTTTTAACCCACTCGGCCACGAAGGGCGTCATCGATCAAGCGGGGCTGTATACTGCCTTTTAAGCTCATCCCTCTCGTTTTAGTTTCCTGAAAAGTTCATAATTGCTCAGTTTCGTATCCGAAACGCAATGCAATTTCTAAAGTATTTATTAACCCCACAGATCTTTATCACCTTAAACGTTATTTTAGTGGTACCCATATTTGTGTAGACGCTCTGTTCATTTCAAACAGTATATCTATTTTCGTCTACCGGCCTGGATACTCGAATAAGATTTCTTGAATATTTAGAAGGACGGCTTGGACTGGAAAGGATAGTAAGGGCACAAAAATGGCTGAGAGCTACAAAAGATAGGAAGTTGTGGGGAGCTATGATTACCCACTTCCTGAAAGGACAAGAAGCATAGGAGAATAGTCATTGCTTTATGGAAATATTCTGAGTACATTCAATCTTTAACAAAAAAGTAGTCATGTTGAAGTGCCTATTGCCTCTTGCATATCGACAAACTTTGTTTCTTACCAGATATATTTTTTTCCGAATAGGCTATTTTGCCGATCCCAGTAGAATAGATACCAAGGCTATTTTGCCGATCCCGGTAGAACAGACACCAAGGCTATTTTGCCGATCCCGGTAGAACAGACACCAAGGCTATTTTGCCGATCCCGGTAGAACAGACTCCAAGGCTATTTTGCCGATCCCGGTAGAACAGACTCCAAGGCTATTTTGCCGATCCCGGTAGAACAGACACCAAGGCTATTTTGCCGATCCCGGTAGAACAGACTCCAAGGCTATTTTGCCGATCCCCGTAGAATAGACACCAAGGCTACTTTGCCAGTAAATATAGTGTTTTAGAACTAAGAATATATTATATTTAAGATCGTCAACACAGTGTTTGTGTGAACTGTATAAGCAGGACATGAACAACCTGGATTCTGTGGTCTGCGATTGTTGTCTTCAGTGGGTGCACCTGATGTGTATCGGCAAGAAACACATACCCAAGGGCAAATTTTGCTTGAATTGCTTAAGATATTCAGAGACTTTTATATATATATATATATATATATATATATATATATATATATATATATATATATATATATATATTTAAATTGGTGATGAGTAAATGTTTTTAACTTGTGTTTTAACAATCGATGGTGGAAAAGATTTAAAACTACCTGAACAATTGATGGTGAAAATAAACTTCAGTATTAAATCTGTGAGTTGTGACTTTTACCTGTACCCGCCTTCGTAATAATAAAAATATTTACCGGCAAAATAGTCTCTTTCTTTTTTTATTATTATTTGCTCTTTGACCTAACCCTATCGAGCCTTTGAACTCTTTCGTAGTATTCATGAACCCCTAAGCCAACTGTCTCTCTCCCGCAATATCTAAGTAGTCTGGGAAAAGCTTCGATCTGATACACCTCTGATCCCTAATTCTTTAATTGGCTGCTCCTAGTATCGCTCATTTTGACGGCTAAAATTAACTGACTTCGGAAATGCTAGAAAACAGTTCCCATACAATAACTATGGTAGAAGGAGCCTAAATGAATGTGTGCAGCTTTGGCGTTTACTAGGCAATAGGACCACAAAATCTTAGGTTATATTTCAATAGCTTTTTATGTACAATAGCTTAGTAATCAAGTGACGCATTACAAAATTTTAAAAAACGGTGGGTTGGGTATATTAGATACTAAAAGTGATGGGTGGCTAAATAAAATATTCAATTTTGAAGATTACTTATCCTATATTACTAATGTGATTCTCACATAAAATGAATATTTATTTTACATATGTTGTCCAACTACGAACACTTAATGCTGTTTTGATTTTCAAAAGTTTTTATACATTTATTTTCTAATTATTTTGTGGAATGAGACACCGTGCATACATATAAAATTTATATAAAAGGCTGAAGCTGATGTTTAAGAAAAAAATACGGCCACATCTCGTTGAAACACAGGTTCGCATAAGATCACCGATGTAAAGTAGCGTTGGGCGTGGTCAGTATCTAAAGGGATGACAGCTTCGGAATACCACGTTCTGTGAGCTAAGATGTACTGGTAGTGTAATGAGCTTACGGCCACATCTCGTTGAAACATTGGTTCCCGTATTATAATCGATGTTAAGTAGCGTTGGGCCTGGTCAGGATCTAAATGGATGACAGCTTCGGAATACCACGTTCTGTGACCTTGGATGTACTGGTGGTGTAATGAGCTTGTGATCATATCTCGTTGAAACACTGGTTCGCGTACGATAACCGATGTAAAGTAGCGTTGAGCGTGGTCAGTATCTAAATAGATGACAACTTCGGAATACCAGGTTCGGTCAGCTTGGATGTACTGGTGGTGTAATGAGCTTGCAGCCACATCTCGTTGAAACACCGGTTCCCGTACGATCATCGATGTTATGTAGCGTTGACACTGGTAAGGATCTAAATGGATGGGAGCTTCGGAATACCACGTTCTGTGAGCTTGGATGTACTTGTGGTGTAATGAGCTTGCGTCCACATCTCGTTGAAACACCGGTTCGCGTACGATCACCGATGTAAAGTAGCGTTCAGCGTGGTCTTTATCTAAATAGATGACACCTTCGGAATACCACGTTCTGTGACCTTGGATGTACTGGTGGTGTAATGAGCTTGCGGCCACATCTCGTTGAAACACCGGTTCCCGTACGATCACAGATGTAAAGTAGCGTTGAGCGTGGTCAGTATCTAAATGTATGATAGCTTCGGGATACCACGTTCTGTGAGCTTGTATGTACTGGTGGTGTAATGAGCTTGCTGCCACATCTCGTTGAAACACCGGTTCGCATACGATCACCGATATAAAGTAGCATTGAGCCTGGTCAGGATCTAAATGTATGACAGCTTCGGAATACCACGTTCTGTGATCTTGGATGTACTGGTGGTGTAATGAGCTTTCGGCCACATCTCGTTGAATCACAGGTTCCCGTACGATCACCGATATAAAGTAGCGTTGAGCGTGGTCAGTATGTAAATGGATGACAGCTTCGGAATACCACGTTCTGTGAGCTTGGATGTACTGGTGGTGTATAGAGCTAGCGGCCACATCTCGATGAAACACCGGTTTCCGTACAATCATCGATGTTATGTAGCGTTGAGACTGGTCAGGATCTAAATGGATGACTGCTTCGGAATACCACGTTCTGTGAGCTTGGATGTACTGGCGGTGTAATGTGCTTGCTGTCACATCTCGTTGAAACCCCGGTTCGCGTACGATCACAGATGTAAAGTAGCGTTGAGCCTGGTCAGTATATAAATGGATGACAGCTTCGGAATATCACGTTCTGTGAGCTTGTATGTACTGGTGGTGTAATGAGCTTGCGGCCACATCTCGTTGAATCACAGGTTCCCGTACGATCATCGATGTTAAGTTGCGTTGAGCCTGGTCAGGATCTAAATGGATGACTGCTTCGGAATACCACGTTCTGGGAGATTGGATGTACTGGTGGTGTAATGAGCTTGCGGCCACATCTCGATGAAACACCGGTTCCCGTACGATCATCGATGTTATGTATCGTTGAGCCTGGTCAGGATCTAAATGGATGACAGCTTCGGAATACGACGTTCTGTGAGCTTGGCTGTACTGGTGGTGTAATGATCTTGCGGCCAGATAAATAGACTAAATAAAGGATTCAGTTCGAAATTTCCTGAAGATTATCCGTAACAACAAGCACCTGAAACGTTGCTATAACAACAAAAATGAGAACACTAAATAAGCTTGTAAATTATGACAAATATTCAAAAAGAAACTGTATTTTCATTACTACTTCGTGTACATAAGCATCTAAACAAGATGAAAGAAACACTAAGTAAAATGTATTAATAATGACAATGTTTACCATTTTATATCTAGTTTATTACCAATTGTGTTTTTATTTAGTGATACGATATATATTTAAACTAAAGAGAAAATATTATGGTCGCATCGAATGTGTTCTTGATTAGGAGAAAGGAATGAATATTTATATATGAATACAATGTACTATTAAAAACATTTTATTGCCTTAGCAAACTAAATAGAAAGGTTATAAAGACAGGTAAGTGGAAACGGGCATATTGAAATGTTCGATTTCGTACGTACGGTAAACTTAATGTCCTATGCTGAAAGACTCCCGTTAGAGAAAGCTTTCTTGTTAATTTGATAGAGTTATCAGCTATGAGCTATCAGCTATCAGCTAAAGAGTTATCAGTTAAAAAGTCCCCCGTAGAGGAAACGAGACACGTATTGTCCCTAAGGCATCCTATGGGTGAGAGGAGTGAGAGAGATCATGGACATTTTTCATTATATACTGTTTTATATAGCACTGCGAAATATTCGCTAGACAAAGTTTCTTGGAAGACAAGTGGGGTAACCCGACAAAAAATTCATACAAGACTTATTATATATAAACTAGCAGCACAAGTAAGATAAAAGAAAGCCGGAAACCTTAATATATTTAAAATACAATGACTTGATGTACTTATCTGTTCTTCCTGCATAGTAATGAGATTATTATTAGGGTAATACGACCAATTACTCGACGCCACTCGAACGGAAATTGACTTGTGTGACCAGAATAATTGAATATCTCATTGCTATATAAAGAAATCAGTTTGTTAATATAGTACTTTTATTTATTTTGTTTTGTGTTAGCTTTCTTCTTATATTTATACTTTTAATGGTTTGTAAAGCAGAATAACTTCTTTATGATCGTTACTTGTTTTAATCGGTTTCACCTCATGCAAGGCAGTAAAGCCACTAAGACACAAGGGGTTACAGAATGTTGAAGAATTAGGAACAGAAACATTAATGAGCGGGAAGAGGAAAGAGTAATCAAAAGGACAGTAAATAGCGATTAATATTACATTTAAATTTTTGCAGATTAAAGTTGCCTGCAAGCATGGTGCCGAAAGGGGTTCCATAAGCGAGAAGTGCGAGAAAAGAAACTGTTAGCATAGAACTTACGGCTACATCTTGCCAGCTCAACTGTAAATTGATGAAATCTCAACTGCGTTTAAATTTAAAAAATCTACGCACCATAGCGAAGAGTTCATCTGAACAATAACTATGAAAGTATTTATAGAAGGGACACAGACGGGCAACCTTTCGGCGGTGGGAAAGTTACTGAAGCCGAGCCGCCAAATCAGGACTAATAATATTGCTGATTCTTCTTTTTTTGTATTTTATCAAGAAGCTCAAGGTAAATATCAGGGTCACTGGATCATATGTAACAGCAATATTCTAAGCATGGACGAATTGTATACTTATAGATATGCAAGATAGATTCTGGAAAGAAAAATTGTCTGGCAAGTCACGTTGAACCAAATTTTTCGATATCAAAGGCTGGCAGTGAATATTCCGGAAAACATGACCGCCTTTATACACGTCCTATTGAATATTTTGAGCCTTCTGATTGGGTAAATCTTCTATTGGTGAACTATAAAATGAGTCAGCTCATTTTGGCTGGCTCACTAGTATACCAAGGTACCCAAAAACTCTAACACTAACATGTGCACTGGGTCATGTTTCATTGGAAAAATACAAGAAAAAGTAAATAATAATGGAATTATTCGTATTGTTTCAATTAATTTGCACAAGGGTGTACGTGCTTCAAGAATCGAAGTGTGGCCTTCGAGCAGCCTGGGTTTTCAGGGAATTAACCTGCAAGGAAATTACAGGAAAAGTGCGTGGAGCAAAGAAGTGACTTGTATCAAATCTATGTTGATTTGACAAAGGCATTTGAAAAAGTCCACAGGACTTCTTCGTGGGAAATATAGAGAAAAATTGGTTGTCCGTGCTTGAATGTTTTTTATGGCATAAAAGCGCTGGTAAATGTTGGTGGTAAGCTGTCTGAACCACTTGAAATAAAGAATGGAATAAAGCAGGGATACATTCCTGCTCCTACCGGTTTTCTCTTCACAATGGTGTCTTACATGGAATTCCAGGACTGTGCTGATGACGCATATATGCGCTATCGCAACTCAGGAAATCTATTTAAATATCAACAGAATGTCGGCAAAGATGATGGTATCTGCTATATTTTATACGAGACGAGGGTCGGCTGAAAATTTCATAGGCTGCCCAAGACACTCTCACGGAATGTGACCAAATGAGGTGCATTTATCAAATGTCAACACCCTTTTTTCATCGATATTGCAATGCTTGGATACCATTGGGGGGATCATTGTTCCTCCTGTTGGTCAAAAAGTCATTGACGGCAGATATGACGTCACCATCAATGTCATACTGGTTACCAGGAAAATAGTTTTTTTTCATGTTGGGGAACAGATGATAATCAGTTGGGGACCAAAGAATAAGAAGGGTGTTCAACCAGTTCAAAACCACAGCCACGCACAGCCGTCGTTCAAACCAAGGATTTGTGCGCCGGGGCATTTACCTGATGAAACAAGAGCACTTTTGTCAGTTTTCTTTTGGTGTTTGGTTTTGATAGCTTTTCGAAACTGCCTCAGCAAGCTGGCATAGTACTCTCCATTGATGTTGTGACACTTTTTGAAGATAATAAACACAATGACTTTTGCAATCCCTAAAACCTGAGGCCATCACCTTCGCTGCTGAGGAGAGCAGTTGAGGAGGTATGTTTCCACTGCGTGGATTGTCTCTTTTTCTCCGGCTCAAAGTGATCAAACCAACACTCATCCTGGTTTAGGAAACGTTTAAGTAAACAAACCTTAAAAATGTCAGATTTTACTATGATAGGATCAGTCTGGTGCACTTTTGTTCAGGTGTCAGAAGAGGTGGCACCCACGGAGCAGAAACCTTCATCATGCCAATTTCATTGTGCAGAATATTCTCAACCCTCTCATGGGATCTGCTAATAGCATTGGCTATTTGATTTATAGTCAATCGTTTGTCATCCATCAGCATGTGGTGAACAGGATCAATGTATTCCTCGGTGGTGGCAGCTGCACAACGTCCAGACCATGGCTCATGACCAAGATTCTCCTTTCTTTTCCTAGATTAAGCCGCCAACTTTAATGACTTTACTGAAAGCGAGTAAAAAGTTGAGATTCCAGTCAAAGTAATTTCTATTTGAAATACACTAGGGTATTTTGCTTATTGAAAATAGTAAATTTAATAATTTAGCTTTCATTTAAAGTTAAAAATGTTGTAACCTAGGGAAGGTTACTGAATAGAATAATCACACGAAGGTTGGTAATAAACGATAATACTTAGGACAAGAACAACACATATAAGATTCGCCAGCGTCGCGTAGAAGTAGTAGTCAACTGCTAGAAGTGAGTCAAGTGAATTCTACAATGCATCTCCAACTGCGGGGTATCTACCAACCGCCCCACGCGGTCAGATTTGACACAAAGCTGAATTTAATGTGGAGTATCCGAGCCCGTAGGTTCGTCCAAAGATATAAAATGGGGTCGGGTAGTTGTTTCCCGATACGAGACTTTGCCATTCAACATAGCTTCGTCTGGGGATCCTCTCTGCCTGGAGACAGAGAGTTTCACCAGCACAGTTGGTGATGAATTTCCAACTGAAGGATATCTATCAACCGCCTCTCGCGGTCAGATGTGGCACAAGGCCGAATTTAATATGGGGTATCCGAGCCCGTAGGCTCGGCCAAAATTTTCCAGTAGACCTCGTATAAAACGGGATCGGGTAGCTTTTTCCCGAGACGAGACTTTTCCCTTCGACACAGCTTCGCCTGGGGATCCTCTCTGCCTGGACACAGATAGTTTCACCAGAACGGTTGGTGATGAATCTCCAACTGTAGGATATCTACCAACCGCCCCACGCGGTCAGATGTGGCACAAGACCGAATTTAATGTGGGGTATCCCAGTAAACCTCGTATAAAACGGGATCGGGTAGCTGTTTCCCGAGATGTGACTCTGCCTTTCGACCTAATCTCGTCTGAGGATCCTCTCCGCCCAGAGGCAGAGAGTTTGACCAGCACAGCCTGGAGACGAAACTCCAACTGCAGACCAACATACAGTATTTACTACTGTATTTATGTGAATGGGAACATACCAATTATCGCCCGTAGGTATGCTACAACAAAAAGAATGCTTCAAGAATGCTATTTTTATTTTTAAGAATTCATTTTAAAACTTAGGTGTCGAAAATTAGTGGAGGTACCTACTCAAATGTATAAAAAAGTAAACACACACACGCGCGCGTGCGCGCGCTCACGCACGCACACATACACGACACATTGCCTACATCCCAACACTCATTTGTTATACGAAACTCACCATTTTTCTCTACCTACCCTGATGATGACTTAAGAATGTCGAAAGCATAGACCATATTTCTTCCGAAATCAACTTTGGACAATTCCTGGCGGAATTTCCTCCTTGCCCCCTTGGGAAGTCGATCAATAAAATTAATCGGCACAAAATATCTGTTGTCTTTAACCCTAGAACACTAATCATGTTTATATAGTACCCAGCGCAAATTTTCCTATTTTAAATTACAAATTTCAGTACCTGATTTTCTTACCTAAATAATATATTTTTCAGTTCCTATTAATGTTAACTCAAAGTACAAAGTTTGAAGTGCCTGCATGTAAAATATTTCAAATAAATATTTATATTTAATATTTTTTTTGATATTTTCAAAATCGGGTATGATATACTCATGGTTAGTAGTGGTGTAACTTTAATTGATGGTTAGTGTTCTAGGGTTAATAATATTTGCTCCCTAAATACACAGAAAAACTATATAATAGACATTTATTTGTTATATTATTCATCTCGTTTTCCCCATGCCATGAGGAATGAAGTTATACAAGACTAGATTTCAGGATTAAGGAATGCTTTTAGAATAGAGTGGTAAGCCTAGTTCGGCGTTTTACTTGTATGAAGATGCCTATTAATGATAGAAAGTAGGGAATAAGTAAAAACGGTGAAAACTATTCAGGGGAACTAATTAAGTGTCGAGAAGAGTAAATAAAGAAATGACGTGTTAAAAATAATAATTAGAAGCGATAAAATGAATTCAGAGAAAACTCTAGGATTCGAACCTGAAATAAACCAAGAAAAATTTATTAAAATTTATGTGTCTTTTGAAATTTCCCAGTAATATATCCTCGGGTTGTTTACTACCCTTCCGAAATGCTCACTTAATTGACAGAATTCAGGCTTGGCATTCGACCTGACTGCATACCAGAAGATTGAGCCACGTGTTGTTGAACAGAAAAATTTCTGTGAAATATCTTGATGAATTATGAAAAATTTGAAATAAATCAATGTCAGGTTTAAGTAAGTTTTCTTATATAAACTTGAGGATTCAACCGAGGATGAGTAAAGTCAATTCCCGAGTCTACAATTCAGATACGTCGAGCTGCATCTGATTCGAACACACCGGCAAACAGACACAAACCCTTAAAGAGAAAATTCATAGTGCGAGAATCAAAGTGCCCTAGAACTCTACGAATTACAACTAGAAATCATTTCTTTTAAAATGTTGTCAGGGCTACATGGAAAGGTTAACAACTCCTTACACTATTAACATTATTTGAACTATAGTCTTCACGTTCACGATGTTTCGGTCGTTGTACGCTCTAGTTTTTGTACGCTCCGGTCGTTGTACGCCCCGGCCTTCTTCAGGCGATATTTATTGAAATTTTGAACCGAATCATTTATTTCGTCCACGTGGGTGAATAGTTCTAATTCCACGTGCTACGCTTTTGGATAGAAAGAAGTAAATCTATATTTTTTAAGGTTTTATTGAAATTTTATTTAAGTTTCCACATGTCCTCCATCGTTAACAATACAAAGGGTAATATGATTTTGCAGTTCACAGAAAACATTTGCCAACTGATTTACAGTAATGCCTGAAATCACATTAGTTATTTTAGCTATACTTAAAACTAGGTACATTTATAACTTTATAACATTTTTTACAGATTATTTCTGTCGCAAATACAAATAAAGTTATAATTTTTTTTTAACGTTCACACGAACTTTATGGACACCCTGTATATAAGAAATGGATTATCCGTGTGGAATATAAAAAAACTTCTTTTTTATACTATGTTGGCCAGACAGACATGACTCATGACTCACTTTGGAAACGGAAAGAAAAACAAAAATCTTGATCTCTGTCTTGTGAAATTCCCAAGCAGTATTGCATTACGGTCGCGCCATCAACGCTAAACTGTATTGCCAGCAGCTAGACCGCGTGTACGACAAACTAAAGAAGGCGTATCCTGCTTTGGTCAGTCGAGGTTGGGCTTTGTTTCAGCAAGACAATGCGAGGCCACACACTGCCAGGTTGACTAAGAAGTTCAAACAGATGCATGATGTTGAGATTCTTCCACATCCACCATTCAGTCTCGATGCTTTTCCGAGTGACTAAGGTCTCTTCCGCTCAGTGGCATGCTTCATCCGCGACGAGCGATTCAACACTTTTGATGAAGTGAAGGAAGCTTGTTTACAGAAATTGTTTTATTTAAACCCAGCGGACTGGTATCTGGGACAGATTTTGATGCAGGTTGATCGCTGGTAGAAGATCGTCAAGAATGATGGAGTCTATTTTGAAGAATAAATATTGCTGTTGCTCCATAAAATTTTGTTGTTTTATTTCCGCTTCCTAAGGACATTCTGGCTCACCTAATATATATATATATACACACACACACACACACATATATATATATATATATATATATATATATATATATATATATATATATATATATATATATATATATATATATGTGGCGGTGGGGGTGAAATAAAAAAAACATTTCAGAATTGAGTGCACATCAGAAGAAAGCGAACAGGCGTAAAAACTGATTCTATGTAATAATTTATTATGTGTTTGTTCGTGGAAACGTTTCCTGTTTGCTTATTGTTAAAAAACTCTGCTTACTTAAGCTTTCTTCAGTTGTGTAAAGTAATATTCTGCCGTCACCACGATGTGAAATGCATGCATACATCTTCCCATTTAACGGATATTGTGTGCGTTTCACAGCTGCAAATATTCACTGGCGTTAAAACACGACACCCCTTCAAAGTTCATTCATTCGAAAATATGTTCCTTTGTTCCAATTTGCGGCAATTTACTCAATAAATAACCAGGAGAAAATTAGTGATCTGTCAGTTGAAATTCCTTAATTTCACTTGCTGGGACGACATAATGAATTCACTCTCACTTTATTCTTCTCTTTCTCCGGAGTCTCTCTTTTTTGTGTGTCTTTCCGAGATGTGGGTCATCATGGCACTTCATCACTTTTTGTCCGTTGTTGCTTCCATATCTTTCATAATCTCGCTATGGTTTAATGATGTTTTTAATCATTTCAAGACAATAAAGTCACCAAGACGCCAGTTGTAGAATATGACAAAAAGAAAATATTATTAAGAGAGAACAATAAAAGAAGAGGAAATTAGATGACAGAAGATATAGATTGACATTGAATTTTTTTTTTAATCAAAGTTGACTAGAAGGTGAAGAGATTTCCACAAGCGAGAAGTGCGAAAGAAGAAACTGTTAGCATAGAACTTACGATTACATCTAGCCATTTCAAACTGTAAAAATGATGAAACCTTGCCGCCAAACTAGTAAAATTCATAAAGTCTATGTTCCAAAGAGGAAAGCGATATTTATTTGTATGATAAATCCAAAATGTGACACAAGGCCAAAATGGAGAATGGGTAAAAAGGACGGTTTTTTTCTGTCTTAACGTAAACCTTAGCTAGCCACTATCGCTGACCGAAACATATAACAATATCCCTTACACCATTTTTTACCTTGACTTACACAATTAGCCGGAATAATATTCATGAGCAATCTTAAATTTCAAAGTGACGAAGATATAATGTTATTTTTTATTTTGTTTATAAATCCATGTTGCAAAATATAATCTTGATATTTGCCTTGATTAAGTTCATTTGAGGACTAAACGCCGGTAAAGAATAGTTTTTCCATTTGTCTTTATTCATATATATATATACATACATACATACATACATACACACACACACACACGCACACACACACACACACACACACACACACATATATATATATATATATATATATATATATATATATATATATATATATATATATATATATATATATATATACATACAGCGCTGGTATATTTATGAGTCCACGATATCGGATATGTATAAACTGTGTATAAATAAACTGTGTATAAATATAGTTTGTGTTTACAGATGTAGAATGTTGATTCTTATGACCATGCTCTCTATATCTATCTATCTATCTATCTATCTATATATCTATCTAGCTATCTAAATAAATAAATAATTAAATAATTAAATATATTTAAAATATATAAAAACATTTTAAATATATAAATAATTATTAATTTGAAATAATAATTGCATTAATAAAAAGTAAATAAATATATATATATAAACAAAAAGGCCAAAAAAACAATTCAACACAACAATAACATTTACTCAATTTCATTAGCATCTTCTATTGTTTATCTTGACTTCCACAGCCTGAAGAATATATATATATATATATATATATATATATATATATATATATATATATATACACAGTGTAACCCGGATATAAGAGACCCGGATATAAGATAAACCCGGATATAAGAGAGATTTTTATCTGGTCCCAAATTAGAGCCTGTGTTAATGTATATATAATAGGTCAAACCCGGATATAAGAGAAACCCGGATATAAGAGACTTCGTCTCCGGTCCCGGCAACTCTCTTATATCCGGGTTACACTATATATATATATATATATATATATATATATATATATATATATTTCAAGCTGTGGAAGTCAATGTAAACAATAGAAGATGCTAACAAAATTGTTATTGTTGTGTTGAATTGTTTTTTTATGTTTTTGTTTATATATATATATATATATATATATATATATATATATATATATATACTGTGTATAGCTGTGCATCTGTCTGTGTTTATTCATATATATATATATATATATATATATATATATATATATATATGTACTGTCTATATTTGTGTGTCTTTTTGTTAGATATATTAACGATATTTTCTATTATCTACGAACATAGCTTAAATCTCAAAGAAACTTTTGAAAGTTACTCAGTCTTTCTTTATACCTATAAAATTACCATCAATAAAAGAATATCCGTCCACAACCTTTGAATAGACTCTAATATTAATATTTCCAATAAATGTTTATATTTAAAAAAATATACACGTTTTAATGCTTGCCACCTTAACTGAAATAGGCAATGTTCACGTAAGATAGCTGTCATTAAAATGTGATTCACAAAGCTCAACTATTCTTCCCTTTCCATTCGTCATATTAAAAACGAACTTAAACACATTAATAACAGATTTCCAAATAATGGAAGTTGGATCTATAGTTAAAGAAAATTAATCAGACTGCGATAAAAAATGTATATAATCAAAGAAGAACTGATTCTCTGGCCTCACTCACTGTGACTTTGCATATGCTTATGAACATCTGTGTTGTGCATGAGGGATTTACATATCTTTCTTTTTATGTGTGATGTCCTTTCAGGACATAGGCGATCATGGCTCTCCACTTCCTCCTATCCCTTGTAGCTCTTAAGTTTTGTCCCTCTGCCACCTCCCCCAAATCACTCTTTGTCATCCACTTGCTTAAGCCCGCCAGGTATGTCATTCGTTTCTTTCTCTTGTCTCTCTTTCCTTCTATTCGACCTGTGAGTATCAGATTCTCCAGGCCCTCCTTTCTCATTACGTGTCCCAGAAACTTCAGCTGCCTCCTCCTGATATTAAGTTTAAGCATCCTTGTTTGCATCCCCTCCAAGACCTCATCGTTGCTCACACGCTCGATCCATGACATCCTCGGCATCCTTCTGTAGAACCACATCTCCGTCGCCTCGAGTCTCTTTATCTTTGAGGAGACCGTCCAACATTCACTGCCGTAGAGGAGGACAGTAACAGCTCAGTACTCTTTTCTTTGTTACGAAAGAAATCCTCCTGTCTCGCAATACTCTGCCAAGCTTTTGGAATGCGCCTTTGGCCATTCCAATACGTCTAGGTATCTCAGTGTTACACTTGGCGTCCTCAGTTAAAACACTCCCCAGATATTTAAACATCCGCACTTGCTTGATTTTAGTGTCACCAGAGTGCAAATCGAAGTTCGGTCTCATCCTTTTACTGATGGCCATGCATTCTGTCTTCTTGTAGTTTATGCTTAGTCTTCTTCTCGCTCGCCTTCGCTACCTTCTGTAGGAGGTTTTATCATTTCTTTTCACTGTCTGCTACATTTATACTATTTATACTATTTAATGTACACACAAACATACAGGCATATACGCAGACACAACTTTTGAAATAAGAGAGTGGAATGATAAATTCCCTTTACACTCAGTTTGGAAAACTCCTACTCTGAACTGAACAATAAAATTAAAATCATAAAGTTGGAGATAAAAAAAAGAAGAAAAAACTTAAAAAAAAAAATTTTTTAACCCCGGAATAATAAAATTTTATTGACATTTTTAGAAATTATTCTGTAATAAATAGAATTATTTTTTAAAGCATTTTTTTTTCTATTTTGTAGAAATATATTCAGTGTGTCATAGAATTAAAATACAAAGGTACATACACACAAAATTTGAGTGAAATTGAAATGCTCACCTGTGTCGCGAGGACTAATTTCCCTTTCTGCCTGGCAACAACCCTGAAAGGTGGGGTGGGGGGTAAAAGAGTTAATCCAAAATGTGCGACCCTTTAAAATCATTTTCATGGCCCCTTCTGTAGGTAAAAGGAATATGTAGACGAACACATTACTAATGGTCAATCAGTCTAGTCTCGTTAACCATTACCCCAGACTGAGGTTCCCCAAAGTGATTTTACTATAAATTGCATTGCAAACGATTTTACGATAAAAATGCATAGGTACTGATTTGTTTATGAAAATGCATTGAAAATAAATTCAATATGAAAATGCATTGGAAATAATTTTGCAATTAAAATGCATTGGAAATAATTTTGCAATGTAAATGCATTGGAAATAATTTTGCAATGAAAATGCATTGGAAATAATTTTGCAATTAAAATGCATTGGAAATAATTTTGCAATTAAAATGCATTGGAAATAATTTTGCAATGAAAATGCATTGGAAATAATTTTGCAATTAAAATGCATTGGAAATAATTTTGCAATTAAAATGCATTGGAAATAATTTTGCAATGTAAATGCATTGGAAATAATTTTGCAATGAAAATGCATTGGAAATAATTTTGCAATTAAAATGCATTGGAAATAATTTTGCAATTAAAATGCATTGGAAATAATTTTGCAATGTAAATGCATTGGAAATAATTTTGCAATGAAAATGCATTGGAAATAATTTTGCAATGAAAATGCATTGGAAATAATTTTGCAATGTAAATGCATTGGAAATAATTTTGCAATGAAAATGCATTGGAAATAATTTTGCAATGTAAATGCATTGGAAATAATTTTGCAATGAAAATGCACTGCAAGTGATTTTACTATAAAATGTATAGAAAGTGATTTCATTGCGAAAATGCATTGTAAATAGTAACGGTAATATTAACCATTTCCTTATAAGGAAACATTCTGTATTCATTATGCTGCTATCGGTTGAAATTTATAAAATCTTTCTGTTAAAATAATTTTTCTGGAAAATAGGTTTCTCGAGTCCAGTAGCTGTTATCACACTTTCCAGTATTGATGGGGGTTTCCTTACTAACCTTTTGTTTAAAGTCATGTGGAATATCATTATTTTCTCATTGAGTTATATGTGCTATCCATTTCAGTTGTTGTTCTTGTTGAAAGTCATCAAGTGATGTGGTTTCTCTTATTTGGTACAGTTCTTTGTGAATCTGTAACGCCAATTCACAAGGTTCACATTACAGAAACACTAGGCTAGATGGTGTTAAAATAACAAATCATTTCTACCTTGATGTCATTGAAAACCAACATTGTATTTTTTTTATCTCAACGTCCTTGAAAAGCAGATATACCCATTCATAGCAACAATCTTCTACAATGGCAGTGGCATCTCTCAGCAGAGCATTACACCCTGACCCACTATATGAATTTTACTGGAATAGTTTCAAGAACATGAAAACTTTCCTGTGTTGGCCTATCCTCAAAAGTCCCCAGATTTCGATTCCATGGGTTTTTTGGTGCTTTTCCGCACAGTTGACAAATATTCGGTTTTTAAAGTATTGAAATAAAAAAAGAAATAATCTAAAAATTGCTCATATTTGTTAGTTTGTTCAAGTAAGACGCAGATTTTGGAAGTCTTTTGTTTCCTTTCTTAAGCCAACAGCTTCAAAGAGAAAAAGCTGAAACGAGTAAGTGACACGTTGGCAACAGTAACAAAAAAACATCAAATCAGAAATAATATCCCACCAAGACATAAAGACAAAAAAAATATGCTCTAAATATTATTTCTCAGCTGCTCAACTAACAGAACGAAATCTTTCATTCAAAACGAATAGAAACGTTTGGAGAAAAATGCAGTAAATATATTCATTTTTCTTAAAGATATAATTACTATTTACTAAGCATATGCTGGCTTATGGCCATGTATATAGGTTAGATGAGTCGATTTAACGAGAAGACAACACTTGTTGAGTTATTCAATGCCAAGTTTAATACGGGGCACCCGGTGAGAACTGAATTCACTACTTAAAAGCAAAATAGCAGCAAGACTAGCCTTATAAACCATTACTCCAGGTCGAGGCTCCTGAAAATGATTTTACTATGAAGACGCATCGGAAATTATTTAACTATAAAATTAATTTGCAAATTATTTTACTGGAAAATGCGTTACAAATGATGTTATGAAAATGCAATGGAAATTATTTTACTGTGGAAATGCGTTACAAATGATTTTACTGTGAAAATGTATTGCAAATGATTTCGCTATAAAATGCATTGTGAAATATTTTACTATGAAAATAAATTGCAAAATATTTTACTGTGGAAATGCGTTACAAATGATTTTACAAATGTACTGAAATGATTTTGCTACAAAAATGCATTGCAAATGATATTACTATAAAAATGCATTGCAAATGATTTTACTATGAAAGTGCAGTCGAAATGATTTTACTACAAAATTGCATTGCAAATGCATTTACTATAAAAATGCTATTACAAATGATTTTATTATGAAAAGGCATAACAAATGATTTAAGATTAGGTTGGTAGATTTTTCGCCATGTTGATTTATTTAATATCGAAATGTATATGCGACGACCAGTCTAGCCTCACCAACAATTGGTTTTCATCGAGGTGCCTAAAAATTGGGCGGAGAATTAAAAGCCGCCGGTAACATAAGAAAAGAAATGTCCACCAAGCATTTTTCCTTATTACTTCTGCAGGCAAGTGTTCATTCGAACTCATTACTAATCATCAACAAGTCTAGCCTCGTTAGCCATTACCCCAGACTGAGGTTCCCCAAAGTGATTTTACTATAAATTGCTTTGCAAACGATTTTACGATAAAAACGCATTAGTACTGATTTTTAAAAAAAATAAAAATGCATTGAAAGTGAATTCAGTATGAAAATGCATTGGAAATAATTTTGCAATGAAAATGCACTGCAAATGATTTTATTATAAAATGTATCGAAAGTGATTTCATTGTGAAAATGCATTGTAAATAGTAACGGTAATATTAACCATTTCCTTATAAGGAAACATTCTATATTCATTATACTGCTGTCGGTTAAAATATTTTTTCTGTAAAATAGGTTTCTCGAGTCCATTAGCTGTTATCACTCTTTCCAGTATTGATGGGGGTTTCCTTACTAACCTTTTGTTTAAAGTCATGTGGAATGTCAACATTATGTCATTATTTTCTCATTGAGTTATATGTGCTATCCATTTCAGTTGTTGCCCTTGTTGAAAGTCATCAATTGACGTGGTTTCTCTTATTTGGTACAGTTCTTTGTGAATCTGTAACGCCAATTCACAAGGTTCGAAGAAGAATATTTTGAAAGAAAATACTCTGTGTGTGTGTGTGTGTGTGTGTGTGTGTGTGTGTGTGTGTGTGTGTGTTTTGTATTAAAGCCGTTAATCGGCGAATTTCAAATCAAACAGAAATTAAACGTTTTAATGATAATAATAAAACAAACAAGACGAACATTAATGGTTTTAATATAAAAAAAAGACAATTTTGTTTTTCATTTTGACCTGAAGACGCCTACCTAAAATATGGGGAGGGGGAGAAAGAGAGGGGGGAGTGAGGGCGAATTAGTGTAAGCTATTTCAGTTTATTCTCTCTTCTTACTAAAGTAATACTGAAACAATAAAGGATACCTAAATATTGGAAAAAATAAAAAATAAATTGATGGACAATCAAAAATTAAAAAGTAAAAATTAGTTAAAATTAATTAAAATCTAATTTTGAAAACGATCGAAATTCAAGCGTTCCGCCACTTAGTGCGAATCACGTTTTGTCTCGCTCCTGTAGATTTTCTTCTTGTCAAGTAAAATTATTTTCCTGATGACACCGATCCATCGGCGAAACATGTCAAAGTAAAAGCTTTCGAAATGATATTTACCACATATGTCTCTATATATCTATATATAGATGTATACATCTATATATACAGACATAAAGAAACAATTTATACAAAGAATTAAATGGCAATGTTAATGTGATTAATAGCGAAATCACTTCACTAATAAGATTTAATGAGCCATTAACTTACTATCAATTCCTTGAATAATAAAAACCTTATATTCGAGTTGTCAGATAGAAGACACATTCCGAGTACTTTCAACAATTTCAAATTGTCATCTTCTGTGGTCAATTTTTTCCAATACATCGGCAAACTCTAACTCTACCAATTGGATTATACTAAGTTCAGCAAAATACTCGCTTGATCGATTTGAACAAGAATCCTACCGTCGCGGTATTGCACGCCCCAAAACATATATTTAACTGTCAATAAATAACATAATTTTAAAAAATATCTTTCGGTCTAAACATATTTTGTCTTAGTGTATTCTTTGTATAAATTGTTTCTTTATGATATAAAATATAAGCTGCACACTAATATATATATATATATATATATATATATATATATATATATATATATATATATATATATATATATATATATTATTATTATTATTATAATAATATTAGTAGTAGTAGAAGTAGTAATCTTATAAGTATAAGTAACTACACTCGTTTCGGAAAACCTTCGCTTTCTTGATTTGCAAATGATCAAATCAATATAGAAGGAAAAAAAGGTATAAAAAAAGAAAGAGCCGAGAACATGAACTCCTGTCGAAAATAATCGTTCAGCATGCAGGTCCAAAGAACAAAGAAAAAAAACAACCCCGAAACGAGTAGGCAACTAACTAAATAAAGTGCCCAATACAATAAG
>OZ038492.1:96135547-96145547 GCA_964036315.1 Acanthosepion esculentum
TGTGTGTGCGCGCGCGCGCGCGTGTGTGTGTGTAAATTAAATACGCACACTTTGTCGGTTGAATTTAACGAATCTTGTTTGTACAATTATATATATATATATATATATATATATATATATATATATATATATATATATATATATATATATTGATGCATGTTTCATTAAATAATATAGACAAGTGTTGTCTATTTATTTGATGTAAATTCTTTTCATATCCTCTGATAAGCTTAATAACATTATCATTATTTTTTAATCCTATCTAAGCTTTCGGCGTACATAAGCCATTATCGAAGATGACAATTAGAGTACAATATATTAAGCAATACACGGACAAGAAAGTGATGATAGTCTGTTTCTGTTTCTGTTTACATGGAAGATTTCCAAGCAACGATAAACACGTGCATATAAGACGTTGGAAGCGAAAATCGCACCGCAGCTCATGACGTCACACATGAGCACGCGAGAGTGAATTCGAGAAGTATTAAGTATGGGAAACCGTTGGTATAAATGAATAGCTTCTGTTACCAATTATAGGCATTTAAGAATATTTGTGGAGATTTCATAGTTTATTTTGTTCAGGTTAGGTTTCAACTGTTTTATGTATATAGCTTCAAGAATTTTTAGTTTTTGTTTATTGTTTTTATGTTTAAGTATAGTTGTGTTTTCAACAAGGATTTTCCAGAATTGTGTATGCGGCCAGGCAATTTGTTTTCAATGCCTAAAAATGTTAGAGTTATCATTCAAATGCAGTGTCAAGCATCGTTAAAGCGATTTTGTAGTGTGATATATTGTTGTAGATATATTAGTATTTTTTAGTATATTTTCATCTTGCTTATAATTAGTATTCATTTGATTACGATACAGGAGATTAATATGTTTGAGATTAGTAGAAGCAGTATTATGCACTATTTGCTTAGTATTGAGATTTCTAAGAAATCATCTTATTTGTTCATCAACTATATAGTTTGGAAAGCTATTATTAATAAGTGTTTGTTTTATATTCTTTAGTTCACTGTAAAAAATCTGATGTGGATGAATTAGTTTCTGCACGATCTATTAGATTTTTTATAATTGCTATTTTGTAGTAATATGGGCATTCGCTCTTGGAGTTAGGTGTACATGAATTTATGCTGGTAAGTTTTTTCTATGGCGAAATAGTAAATTTAAATGAAAACAATAAACAAAAACTAAAAATTCTTGAAGCTATATACATAAAACAGTTGAAACCTAACCTGAACAAAATAAACTATGAAATCTTCACAAATATTCTAGATATAGTTAAAAAAAAAAAACCCTTTTTAAACAACATCTAAAATATTATCGTTAGATTTACGTTAGAAATATTCAAACACAGTTGCATTCCACATCACGTGACGTCCGCGTCTCGCGACGGACGCTACTTGAAAACAAACTTCTGAATACAGTTATTTAATTAATTTCTGACGAAAGAACGGGGCGATCTGAAATATCAAATATATATATATATATATATATATATATATAAATATAAATAAATACTTTCACAAAAAAAAACATTCAATTTTTTCTTTTAATTTGCAACTTATCAGGTGTTTTCTCCATATTATATATATAAAGTCCGACAATTGTAAAAAGAATGTTAAACATAAAAATGTCTTTAAATATATATATATATATATATATATATATATATATATATATATATATATATATATATATATATATATATATATCCAAGAGGATAGAATCCAGGTAGAGCTCAATGTACAGTACTGAGCAGAATATAATATAAAAGGCTCAAACCCTAATATTCCATGGTTACATGGTTACATTGGAATCGTAATCGATTCAAATTCAAAATTTTGAATTTGTAGGTCTGATGAATTGGATCGTGATTAACATTTCAATGTAATAAATTATAACCATGGAATATTAGTGTTTGAGCCTTTTATATTATATATATATATACATATATGTGTGGGGGGGTAGTAAATGTAAAAATCCGTTGATATATAATCCAAGTGGATTCTAGCAATATACAACTCATTCCCGTAAAAGAGCTCGATGTATTTATTAATGCAGAGCAATATAATTATTAAATAAATAAATCCAAATTTACCTCCTACGAGGAATAGCCTTTTTCGGCAGACTATAAGAATTTTAGAATGGATTTTTTTTTTTTGTTAATTCAGTAGATTTTTACAACTTTAAACGTTATTTTTCTTTTTCTTTTTTTTTTTTTGTTATTTTATTTGAGTAGACAGTCCGTTCATTTATTGAACTATTTATTCCAGTTGGAGAGCGAACAGTTTTCTTTAATAAGATTTAACGATCATACAGGCCGGTAGACGGAAATAAACAAATATAAATTCTAATAAATAAACCGAGCGTCTACTCAAATACTAAAAATAACTTTTACAGTGAAAAAAATATATACAAACAAGCTTTGTTTATATATATAAAGGCGGAGGAGGAAAAAAATCAAGTGTATTGGGAATCTAATGGACGGAGATTAAATAAAATATACATACGTTCTTTTTATCACACTTCAAATGAACTCAAAAGGAACACAAGTTAACTGTGTTTTGAAAATAAAACGTTCTATAATGCTAAATACATACAACAATCAACTTCCACTTAACAGTAAATATAATTCATCCTTGATAATGGCGAAAGGTTTAGGCGAAAGCGCTTTGAAAAATAACACATTTGGACAGTTTTTGTATAATTTATCTACGGAAAAGAAAAAATTTATAAGATCATATGAGAAATTATATAAAAAACTTAAAGCACCTTCCTGTTATATTTAATGAATCTTGCATATATATATATATATATATATATATATATATATATATATATATATATATATATATATATATATATCCGATGCGGTGGGAACGAAAGTAATATATACAATATATAAATTCTAACGTTCGCAGCATTCATTCAAAAAAGAGCTCAATACATGTAGTAGAGCGATAATTATTTATTTATTATAATTTTATCATATAGACAAAACCATTTTACTCACGACAAAGATGCAACTTGGTTTCAGTGCATTTTAACTGCACATCTACGGGTGAGGGTCGGAAGTGGTTATATGATAAAATTATAATAAATAAATACATATATATATATATATATATATATATATATATATATATATACATATATATATACATATATATATATATATATACATATATATATATATATATACATATATATATATATATATATATATATATATATATATATATATATATATATATATATATATATATATATGATAAAAAAGGGTAAAACATAGTATACTACCGCACACTACCGTGGTTTCGTCTGTTTTTCTAAGCTGCTGCGTTTTACACTTTTTTATACGTTCGTTTTTGGGTACGGTAATTTTTCAGGCCATCTAACATATTTTGTGTTAAAGATACATATATATATATATTTGTATGTGTGTGTGCGTGTTTGTGTGTGGGAGGGGGGAATGTACGGAATTTTTAAGTGTCCAAAGAAAATCCATGGGTGACATATGGCCATCATAGCCTTGAGGCGATTTTGGAATCCAAGATGCAGCAGACTATGGATGAATGTCACTGGTGTCCTCTTCTGAAATTGTTGGTGAGGCCATGGCATAAGTTTGGCAAGAAACTTCTGAGATACAAAAAAATTCTGAGATACTGGAGAATGTTTTGGATTTGTAATCAGATTCTCAAGGTCAACTGCCGATGTCTTAACGACCATCGCTGAGAGAGTCTTTAGATAAAACTGGTGAAACTCAAGCTGTTGCTTTCGAAGGCGTTTCACGGCATATGGCATGCTTAGTTTTTTTCCGAGTTTGAAGAGTTTCTTGCTGAATTTCTTATTTGACTTAATCTTTCTTATTAAATCGCGAAAGGAACGGCTATTCTTCTACATCTTTCTACACAGATGAAGATTTCCCTCGGTGTCATTAGTTCTCAATTCGGTATCTATGCTGATGCCACACGTCTTTTATCCTGTTTTAATAGTAAATCTGAGAAGTTCGAAAAATTCAAATTGGCAGCTGATCTCAAAAATGACCTTCAAACTGTTTCTAACTGGGTCAGAATTGGCTCGTTGAATTTAACGCCTCAAACCTAGACTGATTTCTTTTAATCGTCTGCGGGAACCATTTTCGCCCTCCATCAGCCTAGCTGATGCTAACCTCCAAAAGAGTAACTCATTGTGCCGTCTCAGTCTAAGATTTTCCACTGATATGAATTGGGACGAATATATCGTATCAATTGCTGTCTGCTGCAAAGAAAATTTATTCACAGTTTTTTCACCTGAATCGGACTTGTGCCTTTACAAGTTTTCCATTCGTCCGTGCATTGAATATTCTTGTCATATATGGCCTTGTAGTTGTACTTCGAGATTGGGAACAAAATCCCCAAAATCTGCAATATTATCGTTCACAACCTGGCATCTCAGCTTCACTTTCCCACTGCCGTAACGTATGTTTTCTGTGCCTGTTCTACAAATATTTTCATGGCAATTCTTCTGTTGGGCTTTCTTCTTTGACAGCTAATTTTCAGCATTATACTGTTGAAATGGTCAAATGTAACCGTGGTTTCTATTCTAATAGTTACTTCTCTTGCACATCTCGCCTGTGGAACTCTCAACCAGCTTTTTACTTTATTGTCAAATGCGATCTTCAAAAATTAAAAAGTAAAGTCAGTAGTCATCAGTCTTCTTAAATACTGTTCTTTTTATTGTCTTTTCACCATAATAACATTTTGTAAATTTCCTTCACTCATTGTTTATGAAAGGTGATTTCCCCACAACGATTGTCATAAAAATCTCTGAGAATTCCTGTTAGACAGCTCCAATCATTCCTAAGATATAATGGGTCAAAGCTTAATCTAGCAATTGGACAATTTTGCTATTACACGATTTGGATATGAATAAGAAGACAAGAGGAAAAGATATTCTTTCCCAACGCGTTTCGGCTCCTGAGGGACTTTATCAAGGCAAATTTTTGCCTTGATAAAGCAGTGGCGTAGCTAGTGTTTTTTCAAGTTTGCCGCCCCGCCACAAAAGGAATAGAATATTACAATACTCATTAGCCCCTTAAAGTTTATATATATATATATATATATATATATATATATATATATATATATAGTTGTATATTTAGGTAGCAATCCTTCGTTTATGCATGTTTCATTAAAAACGACAGACAAGGTACTACGGTTGAGCTTTTTATTTAATTTTTCTTGTCTTCGAACAAGAGCTTTCTTTACAGGACAAAGGGGAAATTAACCAGACTCCATTAGAAACATATTAGTAGAAAACGCAAATATATTAACTGCTTCCGTCTGCAAAAAAAGATTAAAAATAATGGAGGCTTTGATAAGAAAAAAGAAAAAGTCAACTGTTAACAATATTAACTACGAACAAAGCCACAATGTGCTAACTGTATTCGGAAATTAAAAACATCTCTACTACACTCTAAGCCATACACATAATATACACAAACAATTAAGCTGAAAAATCGAATCATCCTTGATAATGGCTAAAGGTATAGCCGAAAGCGCTCGGAAACATAGAACATTTAGACAGTTCCTACACACCCTTTGTCCTGTAAAGAAAGCTCTTGTTCGAACACAAGAAAAATTAAATAAAAAGCTCAACCGTAGTACCTTGTCTGTCGTTTTTAATGAAACATGCATATATATATATATATATATATATATATATATATATATATATATATAGTCAACGACGAAATTTTTCGTACACCCATCAATTTTCAATAATTTTATCCATTCCCAGAATCCAATGCTCGTATGATGCCAGACGTTTTTCCGTGTTTCTCTTAACGTGGTATTTATAACTCCTTACTGATAAATTATGAAATAAAAGTAAAATTGTGTTTATTTATTTATTTAAAAAAAAATAAAACTGGAGATATGTAAAAAAAAAAGTTACTTCTTTTTTTCTAAATCGGGAAAACTTTCAAAACTTTTTAACGATATTAAAAGTAAGATAACTTGTTTTTGTTTATATACCGCCTGTTTTTTAAAAAATAAGAATAATAAAAACATTGTACTTTTAATTCATAATTTATCAGTTTTTTTATATTTATTTCAACTCTACCAAGTGACGAGACATATATTAAATGCCACGTTAACAGAAACACGCTTCATTTTCCTTTTAACAATGTAAAAAAACTACAATGTTTTTTAAAATGATTCCGGCTCCGCCATATACAGTTTTGATTTTAAAGTTCTCCTTCTCCTAGATGGTTGACAACCATAGATACAGAACCCAGACTGCCCAACTATTTACCCATAGTTGGATGTTTTGAATTCAGAGTTTTTCCATGTCATAGACCGGTTGCCACTCAAGGCTATAAAACCCAATCTGTCCTATTTACACATAGCTGGGGGGAGATGGATTAGGTTATTAGGGTATTGGCACGTATGAATGGACTGGAATTTGAACCCGCCTCTCCGATTCCTCCATCCGAGCCGCTATCCTTTCCTCCTGTCTGCTTGCTTACCTACCTACCTACCTACCTACCTACCTACCTACCTGCCTGCTTGCCCCTCTCTCTCTCTCTCTCTCTCTCTCTCTCTCTCTCTCTCTCTATATATATATATATATATATATATATATATATATATATATATTTCAAATGACAAATATCTCGTCATTTTGAGCAATAGACCTAATCTCTTCTAATCTCTTTTCAAGGGATATTAGGTCATCCGCATCGACAGTTTCGTATGGGTTCCTCATGCTGCTCGAGCTATAAAAACATTGTCTCGCGAGAACGAGATCGCTACACTCTTCATCATATATAGTGACTGGCATGCTGCCTATTCCCACTGCAAATCCCATAGCACAAACATTATACAGTGAACATTCCAGATCCAAATTCAGCTTGTTACGCGTTAGGCTGTGAAGTTGATTTAGGCCCGGATGGCTGTTCATTTATTTTTCGTTGCTTTAAAAATGCCAAATACTGAAACGGCACTAATGTGAAATTTCTCATTAATTCTGCGCCTTTAAAGCAAACACGAAAGTAGAGTGTGCTTAACAGGCTGTTTAAATGGTTCATTAACACACGATTAATAAATATTGACAGCATAACTCGTTGGCTGATGCCATTCAGTACAATGTTCGTTTGCCTAATGTACACCTGCGTGTTGTTAGAAATATGTGGCCTGTCCGGAAAGTATCCTGCCATTTAACGCAGTAAAAAATGTCTACCTAAATCAATGGCGCCGTTGTCCTTTTCGAAGTATTCAAACTGGAACCTGATGCACTTACGTCAGGCTTTCTTGCATATATATATATATATATATATATATATATATATATATATGGAAGAGAGACATATATATATATATGTCTCTCTTCCATATATATACATATATATATATATATGTCTCTCTTCCATATATATATATATATATATATATATGTCTGTGTGTGTCTCTGTGTGTGTTAAAGTTCTCAGAATAAATCTGTAGAGAAGACAAAATGAATAAACTAGACAATCGGGAAATAGTTCTTAGTCCTTGCCGACGCGTTTCGTCATTCGACTTGATCAAGGCAAGTGATGATAAACAAAAGCGAAATGTTGCGTAGACCCTCCTGTGTAAGCCTCTTTTTGGATATTAGTAAATTTATACACACACACACACACACACACACACACACACACACACATATATATATATATATATATATATATATATATATATATAACAAGAACGAAAAGAATATAAATTCACACGTTCATAGTATTAATTTAAAAAGGGCTCAATACGAAGAGTAGAGCAATAGTTATTTATTATAAAGATGTTAAATACGGGCAAACAAGTACTCACGAGAAAGGTGCATTTTTGTTTCGATGCTAATGCATCTCAACAGGTCAGAAACAAAGATGGCTAGCCATCATTGTTCCTTGCCTTTTGAGATGCATTCGCATCGAAACAAAAATGCATCTTTCTTGTGAGTACTTGTTTGTCCGTATGTAACATCTTTACAATATATATATATATATATATATATATATATATATATATATATATATATATATATATATATATATGTAGTTTACGAAAAAACTAGGTAATCCGTATGGGTAGACCCAAGGAGGATAAAATCCAGAGAGCTCAATGTAAATCAGAGCTAATAATTTAAATAAAAATAAAAACAGACCACTTTAAGGTTCCATGTAATAAATTATTTCACCACAGCCCTTTTAAAGGACAGCGGATCATCAGATTTTATTTCCAAGGGTTGAAACGAAAAATGAAAAGAAATTTACACATTTATGACGGGCAGTAATAAGTAAATTAACGAAATGAGGGAGTGAAGTGGGTAGAGAGACATGATTGAGTTAGATGTAACATTTCTATTCTTTCAAATTTAAATTTTTAGAGGAAATCCAGACATTGACACATTAAATCTGTTAACGGAAGTTATATATTGATATGGGAGGGGGATAGGACAAAAAGGCATAAGGAGAAAGAGAGAGAAAAAGACCCCCTTCACTCCCTCACTTCGTTAATTTACTTATTACTGCCGGTCATAAATCTGTAAATTTCTTTTCATTTTTCGTTTCAACCTTTGGAAATAAAATCTGATGATCCGCTGTCCTTTAAAAGGGCTGTGGTGAAATAATTTATTATATGGAACCTTAAAGTGGTCTGTTTTTATTTTTTAAAATATATATATATATATATATATATATATATATATATATATATAATATGGTTTTACGGTATGGGTTTTAATTCATCTGTTAAAATGTTCAATATCATATCGTATGTGAATATAAAATATAAATATACGAACCCTCAAACTTTTCCACTCAATAGCCCCTAAAATAATTCGAAACATAACCGTCGCCATATTATTTCGAACCTACCCTGTCGTCCTAATTTTAATAAAGAGAAATTATATCGTCACAAAAACAGAAAATCTAGACATGGTCAACGGAGCGCGAACAATTCGACGATAACCCGATGAAAGCCGGAGAAAGGTGTGTTAACAACAACAAGGATAGAGACAATAGTCAGCGTGTAAATAATGTAAATAAGCATAACTCTTCATCCCAGAAATTCAGACAGAAATATTTTCAATTAATTAAATGAAGGGAAACCACTCTATAATTAGCAAAACTCCGACGATTTAAAATTTAAAGTTAACTTTACTTGTATTTGATTAATCCCTAATCAGCAGGAGTCTAATGTTAAATGATTTTGAACATACATGTGTCCAGTTTAGAAAGTTTTTATGACTTGATGAACTCTTCATGATGGAAGACGGGAAAGAAAGTGAATGAAACGATTAAAGCTTTTGGCATAAAATACTTAATTATGAATGTATTTGATACAAAGTATTTCTCTATAAAAATATGTAATAAATTTGTTACCTTTATATAAGCTGTTTCCAGCGTAATATAATCGAGACCCCTTTTTTAACTATATAGTTCTATGCTAACAGTTTCCAGTCAACTTTGATCTTCAAAAATTTAAACGTAATGTCAATCGCTATCTTCTTTTTTCTTAATACCTTTTTCTTTTCGTTTTTCTTTATTTTATCATTCACTCACTCGAAGCAAGGCAATAAAGCAACTAAGACGCAAGGGGTTACCGAGTCTTATAGAATATGAGAAAGGCGACTATTCATGAGGGAGGACAATAAAAAACAAGAATTAAGAAGACAGACGATAACGATTTACATGGCATTAAAATTTTTGAAGATCAACGTTAACTTAAAAGTAAGGAACTGGAAGAAACTTCCACAAGCGAGAAGTGCTACAGAAGAAACTGCTAGCATAGAACTTACGGTTACATCTAGCCGATTCAACTGTAAAATGATGTGACCTTGCCATAAATCTAGTACTGCGCTTAAATTCATAAAATTTAAGTACCCTAATTCCACATGTACAATACGCCTTCATCCATAATACGCACACCTAAAATTGCGCTGAAAGTGTGGGAAAATGCTTCTATTCACGTATAATACG
>OZ038492.1:96150547-96173047 GCA_964036315.1 Acanthosepion esculentum
TACCATTTCCTACAAGATATGTATGCGTCTATATGAAAAGATCAGAAAAGAAAGACGTCTTTCAGTTTCATACCAACATAACTAGATATGTTTCTTATTTAACCACTCTGATGCCGTTAACGGAAAACCTTGCGAGAAATTCCTTTGTTCTCAATGAATTAGATAGTGAAGTGGCAATGAATTAAATAGTGATTCAAGACAATTCACATATGGTGATAATGACAGTGAAAGCAATGACTGTCACGGAGAGAACAAGAATTAAAAAAAACAAACATAAAAACGAACACCTGGCATCTGGATATATTTGTATGGTGTCACATCTGTGAAATATCTCTGCAGCCTACTTTAGAGTGTCAGCTAAGAATAAAGTCTTGCAAACAATTGCCAGTAATTTGAATTTCTGCTTGTTACTCTACTACTGCGGCTTTGTGATTGAGAAAATATCCGTATTTCGTTTCTATCTTGAAGTCCGCCCTTAAGATTGGTGTCAAGTAATTTCCTATTTAAGGGATTTTTAATTATTTTCAATTAAACAACTCACGGTAGACCACTGTATAATTAACCAAATTCAAACGATATTTAATACTCAAAGTTAGCTTTACTTGTATTCCGACTAATCCCTAATCAACAGGAATACTGGACAATTTCTACACGGAAGAAGAGAAGTTTAGAGCAACTGAAATGTTATTCTACAAAGAGGATGCTAAGATTACACTGGTCAGAAGAGGAGGAACATGGAAACCAAAATGGAAGCACTTCTACTTAAAAATAGAAACAGAAAATTGACATATCTGGAACTCGTGGGTGAGGAGACATTTTCATTCGCCCGGCCTTTTCACCTTCTCTCATAATCGAAAACACATTTAATCATATATCTGGCGACCGGACAAGGTTATTTTTTTCCATTTCTCAGGGAGTTGAGAATTCATGCTTTTCCTAACATTATGCAAATCCAATCAGTTTCTGCCGGAATTCGAACTCGATATGCTGAATCCGTTCTAACAACTTTTATTCTCGTCTGCACTGTCTCCTTCAAAGTAGTTACTTGTTTAATATCTGCACTTACACAAAAGTATGGATGTGGGCTTATCGAGTTCAAATTCCAATCGAGTCTGTGGCGTTCGCTTACGTACAAGTAACTTGGAAAGGCATGAATTCATTTCTTACCTGGGAAAGACATGAATCCATTTCTTACCTGGGAAAAGTCTTGAATCCAGTTCTTACCTTGGAAAGGCATGAATCTTCTTCTTACCTTGGAAAGACATGAAACTATAACTTAACTTAGAAAGGCGTGAATCCTTTTCTTACCTTGGAAAAGCATGAATCTATTTCTTACCTTCGAAATTATGAATCTATTTCTTACCTTGGAAAGGCATGAATCCACTTCTTACCTTGGATAGGCATCAATCTATTTCTTCTCCACAGCTAGGAATTAATGACAGGACAGTCTCAATTCGAAACCGATTTGGCATGCAGCGAGAAATTCCAACCCGTAAAATCCTACTTGCTACAGAATCTACAGCGTTAACATACATATAAAAAGGTGCTGCTCAAGTAGGCTAGTTAAAAACCCGTACTACATTCGATTTTCGCATGCGAAGAATTAAATGCCCGTTCCTTGGTTTGAGTCAGTAAATTCGAGGTGCAAACGATTTTATTAGGCCAACGAAAATTCATTGTGGGCGGAGAAGTTCTTTGTAGCCAGTGGGAGAGACAATATGGTTTCTTGCTGTTTTTGACAGTTCATTTTTATTTTACTTTATTTATCGGCGCAGATGGAGAGAACCATATTTCTTACAAAGGATATCATTTCATGATGGATTGGGTCTTGACTTTTATTACATACATACATCTATACGTACATAATCTGGGCAGATCTGCACTGGGAGTCTCGCATTGCTCTGCAGGACGCGCATCATTAAAATAAGTCACCTGGATTTTGTGGCACGGATCTCAAATTACCGAACTCGCCAAGCAGAACTGTGTTGTGATCTGCCTCGTGGCTGAGATAGTTGCGTACATCACACTAAACGCTACTGGTTTCGAATCCAGGTATACACTACGATTATGAATGCTGATTTTCTGCGTAGGCAGGCCTTCACGTAGAAAAATGTAATGAAGTGGGGATATAGTGATTAAAATATAACACGAAATTTGAATCTTCATTACATAGCATATTATTCACTCTAATATATAGCCATATAAAATAATACTTTGGCCACCTCGGGGTAGTTTAATGGTTCGAAAGCTTGTCTCGCTAGATCAGTTATGACTAAAAAGTGAGTTTGATACTCACTATGTGCCACATACTTTCGGCCTTGTGCCACATCTAAGCTAGGCTTAGAAAATAACCATATGAAATTATGCTTATTTTTTGGCAACGGAATATTGCATTAGCAATTTCTTTAGAGATTTTTCAGATACAAGTCCTACTTGTGAGTACAATTTTTTGTATTTCTTTAAGGCTTGGGCTGACAGAAATCCCTTCAATGAGTCCATTGGGATCTTTTTCCAATCAATCCGAGGGCTCCAACTACAACTAAAATTATTGATGTCTCCTCATCTGCCACATTTTTGAGATTTCGATTTCCAGGTCCTTGTATTTTGATAGTTTTTTGAAGATCTTCAAAGATACATTATGACCGGAGAATATTATTATTATTATTATTATTATTATTATTATTATTATTATTATTTCCTTTGATTTCTACTGCATATATATTACCTTTGGGTCCCAATCAGAGACCAAAGGTCAGATATTACTTCATGATTATTTTCCAGTGATCATTTAAGATCAAAGACATTTTACATAGATAAAGCTCTTCTTCTTCTTCTTTTTCTTCTTCTTCTTCTTCTTCTTCTTCTTCTTCTTCTTCTTCTTCTTCTTCTTCTTCTTCTTCTTCTTCTTCGCACATGACGTAGTCAATGGAAATGCTGTTCTTGAGTCATGCTGTCAACAAAACTCCTCACAACTCATGAATCTTTGGGAGTATCCTCGCAGAAATACTACAGGAATTACTTCAACTGCCATGTTCCATAGTTTTTTCAACTCACTAGCCGGATCCTGGTATTTTAAAATCTTTTTAGTTTCTTTGGAAACCACTCTTGTATCGTATGAACAACAAAGCCAATTTGACACTTCATATTCTCCTTATCTATAACAACAAAGTCGGATCTTGTTTTATTGACATGAACCGTCTGAAACGAGAAATCTCATATGATAAATTATTGTCATTATTATAAAACATTTCTTTTTGTCCTGCATTTGCCGGGTAATAACCAATGACCAACGGGCAGGAGAAGGATGTGATTTCTTGATTTCTACTAAATTGAACTAAAGACCGATACTAACAAAAAATACACTTAATTAGTCAAAGCTCTTTGCAGAATATGGGTTGTGCTTGTTAGAACTATTTGGGGGATTTCCTGAGAGATAGCGCACCAGAGATTTTGTTGATTTGTTGTTGAGTTCCTTTCTTTATCAATCACAAAGCTCCAACCACGACAGGAACAGTTTTAGTTTTTAAGTGCTGCATTTATTTCTATTTCCATCTCCAGGTCTTTGTATTTTATTTCAAAAACCCTCGCAGAGTTGCCTTTGACACTTGGCACGCTCATGTCAGTCAGTATGGAAACTTTTTCTTTTCTGCCCTTGATAGTAATGCTTGGGCGATTTGCTTGTACTTTTTGATCTGTGCTGATAGAAAAATCTCAGAGAATGGTGGCATTTGCTCTCTCAATAATGTTCATACCGGTTTGCAGCTGCTTTTAACCCGTAATGATGACAGATCTTCCAATGCAGATATTGACCTACCCTGTCATTATGTTTTTGTACTCATTGGTTCTTAGTATTGAGCAACCCGAGAAAAGTTGATCAATAGTTTCAATGTATTGGTCACAGAACAATACATTTTGGGTCTGTACAATATATTAGCTTTGTAGTGACATGCAAGCAAGCGATGATCCTGTGCAGCCAAAATAAATTCTTCATCCTCACCCTTCTCCTCTTCTTCTTCTTCTTCTTCTTCTTCTTATTATTATTATTATTATTATTATTATTATTATTATTATTATTATTAATGATAATGTATAGGCACATGGTCGAGTTGTTAGAATCTTCGCTTTCTGATCATGAGAACCTGGTTCGAATCTCACCATGGTCGTTTTGTCAGGAAGGTGACATCTTGATGTTATCAGTCAAAGGAGTTGATCCCAACACGCGGCGCCGTTGGAAAGTGAGTGAAAACCATACCACTGGTTGACCCAAGCCTTGTGAGTGAAATTAGGCGGACGGAACTGTTTGGGGACCCTCGATGGTTGGGCTAGAAATCGTGACCAAGGGCTCGGGCGTGCTGATCTTGTTCAGACTGTTGATAACGTGCGTGCTCTCTCTCAGATACTGTAACTAAGTTTTCACTCAGCATAGTTGCTCCATAAACCACATGAGGGCTCTGTGGGTGTCGAACAAACACAAATTTGCCTGAGCAGGCGACTGCAATAGGGATTAGCTAGCCGGCCTAGTAGACAGGCATACATGGATATGTGTGGCCATTATTATTATTATTATTATTATTATTATTATTATTATTATTATTATTATTATTTTGCCTTTGTTTTGTGTACTATTAGTTGCCTCCAACTCTGAATGAATGCTTCAAGAGACAACAAGCTTCTTGCATTACAAAATGCAAGCAGATGATGCTTCATGTAATCAGAAAAATGTACTTGTGGCGATTGCATGGCGAGAAATCTAGACAAGCTGTAAGAAGTGCACACGAGTATGAATTTTTGCAATCCGCGCATTTTACGGCCGCCATGAATTTGATCTACATATTTGTTTACTCCGTTTGATATCATTCTCAGGGCCACAATAACAACAGGTAATGGTGTCTTCTTCAGATGACACATTCTAGTGATTTCTATGTCAAGGTCCTTGTATTTCTCAAATGGTTTCAAAGAAATTGGGTGTAGCGACATCTACCAGAAGACATGTGTTTCCAACATGATTTTTCACAAGTGTGAGGTTCCTATGGATATTGAGCAATAATAAAAACTAGTGATATTACTTTGCTTCACTACTAAACAATGATGAGACAAATTCAACATTAAAAATTCCAGTAAATAAACCTAAATAAAAACTTATAAGGCTTGTATATAAACTTGTATTAATTCGATGAACTTTTCATCACTTCAGCCATGCAGAATGGCTTTTCTTTCTCGGTGAAATCAACAAATTGCAATACACATGTAGTTTTACACAAAACTACAAGGAAAATAATAATAATAATAATAATAATAATAATAATAATAATAATAATAATAACAATAATAATAATAATAATAATAATAATTGTTATTAAAGACCACAAACAAAATAAGTGCCTCCTTATTGATATGGCAGTCCCTGCAGACTGCAATGTATCTTTGAAGATATTCGAAAAACTGTCAAAATACAAGGACCTTGAAATCGAAATCGCAAAAATGTGGCACATGGGAACATCAACAATTCCTGTTGTAGTTGGAGCCCTTGGACTGGTTGGAAAAGATTCCAGTATGCTGATTGAAGGGATCCCTGGAAGTCCATGCCTCAAAGAGATACAAAAAATTGTTCTGAAAAGTACAGCCCACACTTTACGAAGGGCTTTATTTATGTAATTATTATTTTTTTTTTGCAGTGGAAAGTGTCATGATGCCATTTCTAACCTTAGGTCCCTGGGCGGGACCCGGAAAGAAATGTGTAAACGGCAGATATCAAAGGAAATAATAATAATAATAATAATAATAATAATAATAATGCTTGCTAACTAGAAATTACCAAGCAAATATACTAAAAAATTGTGTTAACCCGAAATGCAGACTCTGAGAAATATCCAGACACAATTGGCCATCTTGTATTAGGCTGCACAGTGTTGGCACCTATTAAATATAGAATTCGGTATGATAGAATGGGCCTATAACTCACTGAAGGGATTTCTGGTAGCTCATGCCTTAAAGAAATGAAACAATTGTACTCAGAAGTACAATTCACACATTACGAAGGACTTTATCTATTTAAAATGTAAGGGTTTTATTTTTTTTTTGCAAAAATGATCCGTGAATAATGTCATGAAGCCATTTCTGACCTTCGGTCCTTGGTTGGGACCCGGAAAGAAATGTGTATACAACAAAAATCAAAGGAAATAATAATAATAATAATAATAATAATAATAATAATAATAATAATAATAATAAATTATTGAAATAATGTTCTGATTTTGTCACTTAATTTTATGTTGAGTTTTAAATATTTTCTGTTTTGTGGAAGCAATTGTAATAATGAATGTATCACCCTACTAGTAGTCATACGTGGCGTTTAAGAATGCATTTGGAGAACACTAATATAGCTAGTTTTTTTCATGGTAGTGGCAGCGTACACAGTGGATAAAACTCAAAGGAAAAATTTGGAACTCGATTGGCCTGTTCTATCCCAGCCACAATATTTACCTGACCTTGTGCCAACCGATTATTACCGTCTTCAATCACTGCAAAACGCTTTGATGAAGAAATTTTTTTCTAATGAAAACCAGATTCAAAAGAGTTCATTTTCACGTCAAAACCTGCCGAATTTTAGTCAAAATGTTTCGAGGAGTTGACTTGTCTGTCTAACGGCATAACCAACTCCTTATTTAATGCCGAAATTTAATTTTCTTGGGAGCATGGAAATAATAAAAATATGATATGTTTATATACTTTCAACACTGAATATATGGTGGACACTCAGCTTTTGTGTATAAAGATGATTTGTGTGGACATTATTACTAGAAGTAGTGATGTGTATTCTGTGCTTTGTTGAAGTTATATTTTAGAAAACAGTTTGAATTAAGAAACTTTAGGATATTCTATGGATTAATGTCATGAAAGTTCTTTCATATTGATTGGTTGTTTGGTAGTATTTTAAACTAAATTTGTTAGTATGTGCGTATTGTTTGAATTTTTATATAAAAATATATTACTGGTATTTTTACTATAAAAATGTATTTTTATACTTTCATAGTGTTTGGTTTTTGTTTGGGGGTTCACTATTTGCCCATAGCTGAGACCCTAACAGGTGTTACCACCCCGTGTCAGGGTGGACCTGGGAACAACAGTAATTAAGCGGTGGTTCCTCCAATCTCCCAATCAGAGGCCTTGCTGCCGGATGTAATTTATCGTCCTACCCAGGACTATATCTATAGCTGCCTGATAAATAGCGACAAGTCACTTGAAATGATGGCGAATATATAATTGGACAAAATGGAATTGTACATTGTTTTAAAGAGTAACGTTGATAAAAACTGAATAGTGTGTTACTGACTTCCAGTTGAAGTCGGAGTTTGCTGTCAGTGTGACGTCAGGTGCATCGGCGAATTGATCTGAGAGATGATCTTTCAGCCAACAAGTGCAGATCCGCGCCTTACAGAATGTCAGTGGCTAGCACCGACAGGTAAACACGTGGTCGACCCAGCTATGCCTAGTGTGTTCACGCGTGGGAAAAACCTGTATGACATACATCTTCCCAGAGAGAAGAAGCCCTAACTTATATCCGAACGAAAATGTGAGGGTCTACGTCCAGAGAGCGCCGCTGGGCTACACACCGCTACTGTCCGAGGGTAATTGACAAAGTCCGTAGTTGAATGAAATACACTGTTACGAATGACAGATTTAATAGACGGAAATGGGAAAACTCGATTTCCGGACTCTCTAGCACAATGGAGGAGTGCACTCTACAGATATCTGATACCTTTTAACTGAACTGTTTTTTTTTTCTCTACTTTCAGATCTCTCATTCTGTGTACTTTAAATTGGGATAGAACCGTTGGCCTTCGAGACGAGCGTACAAATCGCACCAGATTTGAACGGTATGTGTGTATGGGAAAAAATAAATGAAATTATTTTGAAATAAAGAAGAAAACTTCGATGTTGATGGACGATATGGGGGAATTCGTCGCTTTTTTTGTTTGTTTGTTTTTTGTTTTTTTGCTCACGTTGCAAATTTTATTTACGAAAAAGACTTGCAAACAGCGTTTGAATTAAACTTAGTGACTCATTCTCTGTACTAATGAAGGAAACCTACACAAAATGTCGTCACTTATTTTGGTTCGACAAACATTAACCGTGCTTAAAAGAGGTCGAGGCGTAACCTATGTATTAATTTTCTGTTATCTTGAGTATCAAATTCGGGGAGTGGCACTCCAGACATAGAACTAGCTTTACCATATATATATATATATATATATATATATATATTGGGCTCTAGTGGGAAAACTCTTGTTTTTTGCAACTATTAACATTGCTTAAAAATCGTAGATTTTAAGAATACTCTACACTTGTATGTCATTTTTACATGGCTAAGATTTATAAGAGCGGTCTACACTCGATGCGTAGCTGTTTGGGCCTTGGGCCAGACTAAGCTAAATTTAGTAAACAAACGCGTGGATAGACATCTGCATACGTCTAAAATCTATATCTATTACATTAAGGGCCAATATGAAATCTCACTCTGAGTTAATATTTGGCCTGTTAGTCTAACAAACCATTGCTACGGTATTCAAGATTTGCCTTTACTGTGTAGTCTTTCGTGGCCAAGCGGTTTAATGTACACTTAACTTAAAGGTAGTTTCTTCAATATAAACTAGAGACAGGTTGAAAACATGTCGAATTGGAGAATGTCTTTATTAAGACTCTCGAAGGTCTAAGCTAGAAGACGTCAATTACACTCTCTATATTTCTGAGATGGGGTATTATGTACACTATTTACATTATTCGGACTATTGTCCTCATCTTTATTGCCATATTTATCACAACGTTTCAACTTAAGGACACATAGCACAGTGGATAAAGACGTTGGTTAGATCCAATGACAGGACCCAAAGAGTTATGAGTTCAATACCTGGTTAAGGCAGTGGAGAACTTGGGGAGGTGAATTAACAGGAGATAACTGATAACTGACATTCATTAGACATGGTATGTGGAACTAGAACAGTATACCACAGCGAGCGAAATAAAGGGTTCAGTTCGACATTTCAACCACCTGAAGAAGGCCGGAGCGTACAACGACCGAAACGTTGTGATAAATATGACAAAAAAGATAAGGACAATAGTCTGATAAATGTAAAACGTGTACCCACTAAATATAACATTTATAATAATAGCTAAATATCTATATTAAAGGCAAACATTCTGTCTGTTCTGGCTCTCTTAAATATTCCAGCGACGAGGTGTAATATATCCAGTAGCGTGTCTTGACCACAGATGTTCATAGTAGTGTGTCCAAAAAGTACGAGTTTTACACACGGTCGAACGAAAGCAAAGTACGTGATCAAGTGGCATAATGTATGCCTACGTGTGATTACTTTAATAAATCAAAACGCAAAAAGCGAATAACTAAAAAATAAGTCTCATCAAGAACTCGGGTGGGGGTCAGGGAAAATGAAAGATTCCTAGTGTATCTAAAGTTGGGCGGGGGTGGGGAATTGGTCCCTTGTTTGGAAAAAGAAACTAAAACCAAGTTCTACGTTTCTCTTACCAATCAAAATATCGAATAAAGCGAGAACTTTCAACGATGACATAATGACATAACATAATGACAGGCGTTCGAGTGATAGTTTAGCGGTCCTGCTACACAGACAAACATCATTGGCCGACTCGAACGAATCATTTTACCACATTGTTTTTGTATCAAGCTTTTCTATTATAGGAACAATAGATTCTCTTCTAAGTTGTCCATGGTTAATGGACAACTTAACATGTTAATTAGGACATTCATCTCTGTGTGGTTGCAAAGTCATAGCAACAGTGTAATTAGGTGTTCGGAGTAGGTTTGTTACAGGCTATTGCCATTTGCTTAAAAAAGCGGGGATTTAAACAAATACAAAATAATTAAAAGCAAAGTAACGAAAAATAAAAATGGTCGAATGGACTCTAATAACACCATATCCGCCTGGCATCAGTTTAAACTGACGCCTTTTTTTCTCTATATTTAGACTATATATATATATTTATTTATTTTTTAAGCTTATCACCCCAAGCAAGGCTGGAAGCCACTAGCACGCAAATGGTTACAGAAGGTTTGGAGGAAGAGCAGATAGGAGTGGTAAAGGAGAGGATATGGAGAAAGATAGTGGATCGATCAAGGCAAGGGGGTTACAGAAGATTTGGAGTGAGAGCAGATAGGAATGAAAGGTGAAAGGATGTGGAGAAGGGAAAAGGATAGATCAAGGCAGCTGGAGATGTCGATTGACGTTACACTTAAATAGTTGGAGCTTGTATTTGTCAGAGAAACAGGAATAAGGAAGGGAATTCCACAGGCGAGATGTGCGAGACATGAAGCTATTGGAGTAGAAGAGACGTCTACATCTAACAGTTTCAACGGTGAAGGGGTGGGAACGGGATGCCAGCCTCGTAGGACGTTTAAATTCATAAGGCCTAGGAAGCAGCGAAAGCAGCTCCTCGGAGCAATTACCGTGAAACTATTTGTAAAAAAGACAGAGCGAGGCAACGTCGCGTCTGTGAGAGAGCGACTGCAGACGAGATGACAGATCAGGGCCAATTACATTGCATATTATCTTATTCTAATTCTGCATGTTTCTCTCTTAGTTATCACGACAGTTACGCCCTGTCATTACCTCATAAATAATGGACTACTCCGTTTTGATCACGTGGAATGACGGAAAAGACAAATTAGAGACGCTACTTGGTTTCAGTGAAAGAAAGAAAGAACGGTTTAACGTCTTCTGCCAATAACTCATAAATAATGGACAACAACTATAATGCAAAGTAAGGCTGTAGATCGTCATTATGCTAAGCTTCTTCTTCTTTTTCTTTTTTTTTCTTCTTCATTATTCACTCATTGACTATTTTCACAAATTTTCATTCTTTGCTTACATTGGAGATTACTGTAATTATTCGTGTATAATACGCGCCTTTCACAGATTTTAAACTTAAAATTTAGGTGTTGCGTACAGGTCCGGATTATGACATTTTTGAGGCACTTAGGCTAATCAAATTATGCCCCCTTCAGCAGGGCCGGTGCAACAGTCTCATGCCCCACCAGTCTATGATACAGTCCCTCCAGAATCTATGATACGCCCCACTTTACTACATCTCAATTTTCATATGGCAGTATTCATATAAAATACAAATTTTATTGTAATCTAATTATGTACAATAATGGTTCATATGCAGTAGAGGTGAACAATTCAACTAGAAAAATTGAATTAAATATAATGTATCTATATACAACTTAGATAGACCATTCGATCTTCAATAAATCAACAATGTTTTGTGGCAAATTTTAACGTCATCTTGAGATTTTTCTTCTTAAAAAGTTGAATAATTTTAACCCATTCAACATTATGGTTAAAAAAAAACAGTGAATTTTATAAAGTGTTTTTTTCAAGTTTTCATGAGCAAAGTAAATTCATGGAGTTGAACAAAAAACAAAAAGACTCCAGAATGACGTGAAAATGTGCGAAATTTTTTTTTATCTTTTAATAGTTGTTCTTTATTTAATTTCTAACATATGAGGTAAGGTAAAAAGCAAATGTTGATAGGATAGCGACGATCACAAAGCTGTAGCACGCAATCAGGCTTGCCACACCCCATTCGGGGGTTTTGAGAGTAATACGAACTGGCACTGCTCCTCAGAGTCACCCTTTAAGTCTCCCGCCACCGTCTGGAATACTTTTTACTCGTAATAGATTTTAATGACATTTATATAGCTTGAAGAAAACGTATTTCAAATTTTTAAAATAAAGTGGAATAGCTATTTTTTTGTTTGCCAATAAAAATATTCTTTAACCCTTTGGACCCTGACGAGAAAAATGACTTAATGCCCAGCCACCAGTTGAACAGTGGTAGAGAAAAATATCTTAATGTCCAGGCACCGGTTGAACGGTGGATAAACACTTGTAACTATTTTTTTTAGCTACCGTGAAACATTACATGCCAATTATCTGCGAAGTTTGATTCAGGAGCTCAGGCAGAAGTGTTCAAATTGTTCAGGAACGCAGGACTCAAAGGGTTAAGAAATATCACTATTGTAGTTATATGTAAAAGATTGCCTAATTAGCGTAAGGAGGCATGGTTGAGTAATTGATCGCGGCTCGAATTGAGCAATCGGAGGGCCGAGTTCGAATTCCAGTCGAATTCATCACATTCACTTACGTGCTAATACCCTTGAGAAAGATATAAATCTTCACCTTATCCCCCCAGCTATGGGTAAGTTGGATGGCAACTGGTGTACGCTACACTAGCTTAATTGATAACCAGACTCTGGGTGCGTATTATAAACAAGGAATAAATATTAACTTTTTTTTTACCGGCAAAGGTTGTCTCTATACTCTGGACCAAAAGACAGTTATATCAAACTCCGAACTAACTAACACGTAAAAAAAGACTTTTAATAACTAACGAAAGACTGTATTTGTTTCGAAAAAAATATTCACATAGATCTTCGTAGCTAGTTTGGTTTCTGATAAACGACAACTAATTTTATCAAGGTAAGTTTTTTTTAATCATTTCAAACCAAGCAAGGCAATAAAACCACTAAGATGCGAGGGGTTACTGCGTATTAGATAATATGAGAAAAACACTATTAAGGAGAGAAAACAATAAAAGAACAGGACTTAAGAAGACAGAAGATAATGATTAACATTGCATTTCAATTTTGGAAGATCAAAGTTAGCTGGGATGCAAGAAGCCAGAAGAGAGTCCCACAAGCGAGAAGTGCGATAGGAGAAACTTTTAGCATAAAAATGACGGTCACATCTGCCATTTCAACTGTAAAATGCCGCCAATCTAGATCTTGATAAGCCCTTGTTGCCAGTTAAATTTATAAAGTCTCAGTTCTATTGAGAAAAGTTCATCAGAACAATTAGCATGAAGTTATTTATAGAAAAGGTGCAGAAGCTACATTACTGGCGGTGGGGAAATGACTGAAGGCGAGATGCCAGGTCAGGACCAATAACATTGCACATTCTTATCTTTTATCAAGAATTTCTAAATATATAGCAGGACCAGCAATGTTCAAAGCAAAGATGAATGGTAGTCTTATAGAAATGTGTTACGATGCCCCATTTTATCCTATTTCTTTACACTTACACTATAAAATACAAAAACTAAATTAAAATGATGACTTAAATCTGTAGCTACTAGATGCCTTTTTTACCATACGAAAAGTTCCCATTCACCAAACCCTTTAGATTTCGTAATAATAGAATGGAACTTTCTAGAAGTCTCTAGAAACTTCTACTGGGTTCTAGAGGGTAAAAAACATATATAAACAAGAGTTCGTACCAACTAGCCAGTTGCCTCCTGAACCCACAGCCACGACTGTTGAAGTCATCTCCGGTCCTTTTGATTCAAGAACAAAGCTTCGACCGAAAGAATCTAAATTCCTACTGTCCTTGAAAAGAAAAGACTATCGGAAAATACTTCACCCTTTTTCCTTCATATTATTGACCAAACTTTATTTTATATATATATGTGAATTAATCAAACTATTTTAAGAAGAAAATAATGTAATTCTTGAACAAGAGTCGAATTCCCAACTGTCGCCTTAATCTTAACTACCGTGGATTTCCTCTCCCACTCCCTTGTAAGTTAAGAAGTTCAGTGTTATGGTAATTTTTCCAAACACGCATGGACACTCCCAGCTATAAATAGGAGCAGGTACTGCCTTTTGGGAGAGGTTATTTTCCAGCAGTCAGCTTTGACAGTAGGACCGAATATTTCTGCTGTAACACTCGCGTTTGTATATGTTTGTATTACTGTTTCTGTTAATATATTTGTTTAACTCAGTTCCTCTCGTTGTGTCTTTATTTCTGGCCCTAACAAGGCCACAACATTCAGTTTATGAGAACATACAGGAAAGTTAACAGTTAACTTTTTCCTTTTCTTTTTTTTACTAATGTTCACCCAATACAAGGCCCAAAAGCCACTCAAGGCAGAGGGTTACTGTTTGGAGTTGTATTGGTGTATGACAGGACAAGCGTTAGGAGTAGACTTTAGAAGGAACCTGGAACCGAATCCTAAACGGCAAACAAGGGATAAACCACCACGTCTCTTCAAAAGAGCGCGGTTCTTGACTTGAATAAATTGTAGCGTACCGGAAGTATCCTCTCAAGAGTCTGTTTCCTAAAGTAGCGGTTCTTGGGAAGAAACTGTCCGAATAGTACTTCCTTCTTACTAATGGACGATGAAAGAAATGTGGCTGGTTCGCACGTACATGACATGGTGGATGTTAGCTATAATGGCCTGAACTAGTGAAACCAATGTATGTAGCTCGCCAAAACATTTTCCACGGAAATAGCGATAGAGTAGAGAGAGGCTTGAAGCCTTTCTTTTAAAGGAAAGATGTTGTAGGGTGGGAAATAACTAATCAGCCACAACTCTGTCAAGGCTGAAAAGGATTTGGCAGCACCAAAGAAAGAAAGAAGGAAAGAAAAAAAGGAAAGGAAGAAGTGTTTAATGTCTGTTTCAGTGAAATGGAAAAAGTTGTCAATTCCAATTTTTTTTTATTTGTACCCGCTTACTTCTAAAAGTAACAACCAGCATTCATATTTATGACTGTTATTGCAAAGGAAGCAACACTATTCTACAGAGAGAGAGGGGGGGGAGAAAGCATGGTAAGAGAAGCGGTAAAAGGAAACTGACCATTTTACCAGTATAGTTAGCGATAGATCGTACATATGACTTCCACTTGTGTCCCAAGAGACGTTCAAAGCAAAGACCCCGCCCCTTGAGAGTACAGCCGTTCATCCTGATAGGCGAAAATTCAGGGTCTTCTCAGAAACGTTACTAGTTTAGTTTCGGAGGTATTGAATGTTGCAAGTCAGTTTTCCACTATTAAACTCTTATAGTTAGGTCAGCGAAGAGATCAGCTGACAGGCTTTGATTATATGTAGGTACCTAAAAGAAAAGCGATACTTAAGTTTTAAAGTACATTTTCAAATAAAAAAATATCTTTCTTGAGGATTTTATTTTAGTTTTACTTCCACGCAAATGGATTAAATTTAATATTTCCTATAAGCAAGATACCTTACTGCATTTCAAACAGAATTGATTGGAAGTATTATTTTGCAATCGTTAAAATCGGCCATACTGACAAATCTGTCAACACAACATAATTCTCTTTATTAAAAAATCTTTCAAAAATAAAATATACTTTATTTGAGGAAGATTAACTGATTTAAAGTTCAGTTAATCTGAATTAAAACGAATATTACTTTCAGTTTAAATTATTGCAGAAAAGCATTTTTAACACAGAGGTCGATGTTTTCATGAGATGTTGACAGATTTATCAGTAGCCTCATGTTTCGCATTTTTAAGTAAAGGGCACACAACTGTAAAAAATATTCGATGAATACAACGTAAACACATTATTATATAATTTTTTTTAACTATCAATTAATCTTAAAAATTAATTTAATATTTTATTGATTTTAGATACTTTGGCTTTATAGTCTTACAAAGACGCTTGTTGATGAAATCTTAGAAAATTACCAATGAATTTTAAGTTTACAATAGTTACCGCTCCTATTTTCTAATAATGTTGTATATGAACGTCCTTATTTGCAAAAATTGGCATTTTGTATTATACGCAGATATAACGCACCAGAATGCTTCATCATTAATGTCTTTTCTGGGAGCATAGAAAGTTTTTGACCTCCGTGTCTTAGTTTTATTGCATTTTATATGACAGCATTGCTCTATTTTCAGCCAGATTTGGTTCTTGTAAAGACGGAGGATATCACGAGGAGTCAGGTACTTACTGGAGTGGTACAGGGAACCGACAATTTTCCCAGCATGTTTAGCGATGGAACGTATATACGAATCTCGAGTAGTTTGCAACACGTTTATTTATCATCTCTCAGTTGTGTCTCTGTCTTTCGGCGGAGTGTGCTCCGAGGCGATACCGTCAAAGGACAAGGTCGCAAATAAGGAACATTATACTGAGAGGTGCCCAGACCTGGGGAACAGCTGCCTGAGGCCGCGCTCTCTCAGTATACCAGAGAGAGGGATCGGTGCTGGCACCGAGGCCAGCGCAAACGACGGCTCGGGCAATTTTTGTTTCTAGCCCGGGTGTACGCGTTCGGGATTCCCACATTAAACCGACCTTGTGTCACAACCTGACCTCGTGGGGGGGGGGGGGGGTAAATACAAATATACGAATTCCACTTGAGGTCTGAGTTGAGTTTAGGTACCCAGAGGCTCCCAATGCATGGGGCCTGTCTGAAGGAACACCTGTTCATCGTGATCGATGAAAATTTTGGATCTGCTCGGTGAGGATGGAAGTCACTAGTTTCGTTTGCGAACCATTGAATGTGACCATCCAGTTTTCCACCACTGAGCTGTTAGAAGGGGTCAGCAGCTAAGCTCTGGCCATCTAATGTTTTGGAGATGCATCCATATACCATATCGGCATACATATTTACAAATGATTGGAGTCTACTTTTAGGCAGGTGGTAACAGCAAAATTGTACAAACCTTCCATCCCACAAAATGTTTAATATCTAAAAAAAAAAAACCACTAAACTAATTGAGTTTCTTTTTTCCAGATAAGATGTTTAACCATCTTGACGCCATTTGTCGTAAGAATCACTGAAAATCCTTTGAGTTATTCAGCTAGAAAAAGAACAGGCTAAAATCGTTTAGTGTCAGTCCCACTGTCTTCCCAATGGTCAAAGGAAAAAAATAATTCAGGTCTTCAGTAATTGTACCAATATACATACTCTGACTTCCATCTTCAAAGTCAGTTCAAGAACCATTCAAGAGAACGGTGAATAAGTTTAAAAAAAGAGGGAACAGTAGAGAGGAAAACTGGATTAGGAGGTTGCAACAGGAACCGGGATCATCAACTTAAGACTAAAGAGATCAGTTAGAAAATATCCAACTCAATCCATAAGACGTTTGTCACGTGAGAGAGGAGTTTCAGCTATAACAGTCCAAAGAACAGTGAAAAAAGACTTGAAAATTAAATTGTACATGTAACGTGTGAGGTACTTTTTTTTACTTCAGGACAGAAAGTTAGAAGGTTAGAGAGGGAGAAGATCATCTTGAATAAGCTGGAATATGATCCTGCAATAATATATATATATTTGAACTTTATTTCAATACTTCATTGAGCTTCCGATCCTTAGCTATGATTAATTAATGAACATGTCATTTTCATCACAATTCTTCTGTTAAGCTTGCAAAGTAATTCTTATTGCTCAAAGTAGAGTCCAATAGTTTTATAAAAACCCCGGAGAATTCCAGCAAGATATCTTTAATCATTTCTAAGATACAACGGTTCAGAGATTAATTTAACAATTGGACAATTTGGCTGTGACACGATTTGGACAATTTTGCTGTTACACCCGGTATATGTGTGTGTGAAAATTTAGATATAAATAAAATATGTCTGTATAAACAGAAATTTAATAAAATCTTTTAAATAAAAGAAACAATATGATAATTTTAATGCCAACGCGTTTCGTTCTTTGAGGAACTTTATTAAGGCAAGTGTGGAAATTTATTTTGATAACCCAAATTTATACTTCGACGTAGCGTGGCGAAAAATACGACTTCAAATTTTGAATTAGAGATAACTCTAAAATATTCTAAAATCTTACTCAGTTTAAGAAAAGGACGTGAGGTGACGTAGTTATTGGCCTATTGGTGAAAGTTGCAGACATTTAAGAAAAAATATTTATGAACATAGGAAATACTTCGTACTTTACAATTTATCCAATGCATTAGTTATACACAAAAATGATTTCCACCACAATTTCGATCTGAAAGAGAAAACTTAGACGAAAAATCCTTGAAAATGCAATTATCGATTCTTGCCAAAATATATTATTTTTGCCTTGAGTTTTCTTAAGAGAAATGATCCTTTGTTAAACCAATATACATGAGTAAGAAAAGTTTTTAAAAAGCTAGACAAGATATCCCTAGACATGAGTAGTGGAATGAGAACAGTCTCTCCCCGTAGATTAAATAAAGGGTTCAGTTCAGAATTCCCTGTAAGTTACCCAGATCAATATACACCTGAGGAAGGCCGGGGGGCACAACGACCGAAAAGTTGTGATAACAACAACAAAGATGAAGATAATAATCCGAATATAAATAATGTAAATAATAAAAGAAAACGTTTCACTCATGACTTTTAAAAATTAAAATTAAATAAATTCATAAATAAGAAAATAAAATACATAGAAAGAAAGAAATGATAGTTATATATTAAAAAATTACTAACAACAACAGCATTAATTCACTTTCATTTAATAGGCTAAAAATTATTTCAATTAACATTATCCATAGTTTATCTTTCCTTATACAGTAAGCTTTTTTTCAGATTATTTTACAGAGCATTCTCTAATTAAAAATTTAAAACCATCACTATGTTTTTTATCCATGTTATTTCTGTGTATCATAAATACTAGTATATGTATACGTATCGTAGATATTGGTTCTAGAGAATTAAATTTAAAATGTATAGATACGTACTGGAGAGAACTCATGTACATATCAGAGTGTGCAGAAAAGTTATCGGTCCAACAACTAACTTGTCAAAATCTTGTCAAATGAGCAAACACCAGTTTTTGGACAGAGTCCCCACCTGGTTGGACTGATGATATTAAACCCCAGTCATTGTTTTCATAGTATCTGATCATTATTAAGGTGCTAACATGCACATATTTTGTCTTAGTGAATTAAAATGGTCTACAGTGATTATTCCGTTCAGTATCGAAGATCTCCTTCTCAGACAACTGACATTTACTAATTAGGTATGTCCCCTAGAAGCTGACGCCTTGTACATCTCTGTTCATGAGCGGGAACAATGGGAGCATTATGACCGTGTGTCTAGACGGCTGTTTGAAGGATGAGGCAACTAAGGCGACTTGGAAGTTACACCTAGATATTTCGGAAGACCCTAAGCAGGATGGGTTACCTTACTTGAAGGTTTTACTAACTGGGACCCACCTTCAGTTATGCACTGCTTTTATAAAAAAACTGTCAATATTTGGTTGTGATGCATTTATCTGGTATACTCTTATTCGACTGGGTATTATGAGGTGTATATTCAGCTCCCTATTTTTGTATTCTGCTCTCACACAATAATAATAATATTGAAAAGATTGACTTGTTTTTTACGGCTTATCAACCCATTGTTGATTATTTAAAACCGAAGCATATTTTGGATTGTAAGAATAATTCTTTTTCCTTCTTTCTTTCTTTTTCTTTTGCAAGTGAATATTGCATTAAATTTTTTTGAGAAAAACAATGTTCTTTCCAGATGCAAGTCGTACTATGCTGTAAAAACAGAAGTGTACATTACTATTACGTCCGTGCGCGGTATATAAAAAAAGACCGATCGATTACCAGTAGTCCGTTACAACAAGACCCCGTTCATAACTTGGTTCACTGTCTTGTGCTAGACACTTTTTATCTGGTGGTGGTGGGATGTGGGGTGGAGATGAATTCATAGCTTTTCCAAAGGATAGTGGCATGTAAGTGAATGTAACGAACTCGACTGGAATTCGAACTCGGCTCTCCGATTCCTCAGTCCGAGCCAAAATCCATTACTCTAGCATCCCTCCTATTTTTTTCCCGTAGTAAGTTGCCATTTCTTTCTGCAGTAAACTAGTCGCCAACCAATGCTATAGGACCCAGTCTGTTCTACTGTTCAGCCCAAAGGGTATTTGCGTGTAAGTGCATGTAACGAACCCGACCAGAATTCGAACTCGGCTCTCCGATTTCTCATTTGGAGCAATAACGAGAAGATCGAAAATGAAATATAAAAGACATGCAAAAGAGGAGAGGTTCTTGTTCCGACTCACCATAGTATGGTTCGGAAAGAAAGTGAAAAGCCCCAAGGGTGTGCTGTAAAGTCTTCTGCTCGACCGACTTAAGAAAATCTAATCAGGTGACCAAACGTATGATTTATTTTAGCGGGTAACGACTTTTTGCTTATCTTGAGGACTTTATAACATTTTCTCGTTAATATGTTTGCTACCCAAAACAAGTAGGGTCCTTGGTATGATGATAAACTACAGCCAGCAGCAAGACCTCTGATCGAGAGGTTGTGAGGAGTGTGAAACCAACTCTTAATTGCTGTTGTTCCCAGGTCCATCCTGACCTGGGGTGGTAGCACCTATTAGGGTCCCAATTATGGGCAAATAGTTACCCCCTCCTCGAACTGAGGTCAAAACACTATGAAAATATAAAAATAGATTTTTATAGTAAAAATGCCAGTAAAACTCTTTCGAAAAAAAATATTACCAGCAATACATTGGACTCTTAAGAAAAAAACCCTCTTTACAAAAATACATTGAGGAAATCTGATCTACAAACTGATTTCTTACAAATAATACAGATTCTATTCATACGAACCTATCCGAAAAATCTTGTCGACATTAAATAATCCATTAAGGTTGATATACCGTAAAACAAAATAAGCCAAACTAAAACAAGTTGTTTTTTACAATGATGTTTACCCTGTACTAGACCAGAGAGCCCATCAAAGTAGAGTGTCACAGATTAAAAGGCACAATTTATGTGGATATGTGGTTAAGATAAGGGATTACACTAGACTTTAACAGATTAAAACTGTAATGATCTGGGAAACATTCTCTTGGGAGTCGGTTCCACAAAGCAGCGGTTCGTGAAGCTGCTCGAGTGAAACATATCTCACCAACGGAATACGACGGGAAATGAGGGTGGTTCGCTACAATGTGCGTGGCATGGAGGGTCTTAGCCTTGAAGTTTAGAATTGGACTCTATCGAGAGCAGAAAGTGAAGACTGGGTAGCTAGTACCCATGTATGACAACTACTCCATCTTTGGCCTGATATGCTCTTGTGGAGGCAGAGGTTATCCGGAGGAGTCAGGTAGTTACTGGAGCGCTACAGTGAAGCGACCAGTTTCCACCATCTTTAAAGATGGATCCTATATACGAATTCCACTTGAGGCCTGGGCTGAGGAAGTTGCAGAACATACAAGGTGATAGTCATACCAATCATAGTCGAAGCACTGGTAACTCAACGCTAGATGACAAAGGCGACCTAGTTCCTGATTTTTATCTCTCACTAAGCACAATCTCAGTAATATTTTTTTATTACAATGATCGCTTAAAGTGTGGATATCAGCACATGATTATTTAAGGTGTGGATATCAGCACATGATAGTTTATAGTGTGGATATCAGCACACGATCGTTTAAGATGTGGATATTTGCACATGGTCGCTTAAGACGTGGATATCAGCACACGATCGTTTACGGCGTGAAAATGACAGTTAATATGCAGTCTTGATATTCAGGTCCTCAGTGTTCACCGGGAATTTATTTAGAAAATTATATCAATGCTCTGACATTTAAAATGACATTTAGCCTTTTCTTCTCCGGTGTGCCTTTGCAGCGTGTTCCCCGAGGGCTTGCTTATTTCGTTCGTTTAAGTAAACGATAGGCTCTGATATGGGGGCGATTTTGAAGACCGGGTATTTTCAAGCCCTGTTTTGCTTTTAGCCCTATGCTCGTAATTTATTGTTTCCCATGCTACCGAGCACGTTCGAGGCGGGCTTTGGATTTTTTTCTTGTGAGTTTATTTGGTGTGTGTGTGTGTGTGTGTGTGTGCATATGATGTACACATCAGCTACCTTCGTTGTAGCATCTTGAACTGTCCGAGGGGGTATAAAAATACCCATTTTCACCGCCCCCCTAAAAAAACAGTTAGCTGATTACCCCATGACTGCTGGAAAACGTATGAAACTTTTAGTTGTGGCTGGCCATCGTTCAACACGAAGTTATTTATAAAATTTCGTAGACATATATATATATATATATATATATATATATATATATTGAAATGAACTAAGTCCGACAATATATATATATATATATATATATATATATATATAACAAAGTGGAAAAAGGTTTTCTTGAGACGCATTTTGTCCTTTAGGACTTCATCGGACGAAACTCGTCACAAGAAAAAGTTTTTCCACTATTGTTCTTGATATATAAAGTATATCTCATTCATATATATATATATATATATATATATATATATATATATATATATATATATATATATATGAATATAAAAGTGAACATTGAAGTCAATACTGAGAGACGACAGGCTGTTTGTTTCATGCTATACGCAATCGTCAGGCTGACGATTGCGTATAGCATGAAACAAACAGTCTGTCGCCTCTGAGTGTTGACTTCAATGTTCACTTTTATATTTATATTTACATACGCTCTATCTATGATATTGAGCACTTTATCCCATAAATATAGCACACCTTAAAACTATATTTCTTCATATATATATATATATATATATATATATATATATATATATATATATCCCACCATTAGGTGCCATGTGAGATGCACGCTTGGGCGAACGCCTCTATTCGATTCATAACTGACTTGGCTCGATTGTTCAACCAGAGCTGGTATTTCAATGTGGTATATGCGAAATCACACACAGACA
>OZ038492.1:96175547-96270547 GCA_964036315.1 Acanthosepion esculentum
TATAGTGTAGTATCATGGCAGCAAATATTTAATGCCATTATTTAAATTAACTTGTCTTCTCGTCAAAGATCGTTAAGAATTTGTGGGAAATAATTTCTGTCGATAAAAGTTCATTAGACTTTCTCCTACTCTCGACAATTGTCGGAATCCAAAAATATTGATTGTTTATCATTTCAGAATGGCGGCGGTCCCGTTCATAATATAAATACGATGCCAAATCGATCCCTGACTTCACAAATAGCGATATGTACTTTGTTTTTATTTACAAATCTCAAATTTGAAACCGCGCTGACGTATTTGAAAAACGCGTTGCACTGATGTTGTCCACTTTCCCAATTTGTAAAAGTACGCAGTTATCAACTGCGTCAGCGTAGTTTCAAACATGACATTTGTAAATAAAACCAACCACTTTAAATGGCAACCTTTGTTGTTATACTCAGAGCATTTCGGCCGTTGTACTCCCCCGGCCTTCCTCAGCATATAATCAAGACTACAACTATGATAATTCCTTGTCATCAAAGATTTCGGCATTGATCACCAAATTGACAGAAGAAGCAGACATATTAAGGTTGACTTTTCTTTCAATTACAAGGGAAAAGTCAAAAATTACCCGCACTCTTGTCTAAAGATATGTTATGGTGAAAGTGGGGATAATTTTTGACGTACCTTCTTACATTGTCATGAAGGGGTTTATTTCTGCAATCAATTGTCGATTCAAAAACTCACATCCAAATGGAAGATTATTAGCGTTGACAATTACGAAAGTACCCTGGGACGGCCTTCTAAAAACGAGATGCCGTAAATTTGCAAATTATGAATGAAACAGTCAATAGTCCGCTCTAAAACAAAAAGCACAAAAGGAAGTTTATATTATAAAGACATTTCTACCTATTAGAGTTTGCCGTACTAATTTTCTTTATCGCTGGGATTAGGGTTTGTGTCCAGAAAGCGGAAAAAATATGAAGAGTCATTGGGGGGGGGCATCCACACCAGGTTTTACAAGCCTTTGGCCTCTCTGCTTAATGTATATTTTAGGACACTGATCAGCGTGATATAGGATAAATGGTCATTTATTTTCTCTCTGTTGTGATAATTCTGTTAATCATTTCACCCCAAGCAAGGCAATAAAGTCGCTAAGACGCAAGGGGGGTTACTGAGTGCGAAAGAATATGAAACAAAAAAAACATTATTAAGGAGAGAGAACAATAAAAGAACAGGAATTAAGAAAGCACAAGATAACAATTGACATTGCATTTAAATTTTTGAAGATCAAAGTTGACTGGAAAACAAGAAGCCGTTTGAGAGTTCCACAAGCGAGAAGTGCAATAGAAGAAGCTGTTAACATAGAACTTGCGGTTACGTCTAGCTATTTCAATTGTAAAATGATGTGACTTACTTGCCAATCTAGTGTTGCCCTTAAATTCGTAACGTCAAGTTACCAAAAAAGAAAGATTTGCTTTTTAGTTTCATGTTGACTATGAAATGTTTGACTTTGATACTTAGCGAGAGCTGTGGATGATTCATTTAATAAATGTATTAGTTCGGCTGATAGTTGTGTAAGTGTTTAAATCCTTCTGAGAAGCGATTAATTATTGTCGGAATAAAGGGAGCTAAAGCGTGTAAATAAGGAAAAATCTTCTTTAAGACGCTGAATCAACAAGCAATTATCACCATCTCTTGTCTGTACGCAAATAGGCGTCAAGTTATTACAAAAGTTTTCATTAATTTCTCGAGTATTTCCAATTACATGCAATCATATGCTGGCAAAATCGATTTGTTAATTCATCGTTCATCTGCTAATTCCAAATTAAGACAGGTGTCTCCGACCTAATTTTAGAGCCTAATGATGCAATGATCGAATAAGATTTTCATAGCTAATGCGTTAACTGTGCTTTAAGGATGGACAAACCATTATATTTAATGGTGTTTCTATAAAGTATAAAGCCTTAATTGTGATCTGTTATATTCGCGTCTTGTCAGCCGCACCTTCAGACTCAAATTTTATTTATTTAGCTATCTTATTTTGGAGCGATGTCAGCGAACAACTAGAAAATGCGCAGATAAGCAAAAACTTTGGTGTTAAAATTCAGGTTTCAAATTATCGCCATGTTGAAATTTTTTGACAGAAATGTACTAATGTTTTTAGCGCACAAAATTAAAATTATATATTTATCCCTCTCTCTCCCCTCTCTCTCTCCCCTCTCTCTCTCTCCCCTCTCTCTCTCTGTATATATATATATATATATATATATATATATATATATATATATATATATATATATATATAATTTATTTTTTAGAGCTATTGGGTTACTTTCTGAAAGTTTTGTTGTGTATTTTGCTTCGTCATTCAACAAGAGCTATTTTATGAGTCAATCTATGAAAGAGGGTGCGGAAGCTGCTCATATAAACGTAGTTTTTTTATACTTATGTTACAAAGGGAGTTATTGTTGAAAAAAGGAAGGAAAGAAAGCAATAAAGACAGCATAATATTTTTTACATTTTTTTAACCAATTTTCTCACTCTTGTCGTTATTGATTTAAAATGAAATAGAAGAAGCCTGGTACCAAAGAAAGGTTTTAAACAAAGTCATGCGCTTTCCAAAAGCCGATAGTCACTTGTAATTAAAAAGTTGTTGTTGAAAAACTCATTCCAAAAGAAGTCTGATGCTTAGAAACGTTGAGTGCGCCACCATTTGTGGCTCGTGTGTTTTGGCGAAGGACGAAGTATAAACTACAAAAAGACAGAATGCATGGTCATCAGCAAAAAGATAAACCCAAAATGCAAATTACAGGTTGGGGATACTAAAAACAAGCAGGTACAAAAAATTAAATATCTGGGAAATGTTCTAACAGAAGATGCAATGTGCAACACTGAGATCCGAAGACGTATTGGGATGGCCAAAAAAGCATTCCAAATGCTAAGCAGAGTATTAAGAGACATACAACTTTTATTGGAAACAAAGAAAAGAGTATTGAACTGTTATGTGATATCTGTCCACCTGTGTGGCAGCGTATGCTGGACAATCTCCTCAAAGATGAAGAAGAGGCTTGAAGCAATAGAAATGTGGTCCTACAGAAAGATGCTGAGGATACCATAAGCCGAACATGTGAGCAACAACGCTGTTTTGTAGAGAATGGGAACAACAAGTAAACTTATACTTAACATCAGGAGGAGGCAGTTGAAATTTCAGGGGCACGTAATGAGGAAGGAGGGCTTGGAAAACCAGATACTCACAGGACAGATTGAAGGAAAGAGGCACAGAGGAAAGCAGCATGTAATATACTTGATGGGCTTTAGCAAATGGATGGCAGAACAGAGTTTGGTAGAAATAACAAAAACACAAAACTTATTAAGAGCTACAAGGGACAGGAAGATGTGAAGGACCATTATTGCCTACGTCCTGAAGGGACACGGCACATAAAAGAAGTAGCAGTAATCGCTTCATATGTCGAAAGTTTCGTTTAACAAGAAAAGTCCAGACTACAGTCATATATTCAACAAGAATATATCTCTCAAATTTCTCAGAAAATACGTTAAAATATATTACCTAAAAGCAAATGTCAAATAAGTTTTACATGATATATAATTGTTCTATCATCATGGTGTGGTTTTAGTAAATAGTAAACACTTCAAATACATTGACATATAGATGATCTATAACACATTAAGTATAAGAGAAAAATATTTTGAACATAGAACAGGCTGGGCCAGAGATAGTTTCACCCAACACTGCAAATTGCTATGAAATCAAAACATCAACCTGAAAAGTCGTGTCATGTGATGAGATGTGCACTGACCATTGAAACATTCCCTACTGCATCCCAAAGGAGTCTACCAATAGAAAACAGCGATAATGCTTTCCCTCCTGAGGTCACTGTAATGATGATGAGGGGGACTATGCTGATGACATAGTTGTTCATAATTCAAATAAAAATGATCTTGAACAGAAAACCAGCATCTGCTATCAAGTGTTCCAAGAAGTGGGACTCAAGATAATCCTCTTCCAAAACTGAAAATATGATCTGGAATTGAAACCAAAGCAGTGATAGCATCTAATCTGAATCCATCATAAAAATACAGGATGTGGAATTAGTAAATAGTAAACACTTCAAATACATTGACATATAGATGATCTATAACACATTAAGTATAAGAGAAAAATATTTTGAACATAGAACAGGCTGGGCCAGAGAATAGTTTCACCCAACACTGCAAATTGCTATGAAATCAAAACATCAACCTGAAAAGTCGTGTCATGTGCCTCATCAGATTGCGACTTTCATGTGGATGCCATGCATAGAGTCAAGCCTGTTCAGAAATATCTACACTGTCAGATGTATACAACCGCTTCCTAAGATCAATGGTGAAAAAGGCTTTGAGTGAGTAAAGCCTGAGGATCTTGGCAAAGATCATCATTCTCTGAACATTGTCGACTGGCGCAACAGAATCACAAACAAAGAACTATAACAAAGTAAAAGAAACCACAACACTTGACGACTACCAACAGCAGAAACAATGAAAATGGGTAGCACATGTAACTTAAGGAGAAAATAATGGCATACTCAGGATGTTGATTTTCCACACTTTTTGAAATAAAAAGCTAGAAAGGAAACCCCTGTCAATACTGCAAAGAGCGATAACAGCTACTGGTCTTGAGGAAACTGCTTTCCCGGAAAGTTGTTTGAAGAGAAAGATTTTATAAATTTTAACCGACAGCAAGTCTAAATACTCGGTCAATAAATAATGAATGTTTCCTTATAAGGAAATTACTAATATTAGCATTGTCATTACCACCCAAAGCAAGTGTTCACTAGGGAAATCTGCGTAATGTGTTTTTTTATAAGCGACGTGCTGACGGCTATGTGGTCACTATTTCTGTTTTATATTTGTTTTAATGTTACAGCCTTATTGAAATTTTATTTTTCCTTCCACATAATAAGTAAGATAATTAGAGAGTCGGCATTTTCAAATGATTTTTATACAAATTCTAAATGCCCTACAATCTTAATATACCCTAAAAGGAATGGATTAAATTTTACTTGTAACTATAGTTAAAAAATACTGATTTACGTTATTTCTATCTGAATTTCTTTACAATAAATACCACTCCATCTTGGTGCCTCTTCTCATCTCCAGAAAACCAAATTGTATGTCCATCTTGCGTGGTTGTTTCGCCAAAACCAATCCATCTGACTTCAGGCAACTCAATGATGCCCCAACAATAACGTTTTAGTTCATGGTTAATTTTTGCAAATACTTAGGAGCAATCTTGTCTAAAGATGGTACCTGCAACTCCGAAATCCGTAAACGGATTGCCGCAGCTACAACAGCGATGGCCAAATTGACATGAATATGGAGGAGTAAAATCAGCTTTCAAACGAAGTACAAATCGCTGGTAGTCTCCATTCTCCTATCTGGATATGAAACGTGGACACTTTGGGCAGATACAGAGAGAAGGGGTCGAGTGTTTGAGAACAAATGCATGAGAAAACTCCTTGGCATCTTCTATTGGGAAACATAAAACCGATGAGTTTGTGCGGAAAAAGGTTGAAAGTTTTGCGGGCCACCAGGAACACTCTTCTCGCCACACTCTAACAGAGAAAGATGGTGTGGTTTGTCACGTTACGAGGCACGGCAGTATATGCAAGACCATCATGCAAGGTACCGCTGAAGGTGGGCGTAGGAGAGGACACCAACACCAAAACTGGTTGGACAATGTCAAATAATGGACAAGGATGACTGTACCAGAAATGCTGTTGGCTGTCATTGATAGACCGTTCAATATGGCTTCTGCATTCGGACCCCCCTCCGCCTTACGATTACAAAAGTCAAGGGGATGATGATGATGATGATGATGAGGATGATCTGAATTTCTGAGATGAGGAGTTATTATTTAAACGATTTACATTCGGACTATTGTCCTCATCTTTGTTTTTGTTATGACAGCGTTTCGGCCGTTGTGCCCTGCGTCCTTCCTCAGATATATATCAATCTGGGTAACCTACAGAGGTTTCTGAACTAAACCCTTTATTTAATCTACGGGGTTTGACTGTTCCACCGCCTATGTCTAGGGTTATCTCGTCTAGTTTTCTTTTATTTAGTATTGCTCAGTTAGTGGTCGCCCTCAGACTAAGTACCCACGACCAGACCTAGGGATTGAACTCACAATTACTATGTCGCCAGAATCACGAACCAACGCTTTAATCCACGTGGTATGAAGGCCAGAGAGCACAGTTACTGAAAAAATGTATTAACAACAAGACATATGGGGGGGCGCAATTGTCTGTAAATAATATAAATAATAGTTGAAAATTGAGAGTTCAATCCCTGGGCCGGGCAGTATGTACTTGGACTCAGTGGAAACGGGCTAGCAATAAGTTCGCAGTACTAAAAATAACTTGACGAGATGTCCCTAGACATGAGCAGTGGAACGAGAACAGCCCAACCCGGTTGATTAAATAAAGGCTTCAGTTCAAAATTCTATGTAAGTTACCCAGATCGATATACACCTGATGAAGACCGGAGGGTACAACGGCCGAAACGTTGTGATAACATTGAGAACAATAGTCTGAATGTAAACAGTGTAAATACAGATTTTGGTTATTTAGTGTGCAGATATAGCGCAACTCTCAATATTACTATATAAGTTTACAGTGACATTGTGCTGGCTGTACTATTGTAGTAAATAAATTTTAGGCACAAGCCTCATACATATATATATATATATATATATATATATATATATATATATATATATATATATATATATATATATATATATATATATATATATATAATATTTTTCCCGATTTAAATTGTTTTCTCACGTTATTTTTTAGAAAATGTGTAAATAAAGCAAGAAATATTATTTTTATTTGTATTAAAAACTCTTTAATTTTATTTCATTTGTGGTTGATTAACGCCTACAGAGCCCACCTGTGGTTTATACTGTCACTCTACTGAGGAGCCTTCATTACAAGTTTCTGGGAGAGAACGCATAATCTCTTTGTGATCAACAGTTTGAAGAAAGTTGGATCACACAAATACTCGGTCACGATGACTTGTGAATTCGAACTTCCGTTTTCTTGAGACGAAAAACATATGAGGTATTTTTGCCGAACAGTAGAGGAAGTTTTACTTGTTCTTGTTATACTGTTGGTGAAAATGAGTGCAAGGTATCTGGAGCAGTGGATTAACGTCCAGTTTTGTGGGAAGTTTGGTAAAAGTGCTAGTATGACGTTAGCCTTATTTAAATGGCACATTGTGAGATTGCTATGAAGAAATCGAGTGTGGGACAAGTGGTTCAAGGAAGGATGAGAAGGTGTGTATGGCAACGCAATAATCGGGCGGCCCAAAACACAAATAACTATTATAAATATGAGCAGAGTTCGGTCAAATCAAAGATTAAATGTGCGAGTAGCAGCATGAACGGGAAAGGGTGGAGCAGATTCGAATACAGGTTTTGGGAATTAGAAATTAGAAATTAGTGGGGTATTTTTAACCAATATTAATGTGTGTGTGTGTGTGTGTGTGTGTGTGTGTGTGTGTGTGTGTGTGTGTGTGTGTGTGTGTGTGTGGAAAGGGAGGCAAACCTGAAAATGAATGCTTGGAGATTTTTTTATTAGCTTGACGACTGTTCACCGAGTACACAAACCTGGCAGTAAGCAACGACTTAAATAAAACTGTTAACTAGATGGAATAACCCGAATTGATTAAAAATGTGATGCAATCTCATAACAATGTAGGCCACACGGAAAAATCATATCACCATAATTCAACCACTGTTACTACTTCACTGTTAATTGTAATTAGGCTAAATATAATTGCTTATTGAAATTAGATCTAGCACAATAGGTTGTCTTATTTAAATTACTTATTCCTAGGGTTTTTTTTTTAATTTATTCTCCTCCACTGTAAATGTGTTTATCAATTCTATTTCATTATCTGTTATTCAAATCGTTGTCCTCCAGACTATGTGCTCCGTAAACAGTAGTCAATACCTTTTATTGCTTCAACTTATCGATTTATACAACTTTCGGAAATTTATTTTTTCAAATATTGTTGTAAGACTTTATTAAATAAAATACGACGAAAAGAAATCAACTTCCCCAAAGAGTATTGGTAATAGTATCAATGACAAAGTAGTTCATGAATGATCTCCAAAGAGTTAATGCCATGTCTGGGGTAAGACGATAAACCCTATCCGGCGTCCTGGGTAAGATGATAAACTATAACCGGTGTCCTGGGTAAGACGGTAAACTACAACCGGCGTTCTGGGTAAGACGGTAAATTGCATCCGACGTCCTGGGTAAGACGATAAACTGCGTCCAGCAGCAAGGCCTCTGATCAGGAGGTTTTGAGAAGCGTGGAATCACCTCTTAATTGCTGTTGTTCCCAGGTCCATCCTGACCCAGAGTAGTAGCACCTGTTAGGGTCCCAACTATGGGCAAAAAATTACCCCAAAACTGGTGTCAATACACTATGAAAGTTTAAAAATAGTTTTTAATGCCAGCAATAAATTTTTGAAGTAAAAATTATTACCAGCGATATATTTTTGAAGGAAAAATATTACCCGCAATTTACCAGAAATATATTTTTGAAAAAAAAAATTACCAGCAATACATTTAAAAAAAATATTACCAGCAATAAAAATCTTGTGGGTATTAAATAACCCATTGAGGTTGATATGCCGTAAAACAAAACAAAGCAAACCAAACCAGATTTAATGCTATTTAATTCTGTGATTATCATGGTGGCTATAAAATTCATTAACAGAATATTCTTAGCTTGCTTGATTATTTACTCACCTCTCACCAGTGGCAAGATGTGACACGAAGTCTTTTTAATGTAGGAGCAGCTTTCAGCCAATCCCAAAATTGCCCAGTCCTCGCGATCACCGTTTCACTGGCTTCGAAATATCCACCGATCCTATTTCTTTTAGTGCAATGAGAAAGATGTTGCAGACGGGTTGGAATCCTCGGGACTAGGCATCTTCTCCCTATACAATGAGGAGAACAGACTCTTTGCATTGCTTTAGCAGAATAATGTTACTCAGTCTATTAATTAATTTATTTAATTGTTGTAATGTATTTTATACGGAAAACTCCATTTTGAAATATAGATAATATCGCCATTGAAACATTACTATGGCTTCGGTACTTGCTGGAATTTTTACGAAATATGATATTTTAATGATATGCTAGAAAAGAGAGACTATTCCAGCTGCCCATTATAGGCATTAAAATATCCGTGGTAAACTCTCTTTGATACAACGGAAGGGTCAGAATAGCTGAAAAAAAAGGAATGATACATACGCATTGTTCTCGAATATATTTTATATACCTTCACGTGATATAAGAAATTATAAACAAATATGTACATACTTGTCACTATTTGCCCTCACACAAAGAAACTATAACACATATGAATACTACAAGATGTGTGGATTGGGGAAAATCGAGATGATTTTGTAATATTTCTCAAAGTGAAAACGGCCAGTGTGATGGTGTTCTCTATGTTCCTGGATGGGACCATGTGGTTTCTTCAGTTCGCCCTATCCCCACGGGTTTATGACAACGTCTATCTTCTTAGTGGTCTTCATAGTAACTGGGATCCGTCACCCTACGAAGTGACGTCACTCGCCAGCCGTCACGTGACCCTCGTCAATTCATCTTACCCAAAGGGTGATAATCGTCCCCCGCATTACTACATTTGTAATATACTTATAATCATATTTCCATCAATATACTGTAATTATTCTTCGTGCAGAACACTAAACCAAACGGAGACTCACCCCGCCATTGCATGACAGGTAATGTACCAAAGCAAGTGAGGTATGCAATTGAACAATCAATCTAAATCGAGTTTCACAACAAAATTTCTCTGGGTGAATCAAAGTTTATTTGTATTCACGAAAATCAGTGGACCTAAGTGGAACGTAATAGAGAGAAACTTGACCAGTACTTGACCTCCATATATTAGTTAGCCTAAAATGTTCGTTCTATTTTATTTTGTTCCAATTTCTTCATTCATTAAATATCTGTTTATTCTACTCGAGTATTTTTTATAGTAATGTTGATTCTGGCTACATGGGGTTGATCGATTTATTTTTTTACTGCTGATTAACCCTTTGTAGGTTATTTAAAGCCAGAAAATAATTTTAGATGGATTTACTGATACAAGTTCTACTAATTGACCCCTAGCTGGGAACAGAAGAAGTAGATTCCTACCTTTCCCAGGTGTATTTTTGCGCGTAAGTGAATATAACGAACCCGACTGGAATTGGAACCCGGCTCCCCGATTCCCAATTCAAAGCCTTTATCCATTATACTACTTGTACATACAAGCTTACAGCGCGTGGTATTCCCAAGCGGTCACCCATCTAGGTACTGACTAGGATCGACGTTGCTTTTTCTTTCTTTTTTTTCTTAATAAATTCACCCCAAGCAAAGCGATAATGCTAATAATACGCAAGGGGGCTACTGGGAGTGAAAGAGGTTGAAAAGACTTCAGAAGAAACCGGAAACTCAATCCTAAACAGGAAACACAGGACAAAGCTCTACTCATGTTCAAAAGAACGGGGAGGAGTGTGAACCGGACTATAAGGAAACCTATCTACTCCCATTGAAGATAAAACAAATAAAAAGTAAATGAAATTTCAGTGTTTATTTGGAGACGTTAAAGGTAGACTTTAGAAGGAAGCGGTAACCCAGTCCTAAATAGGAAACAAATGGGATAAACCTCTACTCCTGTTCAAAAGACTTAGGAGGATTGTGAACCGGACGGTAGGCGAACCTATCTGACTCTAAGTATAAGTGTTCTTTTTGTTTCTATTTTCATTAAAAACTTACTTGTTGCTGACACGTTTCGTCCATGGTATTTATTATATACCGTATATATGAACACTAATGGGTATGTCTCAATCCTCATGAATACGTTGGACACTATTGTAATTGGCAGTAATATGCTGTCTAAGTAGTCCACTACGAGCAGTGGTTTACCTACTTCACACCGCTGGCGAGTATTGTATTTTGTTGATGTTATAAAGATTACCATTTCATTTCCACCATCCATTTTGGTTATTCCTCAATCAAATACATATATATATATATATATATATATATATATATATATATATATATATATATATATATATATATAACAGGTATGTCTCAATCCTCATGAATATGTTGGACACTATTGTAATTGGCAGTAATATGCTGTCTAAGTAGTCCACTACAAGCAGTGGTTTACCTACTTCACACCGCTGGCGAGTATTGTATTTTGTTGATGTTATAACGATTACCATTTCATTTCCAAACTCCGTTTTGGTTATTCCTCATTCAGTAAACCTTCCTAGGTTACAACAGTATTCCATGGTATTCTCAGCATCCTTCTGTAGAACCACATTTTTGTTGCAAAAGGGGTTACTCTGCATTTAGAGGAGTATGTGCAGCATTCCACTGTCATATTGGAGAATTGATATTACATAATAGTTCAGCAGTCTTTTCTTTGTTTCTAACGACATTTTCCTGTTACTTACTTAGCTTGGTTTCTATATGGCATCTTTCGCTTTCGGTGATCGTGCAAAAACCTGTGCTTCAACGTGATATGGCCGTAAGATGCATTTGAAAGGAATCGATGCTTATATGGAACGAAATCACTGGTTCTGTTTAAACAAAACGCATTGTATTTAATAATATTTACAGTAATGGGAATTGTAGTGACATTGGTTATGACTTGCAGTCGAACAGCTAACATATCAGTGGACACTTTTGATCAATTATTATCAAAATTAGCCGATTTTTATTTCTTGATTCTAACATTGTAGATGAATAAAAATAAGCAAAAGTTTCGACATATCAAAGTATTTTCTCTCATGAAACATTAACGTGACTTAAATGCAAAAACAGGAATATGTATTACCAATAAAAACAAATCATTAAGTTTAACGCATTGGGGCAACTGAACCATAAGAGTGCACTTAAAACAGAGGAGTTCAGCTGTTAACCGCGTTCCGATACTCCAAACATCAGGATATATAGTAAGTTTTGGCCGATTTATTTTTTTGTCAAAAATATATACCTTATATAGTCAGAAATATGTACAAGCAAAAAGGCTTAAAACATTTAAAAAATATTCTTAAGAAAGGTTTTCCAAGAAATATCTTGGCACATTGTGTATTTCAGATTGAAATTTGATTAATCCCAATTTATAATAGTTAAAATAGTTTCAATTTTTTTTTCAAATTTTTTTATTTCTTAAATTATTAAATTTTAAAACGTTATAAATTATAAATTTAAATCATAAAATTATAATATTTTATTAGAATTAAAATTTTATTAGCAAAACAGAAATTCCCCAGAGACTAAACTCCATCGCTGGAAACCAGATATTATTCAGAGCAGTGTGTGGAGAGAAAGATGAAGAAAACGCACACATTTCAATTTAGTGTCATTTAACGCTTAACGGCGACAAAAAAATTTCAATTCATTGTTTCTGGGACGGAACTATGCGATCAACTCCCTGTGTAGTGATTCAGAGATTCTCACCAATGAGAAGTCCAACTAAGAGACAGTAAATACAATGAATTTTGATTGGTTGTTGACTAAATATGCATATGGGACTGAACTACTGGCAATATATCCAAGGCAGTGAGGACAGGACTTCCTAGAATGAAGTCAACGGACGAGACGGAAGGGTTCTCCCGATGGAATCAACGGCCACGTGTTCGTGGCCAATGTAAGCCTTCAGGTTGGAGGATATCAGCTGTGGTTTAACCTAGAGATGAATGGGCTGTATCAAGTCAACTTGGCCAGGACACGCTACGCGTAAATGAATTCTTCTCCTCCAATTTTCAACCCAGATATGTGCAGGGAATGTAGCAGGGTCTCATCTTCGCAGCGACTCTACGACCACACCCGAAACTGAGGATAACGATGATTAATATTCACGAACATTTACGCTAATCTGATCTCCAGGTAAAATTTCTTAAACATGGAACAGAGCTCACTGATCTACTTTAACGTGTATTGGGTCGTCAAGAGAGTTTGTGCTGTTACTAGATAGCATTAGGAGTGTTTAGTTTCTGACTCACTTCATTCAAAAAGATCGCTTTTGATCGTATTACGTACATTCTTTTCAAATTCTCAAAATCGATGCGTCTTGTTAACTGACTCTAGCATTAAAGATGAAAAATAAAAGAAGCAACATTTTTAGTATCGTAAGCATTTTTCTCTTAACTGTAATATTATCGTCGTTTTGGCCAATCAGAACTCGCAGTTGAAACTCTCATACGTAATATGATAGTTTATTCAACTCTGAAATTTCTCAACTACTGTCGACCAATATCTATGTAACTCCACCAGGCCCTTACCCGAATGAGGACCTTACATTCTCTCTAGGGTGGGTGTTTATATATGTGTAACACACGGGTCTTTCTTACGCGTGCCAAATACGTGCTTACATGTTGGGTGAGCCATTGAGATTCCGTGAGGCGCAGATCTGCACTTGGTGGTCATAAGGGCATCTATCAGACTAACTAGCTGATGCAACTGGCTTTTCTGACGTTATATTGAGTGCAACGTATAAACTGGAATAATCGAGGTTGAAACTCAGGTTACATTAAGAAATACGTCTGGAGAGAAAAAAGATTCTGAATAAATAAAAAAAAAGTGCTGCAAATGATCGAACAGGTAAAAAGTGTTTTACAAATTTGATGCTGAGGACTACTTGTTGAACGATGCTCCACGGTCGTGTCGATTATTTGACGCAGATAGTACCAAATTAAGATTTTACTTGAGAATAATGTTGAGCAACATAGGCAAGTATCACCATTCTGAAACGATCCAAATCATTCACTGAAAATCAGTCGCAACAAGTTGGCTATGTTAGTTGCTTTGATGTGTCGCTTCCGATTTTGAAACAAAATTTAATGGCCGCCAAAAATGGATTCCTTAAAAAATGTGAAATAAAAGAGATTGGGGCAAGGCAAATCAACCACAAATGAGACATTACCAAAGCCTTTTTTCTTCCAAATATGACGCTGAGTATATTGTGAAACTGGAATAGAATATCTTATTATGAGCTCCTTCCAGAGAACCAAGCTAGTGATTCAAACAAGTACGACTCTCATTTGCCGACATGATGGTAGCAATCGACGAAAAGACTCCGTCTCGAATGTCACTTCAGTTATGTGTCATACGTAATACACGCTTAGGCGATCATGTATCTTTCGATACATGACTGACGAGGTAGATTTTTTCCCGCAGTAGGTTGCCATTTCTTTCTGCGGTAGACCAGTTGCCATCCAAAGCTATAGAACCCGGTCTGTCCTGCTATTTACCCATAGCTGGTGGGGAGAAGAAGAGGATTCATACCTTTCCCAAGGGTATTAGCACGTAAGTGAATGGATTCGCCTGGGATTCGAACTCGAGCCACTATCCATTACTCCACCGTCTCGAATGAGTTAACAGAAAAGGCGTAATATTCCACCAGGATAACGCTACAACACATGTTATTTGATGAACCAGAAAGAATGCTTGCAACTTGGCTGGGAGGCTTTCATTCCTCCGCCGTATTCGCCAAATATGGCGCTTTCGTGTCATCAATCATTTTAATCTTTACAGAATGCTCTCAATGACAATCCCCTGGAAAACTGAAAAAACCACGTAGCGTAGTTCAGAGACGTTCTTAAAAATAATCTCTAAAGATGAAAGTAGAAAATAATCTGAAAAATTGGTACATGGTTATAGAACAGAATGGTAAATGAGTTATTCAATAAATTAAGGTCGAAAAATATTAGTTTTCGTTGGTGAAGGTCAACACGAGGCATGTGTTCAATATGATAGAACAGAGATACGAGCTTTGTAGAAAGAGAACATTACACAGTATGTAGTCAGATAGTATAGAGACGCGAGTTTTGTAGAAGCTCAATATAAGATCACATAGAAATACGATATCTGAAGAAAGAGAACACTATATGTACTATATTATATTGATTATAATATAGTATAGCGATGCAAGTTTTGCAAAAGGAAAAACTATATGTGCTCAATATATGATAGTATAGAGCAGGGTTTCCCAAACATTTTTACGTCATCGCTCTCTTTCATATGAAAAACTTTCTACCACGCATCTGTATAGTAAATATTCAAAATTATACCAAAATTGTTTGGTAAAAGTTACTGTTTCGTAAACTGACTTTATGATGTAGTAAAAAATACCAAAGGTAGGTAACAAATAATGCTGACTTATACGGTGGCTGCTTCTACTACTACTACCGTATTAAAGAAGAAACAAAAGCAAACTACTATATACAGAATTTAGTTTTATGGTCAAAGTTAATTTTATGGTTTGGGTTATTGTTGCAAGTGTTGACAAAAAAATTAAAAGATTTTTGTTCATAATTATAAAATTAAATGAACATGCACAAGTGCTTAACTTCAGCGATTATGTTTTGTTGTACTTGGCTTTCCCTGATCTGATCTATATCCGAAAAAATGTTATTTCGCCTGAAGAACTATTTGAATGTTAATGTCCCTTCTTCAAACTGTAGAAGATATCAAAATATTCGTTGTCTGCAGGGATATTTATACCTTATCTAGAAATGTGACAAAGTTATTCACATTCAGTCTATTGTTATTTTTTTATACAGGTTATTTGCATTTATCTCCCTTGAATATTTTTTTCGGGTAGCATACGTTGAAATATATTTTTAATACTCAAAATCCTATATCGCTTACCAGAATTTCCAGTCTTCCACCATTTTCGTTTCAGTTGTTCATTTCCCACCCAACAGTTGAAATCACCCACCGTTGGGCGATATCGCCCACGTTGGCAAACCCTGGTATAGAGATACGAGCTTTGTAGAAGGAAATCACTATAGGTGTCCAATATAAGATAGCATAGAGATATGAGCTTTTTTTGTTTGTTTTTCTTTTTCTTTTTAATCATTTCACCCCGAGCAAGGCGATAATGTCACTAGGATGCTGGGGATTCCAGAAAGTGAAAGAAAATCGGAATACTTTAGTGAGGAGAAGTGAGGTAAAGACAATCAAGGAACATGGTTCAGCAAGACAAGATAGCGATTGACGTTGCATTTTTTGAACATTGTATATAGCAGGGAAGCGAGAAATCAGAAGGGAGTTCCACAGGTGAGAAGTGCAAGAAAAGAACCAGTAAGAATAGAAGTGTAGGTTGCATCTAACTAAAATGGTGAGACCTAATTGCCAATCTAGTAGCACGCTTAAATTCATGTAGTCGAAGCACCAGGGGAAAAAAAAGCTCGTTGTCAGTTACCATGAAAATATGTATAGAACAAAACAGAGGGAAGCCACGTCACGTCGGTGAGAAAGTGACTGAAGTCGAGATACCAGGTCAGGATCGATTACATTGCAGACACTTCTCTGGATTTTGTCAAGAATCTCGAGGTGTACAGCAGGAGCACCAGACCAAATACGGCAACAGTGTCCAATGAGCCGACGAATAGTAGAGTTATAAACGTGCAAGATGGATTCTGACAAATAAAATTTTCTGGAACGACATTGTGAACCAACTTTCCTAGCAGTAGACGTAGCAATTTTTTTTTACAGTAAGGTTTTCCCTGTAGTAGGCCCGGGGCCACTCGAGGTAGAGTGTTACATTAAGGAGCAGTTTCCACGGATAGGAGGGGAAGATAACGGTTAACTCTAGACTTGAACAGGTTAAGATCGTAGTGATCGGGGGAACATCCCCTTGTGAGTCGGTTCTACGGGGTAGTGATTCGCGAGAAGCTGTTTGAGTAGATCTTACTTCTCTCCGATGCAAGAGATGTTGGTGGTTTGCTACTATATAAATGGCATGGCGGGTCCTACCCATGAAGGTTAGAACTGGCAGATCCAAGGAATGTAGTTCGTCCGAGCACTTTCCATGGTAGAACAGTGAGAAGTTCACTACATCCCGCTTGTGAGCGAGAGGTTAGAGGGTGGGTAATAATTCGTCACGTACAAGGAGTCAGAAACGCTTTTGAACTCTATCGAGACTGGACTGAGCAGCTCCTGCCAAAATATCACAACAGTACTCCATTTTCGGCTGGATCTGGCTCTTGTAAAAGTATAGGATTGCATGAGGGGTACTTACTGGATCGGTACAGGAAGCCGACCATTTTACCTGCATCTTTAGCAATGGACCGTATGTACGAGTTCCACTTTATATCAGGTGTGAGTTTGTGGCCCAATAGTCTCTCTGGGCACTGTGCCTCCTCGCGGGACAACCGTTCATCGGGTCCGATCGGCGATAATGGAATACTAGTTTGGTTTCCAACGCATTGAATGTAACCAGCCAGTTTTTCCCCAAAGTGAAGTTAGTGCTAGATCGGAAGAGAGATTGGCAGCTGATCTCTCTTACTGGCTAAATTTAGTACAAAAATATGTGAAAAGGGCATTGGACAGACAGATGGTAATACCATAATGATATGGTGTACGTTCACGTAGCATGGGTTGGGTCACACTGGCCCGACTAAAGTAACCGCTACAAGCCGATTACCGCTACGTTACACTACTCCGTGGCTATTCATGCCTATTCATTGACTCCATTTACACCAACAACGATGAGTTATTCGAGTAAGATATTCGTTGTCATTGGGCCGATGGTGCCCAGAATTGGTTTGAGGAGATTTTTTATGTATTATGTAGCCCACTTCTACTCAAAGTGTGGTACGCGTAACGGTGCCAGTAAGTGAACCACCGTCTGCTGTTTTCAAGTAACAAAGAAAACAGTAGACACATTCCACGCCACGGGAGACTGCAGGGATATCTGACTCGGGTTTTTTAACATTTTCCTTTTAGTATATATTTATTATGCTTACGTTTTTTAATTACTCATGTTAAAAGTCATTGCTATACAACTAACGAATACAATATGACAAACAGCAAAACAATGAACTGGAATACGTATGATAGCACTATCATGATGTGGCATCTGATTGTGTGGGAATCATGCCAAAGAATACCAAAAGGTCGTTTTCATGGACATATATTTCTAATTTGAGTTTTTTTTTAAATTTAAAGACTGTGGTTAAAAGGAATAGTCATGTGGATTTTGGTCAAATTTTTTAAAAAAATAGCATTTAATTCCTTAAATTCATAATCTAGCTGCCGAGCAGATTTTCATATTTCACCATAAGTCTGGGAGGAGAAGAGATGGACTCATATCTTTTTCAAGGTTAATTGTACGTAAGTGAATATAACTGGAATTGGAACCCAACTCTCCAATTTCCAATTCTGAGCCACACTCAAAGCACCTAATATTCCCAAGTGGTCACTCATCAAAGTGATGACCACGCTTGGTGTTGCTTAACTTCAGTGATCATAGGAGTACCGGTGTTTCAACAAGATATGGACATAATCCCATTACTCTGTGAAATATGATGAACAATTCAGTAAGGTATTAGAACATTGTACAAATTCATAGGATAAAAAAATATTTGCTTAGGTTAACACAATGTTTCAGCCGAAACAGTTTATTAACAACATTTATACCAAAGAGTTATGACATGACACATCATAAGTCCCATAACCCATTAGGTATCATAGGCTAACAACATTAGTATACCTAGCCCAGTGCTACTCAAAGTGTGGTACACATATCAGTACTGGTACATGAGCCATCATCTGCCAGTACGCAGAAAGTTTCCAGAAAACCAAAGAAACAAGTCATCGGAGACTGCCAGCATATCAGACTTGTTTTTCTTCATTTTTTTTCTAAAATTTTTTTCATTTAGTTTTATATTTATTATAATTACATTCTTCAATTACTGATATCAAAAGTCATACAACTAACAAAGGCAATATGACAAACAGCAAAACAGCGAACTGGAATACGTATGATAGCATCATCATGATGTGGCGTCTGATTGTGTGGGAATCATGCCAAAGAATACCAAAAGGTCGTTTTCATAGACATATTTCTTCAAAATGATTATAAAATAAAATGATGCAACTATTATTATATTCATTATATTTTTCTTGTATAAATGAATAAATACTACGAATGTTCAAATAATACAGGGTGTCCATAAAGTTCGTGTGCAATTTAAAAATTTATAACTTTATTTGTATTTGCAATAGAAATAATCTGTAAAAAATGTTATAAAGTTTAATGTACCTAGTTTTAAGTATAGCTAAAATAACTAATGTGATTTCAGGCATTACTGGAAATCACTTCGCAATTGCAGTTTCTGTGAACTGCAATATCGTATTACCCTTTGTATTGCTAATGATGGAGGAAATGTGGAAGCTTAAATAAAATTTCAATAAAACCTTGAAAAATATAGATTTACTTATTTCTAATCCTTTTTACAAATTATTTCTATCGCAAATACAAATAAAGTTATAAATTTTTTAAAGTGCACACAAACTTTATGGACACCCTGTATTTTCTCGGATCGTTATATCGACATAAATATGGAACCGATCTCTGGCATAAGGTTACGTCAATGATGACTCACATTAGAATGAATAACACATAATGTTCTCATGTTTAATATAGATAATCTCAAAATGAATCTGAAATAAGACAAATCTAAAAAAAAAAAAAAAAAAATGGTGGAGGCACAACGACTCCAAGCACCCAGTTGAATTGGAAAGCTTCGCTCGCCAGTCCTTCAGACATTGAAAAAAAAAAAAATTTCCCGGTACGCCACATCAGGCGGTTTAAGAAGCACTGGTGTCGCCGACACGTTCGCCCGATATAAGCCCCGATCGGGCATTTATGAAACGTGGTGGAAAGGTCTATTGACTTTGCAGGACCCTGCTGCTAGAAATATCAGCGAGCCGTGGACAGCTTTTCAGATGGCATGGCTCAACATCTTTCCAATGACGACCACGTGCGGGATAAATGCCATATCGACTTGCCGTACTTCGCCTAACGAGAGAATGTCCTACACGTTACTAGGCATCCATCCAATGAGTTTTGGCACGTCAGTGCATATATATATGCGTGTGGGTGTGTCCATTTTGCAAACTTGTCACAGTAAATGCATTGCAAATGTAAACAGACACGCAAACAAATGAACATGCACAGATTGGAAAATATAACGTGTGAGATATCTGTGCCTTTTTGTTTTTTGTTTCTGTTTTTTTTTTGTTTTTGTTTTGCATTTTATTGTTTTTAATTGCTACTCTCCCTTTCTTACTCTCTCTCTCTCTCTCTCTCTCTCGTAGTCTTTCTATCATCTTTTTCTTTTCTCACTCTCATTCACTCTCTTAATTCGTCATACTAATTCCTATTGACTCTCTCTCTCTCCCTCTCTCTCTCCCCTCTCTCTCTCTCTCTCTCTCTCTTTCTCTCTTCGAATTTTCAGCCATCTTCCTTATTCATTCTTTAAATTTATACTTGTTTCTTCTTTATAAACATCGCGTACTAGTCCTCTCTCAGTCCATGTTCGGCCATCTATTTACACAAGCTCATTAGGTAGGTGGATCATGGTCCTCCACAGCTTCCTTATATTAGTAACATTAAGCAATGTTTGTTCACTTACTAGTCCTCTCTCAGTCCATGTTCGGCCATCTATTTACACAAGCTCATTAGGTAGGTGGATCATGGTCCTCCACAGCTTCCTTATATTAGTAACATTAAGCAATGTTTGTTCACTTACTAGTCCTCTCTCAGTCCATGTTCGGCCATCTATTTACACAAGCTCATTAGGTAGGTGGATCATGGTCCTCCACAGCTTCCTTATATTAGTAACATTAAGCAATGTTTGTTCACTTACTAGTCCTCTCTCAGTCCATGTTCGGCCATCTATTTACACAAGCTCATTAGGTAGGTGGATCGGGGTCCTCCACAACTTCCTTATATTAGTAACATTAAGCAATGTTTGTTCACTTACTAGTCCTCTCTCTGTCCATGTTCTGCCATCTATTTACACAAGCTCATTAGGTAGGTGTATCATGGCTCTCCACAACTTCCTAACATTAGTAACATTAAGCAATGTTTGTCCTCGTACTATTCCACTCTCACTACATGTTCTGACATCCATTTACACAAGCTTGTTAAGTAGGTTGATCAGGGCCCTCCACAACTTCCTAACATTAGTAATATTAAACAATCTTTGTCCTCTTACTATTTTCTCTTAGTCCATCTACTGATATCTATTTACACAAGCTCATTAACTAGGTTGATAATGGCCCACCACAACTTCCTGACATTAGTAACATTAAGCAATCTTTGTCCTCTAGCTATTCCTCTTTCAGTTCATGTTCTGCCATCTATCTACACAGGATCATTAAGTAGGTTGATCATGGCTCTCCACAACTTCCTAACATTAGTAACATAAAGCCATGTTTGTCCTCTTACTCCATGATCTGCCATATATTTACACAGGCTCATTAAGTAGGTTGATCATGGCTCTCCACAATTTCCTAACATTAGTAACATTAATCCATGTTTCCCCCCCCCCCTTACCATTCCTCTCTCAGTCCATGTTCTGCCATCTATTTACACAAGCTCACTAAGTAGGTTACTAGTTGCTTTCTTTTCTCCTGCTTGCTCTCAGTTCGCCCTATCAAATCTTAACAAGCCTTCTTTTCTTATTTTGTGCCACAAAAAAATTAAACTTTCTCTTGCCAATGTTTATATACGATTGTCCTTTTTGTTTCCATTTTTTTTTAAATTCCTCACATGTTCGGACACCCTGAATCCTTCTGTAGAACCACATTTCTATCGCTTCAAATCGCCTCTCCTTCTGTGAGAAAATTGTCCCGTATTCACGGCCATATAGGAGGATCCATATTGCATGGCATTTCAGCAAGCTTTTCTTTCTAACGAAGTTTTCCTGGTGTAAATGATCGTTTATTATCTATAATCAAAAAGTCTAGCCTGACCTGAAAGTCTAAAAGAAGAAATTTCAAAAGTGACTACAAAATGTTTTTCCATATGATTGACCGCTTTACAATTAACAACCTTGACACAAGGTCACACATATAGGGCGACTAGTAAATATCGAACTTAATCAAGTAGTCATGGTTTGGGTCGGCTCGCTAAAACAGTTCAAATTATAAAAAGGAGTCTTCTTTTTTTGTTATAATATATTCTCATACTAAAGTAAATTTCAATGAATTTCTCGATATGTTATGTCACTATATATAAGATATAATCCTTCCCAGGATATCACAGGTTACATAAACAATAAGTTCAAATTATAAAACTCTACTTCCTTCTTGTCATAAGGCAATGAATTTTTATATAAGGATTTTCTATGTCAATGTGTATGTATATTAGAGTAATCGAAAATTTTTATGTATTCGTTTCAAAAATCCCACTGAGAATATTACAGGTTACATCAACCTATTCAGATGATAAAAGGCTGCTTTCTTTTATAATAATGCATTTTATATTAAAATAAATTGCAATTTCAATATACTCCACCGTGCCTCCTGGAGGCACGGTGGAGTATATTGAAATTGCAATTTATTTTGGAGTATGGAGGCATGGATAACGGCTCGGATTGAGGAATCGTAGAGCCGAGTTCGAATCCCAGTCGAATCCGTTACATTCACTTACGTGCTAACACCCTTGGGAAAGGTGTCTATCCTCTTCTTCTCCATCCAACTATGGGTAAATAGCAGGACAGACTGGGTTTTATAGCCTTGGATGGCAACTGGTCTAAGAGAAGGTCAACTCTGAATTCAAAAAACCATTCGGCGTCTGTACCGGCGGCCTCTTGGTTACTCCTGCGTCTGTGGAAATTCTGCGGCAAGTAAGAGCATATTCCTCCCTCCACTGGGATAGCACGCGAGGTGTGGGGACCGCGTGTGAAGTTCAAACTCCCTTGTTACTCCGTTTCAAGAATTCACCGCCGTTGGAATCGGGAATGGCTGTCGCTCGTTTCAGCATTGGCGACGGATTCGTTCCGGACGCTGTGAATTCCTTGGAAGGAGCCGGCTTAACCGATCCAGGGTGAATGCCGCAACATACATACATATATAATTTCAATATGGGCTTTTAGTATTTAGTATGTCCCTATGCATGTAACCATTAGAGTCAATGAATATTTTCCTGTATTTATCTAATAAATCAAATTCGTGCTATCACGGGTTGCATAAACAGTCATTTCAAACTATAAAAGGCAACTTTCTTCTTTTCATCTATGTGGAGATTATCCAGCATTTATTGCCATCTGACATACGATGACTGATATTACATTACAGTTTGGTACTTTGTTTCTTTGAAATTTTCCTGTTTCTTAATACTTTACTTAGCTTTTAGAAGTTAAGAAAAAAAAATCTAAACTTTGGATCATTTACTTATGATGACAGGAGCAGTGGTGGTAAGGAATCAAGTGTAAGCGGGACTGATTTTAAAAAGTAACATGGGGGGGGGATCATGGGCCAGAGGGAGGGGATGAAATATTTATTTTTCTTTGATTGTGACCCCCCCACCGACTGATACAAAAGATAAAAGCAGTTAGTAAAATAGCGTTTTTATAGTAAAATAAATTGCCATGAAATTCTATTTATGTAATCATCAGAGAGTGAACGTTTTAATGCCTTCGTTAAATAATTCCTACCAGTAATATCAGGGTTCACGAAAAGCGAATTACTGTTAATATTCTTACGTGGACCTGGATATGTTAATGCGCAAAAGCAGTCTACCTAAAGCGAAACACAGTTACAATGTTTTCGAAAAGCAGCACCTCGATTGGAAGGGGGAAAGGGCATATTGAATGGAGTGGGACATTGAGGATGGCTGTAGTCTTGCATAAAAGAAAAACAAATTTATTTCTCTGCCTGGAAAGAGCCATATCATTCATTCTTTGGATCGGCACAGTAAAAAGTGAGAGTATTGTTCGTCGCATTCCCGTCGAGCCGAGCAACGTGAAAATACTAACACTGTTTCAATTGTGTCTTCTAAGTTTCGTTTTACGTAGTCAAAGTGGACAGAAAAAGAATTGACCCTGAGAGTCTCCAGTGACAAAAGTTAGCCTCAGCGATAAGTGGACAAGTATCTGACCATTGATGACCACAAGTGGATGAAGTGGCCGCTTGTGGCCTGAAATATTGTTTGCAAGAGTGCATTGAATATATAACAGTTGGACCAAGTGCTGCTTAGTGGACCTACGTTGTAATTACTATTCCCGAGTCAGGAGCAAGTGTCGTCAGCTTCAGGTATGACCTTAACAGTTTCATTTGCTTGATAGTAAAATGTGCAGATGTGTGGCACAATATAATTTAGTACATAATTCAGTGGATATAGTAATTTTGATTTAATTCTTTAGGAATAGTTACGCTGTTTGTAAGACATCAAAAGTATCCTAAGAGGCAATCCTAAGGGAGTTGGTCATCCTATCAGTATTTCTTTTATTATTCTGTATGATGACACATACAGAAATAAAACTACATGAACTCCTATATAAGGTAGTAAAGGAAAGCGAGAAGAAAGGACTCTCTATCAATTGTAATAAGATAGAATATCTGGTTGTCAGCAAGAGACAAAGCTACAAATTGGATATCTGTCTATATCTCTGAGATGAGGTATTATGAGTATTTACATTATTCGGACTGTTATCCTCATCTTCATTACCATATTCTCAACGTTTCGGCCGTTGTACGCTCCGGGCTTCTTAGGTGATTGGAATTTCGAACAGAACCCTTTATTTCGTCCTCCAGGATAGATTTTTCTAGTTCTACGTGCCATGCCTCTTCCGGATGTCTCAGTTATTTCCCTTTACCTCAACTCTCCAAGTTTTGGTTCAGCACTGATGTGGCCTGGTATTGAACTCACAACTCTCTGGGTCTAGTTCTGGGAAGTGTTTTATCAGAGAACGGAAAATGCGACCCCGAAATCTGATGGCACATTGGAATAGCAAAAAATGCCTTCCAAAACCTAAACAAGGTATTACGAAACCGGAAAAATTCACTAAAAACAAAGAAAAGAGTACTGAACTGTTATGCAATAGATTGCACTGGATGCTGGATAATCTCCTCGGTGAAGAGAAGTCTTGAGGTAACGGAGACGTGGTTCTATAGAAGGATGCTGAGAAGGGGACAATTATAAATTAATCCGAAAGAGACAGTTGAAATTTCTGAGACATATAATGGGAAAAGAAGGCCTGGAAAGTTTGGCACAAGGCAATCGAAGACAAGAGGGGAAGTGAAAAAAGCGACTAGACATAGAATAAGTTTGTGCAAATGGATAGCAGAACAGAAACTTGGAGAGGGATAGTAAAGGGAGAAACTAAGGATAGGAAGTTAGAGAGACCCATGATCACCCACGACCTAAATCGATACGACTGATAGAAGAAGAAAAAGAAGAAATGCTTTTATAAAAGAACTATTGTAAAGACAGACATTTTGTATTCCAGACTATTTCATTATTTACAGGGTGCGATGGATAAATTGTCTAAATTACGCCAAAATGAAAATAACACTGACATTTCATTTTATCAGATATATTTACAAAAACTGCGCAAAAATACCTTGAAAGAGTAAATTTATTCAATAAAATCGCCATTGGCTTCAACCACAGCCTCCAGACGATTTTTGCAATCTTCTGCAACTCTTCTCGCATTTGGTGAATGCTGCCGTAATCCTTGTCTTTGGTGTTACAAGGAGTTTTGTTGGTCTCGCGCTCAACTGCGCCCCACACATAATAATCAAAGGGGTTGCAGTCTGGGGAGTTAAATGGCCAGACGCAAGGGGTGATGTGGCCGCAGAAATTGTTTGACAGTCATGAGTGTGTTCTCTTGCTTTGTGGCATGGTGCAAGGTCCTGTTGCCAGACATAGGGTCTTCCAGTAGCCACCCACTCGACCCAGGGCAGCACTACCTCCTCAAAGCACTGGATGTAGGCCTCCGTGTTGAGACTGAGGTCTTGTGGGAAGATGAATGGAGGTATAATGTCGCCATCAGTAGTGATCCCTCCAAACAACATGATGTTGACTGGATATATCATCCAACTCCTTCCGAATCCTCTGCACTGTCTTCAGATTGACACCCAAACACTCTGAAATGTTCGTATTGGAGCTTCCGGTGCGAATGCCAAGCAGTACAGCATGCCGTTTCCAAGAGTTTTCTCTTTTCGAAGTGAATTTCTCAAGGTTCTCTTTTTCTAACAGACAGTGTCCAACTATACTGTGCCGTTTGACAAAATCAAAAACAACGCGCATGCGCAAAATTAAAAATATAAAATGGCGACAACTACCCTATTGCACCCTGTATATTGATGTAACTATGTAGATAGTATATAGTATCAGACAAGGGCAAATATGACACAGAAATCCGAAACTGTATAGGAACAGTGAAAGATTCCTTCCAGAAACTTGATAATGTAATAAGAATTTTATCTTTAATCATTTCACCCCAAACAAGGCGATAATGCCACTAAGACGCAAGGAGTTACTGGGAGTGAAAGAGAATGAAAATACTTTAGTGAGGAGAAAAAACAAAAGATTCAGGAAAACAGAAGATTGGCGTTGAATTTAAACTTTTGAAGATTGTAGCTGACCGGGAGACAAGAAACCGTAAGAAAGAAATTATTAGAATACAACATATGATTGCATCTAGCTAATTCAACAGTAAAATGGTGAGACCTAGTTGCCAATCTAGTAGCACACTTAAATTCCTGCAGTCGACGCACCAAGGAAGAAAGCTCACCAGAACAACTGCCATTAAAATATTCGTAGAAAAGTGACGGCGGTGAGAAAGTGACTGAAGTCGAAATGCCAGATCAGGATTGGTCTCATTACAGACCCTTCTTTGGATTTTGTCAAGAATCTTTAGATATACAGCGTTATTCAAAAAGAATGAACCGATTTCATTACGCAATATTTTAATAAGGAAAAGCAATAGAAAACTCCAGCCAAGTCACAAGTATTCTACTCACAATCAACTTTTATTTCCTGTCTTACAAGTGTTCAATGTGGCCACCACCTGCAGCACGGGCAACATCAATGCGATAAGAGAATTCCTCCCAGATGTGTATCAGCATATCACAATCTACTGAGTCGATCGTTGTTGTTATTCATGGGTTAAGGTCATCGAGGTGGAACATAAACGCATAATCTTTTACGTATCCCCACAAGAAAAAAATGAACACAATGAGGTCTGGAGATCTCGCAGGTCAAGAACAAAGAGCAAGAACTTGGTAAATGCCTGAACAAGGCGAAATCTGTAAGGTTTCAAATATAGACGTCTTCTTAGCACACGCCAAATAACGGATTGAGAGATCGCAAACTCACGGCTAGCTCGATTTGTGGACTTCCATGGCCGCCCCTCAAACGCAGTACGGGTTCTCGCCACTTGTTCTTCCGAAACTCGTGGTCGTCCTGAACTTTTCCCTTTACACAGACACCCACTCTCTTGAAACAGTTTAAGCCACCGTCGAATCTTCTTAGGATAGGGTGGATTAAGCCCGTATTGTCTTCGAAAAGCACGCTGTTCTGTGACAACTGTATTTGCTTTCGCGAATTCGAGACCGCAGAACGCCTTTTGCTGAGGACTCACCATTCCGGGAGTAAACAAACAACTGGACGTTGCCGGAGATACGAAGCGACTACAGCGCCCCTGTGGCAGCCATTCAAAACTTAGAAAACTCCTCTTTCAAATGGTCACTGCCGATGCATGAAATTGTGTCACGAAATCAGTTCATTCAGTGAGAACATCAGACCAGTATTTAATGTATGGACCAAAGGTAGATTTATAAGTGGGCAAGATGGAGAAACTTTAAAATTAAAAACAAAGAAAAGAGTTTCTGAATTGTTATGTAACATGAATCCTCCTATATGACAGCATATATGGCGCGTTCGGCGGGGGAGGGGCGTATTCAACAAAAAATTGAAAATTGCTTTTTTCATTGCAAATTATTCATTAAATCATATCCAAGTATTTTACAAAAAATTAGAGCCGATTACACAATATTTCAAGCTCAATTTAAGTTTATTGTTCATAACTATACAATGAGACTAGATAAACATAAACCTTGGAATTGTCTGCAGAATATCATCACATTATTGTTACATAATTATAGTGAAATCATTAAAGTTTATTTGCCAAAGGCATTTTATTTTTGGTCGTATATTAATTTAAAATATTCCTTTTTACAGGTTTTATTTTTTAAATGGAATAAGATCATTCTAAATTCCAGAATTTCACTATTGCGCATCAAAATGACTGGAAGAAAGCGATCTAAAAACAATGGAAAAGAGAGGTAACAAAGAGTAAACGAAATAACCCCAGTTTGTTCAACTTAGCATTGCAGTCAAAATATTCTAAAAGGATGTCAATAACAAAGGGGAAAATGAAAAATACCTAAAAACAAATCAAATATAGTATCAAAATTTACATTATTTTTATTTATTAATGTAACTAAATACATAATTGTCAACAATGTTTCCGTAAGACGATATTTCCTGTAATAAATTCTTAATAAATATGATTATTGTTATTATTTTAATTATGTGTATGATATTCCTATATTTACAATTCCTTACGGCTAACCATGAAAAGAAATGTAGATTAAAACTGCATGAAACCTTTAAGCGCATATTACCGCAAAATTATCAAATGTTGAATACACCCTTCCACCGCCGAACATGTTATATAATGGACAATCTTTACAGAGATGAAGAAGAGACTTGAAGCAACAGAGATCTGATTCTAACGACAAATGCTGAGAATGTACAGAACATGTAACAAGGAATCCTTAAGGAAAATAAGAAATACAAGTCAACTGAAACTTACAATAAAAAAGAGACAGTTAAAACGCCAGAGAGAAAATAAATTTCTAATGAGGAAAGGCGGCTCCGTGAATTTAATACTCACATGGCGTATTGAAGAAAAGTAAAGGGTAACCTACTTAACGAGAATGTAAGAATGTATAGCAGTGCGAAGACAAAGAGGGATTGTAAAATATCAAAGGTAACTTAGAACAACAAAATACAGGAAGATGTGGAGAGCTATGTCTTGAAAGGTTATAACCCATAAAAGGAGAAGAATATATATGTAGTGTGATGTTTATCGTAGAACAGTGGGTGGCGACGCCACCTTGGAGTGTTACAAATTCTCAATGGGACAATAAGTGTTCAAGAGAATTATGATATAAAGGTATTAAAAAGAAAACTTTGAAATTTCTTATCATTTCACCCCAAACAAGGCAATAAAGCCACTGTGACACAAGTGTGTTACTTGGTGTGAAATAATAAGAAAAAGAAAACTATTATTAAGGAGTGAGAACAATAATAGAAGAGGAATCAAGAATATTATATAATATATATATATAAGTAATATATAAATATATATATACATATATATAATATAATATATATATATCTTGATAAAATAAATGAAACAAAATCGGGTGTTTTTTTTAAGTATTTATTTCTGTATTTTTTTTTGTATATATTTAATATTTCAGACCACCTCGGTCTTATAATATATATATAATATATATAATATATATATAATATATATATATTATGTATATAATATATATATAATATATATATAATATATAAATATATATATATTATATATATATAATATATAAATATATATAAATATATATATATATTATATATATATAATATATAATAATATATAATATAGCGTGTTATTTTTCAACATGTAATTTTAACTTAAATCGTGTATCATGTGCTGTAAATAGTAATGTAAAAATAACAGTTGCCTTTTCCGTAATATAAAAGGTGTTCCAATAACTTGGACCGATTTTAAATGTGAATTAAGCTTAAGCGTCTAATGATTTTTTTTTCTTTTTCTTTCAGATTTAACAATTTAAGTCTTTGGCAATTTCAACCATGGAAAGATTAACATTCAGACAACGTGTTAAATTATCGAAGCTTATTACGAAAATGGGCATTCAAACAGAAATGCAATGAGAAGTTCCAGGTCGTATCATCGGTGGAAACAGCGAAGTCAATTGGCCACCACGATCGTGCGACTTTACGCCTTTAGATTTCTTCCTCTGGGGTCATCTCAAAAGTAAGGGTCTATGCCAACAAGCCAACAACAATTCAACGGCTGAAAAATGAGATAATAAGGCATATTGGTGAGGTCGAGAAGCAAGTACGTAGAGATGTCATCAAAAACTTTGACCATCGAGTTGAGGTGTGCCGCCGAAGCCTTGACAGACATTTAGGCGATATTATTTTCCACACATAATTGCCATGAGTTAAATAACATGATTCAATAGAGAAATAAATAAATTTTCACCAATAACACTGATTTATTTACCGTTGACTTTGATTATATGCTATATTTTTTTAACCATAGCCAAATAATAAATATCTCAAATATAAAAATTGAATTTTACTTCGTCAAAATTTTGTGTCAGGAAACCAGAAATAAATAAATGCATCAAATAAAACTAAATACATTTTATTAATATATAATTTTCTGTGCTTTTATTTATATTTTAAATTTAAATTATAAAACAGAAATACCAACCAAATGGAGCGTTTCAAATCTTTTTAAATTAATTTTTATGCTGTGAATATTTTTAAATTAATTTAAATTACATTTTTTTGCTGCGTATAGTTTTAAAGTAATTTCTATACTGTATATTTTTCAAATAAATTTTCAGTCTATAAACTCACTAGTCTCTTAATTAAGTGCACGTGAGCAAATGTTCTTTTATACAAATTTATAATCATTCAATAGCATAGCAGTAATTTAATGGATATAGGAATTTAAACATGGTCACTGTGACATGTTTAATTTCATTTTGTACATTAATATGGGAAAGAAAGGTATTTTAAATGACTTTAAATGCTGCATGGTTGATGGTGTCGGATGGGGGCGGGCCTGAGTATTTCACAAACTGCTGATGTACTCGTATTTTCATATACAACCATCTTTAGGGTTTACAGATAATGGTTAGAAGAAAAAAATCGAGTAAGCGGCAATTCTGTGAGTGGAAATTTATTTTTGATGAAAGAAGTCGAAGAAGAAGAACTAGACCGGTTCGAGGTGATAGGAATGAAACAGTAGCTCCAATAACAAGTCCTTAACGCGGAAGTATACAGAACAACATGTTTGAGCGCACATGTCGAACTTTGAAGCAGATGAGCCAGTGACAACAGAAGATTGAAAAAAAAAAGTCTCGATTTCTGCTGCAACATTCCGATGCTAGGGTCAGAATTTGGAATAAACAATATGAAAGTATGAATATCACTCAGTCTTGTATCAACGATTCAGGAAGGTAATAGTGGTGGTATAATTGTACGGTGAATCTTTTTTGTCATACACTGAGGCCCGTGATAACTAATAGATCGTTTAAATGGCGCGTCCTACCTGCGTATTGTGGCTGGCCACGTGACTCATTTGAGGCCACTACCAACAGAACTACGCACCGCGTGTCAAATCAAAACTAGTGCCAGGTTGGTTCATGCAACACAACAAAAGGGTCAAAGTTGCCTTCATAGACACCGGATTTCAATTCCGTAGAGCACCTTTAAGATATGATGGAAGGTAGATTCGAATTTTGGATGTGCAACCAACCAATCTAAAAGAGTTACGGGAGGCCATAATAACAGGATAGACCAAAATCTCAAGACACAAGGTAATAGATTAAGTGACATGTTTGTTAAGCAGTGTTCACTAGTCATTTTCCCTCTATGCTTATTTAACCATAAGTCCTTCCATACGACAAAGCATATTAAGAATTCCCTATCTTCATTTTGAGCGATTTGAAATTGGTTTATAAGAATTTTATTGTTTCTGTAGTAATAGTAGTTTTTTTTAATGGGACCGACTACTGACCTGGAACCCTACTCTCATTTATCAACTGGGTTTGGGACCAATTACTAACAACTTCTATTCTATTTATTATTATTATTGTTTTTATTTCCTTTGATTTCTGGCGTATACACCTTTCTTTCCGGGTCCCGCCCAGACACCTAAGGTTAGAAATGGCATCATGACATTTTCCACTGACAAAAAATATATATTTTACATAGATAAGGCCCTTCGTAAAGTGTGTGCTGTAGTTGTCAGAACAATTTTTTTTTGTATTTCTTTAAGGCATGGGCTTCCAAGAATCCCTCCAATTAGTCTACTAGAATCTTTTCCAACCAATCCTAGGGCTCCAACAACAACAGAGATTGTTGATGTTCCCATGTGCCACATTTTTGAGATTTCGATTTCAAGGTCCTTATATTTTGACAGCTTTTTGAATATCTTTAAAGATACACTGCAGTCTGCAGAGACTGCCATATCAATAAGGAGGCACTTTTTTTGTTTGCGGTCTTTAATAACAATGTCTGACTGGTTGGCTTTGATTGTTCTGTTAGTGTGTATTGTGTAGTCCCATTATTATTATTATTATTATTATTATTATTATTATTATTATTATTATTATTTTCTTTGATTTTTGGTGTATACTAATTTTTTCCGTGTCCACACCAGAGACATAAGGTCAGAAATGACCATGACATTTTCCACTGAGCACATTTTGAGGAAGAAAAAACACTCAAGATCGCACACATTTTACATAGATAAAGCCCTTCGTACGGCGTGGGCTGTACTTGTGAATACAATTTTCTGTGTTTCTTTAAGGCATGAGCTACGAGGAATCCCTTCAATGAGTCTATTAGAATCTTTTCCAATCAATCCGGCTCCAACTTCAAGTGGAATTACTGATGTCCTCATGTGCCACATTTTTGAGATTTCGATTTCAAGGTCCTTGTATTTTGATAGTTTTTTGAAGATCTTCAAAGATACATTACAATCTGCAAGGATTGTCATGTCATTAAAGAGGCACACTTTGTCTAAAAATGATGACTGGACGATTACCTTTGTTCGTTCCGTCTGTGAGTATTGCAAAGTCCCATAAAATCGTTACAGGTCCATAACCGGGTCTGAATGATGTTATTACCAATTTCTTGCAGTTTATTATTATTATTATTATTATTATTATTATTATTATTATTATTATTATTATTATCTCCTTTGATTTCTGTTATATGCTCATTTCCTTCAGGGTCCCAACCAGAGACCTAAGGCCAGAAATGGTATCATGACATTTTGCAGTGAACATTTTTGTAACAATAAAAATAAAACATTATAGCGCGCACATTTTACATAGGCAAAGGCCTTCGTATGGTGTGAACTGTGCTTGTGAGAACAATATTTTCTTTTTCTTTAAGGCATAGGCTGACAGGGATTCCTTAAATCAGTCTATCAGAACCTTTTTAAGAGATTTCTATTGTTATTATTATTATTATTATTATTATTATTATTATTAGCAGCAGCAGCAGTAGTAGTAGTAGTAGTAGTAGTAGTAGTATGAATCTGCGTCTTTCTTTTTTTCTAAGCAGCTTCGTGTGTTATATATATCTACAATTTCATCTGCGTCCACGATGCAAAACTTGATTGGAAATTAAATTAAAAATTAAAATAACTTGCGATAAAAATCGAGTTGTATGAAGGTGAATATATTCGTAAAAAATGTTACTTTTCTGCTATCTGAAATCATTCGGTGGGAAGGAGTTACGCTGGCTGTTCCGTTTTCTGAAATCATTCGGTGGGAGGGAGTCAAGCTGGCTGTCCCGTTTTCTGAAATCATTCGTTCCGCAATCACGTGAAATTAAAATTAAGAAACGAAACAGTGTGCAGTTATTTTAACATGGCAGGCTTTTGTGGAGCACGGTTATTGTACAAGTTTAAATTCTTGGATTTGATTCCATTTTAAATGTACAATCCGAAAATTTTATTTTTTGCAGGAAAATGGCGATAACCAACAAATAATGCTCCTAAGGCTAGAATTGCACTCGAGAAATCCATAAAATTTTTACACGACCCCCACCTTGAGAAAGCATGCTTTACAAGACTAAACAGCTCAAACTGTCAAACTGTTTGCCTGTGAATGTGTACTTACAGATAAGAGTTAGTATAACAATAATTATTATTAGAAGTAGTAGTAGAGGCAGAGGTATCTATCAACCTACCAGTTTCTTAGCTGGGCTGCTTGACAATAGGGATTCCCAAACTTTTTAATCGCGATCGTCTGTTAAAGAATAAAATTATCGTGATTCCCCGTTTACACAGCGGGGGTTCACGTCGGATCATGTCTAATGATTTCTTTTGTCGATAGATGTCTCTCTAAGCAACTTCGTGTTATACATATCTACAATCTATCTATCTTGGGATAGAAGTGAATTCAAGGGTAGTGTAAAAATTCAATGGATTTCTCGAGTGCAGTTGATCCTTTTCTTTTTTTTTATTCTAGCTTTAGGAAAATTATTACAGACATAAATATAGATTATTTTAGTTTAAGAATAGTTATGGTAAAAATATGTCACTAATGTTATCAAAACCCAGATATTTGAATATAGGAAACTTTTAATATAAATAAAAAGAACGTGTATTCTATGCGCATGCGCCTATCTTCTGGCTTTGTTTTCTATTCAGTTATTCATTTTTAAAGGAATTGTCGATTATTAGTTTGTATTTTTTTGTATTTTGTATTTTTTTAAGAAAACCTTTTCAAAATGAGGAATTAATAAATATTAAACACTTCAAATATTTCGGTATATGAATCAGCTATAAAAAAAAAATAGGTATAAAGAAATAGGTATCTGTCTATATTTCTGAGATGAGGTATTATGTACACTATTTACATTATTCGGACTATTGTCCTCATCTTTGTCACCATATTTATTACAACCTTTCGTCCGTTTTACTTTCCGGCCTTCTTCAGGTGGTCGTAATGTTGAACTGAAACCTTTATTTCGATCACTGGGGTACACTGTTTTTTGTTCCACGTGCCGTGTTTAATGGATGTCAGTTACCAGTTATCTCCTGTTAAATGCCAGGCCACAAAAAGTTTTCTTTAAAGAATGCTTTCCCACAACTAGATTTTATGATATTTTAAGATATTGAAGCGTATCCTAGATCTCGTCAAGGTATTTTTTTTTCATTCTCAATCCTTGGTTTAATCCCATTATTATCGCTTGTGATTGTTTTCTACTATTATGATGTGTGTGTGTGTGTGTGTGTGTGTGTGTGTGTGTGTGTGTGTGTGTGTGTGTGTGTAAAAAAAGAGAGACATCTGATAAACGCTGATTGACGTTCGTTTCTGTCACTTCACATCGAGCCGAGTTTCTTAACGACAAAAATTCTTTTGGCGCTTTTGATAGACATGTACTACATTTAACTGATTGTGCAAACACTAAATATCTGAGGAAAGACACTCCTAAGTTTTTCCCCAACATCGCACAGAACCTGAAGTTGATCATCAGTCTTATTATTTGAACATTTATTTTCGAGCCATCTTTATCTTACCTGTAATTATAGCTCAAACCGATAGTTTTATAGATGAGCAATGTGCGTAATGGTTAACAGCTGTGAATAGGAAACCAGTGAACCAAGTTCAATCTTCAGCCAAATTTCACTTTCGCACTAATACCATCCGGAATACCATCCATGAATCTTCCTCCCCCCCCCATCAACTGTGACTAAAATATACCAGGACAGGTTCTTTACCCTTGGTAAGGCAACCATTCGAAATGAACATATTTGAACTGTCATCACTGTTCATAGCAATGTCTATAGATTTCTTTACGGTGACCTTCTCCCTGGTTTGCATTCCCATAGTTTTGGTTTGTAGGATGACTAGTCTAGGAGAAAAAAACAGCGGAAGTGTACTCTTAGATTAGTTGCCCTACTAACCAAAATCTTCGAGAAGGTAACAGGTAACTATTCTACTAGATCTCCCCAAATCAGTCATGGCAGTTCACAGATATTGAAGAAAGCAGTGGAAGGTCTATGGAGACGAACGAGAAAATCAAGTCTTACCTCAGAAAAGAATTCGTTTTTCTTTGTCCTGTCTGTCGAAAGAGGAGGCACGATGGAGTAATGGACAGCGACTCGGATTGAGGAATCGGAGAGCCGAGTTCGAATTCCAGTCAAATCCATTACATTTACTTACGTGCTAATACCCTTGGCAAAGGTATGAATCCTCTTTCCCCCCCCCAGCTATGGATAAATAGCAGAACAGTCCGGGTTCTGTAGCCTTGGATGGCAACTGGTCTATCACAGAAAGAAATGGCAACCTACTGTGGGAAAAAGTCTGCCTCGTCAGTCATGTATCGAAAGATACATGATCGCCTAAGCGTGTATCACGCATGGCGCATAACTGACGGATCTGTCGAAAAAAGAAAATCAGTCAAAATTGGGGCGACTTTTTTAGGCCTTGAAATACGGTAATTGTGCTTCCCTGCCAGTCTTGACCAATCACAACCGTTCTTATTCTTAATAAAAGAACACTTTAGACCACAGGATTGTGTGCTTAGATAATAGTGCGTTACGAGACTGATTTTTTGACCCTTGAAATTACAACTTCGGACATGATTTTTTTTATCTGAACCTTCCTATTACTATTTACGTCAGGGTCATTATCATCTGCATCTTGAGGGGACGAGGCATTAAAGATTCACTTTATTTCACGGCGGATAACATAGCTCTGTGTATAATGCGCAACGTAAATTTTAATTTAAAATTCATGAAAAATCAAATCAAAATACTTCAAAGTCTTCAATGAAACAAAAAAGATGTCAATCAAAGAAAAAGAAAATCTAAGTAGGAAAGTGCCTATGTAAAGTTTATTCACTACTAGCAATGATACCCGACGTTGCGAGGGCCAAGTTTTTTTTTCTTTTGTTCCGCTGCGCTACACAATCGTTTACATAATCCATGAAAGGACACTCGCGAAATAATCACGTTTAAGACAGTTTGAAGGTTCAAACATTTTAGTAATCGTTTATTTCGTGTAATAGAATTTATAATGTTTATTAGAACCTAAATTAAATTCAATTCAAATCTCAACACAGATAACGTTTTCTACATTGCTTACTTCCGATTACTGTTACGCAATGATCTAAAAACTAAGGTAGTTACCATTTTCAGTATGGAAAATGGATTTATTTAAATAATTAACTTTTATTTTTCTATTCACCGTGTCCTTTCTGGACGTGGGCAATCATTGTTTTTCTATAACTTCCTATATTTTGTAGCCCTCCCACTCTGCCATCCATTTACACAAGCATGTAAGATTTATTACTCGCTGTCTCCCTCTGTCCTTCTTGATTTGAATATGTCTTGTGAGTGTTATATTTCCAAGCCATCTTTCCTAATTATCATCATTGGTTATATGCATCCTCTATAACATTCTCAGCGTCCTTCTGTAGAGCCACATCTCTATTAGCTCATCTCTGTGAGTAGATTGTCCAGCATTCACTGCCATATAGGTGGATAGATATTACAGAGCATTTCAACAGACTTTTATTTCTTTCTAACGAAATTTTCCTGTTTCTTAATACTTTGCTTGACTTTTCGAAGGACCTCTTTCGCAATTCCAATACGCTCTCCGATCTCTGAGTCACATTTCCCGTCCACTGATAAAATACTTCACAGATATTCAAATTCTCGTCCTGGTTGGGCATCTTGTTTTCCCAGGAAAATAATTTAGACTAGATTACTGTTGTTTCAGTCATTTGTATTTGAAAATGGAAAATAGCTTTCGTGTTTGCTTGTGGAGAGATCAAACCATTCACTAAAATATCGACTCAGAATGTTTAACACTGAAAGCGTTAGTACTCCGTTCATTTCAAAGCAGTTCACAATGACATGACCATTATATAGGAGTCGATGTGTCCTAATACTATGTTTACAAACTAGTCTCACGTAATCAAGTAGCACAAGTGTTATTTTATCACACCTTTGACTCGCTCTGCCAACCCTATCTTTACATCTAGTCACGTTTTGTCTCAAGAGAGCACAGCCTGTAGTTAAGAACAAGAATAATAAATGTTTGTCGACTAACGTGATTAACGACGACGGAGAACACACACAGTCTCTATCTATCTATCTATCTCTCTTTCTCTTTATTTCTCTGTCTGTCTGTCTCTATATCTCTCTTTCTCTTTATTTCTCTGTCTGTCTCTTCTCTGTCTCTCTCTATCTCACTCTGTCTTTTTATTTATTTGTCTGTTTGTCTGTTTGTCTGTCTGTCTCTTCTCTCTCTCTCTCTCTCTCTCTATCTATCTATCTATCTATCTATCTACTTCCATCCGTATGTAGAGGTACGTAGGTGCAAGAGAACGAATGGTTTCTGTTGTACAAGCGAGTAGTTATTGTGCAGAATTTATGAGCATGCGCGGTGATAGTGATCATGAAACAATGAACAATGTATTTCTTGAGTGCACGATGGAATAAGTTAAGATCCGTTTTTCGATATATATATATATATATATATATATATATATATATATATATATATATATATATATATATATAGGGGTTGGACAAAATAATTGAAACACTTGTTAAATTCAAAGAAAATTTATTTAATATGGAGTTAGTCCTCCTTTAGCCTCGCACATACAACTTTAATACGTCTAGGAATGGAATCATACACCTTCCTGACTTCATCCAGAGGAATTTTCAGCCATTCTTCCATTAGCACCTTCTCCAGCTCTTTAAGACATGACAGTGGAGGATAGCGGCTCCTAACTTGTCGCTCCGAAATGCACCACAAATGTTCAATAATACTGATATCTGGAGATTGGGGAGGTCACTCCGTGTGTTCTAGCTCACTTTCATGCTCTTCATGCCAATTCTTAACCACTCGAGCGGTATGTATTGGAGCATTATCGTCTTGGAAGATGCAGTCACCATCAGGGAATAAAGTCTGGGCCATTGGATGAATATGATTTCCCAAAATGTTCAGGTAATCTTTGCTGTTGATTCTACCATGCAGGGCAACTATTGAACCGAGACATTTCCATGATATGGCGGCCCAAACTATCACTGATCCACCTCCATGCTTCACTGTTGGAACAAGGCAGTCAGGGTTGTAAGATTCTTTGGGCTGCCTCCACACACAAACTCGCCATGAAGTTGGGAAAAGATAAAAACTTGACTCGTCTGAGAATATGACTTGCTTTCATTGGTCTGCAGACCAGGCATTGTGATCTCTGCACCACTTCAACCTCTTCTGAATGTTGCGAGTGGAGAGAAGAGGTTTCCTTATGGCAGCTCTTCCATGATATCCAGTCTGATGGAGCTCACGACGAACACTTTTAGTAGAAACTGGATTATCCAGATGATTATTCAACTCAGCAGTCACTTTGGCCGCAGTAGCCCGATGATTTTTTTGCCACATTGCGTTTCAATGCACGTCGGTCCCTGTCAGTAAATTTGCAAGTCCGGCTTGAATTGCTACGGTTGCTAGAGGTTTTGCCCTGTTTCTTGAATTGCGTCATAGTTGTTGATATGTTAGCTCTTGAAAAACGAAACAGTTCAGCAACCTTAGTGATCGAGGCTCCTGCCATGCGAGCTCCAACAATTTGCCCTTTTTCGAACTCGGAGAGGTCACGCAATTAGCTTAAATTTTACTAAATTCTGAAAATAAATAAGACAAAGACAGTAAATTAGATAAATAAACGTATTTACAATAGATATAACCTGCAATTACGAAGTTTTAGTTAAAGTTCTTAATATAATAGGTTTTGAAATATAGGAGTGGAATTTGCAACTGTTCCAATTATTTTGTCCAACCCCTATATATATATATATATATATATATATATATATATATATATATATATATATATATATATATATTACGGCTAATAATGCAAGACTCTTCGGTAAATCGAATCGAGTTCTCTCAGTCACTGTGTGTTTATCTAAAAATAAATACGCTTAAATTCACCTTCTTCTCTGCCGTGAGCCAACGGCTTCATGGTAAAATTTCCGACTGACGCGAATTCAGCCGGTTTTCGATTCTAGCCAGAGGCAACCGGACGTCTAGCCACACTGACGAGCTGTGATACAGCGAAACAGTCTGTCTGTGGATGACAATATATATATATATATATATATATATATATATATATATATATATATATATATATATATATATATATATCAATGAATCATTCATACAAAAAGTAGATTAGTAAAGTTAATGATATAAAATGGCGAAAACTCTTCGTAAACAAAATTATAAAGTTACATTTACCTACGAACAACTTGATGAATGTTATGATCCATGTTTTTAATAACTACAAGTTGTATAAGGTCTTTTTTAATCTGCTATCACTTTCAGCTGTACACACAGTCATCCTCAGGCATGGAAATTATTTTGTTTTTAGTAAATCCAGGTAGCATCAGAGACGAAAGATTAAATGCTAATCGAAATGTTTTTTGTTTTTTTTTTAGAAATGTGTTATTGTTAACGGATAAAAACTTTTGGAGCGTGCAGTCGTAACGCTAAGGTTGAATTTTTTTTGAAAATTTAAGAGACTGCTTTTTTTACTAATATGGTAATTTGACATTAAATTGCTCAATAAATAGAGTAATGTCTCAGCTGTTATCCCGAAAAGTTGCACGTCGGATCAGTTTTTTTTTAAATCAGATATGTGGTGCAGTTCAATTTATATTAAAATGAATCATTCATACAAAAAGTAGATTAGTAAAATTTTGTTTGCGGAGAGTTTTCGCCATTTTATATCATTAACTTTACTAATCTACTTTTTGTATGGACGATTTATTGTAATATAAATTGAACTGCACCACATATTTGATATATATATATATATATATATATATATATATATATATATATATATATATATATATATATACAGACATTTTGTGTTGATTAATTTTACTGAACACCTTTTCCAAATTACGGCCATCGGACCAGAGTACCATCAGACGACACATTATTAAGCAGCATAAGGATCATATTAAAATTAGACAGTTAATCCCAGTTAGGAAAAGCAAACGCTAGAAACAGACTTATGATCCTCGAAGCAACAGCGATACAGCAAAAACAACCATCTATAATTAAAAACAATTATAATTTAGGAGCCCACATTCTCAAATGTATATGAAAAAATAAATAAATAAATAAAATAAAAAATAAGTAATAAAAAACCCACGTCACAACCGACTTTGCCTACATCCCAACACTCACCATTTGTCTCTACCTATCCTGATGATGACTTAAGAAAATCGAAATCTTTGAGGATATTTCTTCCGAATTGAATCCATTGCCAGGTCAGCTGCTAAGAAAGTTGGTTCACTGTGTCGTACGCGACTATTTTTCTCTCCAGAATCTATCTATAAGTCTACCATTCCTCCATGCTTAGAATATTGCTGCCACATATGGTCTGGTGCCCGTGCTATTTAAATTGAGCTCCTTGATAAAATCCAAAGAAGAATCAGCAATATTATCGGTCCTGATCTGGTGGCTCGGCTTCAGTCATTTTCCCACCGTCGTAAGGTTGCCTCTCTGTGTCTTTTCTATAAATACTTCCATGTAAATTGTTCTGATGAGCTCTTCGATAGACGTTTTGAAATTAAGCGCAGTACTAGACTGGCGTCGAGATCTCATCAACTCAGCCGTAAATTCTAAGCTAGCAGTTTCTTTTCTCGCACTTCTCGCTCGTGGAACTCCCTTCCGGCTCCATGATTTTCAGCCTACTTTAATCTCTAAAAATTTAAATGCAATGTCAATCGCTGTCTACTGTTCTCCTTATTACTCTTTTCTCTTCCCGCTCATTATTAATGTTTCTGTTCCTAATTCATCCACACCCAGTAACCCCTTGTGTCTTAGTAACCTTACTGTCTTGCTTAGGGTGAAATCGATAAGAAAAATGAACTTCGGACAATTTCTGACAGAATTTCCCTCTTGTCCGAGAAAGATCATTCGTAAATTGGAAAAGTTGTTCAATAAAATTAATCAATACAAAATGTCTGTTTTCTTTAATAATATTCGCTTTAAAGAACATTTTCTGCCTAAATACACAGAATATATATGCATATGTGTGTGTGAGTGTGTGTGTGTGAGTGTGTGTGTGTGTGTGTGTGTGTGTGTGTGTGTGTGTGTGTGTGTGTGTGTGTGTGATGCGACATGGCCCTCAATGTTAACTATTAATCCAGACGTATAATAAATTTAATAAGAGACGCGCTGCCTTTATGTTTCTTCTCCTCCTCCTCCTCCTCCTCTTTTTCTTCTACAACCTATTTGGACTGAGTCGTGTTTCGGCTAACAGAGAGCAGGAAAGAAATTTGGTGGTAGCTTGACAACAAACAGAATGACCTCCCAAGAACTTGCAGGAAAGGAATTTGGGATCGCTTACCAACAAACAGAATGACCTCCTAAGAAAGTAAATAAGAATCGGTCAACTACACTGATGTGACATAGATCACTAAGTAGGATTTTGCTATTGTAACATTAGTTTCCAGATAATCCCCAAAGACAACAGTTCGTGAAAAAATATAGACTCTCATCATGCGATCGTGAGGGATAAGAAATACACCCACAAGCCTATTCCATTAATTGTTGTGTAAGGAATAAGGAAATTTCATCCCGGAGATCTTGGTAAATGTAGGCATATAAATAAACACTTACTTTGCCACCAAAGCACTAATAAAAAAAAAAAATAAATAAAATAAACAAACGTTAAATAAAATAAAATGAATAAATAATGAAATGAAACAAAGAAATAAAAATAAAATAAATGAATACATATAATAAATATATCCATGTAAACGTGCATGTATGCCTGTGTGCGTATACATAAACAAACATACAAACAACAAACCTAACCTACTGTAATTAATGCCTTAATATTTAAGACAACAACAAGGGAAAAAAAACTACGAGTTACTAACCAAACATGAAACAATAGATAAATGATAACATAAACAAATATTTACTTTACTAGCTAAACATTAATTAAATATATATGTGGGCGTGTGTGTGAGCTTGTGTGTGCGTGCGTGCGTTTATTTACATATGTGTAACACATATGTGTGTATGTGCGTGCATGTGTGTGTGTATATGTGTATATTATATACTTTATATAGATACATTCAAACAACAAAGGAAATACATCTATAAACCTAACCACCAATAATTAACACGCCAACATTTAAACTACCACTAAACCAGATAAAAAAACACACTAAGGCATTTAGGCATTGATTAATCTATATATTAATACAAAAGCACGCATACACATTTGTACGTGTTTGTGTGCGCTTATATGTATGTATACACACATACACATACATATACAGGCTGCGATGAATAAATTGTCGTCTAAATTGCACAAAAATGAAAATAACACCGACATCTTATTTTAACAGATATGTTTACCAAAATTACACAAAAATATCTTGAAATACTAAAGAGTAAATTTATTCAATAAAATCACCATTGGCTTCAACCACGGCCTCCAGACAATTTAGGAATCTTCTGCAACTCTTCTGGGTGGTTGTCTTGTTTAATTTGGTGAGTGCCAATCCTGGCCTTCAGTTCATCTTTGGTGTTACAAGAAGTTTTCTAGCTAAACTGCCCCACATACATAATAATCAAGGGGGTGCAGTCTGGGGAGTTTGGTGGCCAGATGCAAGGGGTATAACGTCGCAGAAATTGTCTGACAGCCATGACTGGGTTCTCCTACTTGTGTGGCACGGTGCATACGCCTGTTGCTAACAGCCACACTCTTGACCCAGCGCAGCACTACCTTCTCAAAGTACTTGATGTAGGCCTCCGTGTTTAGTCTGAGGCCCTGTGGGAAGATGAATGGAGGCATAACGTCGATATCATTAGTGATCACCCCAAACACTATGATGCTGACTGAAGATATCATCCATTTCTTTCCGAATCCTTGCACTGTTCTCAGATTGACACCAAACCCTATGAAATGCTCGTATTGGAGCTTTCGTCGCGAATGCCAAGCAGTACAGCATGCCTTTTCCAAATTTCTAGCTGAGCGAATTTCGTCATGGTGCTCTTTTTCTCAAAGACGTTGCCCAACTAACCCTACTATACTGTGCAGTCAACAAAATCAAAAACAACCAATGCGCGAAATTAAAAATATAAAATGCCGACAATTTTCTCTTCGCCCTCTGTGTATATATATATATATATATATATATATATATATATATATATATATATATATATACACACATATATATATATATATATATATATATATACGTTTTGTTCCAGAATCTTCTGCCATTATTCTCATCTCAAAGAATTCCCTGTTTTTGTTGACGAAAAACTCTTACAAGTGAATTTTTCTATCCTATTCAGAGTTGAAGAACTGTCTATCCATTGAAATTTGAAGAGACCGCAACCGGTGAAAATCTGAAATGTGAAGAGACCGAAACCGGTGAAAATCTGAAATGTGAAGAGACTGATACCGGTGAAAATCTGAAATGTGAAGAGACCGAAAGGATAGAATCCAGGTAGAACTCAATATCCAGGACAGAGTAAGAATATAATATAAAAGGCTCAAACACTAATATTCCCTGGTTATAATTTATTACATTGGAATAGTAATCACGATCCAATTCATCAGACCTATATATATATATATATATATATATATATATGTGTGTGTGTGTGTGTGTGTGTGTGTGTGTGTGTGTGTGTGTGTGTGTGTGTTTAGGCAGTAATCCTTCTTTCATGCAATTTTCATTGAATACAACAGACAAGGTGCTTTCATTTAGTTTTTTATACAATTTCTCATGCGATCTAATAATTTTTTTCTTTTCGGATGATAAATTATATAAAAACTGTCCGAATGTTCTTTTTATCCGAGCGCTTTCGGCTATACAGTTAGCCATTTTCAAGGATTAAATATTTTAACTGTTAAATAAGAAATAGTTTGTTGGATGTATGTCTTATGAAATGTTTTCATTTTTCAAAACACAGTCAAGATGTTGTGTCCATGTTCAAAGTTAATATTATTAAGCGTTGTTTTTTTTGTTTTTTTATTAATAAGGCTTCCATTATTTTTAGCCTTTTTTGCATGTAGATGATGCTGTTATATTAGTGTTGTCAACAAGTATGTTACGAATAGTGTCGAGTAGGTCTCCATGAAAATTTAAATGAGATCTAATAGAACAGTTCAAAAGTTTGAGTCCACCCCTGCTAACTTTTTAAATTGGCACAAAAAGGTTTTTTGTACTTTATATAAGTGAAAATTATTATACATGCTTACAAAAGTGAGTCATGATTTTTATTAGAAATTGTATTATGTCAATAAGAAAAAAAAGCATTTTGTGATTAAATTTTGCTCTCGTCAAAATATCCTCCTTTAGCCTTGATTACTGCAGCACAAATTTTTGGCATCCATTCCAAATGTTTCTCAAAGTATAAGTTTGATAATTGATTCCATTCTTTTTTCAATGACTCTAAGAACTCTTTTTCATTTTTTTCATTCTTCTGTCAAGTTCATCCCATGCTAACTCTAAAAGTGGCTCCAAACTTTTGAACTGGAGTGTATATATACATTATATATAGTGTATATATACGGTAGTGTATATATACAGAACTGTAGTGTATATATACAGGATATATATATATATATATATATATATATATATATATATATATATATATATATATATATATATATATATATATATATATAAAGAGGGGGAGAGAGAAAGAGGGGAGAGAGAGAGACAGACATAGAATTTAACACTATAGGGTGACTGTCAGTTTCACACCTCAATTCTATCTTCATCCATGTATCACTACTACTTTAGTGGGCTCTATATATAGGTCACTGACGGATTAATGAAAGGAGAGTTAAAAACAAAAAATATACAAATTGCATATATAGAAAATAAAATAATAAAGAAATAAATAAGTGAACTAAACGTCATGCCTATAATTAGCCTAAAGACTTAACAATAATCAAAAGAATTGAGAGAGGTATGTCTCCGCTTTCCCCGACTTCCTAAAGAGAAGTCGGGGAAAGCGGAAACATGCCTCTCTCAATCCCCCAGTGGCCTATCTATAGAGCCTAATAAAGTAGCAGTGAAACTCGGTATGAAGATCCTATTGAGGCGTGAAACTGGCAATCACCATGCAGTATTGATTCCTATACTCTCTCACTCTCTTTCTAACACTCTTACTCTCTTTCTTACTATCTTCCTGTACCTCTTTCTCACTCTTTTTCTCCCTTTTACACACTCTTCAGTTTTTTTCTTTTTCTGTTATTCTCTCTTTCTGTCTGTTTTATTCTGTCCACCTTTCTCTGTATATATCACTCTCTTATCCTATCTTCCTCTTTCTCTTTTATTTCACTCTTTTTCTCACTCTATCTCACTCTCTCGCTCTCTTACTCTTTCTCTGGCTCTCTTACTCTCTCATCCTTTCTACTCTCTCGTCCTTTCTAACTCTCTCTTTTACCCTCTTTTACTACCTATCTCTCTCTTACTGTCTCCCCTTCTTTCTCTGCGTGCTCCTATAAGTGTAGTGGATTGCTATGTAGATTCAGATAGGTATCAATTTTGGAATAGAAAAACAGTTTTAATTGTTCTGTCATCATTTCATCAGATTAAATTTCGAATTAACATCAAAAGAAAAAAAAACAATAAATTGTATGACGTCATAACTGTTTTGTATATTCTTTCAGGACGTTATCTGAAGGTATTATTATTTGGCATATTATCTCAAAGTATTATCAGCGTTATTTGAGAGGCTCATTGAGTAATTGTATAAGAGATGATGACCGTGTTGCTTTCTGTGAAACGTTTACGTGGTAATTGCAGGCCAAAATGTATATTTACTGTACTCAGTACATCACTCGGCCAAAATCGAGTGAAGAAGAAAGACTGATACCAGGTAGACATGCGAAACCTGCCTGCCGAAAACGAGGTAACCAATTGAAATCTGTCTTTTGTATCGGCTAGCATGGCGGTTATCGGCGCTGTATATGCAAAAGACGAACAGAGTACAAATTCCAGCCGCGTGTGTTACATTCACATTGCACCATTTGGAAAGGTTTGGACACATTTCTTCCTCCCCATCCCCACTATAGCAGGGGGACTACATTCTCGAGCCTTGGCTGGATGACAGTCTAGGAGAATGACAACTCTGAATTCAGAACCATGTAAAAAGCAACGTGAAATCACTTCACTAGCTTTTCCCAAGAAGCCGTAGCAATGCACATCTAAAGGAATGGAAAAGGTGGAGAGCCATGATCACCTACAATCTGAAAGGACAGATAATTTGATTTTAAAAGCAATCAGAAATGAACAAATAAGTTTAAAAACCCAGAACAAAACGCTGACCATCGTAGATAAGACTTATTCTAATACTACTCGTCTTTAAGAACTCTGGAGACCCTTTTTCTGTCTTTTGAACAGTAGAAGTTTATCCATTCTTTCCTGGTTAGGATTGGGTTTTCGGTTCCTTCTCCTAAATTCTTCTCAATTTCTCCCCCCACCAGTAACCCCTTGTACGTTAGTGGCATTATCGCCTTGCTTGGGGTGAAATGATTGAAAGAGTTCAAGGTATAATGACAATAAATTGTCTCACAACTAAAATGTTGTAACCTAGAAAGGGTTATTGAATGAAGAATAACCAAAACGGGGGTTGGAAATGAAATGTTAATCTTTATAACATCAACAAAATACAATACTCGCCAGTGATGTGATATAGGTAAACCACTGCTAGTGGTGACCCACTTAGAGAGTATATTACCTCCACTTACAATAGTGTCCAATATATTTATGAGGATTGGTAGATCCCCATTAGTGTTCATAGGTACGGTCTATAACTTAAAGATAACATACAAAAGACAGAACACCCACTTGTTAAACCAAGGTGCTGAATAACAACGAAAATAAGCTTTTTATGTGCCGTTTCTAAACAGATTGGTCATGGCTCTCCACTATTTCTTGTCCTTCGTAACACTTAGCAATTTTTTTTAAATTCCCAATCTATGTTCTACCATCCATTTATACAAGCTCGTTAAGTCGATTACTTGCTGTTTCCCTCTGCTCGTCTTACCTTCAGTATATCCTCTGAGTGTCGAATTCTTCAAGCCTTCTCTCCGCAATATGTGTCCTAGAAATTTCAACTGTTTCTTTCTCTCGCTGATTCTAAGTATAAGCCATTTTTGTTTCAATTTTCCTTAAAACTTTCTTATTACATATTCAGTCCATGGTATCCTCCACCTTTCTGTTGCCTCAAGACTTCTCTTCTTAATCTGTGAGGAGATTGTCCAGCAATTACTGTCATATAGGAGAACTGATATTACATTACAGTTCAACATTCTTTTTTTTTTCTAACGAACTCTTCCTGTTTCTTAATACATCGGTTAGCTTTTTGAAGGCATCTTTGCTATACCAATTCGCCTTCGGATTTCAGTGTTACACTTTTCCTTTCTGTGTTAGAGCATTTCCTAGATATTAACATTTTTGTACTTTCTTCATACTGACATCTCCAATTTGTAAATCGCATCTTGGGCCCTTCCTTTTGCTGACAAACATACATTCTGTTTTCTTACGTGATAAGTTCTTTCTTGTGCGTTAATGGGCATTACCGATTTAACATATGGTATAAATGTTACTAGTTTACGTCTGTTAAACAGCGGCCATATTTGCAATGCAAATTTAACTCGTGCTCAGCAGGAATCGCTTTACGGGATTTTCATCGTTTTTTGTTTTTCATTTTTATTTATCTTTACTTTTTGTTGGCTTGCATATTTCCCTCTGTTTCTTCTTTACCTGAATGCTTCGGAGGTTTTACGACGATATTCAATCTTTAACTGAGCGGCTTACATCAACAATTTCTTGCAATATGTATTCCAGTGGCGTCACCTTAGCCTTTCATAATTCGAGGCAGGCAGCCATATCTCCCTTACTTTTCAAAAACTGCCTAAAACTCTAGGCCGGTACAATTTGCAAGCGGAAGTAGGTATTTGCACTGTTCTGTTAACATTTTACTCTGCTTTGGCCATTTTTTTCCTTTATCGTTTCTTATTTTGATTCAATCCGAAATACTTAAACCGATACTAAATAAATCAAAAACAGAAGTACTAAAATTAAGTGGTCATCTCGTAAAAAAACAGCTTTGGATGTAATATTTTTTAGAGATTAGCACTCATTAGACTCTAAACCCTAAGATGACCCGTGAATTTGAAACGATTAAAATAAAGATAAATAGCTATATATATATATATATGTGTGTGTGTGTGTGTGTGCGCGCGTGTGTGTGTGTGTGTGTGTGTGTGTGTGTGTGTGTGTGTGTGTGTGTATTATAAAGAAGTAATCATACAAAGAATTAATCAGTAAAGTTAACGTAATTAATGGCGAAATCCCTTTGCTAACAGATCAATAAACATCCTCATAGGAACTGATCCACTGTGCAAGATTTTTGGAAATTGCTAAGATATTATTCTAATAATTGAAGCATTTTGTTCATGTCCCGTTAACTGAAAAACGCTTACAACCAAAAAAAATCTTGGATTAGACACATTACTATTTTCAAAAAGAAATTCTCAAATGAAATATATAAAATACAACTCTAGCGTTGCGACACCGCACGTTCCAAAATTGTTTCGTTAATAAATAGCAGACTTTTAAAAAAAAAAAAAAAATCGGCCTGCAATACATTTATTTTCGTCTTTGAAATTTACCTGAAATGAAAAAATATTAATGTCTAACGATGAAGACGTGAATGTCTTCGAAAGTACTAGCAACGGAACATCTAATCCATCTTATCATTTTAAACATTAAGATCGCGTGATTCATAGAGTGGTTAGTAAGTTAATGTTTTATTGATCTGTTAGCGAAGTGATTTCGCCATTAATTTACTTATTAATTTGTTTAGGATTACTTCTTTATAATATTATATATACTGCACCAATTAATATATATATATATATTTCCAGGAACCAATAAAACTGTCAAAATGACCAAGGGAATTCAGAGCAGTGTGAATCCATCCAGCTCTTGTCCCAAATAACAACTTAAAAGAGACTGTTTGACCAACACAAGGACTGACCAAAATTCATGTTAACAAAAAAATTAAAATAACAAATGAAAACTACAGACAAAAGTTCATTTTCTCCATCAAGGCATTCATTTTTGTAGTTCACTGCTACCAGCAAGCAGAAATTTTTTTCTTCTCCTGATGATGGCCATGTTGGCCGAAACTAGTCGAGGAATCTAAATGAAATAATAATAATAACGAAAGAATATTAATATACAACCCAGTGTGTCTGAAGATTTTAATTTTTTAATAGTTTTTATTGTTCAATATATATATATATATATATATATATATATATATATATATATATATATATATATATATATATATATATATATATATATAGGAAGATTACTTAACTTTAAAAGCAAGTTCTTGGTGTACATTCATGTATTTAATGTTCTTTTATGCGTTCACGTTCATGAATTTTAGCTTTTGTTTACGTATTCTTTTTTTTCAGGTGTAGATTATTCTTCCAGTTGTAAATTCTTCGAAATTAAATTTTTCTTCAAATTAAATATATTTATTATTTTTATGGTTTATACTGAAGTTGTTATGTTATGTTATTAATTAAATTGTAATATTTGTCAATTTGTATTATTAATTAAATTATAATATTTTATTTGATTTATTATGTTATATTATTATTAAAGTAACAAAGTAAATATTTAAAGTATAAAAGAAAATTACATATATACAGCGGTGTTCGATGAAAGTGACTCACCTGATTTTTTTTACTTAAATATTTTTTCGCCTATTGTTTTTGGGGTCAAACTAATTTTTAATCTTACTAATATAAAGACCCCTTCCCGACCACCTAGTAAAAAAAATTACTCACCCTAAGGTATTCTATTGATAATTATAATTTTGGATATACATGAGATTTAGGGAAAAACTCTGTGCAAAACAAGTGACTCACTTATTTCCTGCAACTAGTAATCAATAGAAACATAACCGAAAAGCTTTAAATAAAGAATAATAGAGGTATAATTTATTTATAATAGGTAATATAGTTTGAAATATTTAATAATCTATGGGTCCTCCTTTATTTTGAATAACCTTTTCAACCCTTTTTGGCATTGACTTAATTAGGTTCTGACAAATCTCATCTCCAAGCATTGAATTCCATTCGGATATGAAATTCACAATCAAATCCTCTTTGTTGCTCAACTGCTTTCTCGATAGCCTGTACTTTATAATGCTCCATAAGTTTTCTATAGGGTTGAGGTCAGGAGATTGGGGCGGCCATGTCATAACACTCACCTGCTTCTCATCAAAGTATTCCTTCATCAATTTTGATTTGTGACAGGGAGCATTATCCTGCATAAAAATGGGGTCGATTTGCACCCTTTCAGCAGAAGGGAGAAGACAAAACTCTAAAATTCTCTTGTACTGCTCGCTCCTGAGGGTGTTTTCAATAGGTTTTAAAAAACCAGTTCCATGAAAAGAAAAGCATCCCCAGAACATTATACTGAACGGATGCTTGACAGTACTTACTGCTGAATTTAAAAAGCTTTCAAAGCTTCTTCTTCGGATTTTAGATCGCTTATCCTTTGAATTTAGCTCAACTTTCGTTTCATCGGAGAAGAGAACATTTAGTAAAAAAAATCAGGTGAGTCACTTTTATCAAACAGCACAGTAGATATATATATATATATATATATATATGTGTGTGTGTGTGTGTGTGTGTGTGTGTGTGTGTGTGTGTCTATATCTATCTATCTATGTCTCTCTCTATATATATATATCTATCTATCTATCTATCTATCTATCTATCTATATATATATATATATATATATATATATATATATATATATATATATATATATGTATGTATGTGTGTATACGTATACTAGTCTCTCCTGTCGTTTTCAACGTATGAGGGTACAGCAACCCAGTTTTTGGTTGTTCTACCCGAACATATGATTTAATTGTAATGGTGAAGGCTTGTACAGAGTCGAAAAATAAGAAACAAATCCAGAACCTTAAAAAATGAGCTGATTCTTTGACACTTTTAACACAGAGATACAGAATCTAATCTGCCAACAAGAAAAACGCATTAAAAATAAAATACCGAGAACTTGTTTTTTGCCTTTTTAAGAAAAGCTGTTTGAATAAGCATTTGCTGTCTAGATATATCCAATCTAGTGTGCATGGAAAGAAATTTCTCATAGAAAATTCGCTGTAACTTTTGTTGATATCACTTTTGCTTGAAATAAAATATACTGTGATTTCTAAAGTGTTACAATAACTCATTTCTGTTTTCATTTCAGAGTAACAAGTGTAGTCCAGAATGGCACAACGCCTGACACTGCATGAACGTGGTCAGCGAGCATCACGTTACGAAGTGTGGCAATTCGTGGTACAAGTGCAATGATGGTGACACAGTGTTAATGGGCGTCAGGCCCATTAACACTGTGTCACCATCATTGCACTTGCGTCAATAGATGCTGAAACCATCAGAAATTGTCATTTCAAGCTGACGAGTACGGGATCTGTAGTAAATAGCCAGTCATCCTTCAATATCTAGACTGGGAGAGAATTTACAAAAAGTACAAAGAAATTAAATCAGTCTGGGATATATCCAGACGTTTATTAATTCTGGGGGACAACGCTGGTTCCTGTGTAATATTTTAACACTGTACTTTTTGCATTATAATATTCAAAATAAAATATGTATTTTGAAAATTGAACAATTACTGATAAGTTTATTAAGAATTTTAAATAGGCACCCTATTTACATATATATATATATATATATATATATATATATATTTAAATAAAAACAGACCACTTTAAGGTTCCATATAATAAATTATTTCACCACAGCCCTTTTAAAGGACAGCGGATCATCAGATTTTATTTCCAAAGGTTGAAACGAAATATGAAAAGAAATTTACACATTTATGACGGGCAGTAATAAGTAAATTAACGAAGATATATATATTTAAATAAAAACAGACCACTTTAAGGTTCCATATAATAAATTATTTCACCACAGCCCTTTTAAAGGACAGCGGATCATCAGATTTTATTTCCAAAGGTTGAAACGAAAAATGAAAAGAAATTTACACATTTATGACGGGCAGTAATAAGTAAATTAACGAAGTGAGGGAGTGAGGGAGTGAAGCGGGGGGGGGGGGTAGAGAAACATGATTGAGTTAGATGTAACATTTCTATTCTTTCAAATTTAAATTCTTAGAGGAAATCCAGACATTGACACATTAAATCTGTTAACGGAAGTTATATATTGATATGGGAGGGGGATAGGACAAAAAGGCATAAAGAGAAAGAGAGAGAAAGAAGTTGTGATAAAGTGTCATTAACTTTCTTTGGAATGGACGCTGTTTTTTGCTTTACTTTGAGAGTTCATAAATATTATAATTTTTTATATAAGTTTGAATGTTTAAACAGTCTAAGGAATTTAATTATGTTAGTTAAAGTTTTAAATTATTAGCTGTGATTTACATTGAGCTCTCTGGATTTTATCCTCCTTGGGTCTACCGATACGGATTACCTAGTTTTTCGTAAACTAAATATATATATATATATATATATATATATATATATATATATATATATATAGAGAGAGAGAGAGAGAGAGAGAGAGAGAGAGATAATATTAGTGGTCAATATACATATATATATGTCTATATATATATATATATATATATATATATATATATAACAAATATATATATATATACAGTGTAACCCGGATATAAGAGAGTTGTCGGGACCGGAGAAGTATCTTATATCCGGGTTTCTCTTATATCCGGGTTTGGTCTATTATATATACATTACCACAGGCTCTAATTTGGGACCAGATAAAATCTCTCTTATATCCGGGTTTCTCTTATATCAGGGTCTCTTATATCCGGGTTACACTATATATATATATATATATATATATATATATATATATATATATATATATGTATATATATATAAATTCCCAAGAGAATAGAATCCAGGTAGAACTCAATGAATTGGATCGTGATTACGATTCTAATGTAATAAATTATAACTTATAACCATGGAATATTAGTGTTTGAGCTTGATATATATATATATATATATATATATATATATATATATATATATATATATATATATATACATACATATACATATATATATTTGTTATATATATATATATATATATATAACAGGAAGAGGTTATAGTTGTTCCAACGAGAGAAAAGTGTGTATATTAAAAAGAAGAGAGAAACCGCAGATGTTTTTAGTTGTAATATGGATTTTTTTTTAAACTATTATGCTTTATTTTCCATAATTTTCCTACAAAGGGTGGAGATTTCCACATATTATTAAAAATAATTAATTTTTTCTTATGTTTTTCGATGTTAAATATTCTCGATATGAGACATTCTCTTTTTTGTGTGTTAGTGACCCAAATGTCTTTGAGAGAGAGAGAGTTTATCACTTAGCTGAGTAGTGTTGGTTCAGTCATGCCTACAACGTATGTTCGTGATCACATCATGATACCATGTTCACTCTCCAGGGCTTGCTGTCTCCTCTCGACGCCTTCCTTACTGAGTTTAATAACAAACATTAAGAATTCATCCGTGAATTTGAAAGGATTAAACACACACACACACACACACACACACACACACACACACACACACACACACACACACATGGTGGCAAAGGCTTGTACAGAATCAACCACACCTTTTGGGGGGAGCCGAATACAGAGGAAAGGTGCACAGTGTGCTACAAGGTCCCCAAACGACCCTCCTCATGTTTTGAATTCAGAGTTGTCCGTCTCCTTGAGCGGTTGCCACCCAAAGCTGTAGAACACAGTCTGTCCTGCTATTTACTCATAGCTGGGTGGAGAAGAGATGGATTCATATCTTTCCCAAGGTTATTTGCATGTAAGCGAATATCGCGAACTCTACTGAATTTTGAACCCGGCCCTCCGATTTCAGAATCCAACCTGCTATCCATTACTCCATTGTATATTCTTTTTCTTATGTATATTAGCGAACTTTATATAACTTTTAAAATAGACTTTAATACACATAATGATAATAGTAAAAAACAAAAATAAAATAAAAACTTATTTTGAAAATATATAATGTTTCGTGCAGTGCAATATTCAAAATGGGCACTCATTTTTTTTAACCATTCTCAAACTCTATTGTTCTTTTTCACGTTTTTCAAAAGAACTGCGTCAGTGAGCTAACAGTTTAATTTCTTGTGGCTCGGGAACGTCCAATAGAAGCAAACGCCCATTTTGAAAATTGCACTACATGAAAGTCTGTTCTATTGAAAATGCGGGAAAAACTGTTAATGAGTAAATAATATAAAACTGTTAATGAGCATATATATATATATATATATATATATATATATATATATATATATATATATTAAAAGGGCTGTGGCGAAATAATTTATTACATGGAACCTTAAAGTGGTCTGTTTTTATTTAAATTATTAGCTCTGATTTGCATTGAACTCTCTGGATTTTATCCTCCTTGGGTCTACCCATACGGATTACCTAGTTTTTCGTAAACTATATATATATATATATATATATATATATATATATATATATATATATATATATATTATAAAGAGGTAATCATACAAAGAATTAATCAGTAAAATTAATGTAAGTAATGGCGAAATCTCTACGCTAACAAATTTAATAGAGCATTAAATTAATAACCATTCGTTGAATGACGTGATCCTTGTGCTTAAAATTGTAAGATGGATTTGATCTGCTAGTACATTCGTCTTGAGGTTACCTGAAATATAAAAAAAATATTAAAACCTGATGATTAAAATGTGATGATTTTGAAAGTAATAGCAGCACCGAAGCGAAGAAAGTTCACCATTAATTGCATTAACTTTACTGATATTTTGTATGATTACTTCTTTAAAATATTTATATATACTGCACCATTTTACATATATATATATATATATATATATATATATATATATATATATATATATATATATATATATATATATATATATATTACAATAATGCACAAGTTTCAAGAACCACTCGAGTTAGAAGGTTACAGAGTAATGGATAAGGATATGCGTGGAAAATAACGGTCAAGTCGAGACTTGAAAGGTTAAGACTATTCATCACTAATGGAATACAAAGGGAATGTGAGTTGTCCACTACAATGTGCGGTATAGCGGGTTTTGCTCTGAAGGTTCGAACTGGTGGAACTAACAAATGTAACTCTAATGAACATTTTCCAAGGAAACAGCGACAGACTAGCGAGAGGCTTACAACGTTTCGACTGTGGGAAAGGAGTTGTAAGATGGGAAATAATTTATGACCCACAAATCCGCGAAAATGGTTTTGGACTCTATCGCGACTGGAAAAGTTAAGACGGTAATGTGAAGAATGAGCAGTTCCTGATTATATATATATATATACATATATATATATATATATATATATATATATATATATATATATATATATATATATATATATATATATGTTTCATTAAATAATTTAGACAAGTTTTCTCTACTTATTTTTAATTTTGTCTTAGAAAAAACAAGACCCTGATGATGACATTGTGCTAATGTCGAAAGTACTCAGAATAAAATGAATATGCATCATCATGGTAATTTTCTTTCTTCCTTTAATAAAGATACTAAAATATTGTCCGTAATTACGAGAGGATCTTATTCAAAATAAGTAGGCACAACTTGTCTAAATTATTTAATGAGATACTTCTTAATGAAAACATTGATACACGCTTAGGCGATCATGTATCTTTGGATATATGACTGATGATTTTTTTTTCCTCCAAGGCTATAGAACCCGGTCTTAGAAGCAAAGAAACAGAGAAACCAACGGTATAAGCACGCAAGTGAATGTAATGGATTCGACTGGATTTCGAACTCGGCTTTCCGATTCCCCAATCCGAGCGATCCATTACTCCGCCGTGCCTCCCGATATATATACTTATATTATATTGCCTTCTACATATACATATTTGTGTTAAAACAGACAAAATGTAGCCTAAAAACGTTAAAAACGCATTTAACGTAATTTAAATGTCTCCTTCTTAATAAACATTTGCTTTTACTTAAAAGATAATAGCCTAAAGCTAATCTATAAAAATAAAAATCACTTTACGTATTTAAATGAGCTTTTAAGACATTTTTCGAAATTGTCACGGTCAATAAATCATCGATCCTCCATTTTAATTGAAACGCCATGACTAAAAATTTACAACACTTTAAAAATCACTTAAAAATTAAATGTATATCCTTGAGATTTGTCCCAAGGAAACTTTTTAAAAATTATCTGGTACTTGGAAAAAATACTATTTGCATTATGCTTAAAATATAGCAAACAATCAATTTGTTTGCGGCTACTGTTTCCAAAAATATATATTTTAAATTACAGTGGCACCTCGGTTCACGAATTTAATTCGTTCCTGAAGGTCGTTCGTAACCCGAAATGTTCGTAAACCGAAACTATTTTACGAACAGGAATCAATGTAGAGAGAAAAAATTACAGCACAATAAAATTGGAAAAGAAAAGCACAACAAAATACACGAATGTATACAACACGGTCTACTCAGAAATTATTCCGTTCGAGTTAACAAAAGTTCGGCAACGTTGTTCGAGAACCGAAAGTTTGTTCGATAACCGAGGAATTTTCCTCCCCTTTTTTCTTTTCGAAAACCGATTTGTTCGACAAGTGAGACATTCGAGAACCAAGATTGCATTGTATTTTTTTAAAATAAACGATACTTTTACCCATTACATTTGTTCACTATTTTATTTTATTTTTTGTATCTACCTGAATAGAATAAAATATTTAAAATTTCATAAACGCTAAATTTGCACCTACCAGCATTTTTTAAAGACTTTTTAAAAAACTTATTAAAAAAGGAAAATGGTAATGAGAAAAATGAAATGAAGTCCTGGTTCTATTGTACAAAAAGCTGTAAAATATAAAACACACATACGTGACTGTATAGATGGAGTAGAAAACTCGAAGCTGACTAAGATAGATATTAATCTCCCGAAGAGAGAAATTATAATCAAGGGGGGAAATTCAGAACTTTTTACTATTTAATCTTCTGTGAAAATAATAAATAAAATAGATTTCTTTTTAAAAATATTTCTAATTCGAAATTGGCAACAATCTTTAAATTTTTTGCTTTTTCAAGCAGATCTTTATTTAATAAAATGTATTTCTTTAGCCATCAGCAATTGGAGTAATTTCAAAATCGTATGAAATATCACAAGTATTTTTTTCAAAAATAAGTATTCATTGCAAATATTTTCCCTGACAAATCAGAAAAAAATATGTTTTATTAAATTATGCGAGCACCATCTCTCCACAAAAAAAATATTTTTTTGATTTTTCAAGAGGTCCTGATTTGATTGCAGATATTCTTTTGCTGAAATAACAGCTTCGAGATTTTTATAAATATCTATCAACACCCACCCCCAATTTTAAAAACGATCGCGATGTTTCTAAAGGAGAGACTGACAAAAATGTATTTTCACAAAACCTTCTATTAAAATAACATCTTCTGTATACAGTTTATTCATTAATGAATAGTTGTTGAAAAAATATTTTCAATTGGATAATTTCCTGATTTCTGGTAATTTTTTTAAAAAACAGTTTTTAGCGTCTCTTTCTGTTTTGTTTGTTTTTTTTCATTTTGCATAAATTTATATAGTGTATTTTATTTAATCTATATTCAATATATTGAACTTTGAATTTTGTGTTCTTCGATCCACTAGCCAAATATTGAGAAATATCATGGAAATTGTAAAATCTCCGTAGAAGTTCTTGTTTTTCAACTGTAAAAACCGTTAATTATGATTGAGTGAGTTTTTAACCGTCATTCAGTATGTTGACAGAAAGGGCAACACAGGAAAAGATCAGGCGACGTTATGTCTTGTCTCTCGTTCATCTCATCTTTCCAAAGTTTAATTGAAAAAAAAAATGCATGGAAATATGAAAACTGATGGGGAAAAAACAAACTGAAGAGGGAAAATTAGCAAGCAAGACTAATATGGAAGAAATTCGATAGAGAAAAGGGGAAGAATAATTATGAATAAAAAGTAAAGAACGACATAAAAGAAAAATAAGTAAAGAATGAGGTGAATGGAGAAAAAAAAACAAGAAAGAAAGTAAGAGAGAAGGAGGAGGAGTGATAAACAGGAAGAGAGAGAAAGAGAGAGAGAGATGAAGGACCGAAAAGAATATATAGAAAAAAATGTATAGAACCGGAGGAAGGGGAAATGAAAGACTGAATGAAAGAGAATATGAATAAATGGCAGATAGAATGAAAGAAAATAATTGAAAGAAAGATTAGAAAAAATAGAAAAAGAAATAAATAAAGGAAAAAAAATTTTAAATTATGAGAGAGAATGAATGGATGACACACAATAAATGAAGGAAAATGAAAGAAAGAAATAATAAATATGAATGAAAGAATAAAAAAGAAAGAAAGAAATTAAAAGGAAAAAAGAAAGAAAGGAAAATGAAGGAAAATGAAAGAGAATGAACTAAAAGAAAGAAAAAATGAAAAAATGAAGCAATAAACAATAAAAGATTGAAAAGAAAAGGGGGATGAAATAGGAATAAAATGAGAATAAGATGAAAATTAAGAGCGAAGTTCAAATAGAAGAAATGAAGAAGGAATAGAAAATGTATAAACAGATGTAGTAACAAAGAGGACAAGGAAATTTAAAAAAAGAGAGAGAAAAATGAAAGATGAGCGGCAGAATATCGAAAAACAAAGGGAGATAATTAAGAAAAAAGACTAGAAAAAAAGCCAGTGACATGTAAAGAAAAGAAAGATATAGATGAAAACGATGAGAAAATGGCCAAGAGAGAGAAAGAATTCGAAAAGATATAGAAAAGGGCGAATATATACTATGTTAAAAAACGAAGAAAAGAATGAAAGCTCGATTGGAAATAAAAGAGAAAAAAATTTACATTAAAAACGAGTGAGAAGGAAGTAGAAGATAAAGACAAGTGTGAAAAGGCTAGAGAAGAGAGTTGCAAGCAAAAGTATTGAAAAAGAAAAAGAGCAACAAAAATTGCGACTAAAGAAAAAAAAGGTATCAGAAAAGAAACAATAAAACGAGTAAAACGATATTTTACGATATGACACTGGATTGCCATGACTGACCGACGTCCAATCAATAACAGGGACGAGGTATCACATGATTGCAATCTGAATTGCGACTTCGAAACAATTACAGGTGAAAATGAAAAAAATACCGTTCAGGTTTAGGACAGCATTTGTCACTTAAATGTGAAAGAGGAGTAAAAGTATGCAGAGTTCAATCCGTGTCGCATCAATTCAAAGTCCGCCATTCTATCCCTATATCGTTTGTCAAAACTTGTAATATTATTCATACTATTAAGTATCGAGTAATTGCTGATTTCACAAATAAATTAATTTAGCGTTTATTATAGCTACAAGACATTGTAGCCACGGCCGGAATACTGGTGACTTCTTCTTGAAACGGTCATTTTCTGTGATCGAAAAGGAAAAGCTTTTACAGATGTGCAGTAACTTTTTACAAATGTTCAGTCTATACAAGACCCAAGAGCCACTCAAGGTAGGGTCTACTGACGGATGGAGTTGTATGAACAGTTGAAGTAAGAGGTAAGAAACGCAGTTTATGAGGATATGTGTGATAGATAATATTTGACCGGAAGAAGCTAAGATTTATAGGGAAAAAAAGTACAGAACCGGAGGGAGGAGAAATGAAAGACTGAATGAAAGAGAAAGAGAAAATGAATGAATGACAGATAGAATGAAAGAAAAAATTGAAAGAAAGATTAGAAAAAGAAAAATTAGTAAAAGAAAGAAAGAAAGGAAAAAAATTAAAATTACGAAAGAGAGAATGAATGAATGAATGAATGAATGACAAAATAAACGAAAGAAAATGAAAGAAAGAAATAATAAATATGAAAGAAAGAAAGAATAAGGAAGGAAAGAAAGAAAGAAAGAAAGCAAGAAAGGAAAAGGAAAAAGAAAGAAAGGAAAAAGAAAGAAATGAAAATGAAGAAAAGAAAGAATGAAAGAGAATAAATGACTAAAAGCTAAGTGCTCGGGAAAGCAGCCTAATGGCAGTTGGTTTCGCTAATTACCTGTTCGTGGGATGAAGCTGTTCGATTGGAAATTACTTCTTACTCATTGAATACAAAGAGAATAGGGAAGATTTGTTTCAATTTGCTTGGTATGGTGAGGTTTTAGTCGTGAAGGTCTGAACTGGTGGAACTAAGTTTGTCAGAACACTTTCCAAGGAAATAGCGATAGAGCAGCGAGAGACTTGCAACGTTTCGTCTGTAGGAAAGGGGTTGCAAGGGAGAAAATAATTCATCACTCACAAGTCTGCGTAGACGCTTTTGAACTCTATCAAGGCTTGAAAGTGAGAACTGGGTAGCTTCAACCCAGACTTGATAATAGTACCCCATTTTCGGTTTGATCTGGCTCTTGTAACGGTAGAGCATAGCAGCAGGAGTCTGGTACTTACTAGAGCGGCACAAGGAACCGACCAGTGTGGCGCGTTAAAGAGAATGATTGGTTGCAGAAATGTGTCTTCTATGTCACGTGTCCCTTTAAAACGCGGACGATCAAATCTCTCCACAACCTCCTATCCTTTGTAGCGCTTAGTAACGTTTGACCGTTTCTCAAGCCTCCTATCGTCATTGATTCACACAAGTTCGTCATGTAGGTAGCCTGCATTCCCCTCTCCTTTTTTTGCTTTCGATAAGCCCTATCAGTGGCAAATTCTCTAAGCCTTCCTTCCTCATTATGTTTCCAAGACATTTAAGATGTATCTTTGTATAAGTGTCATTTTTGTTTTCTTTTTCCTTCTTTCGACTTCTTCGCTGCTTTCGCGCTCCGTCTATGATATTCCCAGCATCCTTCTGTAGAACCACATTTTTGTTGCCTCCAGTTTTCTCTTAATCAGTGAGGAGATTGTCCAACACCGACTACCATAATAAAACAAAATGGAAATTTTGGCTTATGCCTTTCTGGAAAATTCAAACTTTAAAACTGTCTCTTTCATCTCTCGTCCTGAGCATGACGATAAACTACATCCGCGTCCTGGGTAAGACGATATACTACATCCAACAGCAAGGCCTTTGATCATGAGGTTTTGAGGAGCATGGAACCACCTCTTAACTGCTGGTGTTCCCAGGTTCACCCTGACCCGGGGTGGCAGCATCTTTCACGGTCCCAGCTATGGGCAAATAGTTAACCCCCTAAAAGGGGTCAAAACACTATGAAAGTATAAAAATAGGTATTAATACCAGCAATACATTTTTGGAAAAAAAATATTACCAGCAATACATTTTGGAAAAAATATTACCAACAATACATTTTTAGAAAAAAAAAATGTTATCAACAATAAAAATCTTGTCGGCATTAAATAACCCACTGAGTTTGATATGCCGCAAAACAAAACAAACCAAGCCAAACCAATCTTTCATCTTATGTTTGATATCTACCCTTTCTGAGACAGATTATCCCGCTGTCTCAACTAGGTAGTTTTTAGAATTGTTATTTTTTTCCCTGCCCTCACAGACAATGAATTGTAAATATGGGAACTAGTTAGTATTTACATAGAGACAGTGAGGCATTATGGTGTTTGGAGTAAGAAAGGCACGTATGAATGTGTTGTTTTGGTGTATGGAATATTGTTCGTACGATTCGGTCAGTGATTCCGGCTAGCTAAGTTATAGTTAAGACAGAAGAAGAGAATCCTTTCCTCAACCCCCATTAGGCCTTGTGCCACATTTCTGTATAGCACAGAATAAATATAAAGGATTTACCCAAGGCATCTTAGCTGCCTCCTTGGACTGCCAAAACACGGAGTTTACTTTACCCAAGAGGTATATGAACGCTTTAAAATCCCTGTCTACGAACAGTGATATTACCATATCTCCTTCGGATAAAGGTGGAGGGGTCGTAGTCATGGACACCGCTGCGTACAACCAGAAAATGTTGGACTTGCTCAATGACAGAGACACGTATGAACAGATCTCTCCTCTACAGGTTTCTAAAAATCTTAAAGAATTTAATAAGTCCTATAAGAGTCTGATTCGTAATGAAGATAAGATTTGGCTTTCCCTTATTAATTACCACCCCACCATCCCTAAAATCTACGGGCTCCCCAAAACCCATAAACCTGACATTCCTCTAAGGCCCATTATTTCGGGCATAGGCTCAGCCCCTCATAACATTGCTAGGTTTCTAACTAAATTTCTCACCCCAATTCTGGGCACCATAAGTGACGCGCATGTAAAGAATTCAGGCGCTCTTCTCAAAAAGTTAAGCAATATTGACATAAGAAACAAATCCCTAGCCAGCTTAGACGTTAAATCCCTATTCACTAATGTACCTGTGGATAAATGCATTAAACGGTTAGAGAACCACCTTAAGAAAACTGATTTTAAGCTACCTATCCCCATCTCAATATGCATCAAATTATGCACCATATGCACATCTCATTGTTACTTCCAGTATAACGATATGTATTACAAACAAAAATTTGGCTTACCAATGGGTAGTCCTCTCTCTGGATTCCTAGCATGCATATTTCTAGAATTTCTTGAGTCTGGACCTTTCAAATATATAATCCCTGATGATACACATTACTTCCGTTACATCGATGACATTTTATTCATTTACCCACAGAAACATGATTTAAACAAAATCACTGATAGATTAAATAGAGTAGAACCTACTATAAAATTTACCCACGAACTTGAATCGAATAATTCTCTACCTTTTCTAGACATACTATTTACTAGAAATAATAACAAATTAGAATTCAAAGTATATCGTAAACCCACATGCAAAAACGACTATTTACATTTTTACTCTCACAATGATACTAGGACTAAGAGAGGTGTTATTATTGGATTTTACTTGAGAGCTCTTCGAATCTGTTCAGCAAAGTATTTAGATGACGAATTTAGTTATATCGAGGATACCTTCTCAAGCCTTTCGTATCCGAGACAATTAATACTCGGCGCTAAGCATAAAGCCTTGAAAATTCACAGAGTTCGTTCTTCAGTGCAAAATAACATACCTACTACTACTACTACATCTAAGGTAGGGAGAGGCACACTTTCAGCTGCCCCTGATAATCCTATTGGCCGCATATTTCTACCGAATAACCCTCGGACCGAACACATCTCCAACAATCTAAACGCGCTAAAAATTAAAACTACTTCATTACCCACTAAAACTATCCGCAGTATATTAAATAATACCAGCAGACAGCATATTACATCCGATGCTTGCGTCTATCAGGTACCATGAAGAGACTGCAACTTGAGTTATGTAGACGAGACAGGGAGGTCCTTGAAATCTCGCATTTCCAAACATAAACGAGATATTCGCCTCGGTAATTTAAGTAGTGCTTTGTGTGTACACATAGCCAAATCTGATCACAATTTTGATTTCGACTCTGTGAAGATTTTAAAATATATCCACAATAAAAACCTTAGGCAGATTTACGAGGCTGGCATGATAGCCACCTCACACACAATAAACACCAGACAAGGTTTCTTTAATATATCAACTTTTCTAGCAAGATTAATGCTTGACAAACGTACCGATAAGCTATAGTTTTAAATAGGTTCCCACCCTTTCCACTTAGGATAAAATCTCTTCCCTGGGAGCAGCTTTTCGCAGCCCCGCCCACGCGGCGCCAGCGTATCCGACTCCAAGAAAGAATACTCTGACTTTAGAATTTCAGTTTTTCTGTTTCTGACTAGTCCTGTATATATCGTCTCTTCATCTAACTTAAATCTAATATAAATATGTCTCCATTAACCATGTCCTGAAGAAGGTCTATTTGACCGAAACGTCTGACGTCGACAGAATAACAAAAACAAAATAATAAAACAGTAAACTCACATATTCGGATTTTGCTTTGTCTTTTCCACATTTTCATCATACCGTCGGATCTACATCCACAGATTTGCTTACATATATATATATATATATATATATATATATATATATATATATATATATATATATATATATATATATATATACTACACTATTGACATTATTCGGACTATTGTCCTGATCTTTGTCGACATATTTATTACATCGTTTCGGCCGTTGTACGCTCCGACCTTCTTCAGGTGTTTGGAATGTGGAACTGAACCCTTTATTTCGCTCACTGGGATAGACTGTTCTAGTTCTTTATCCACTGTGTCATGTGTCCTCAAGAACACATCGCACAGTGGATAAAGGCGTTAGTGTGAGTTCAATACCCGATTAAGACAGTGGAGAACATGGAGAGGGGAATTAACAGGAGATAACTGATAAATGACATTCATTAAAAATGGCACGTGGAACTTTCGACCATCGCAGTCATTTCCAAGAATTAATATGGTGCCTGGGTGGTAGTTAAAATTCCTTGGCTTACATCCTGGTATTCTTTGGAAAGCTGGAAGTTCGAGATAGTCTACAGTGACGTCATGTGTAACGGTTATAGGGAACATGGCCGAACAAAAATGCAATAAAAAATTTAACAGACACACCTTGTCGGTTCTTTTTAATGAAACATGTTTGGATCAATACTTAGTCTCTATACCTTGTTCATATATATATATATATATATATATATATATATATATATATATATATATATGATAAATGCGAATGTCAGTGTGTCAGTGTGTTACACTTTTTCAACTTTACTCCCAGAGGCCGTAGCCCAACATATCATACCATTTTCGAATCAGACCGACTCCGTGAGCAAATTAAAAACATTCCGGACCCGCAATCCCGAAATTTTGGATTCTCAAGTTTTCATATGTATTTCTGAATATTCATTTCATTCATCTATAAAATAAATGCGAATGTCAGAGTGGCATTGTCATACGTTTTCAATTCAATGGACACAACTCTCTAACTTTCAATAGCTCATGTTACAGAAATTTTGGATCCCCAAGTTTTTCGGCAATTTTTTACCTGATTTTTGTGACGAATTTTTTGTACGATAACAATTTTTATTACTGAGAAATACATTTGTGAAAAAACGAAATTGATTGCGAAAGTCGCCCATGAAATTAAAAATAATTGTTTGTACGGAAAGCAAGGACCTACGTACATCAAATTATCTTCAAATTATGTGGCGGCAGAAGGATTATCATTGAACTTTTAAAAGGCTAGATTAAATATTGATGCAATACTTAAATGCAGCGATCAATTTTGAGTTCTTCTGTAGTTTATTGTTGCCTATCGCATCTACTCCTTCCTACCTATTGTGATGAACACCCAATCAAGAGCCCTTTTAAGCTAGTATATATATATATATATATATATATATATATATATATATATATATATATATATATATATATTTCTGAGATGAGGTATGTACACTATTTACATTATTCGGACTATTGTCCTAATCTTTGTCGCCATATTTATGACAACCTTTCGACCATTGTACGCTCCGGCCTTCTTCAGGTGGTTGGAATGTCGAACTGATGGTCGAAAGTACTTGAACGAAACAATAACAAAATTTGAACTTCGGACATTTTTTCTACAATTACGAGCATAATACGCAAATTAGACAGACCTTGCTAGTTCTTTTTAATCAAACTTTCTTGGATATATATATATATATATATATTATAATAAAAAGAAAGAACAGTAAGATATATAATCCGGTGTCCTTATTGATATTTTTTATTTTCACAAAACAGTGCTCAATGTAAATTTACAGAGCATAAATATTATAAATAAACTGATTTAAAATATGGTTTCTTCGCTACACAGTAATAACCATGTTTCAAAAACACAAGCTAAAAACTTCAAATTTAATTATATAATTAAATTAAAAGCATTAGTTCTGTTTCATCTACAAGCGAATTTTGGAATAACTTAATTTTAAATTTACTGAATTTAAACGCACATATAAATTCATAATTTCTTGTTTCCAAGGATACAGAGAAATCCAATCATTTATACAGAGGCGGTAACGTGTTCATTTTTATTAACTATTGTTGTATCAATTATGAGTTATGTTCGAAAAAGAGGTTAAGTTTAGGGAGGGTAGGGGTGCATATTTCAATGAATTCTGACATCCGTTAAACGAATGTTGTCTGGGTTTTTTTTTATTATTAACGACAAAAAGTTTTTCGGCATTTTTTCCGTTAAATTCGTACTTGTATATTTAAAGATTCTTTCTAAAAGGGATGTTTGGGTTAGAATACGTTATATATATATATATATAAAGACAGAACAATAAGATATATAATCCGGTGTTCTTATTGATATTTTTACAAAGTAGTGCTCAATGTAAATTTACAGAGCCTTAATATATATATATATATATATATTAATATATATATATATATACATGCACATATATATATATACATGCACACACATATATATATACATGCACATATATATATACATACACATATATATATATATACACATGCACATATTATATATATATATATATATATATATATATATATATATATATATATATATATATATATATATATATGAGATAACGATATATTTTTTTCTATTTCAAGAACAATATTGTGGAAATTTTAAGGCAAAGTGGAAAAAATTTCTTGTGATGCATTTCGTTCTTTAGCTAATTGTTATGTTGGTAGGACTACGCATGCGCACAAACGAGAGATACTGGAGATTTAGAATTTCATTATTTTTATTTTTTTTATTTTTTTCCCCAATGATGGTAAGACAAAGAATTTAAATGAATCCGGTTAGATAAAAAAAAATTCTGTCTATATTTCTGAGATGATTTATTATGTACCCTATTTAAATTATTCGGACTATTGTCCTCATCTTTGTCGCCATATTTATTACAACGTTTCGGCCGTTGTACGCTCCTGCCTTCTTCAGGTGGTTGGAATGACGAACTGAACCCTTTGTTTCGCTCACTGGAGTAGACTCTTCTCAAGGACACATGACACAGTGGATAAAGACGTTAGTTAGATCCAGTGACAGGACCCAAAGTGTGTGAGTTCAATACCCGGTTAAGGCGGTGGAGAACTTGGCGAGGGGAATTAACAGGAGATAACTGACAACTGACATCCATTAAACATGGCACGTCTAATATAAATAGTGTAAAAAAAGATTCTAAAAAATTCTAAAATTCCCAGCACTCCTCATTCGTGCGCATGCGTAGTCGCACCAACATAAATTTAATCCGATGAAGTCCTGAAGGAGTAAATGCGTCACAAGTAAACACTTTCCACTTTGTCATACAATTTCCCCGATATATATATATATATATATATATATATATATATATATATATATATATATATATACATATATATATATATACATATATATATATATACATATATATATATATATATATATATATATATATATATATATATATACGCATAAGTTTTCATCAGTATCCACGTGTGTAAATGTATTATTCAGTCTGAAGGCAGGGTTAGAGCTTATCTGAAGCTATGCTATCTAAAAACATTAACTCTTCATCCTTCCAGGATGTTTTGAAGAGATCTTCATCATCTGTTTGGCCTGTCATCACAGCCAGACACCAAATACAACTTTACCTTATCACTTTCTCTCTCTATTTCTCTCATTATCAGCCCAACTATCTAACCGCCACTACCCTCCTTACACCACCACCACCCTGTATCTCATCTTGGGGTGTATTTTTAGCTGAGTAATACTTATAACGCAACTCAAAGCATCTTCTCATCTGACCGGGTTTATCAGGTATTTCTTCTCCAGGACGATCATTCGGCAAAATAAGTTACATATCTTCACAGCAGCGTGTTGGCAGGCGGTAGCTAAGCAAGTGGTGCCTTGACTGTCTTTTAGATCTTTGTCCATTTCCCATCCACGTGTGAGCAGACACTTGCAGGTGTGAGTCAGTGGCTGAACATGGAGCTTTTATCTTCCCATAGCCAAGCTAATAAACATTAAACTGTCGATCCACCAGTTCTTAACTCCAGAAAATCCGCAGAATCCTCGTGAATAGAGAATAACATTCAGGAGAGGATGGCCACACTGAGCTGCTAAGTAGTGAATTGGGCCAAATTTGAAAACTAGGTGCGTCTTAATTTTGAATTGATTTTTCTTCTCATTGGTAGCCCATGTTAGTCCAGCTGATTTTAAAAAGTAACCCCAAACGTTGTAAGTAGCATAGAAATGTTTACTCGGGTAGAAGGATATATGGAATCTGCTATGGCCAAAATGTGAGAAATCTGTTTATAAAACAAAGATGAACCCTCACTTATTATTACTATGTTGGGGATCAGTTTATGACTTAGCTGCAAACAAAAGCGACCCCCGACTTACTATTAATAGTATGTTTATGACGTGATTGTAAAACAGAAGTGATATTGATTAGGCTAAAAACAAAAGTGATCCTCGACTTACTTAGCGAGGGGGGGGGGTATGTCAGTTAGTTATGCGCCATGCGTGATACACGCTTAGGCGATCATGTGTCTTTCGATACATGACTGATGAGGCTGATTTTTTCCCGCAGTTGGTTGCCATTTCTTTCTGCGGTAGACTTTTTGCCATCCGGTCTGTCCTGTTATTTACCCATAGCTGGGGGGAAGCGGATTCATACCTTTCCCGAGTGTATTAGTACGTAAGTAAATGTAACGGATTCGACTGGAATTCGAACTCGGCTCTCCTAGTCCTCAATCCGAGCCGCTATCCATTATTCCACCGATGAATTGCTTGTAATCAGTGAAATTATGAAAGTTAAATGCCAATTTATCCGAAACATTACTGTGAAAATATTTATAGAAAAGGCAAAGGAAAGCCACGTAATGGCGGTGAAGCGGTGACTGAGGCCGAGATGCCAGGTCAGGTTCGATAACGTTGCCGATTCTTCTTTGGCTTTTGTCAAAAATCTCTAGAAACTTGTAGAAGTACCAAAACAGATACGGCAACAATATTCGATGTAATGAAGAATGATAGACTTATAAATGTGCAAGACAGATTGTAGAGAAAAAAATTATCTAGCACGACACAGTGAACCAACTTTTACTAAGAGCAGACATGATTTGATTGGGTGATTTGTTTCTTTAACCGCATATCAACGCTTTATGGGTCTTTTAATGTCGAAATTTAATTTTCTTGGGACCTGTGAAGTAATAAAAATATGCTAGGTTATTCTGCTTTCACAATTGAACGCATGGTAGATAATACTCAGTTTTTGGCTATATACATGTTTGTGAGGATATCATTACTAGAGGTGGTTATGTGTGTGCTTTATATTGTAGTTTTGTTTAAATTGTATTTTGGAATCCAGCTATATGGAGTAATGTCATGAAAGAGTTCTTTCGTGTTGGTTGGTTGGTTGATTTTGTTTAGTGGCATAGCAACATATCTATGGGTTATTTAATAACTAAATAATAAATCTAAATATTCTGAACACAATTTTAAGGCTCCAACTTAATATATTTTGAACGCAAATGTATGCCATCAACTACAAATGAAAGGTATTGTTGGTCACTTTGCTATAAAATGAATTGTTAGTAATTTTACTATAAAATATGTTGCTGGCATTTTACTATAAAAATGTATTCTTATACTTTCATAGTGTTTTGTTTTTGTTTGGGGGATCACTATTTACCCATAGCTGGGACCCTAACAGGTCCTACCACCCCGGGTCAGAATGGACCTGGAAGCAACAGAAATTAAGATGTAGCTCCTCAAAACCTCCAATCTCCCAATCAGAGGTCTAACATCAGACAACAACTTATTCAATATGTCATTCCACTTCATGTCAGTGGCAAAGAGGGAAGTTTACCAGAACAATTACTGTGAAGATATTCACAGGCAAAAGAGAAGGTGGGAAATAGACTGAAGCCGCAATGCCATGTCAGTACCAATAACGTTGCCGACTCATCTTCGGATTTGGCCGAGAATCGCTAGATCTATAGTACAAGCGCCAGACCAGATATGGCAACCATATTCAATGAAAGGACGAATGGTAGACTTATAAATGGCCAAGATATATACTAGTGAGAAAAATTGTCTAGCACGATGAAGAGAACCGGCATTCATAGCAGCAGACATAGAAATTGGCTCAATATAAATCATTCCACTTCATATCAGTGAAAAGCTTGAGACAAAAAAGCGCAATGAATTCCTCTCCTAGTCGTTCGCCTCAGCCATACTGACAGAAGAGAAAAAGGTTCAAGATGATTAATACTGACATAGTTCATTTTAATGGCATTAAAATGAACAAACCACTTCTTGCCCTAGTTAACACCAGACTGTGGAGATACTTTTCGAGGTCAGCTGTCAATTTGATTTTATCAAACCGATCAGACTTACTATTAAGGCGTAGGGCCCCTCGTGGCGGTCTAATGGTTAGCAAGCTTGTCTCGCTAAAACGATTACGACTGTGTAGTGAGTTCGATCCTCACTGGGTGCCCCCTACTTTCGGCCTTGTGCCACATCTAAGCTACGCTTGGAAAATCGCTATTAAGATAGGAATAAATAGTTGTGTTATGAGTATAGATAACATGATGACATCGGGGAAGTCGATGACAATAAGGAACAACGTGGTTCCAAGAATAGAGCCCTGAGAAACGCCCGCGTTCATATAAAAAAAGATCTAGAGAAGTGGCCATTCAAGACAACTTTCATTACGCAATTTGATCAAAAAGTTGAATCAGTTCAAAGAAAGAAACACCATAACCCCTCAACTTGTGGAGAAGATCAGAAAGTCAAACCATGGCAAACACCTTCGAGATATCTATAGCAACAGCTCGAACTTCGATATTCTTATCTAAAGCTTGACAAATTCTTTCAGCATTAACAACACATCGGCGATTGACCTAAAGAAGTCAACGCTATATTGTTTGCTTGGAAGAAAACCATGCGAGGTTAAATGCTTAACAAATTCGGAGTTGATTAGAACCTGTAGTACATTGCTAAAAAGAGGCAGAAGACTAACAAGTCGATAGTCCGAAGAATCATAAAAACAGGAACTACAGAAAAAGATTCCCAACAATCTGGAAAGTAAGAAGTAGCCAGTTATCTATTGTAGAGAGACCTGGGGCCAGATTAGGGGTACATTGCTTAAGGACAATTTCAGGGATACTAGCGAGTCCACATGTTTTATGGGGGTCAGGTTTGGAGATCACAACAGAGACCGTGGATGGAGTTATATGCATAATACATATCAGAGGCACAGTTCTAAGTGGAAAGTCAGGCAAAGGTACTCCGAATTAGTCGAGAGTAAAATTGCAAGAGAATTTACGAGCCAAGCATCCTGCTTTATCGACAGATGATAGCACTTCAAATTGACTGAGGAGAGGAGGGATTGCTGACTTTCCCTTATTTAACACCTCCAACGCCAGTGCCAAATTTGTGACAGGCTATCCGCTGCTTCACAATATCAGCGAACAACGACTTTGTCTCTTTGAGGACATGTGTGCACTTATTACGAGCGGACACATAAACAGCTTCTGTTGTGATCAGAGCCATCACGTTGGTATATCTGGAAAATGTGATTACTGTGGGCTATAGCGGCTGAACAGGAAGGTATAAACCAAGGAGTCGTACAATGCCTCTTGCTCTAAAAAAAAATATATGTAATTAGCTTTATATGTAGATTAATCGTAGCAGATTTGTTAGGATTTAGAGTTAAAATGACTGGCGTGAGTATTATTATCCCTTTCTTAAACGGTGTCGTTTTTTAAACAAATCACAAACCCAAATTCTAAACAACTTCCTTTAATGTTGCTATGCTTAATTTATTTATTCACTTACTTATATATAGAGCTGATGGGAGGATCTCTTGTCTCTCAGAATCTAAGATACGCTCATGCCCAATCTATAATACGCCGTCCCCGCTACACTCTACTTTATCTCAATTGTCATAAGGTATTATTCATATAAAATAAAAATTCACGGATTTAGTCTATTCGTTGGCCAAGCCAAAAAAAAAAAATCTGTTGTAGCGCTTTTATCTTGAGTAGACACGCAAAAGGAACTATTATATGAGAAAGTAACAATTCTGCCGCGTTTGTTTGCATTATAGTCACATAACAATCAGATATGAATGCAATAATTCTGTCACATTCATTTACATTCTATTATAAGCCTGTTTACTCGTATCGTCCCCCCCCCCAAAAAAAAAATTAAGGCTGTATTTAAATAATTTCGTAATTACATTGGTTATTCATTCTTTATGAGTTATCTAATATCTTTTTATCTATACCAGTGCTTCTCAACTTTTTTCAGCCCATGGACCATTTTTTTCTTCAAAAAATTCAAATGGACCACTCCTACTTTTACTTTTAGGCTGTTCAATTTTCACACTAAAATACTCAATGAAAAGACTATTTATTATTATTATATTTAGTCACTAGCTGAATGGACTAAGACTGAATGACATCATCAAAATTGATATCCTGTGTTTATCTTTGTTTACCAAAATTAATATAGGAAAACTAGAAAAATTGAAAATAAATACAATGTATCTAAATACAAATTAGAGACATGTCATAATAGATCATTCCATGTTAAATAAATCGACACTCTTTTGCCACAATTTTTAACATCAACTTGAAAAATTTCTCGTTAAATGATGAATAATTTGAACGCATTCAACATTATAGGTAACAAAAATAGTGGATTATTTATCGTGTATTTTCGAGACTTAGCCTGAGCAAAACAAATCCACGGATTTGGACAAAAAAATAAATATTCCAGAATGACGTCAAAATCCATGAAAGTTTTTCATCTTTAATAGTCACTTTAATTTACACTATTTACATTCTTCGGGCTGTTGTCCTCATCGTTTTTACCATATTCACGACGTTTCAGTCGTTATACACTCCGGCCTTCTTCAGGTGATTGGAATTTCGAACTGAACCTTTTATTTCCCCCACCGTCCGACTGCCTCAGTTGTCCTTGACACATGGCCCGGTGGATAAAAGCGTTGGTTGGATTCTGTGAATTAACCCAAAGAGTTGTGAGTTCAATAACTGGCTAATACAGTGGTGAACAAAAACCTAGAGAGATGAGTTAAGGGGAGATAACAGATATCCGGAAGAGGCATGTTACGTGGAACTAGAACAATCTACCCTAATGAATGAAATAAAGGGTTCAGTTCGAAATTCGAATCACATGAAGAAGGCCGGAGCGTACAATGACCGAAACGTCATTAAAAATGAGAACAACAGTCCGAAGAATGTAAATAGGGTAAATAATTACAATACCACATCTCAGAAATATAGTCAGCTTAATTTGTAACGTATATAACGTATACGTAGGTAGAAAAAAGCAAATGTTAATAAGATAGCGAGGGTCACAGGCATGGGTACTCTCCTATAGTGGTGGGGGGATAGTACACACCGGCCCTACTTACACATTAACAGTAAAAATAAAAATAAAAACTTTCCGGGGTATTTAGTTCACTTTCTATTGGTTACAAGATCCGCAAGTAATTCACCGTACAGCCACGGTTACTTTATTTTAATTTATTTATTTAGTATCCGGATTAATTTCTCAATCATTTTTTACCCGCTATGGGAGAAATTTTCATTTATAAGTAAAAAAAAAAGAAAAAAAAAAGAAAGAAGAATCCTTGAAATTTTACTACCGGTTCATAGAGATTCCCCTTGAGAAAACATGCCAGCATCTCACTTTTTCCCCTTAAAAGCTTTTTCCGTGCACTTCGATTTGATAAACGATACATTTTCAAACGAGATTCGACGTACAAATAAAAATAAATAAGTTGCTTTTGCTTTTAAAAATGAAAGATTAGAAGAACCTATATAAAAAAAAGTCACTTGGCCTTAAAGTCAAACCTTATGAAGAATACAACAGAAACAGCTGCTGCTTTTAGCGACAGACATTGATTCTAGTGAAGGTCTGCCTAGTGGCCAAGATAGTTGTGTATTCACGACTGGGACCAAAAGTGCTCAGGTTAATAAAAACTAGAACTTCGAATGTGGATTCTCAAGGAAAGTCGATTTCAAATTCCGAACTCGTCTGTTGAGTTCACTTTGCACAAGTATCCTTGCGAAAGGGATAAATTTATCTCTTCCCCCGCCAGCTATTCTTCTTTTATGTGTCGTTTCCCTTTGTGGCGCGGGCGATCATAGCTCTCCACAACTTCCTGTCTTTTGTTACTCTAATCGGCGTCTTACTCTTTGCTCTTCGAACTACCATCCGTTCATCCAAACTCATCAGGTTAAGTCCTCTTTCCATTGTATCCCAGAAATTGCAACTGTCACTTTCTGATTTTAAGTATAACTGTCTTAGTTGCTATTTCCGTTAAAACGCCATCATTGTTCCCGTCTTCTACGAATGATGCTCTCCGCATTCTTCTGTAGGGCCCCATTTTTGTCGCTTAGAGTCTTTTCTTCATCTGAAAGGAAATTGTATTAAATAAATAGAAGATGAATTGATTCCCTAGCCTTGGCTGGAAACCAGACAATGAAAATAAAACTGAATTCCAAACCTTAGAAAAGGCAACGGGAATCAATTCTACTATCTTTCCCAAGAGGCCATGGTGAATCACAGAGAATAAATAAAAGGAATCTGTGGAGAAAGCAACGGGAAACCATTCTACTATCTTTCCTAAGAGGGTATGGCAAATCACAAAGAATAAATAAAAGGAATCTGTAGAGAAGGCACCGGGAAACCATTCTACTATCTTTCCCAAGAGGACATTGAAAATCTCAGAGCATAAAGAATACGAATCTGTGGAGACTCATGCGTCATCTACGTCCTGAAGGGATATGGCATTAAAAATATTTTTTAAAAAAAGAATGCACTAAGGAACACTGGGGGTTTATCGCAATTATGAAAACATAGTTTATTTACATGTCGTCTGCTTTAAAAATGACATTCACAAACACATACAGACTCGTACATTCTTTCACGTGTGCATACATACGCACGTGCGCGCACGCATGCGTACTACTACAAGGATGGCTTATTAAACAGAACGGACAGAGCCATTTGTTGAGTTTCTCCTGGTGTTGACCCAGTCGTTCGATGCCGGGTGGAAACTTGTAAAGGAACTTGCGTGTAATATTCTGGGTATTTTCGATCACAGTTGGTCATTTTCAGTTAAAGAACGCAGAAACTAATATGCTGGTATTACGCGTATGCTCTTAATGGCCCGGAATTTGAAATGGGCGTGGTTCACATGCCACCATCACTAACATCTTTTTTATTCATTTCACTCTAAGCAAGGAAATAAAGCCACTAAGACACGATAGGTTTACTGAGTATGAAAGAACACGAAAAAAAAGAAAAACTTTTTTAAGGAGAAAAAACGATAAAAGAACAGAAAATTAAATAGATAGAAATAACAATTGACATTGCATTTAAATTTTTAAAGATCAAAGTTGGCTGGAAAGCAAGACGCCGGAAGAGAGTTCCACAAGCGAGAAGAAAATATTAGCATGGAAATCACAGTTACATCTAGCCATTTCAACTGTAAAATGAATGAGACCTAACTGTCAATCTAGTATTGCGCTTAAATTCATAAAATCTACGTACCTATGAGGATAGCTCATGAGAACAATTACCATGAAAATATTTTTTTAAAAAAAGGTACAGGGAAGCTACGTTTTAATATTTGATACAATCCTTCAAATCTATAAATCAACCATCCGTCCTTGCATGCAATATTGCAGTCATATATGGTCTGGTGCTCTCGCTGTACGTCTCGAAGTCCTTGACAAAATTCAGAGACGAATATGCAAGAGTATAGGTCCTGATCCGGCATCTAGTCTACAATCACTATCCCACAGACGTACTGTGGCCTCCCTCTGTCTCTTCTACAAATATTTTCACGGCAACTGTTCCGACGCGCTACTTTCGCTGGTTCCCGCAATACATGAATTCAAACGTGCTACGAGGCTGGCATCTCGGTCTCACTCTTTCACTGTCAAAACGGTTAAATGTAACCGTCTCTTCTTCTCAAACAGCTTCTTCTCCCTCGTGTCCCGTCTGTGGATCTCCCTTCTCCTTAATTGCTTCCCCGATGACGATAATCTCCAAATATTCAAGTGTAATGTCAATCGACATCTGGCACCCTGAGCTTGTTCCCCGTCCTTCTCTGTATCTTTTCCTCAAACACGCCTCTTTACTCTTGTTCTCAATCCTCTGTAACCACTTGCGTGCTAGCGGCACTCCCACCTTTTTTTGTGTGTGTGAATTGCCTTAAAAAAATCTCGGCGAGAACATGTTAAAATACCTTTAAACTGAAACATCATTTTAGTCACGTAACGCTAAGATTTGTTCAACCACCACGGCATGTGAACATCAGTAAACTCGAGCAGAATTCAAACTCTGATTTCCATGAATGCAGGGAGAAATGGATCCATGCCTTTCCTAAAAAGCATTACCGTCCTGGGTAAGACGATAATCTACATCCGCGTCCTGGGTAAGACGATAAACTACGTCCGCGTCCTGGGTATGACGATAAACTAGATCCGCGTCCAGGGTATGATGATAAACTACATCCGCGTCCTGGGTATGATGATAGACTACATCCGCGTCCTGGGTATGATGATAGACTACATCCGCGTCCTGGATAAGACGATAAACTACGCCTAACAGCAAGGCCTCTGATCAGGAGGTTTTGAAGAGCGTGGAACCACCAATTGATTGCTGGTGTTCCCAGATCCACCCTGACCCAGGGTGGTAGCACCTGTTAGGGTCCCAGCTATGGGCAAATAGTTAACCCTCAAACTGTGGTCAAAACACTATGAAAGTGTAAAAATATGTTTTAATACCAGAAATACTTTGTAAAAAAAAAAAAATTACCAACAATACATTTTTGAAGAAAAAAAAATATTACTAGCTATACATTTTTAAGGAAAATTTTATCAGAAATAGATTTTTGAAAAAATATTACCAGCAATACAAATTGTCGGCATTAAATAACCCATTGAGGTGTTGATATGCCGTAAAACAAAAGAAACCAAACCTCAAGAGCATTAAGGCCAAGTGAATATGAAGAAGTCTCAGCCGAAATTCGAACACCTTTACCGATTCCGTCGTAATGTATCGATAAGAATGGCGCTGTCAAAGTTCACACGATGAAAATTCACTTATTGAACGGATGCACACGCGCATGCGTGTTTACATTTGAGAATGAATATAAACGTGGAGGGCCTAGTAACTGAGAACAAATAATGAAGAAAAGCGAAAGTATTTTCAGAAACATTTGTATACATGTTCAACTTAGGGAAAGATAAAAAAGAATGCCTTCTTGGTCGGGCCGACAACCTTTCAGCACACGTTCGTGTATCCAGTGTACGATAATATCAAATAATGGTGGTGTGGTGATAAGTAATCTTTCCAATTATAGGTTTGTATTTCATTCATTGCACAACCCAAATGAGATGCCTTATCTGTTTTTATATATAGATTTTCATCAACATATAATGTTTCAGCGATGCCAACCTAACCCTCACCACCATTATGACTGCTGCTCTTTCGGCCATTTTGTTTAAATTGGTCGTATCGCTTGATTTTGTTAGGAAAGAAGTGTGAACAATTTCGTTTAATCAGACCGAAAAAAATGCGACACGATGATCGTACATATACACTGGATATGCACATAGAATACGTGTTCAGAAATATTTAGTTTCATCATGAATATATTTCGCGCGCTTTCTTTTTAAGCTCTAACCCCTTTTAGATTAATATTGGCGATATTAAACTTGGCTATATATGGCCGCCAATAAAACCTTCATCGAATAATATCTCTGAAATCAAGTACAGTTCCGGTGTCGAAAGATCATCACCATTAACCCAGAACACTACTTCAGCAATTTATGATACCACCATACTTAGAGACGTACACATACACACGCGCGCACACACACACACACAAATACAGACACACACACACACACACACACGCATATATATATATATATATATATATATATATATATATATATATATATATATACATTTTTTAATCGGTATCACCCCAGGCAAGGCAGTAAAGCCACTAACACACAATGGGATAATGAACGAGAACAGAAAAGTGCTATCAGGAGGACAATAGATAACGAGTGACATTACATTTTCATCTTTTCAGATTAAAGTTGGCTGGAAAGCATGGAGCCGAAAGAGACTTCCACATGCGAGAAGTGAGATATATATAAGCTTTAAAAAAATGAAACTTATTATATTGATATACGTTTTCTATTTGTTCTTTATTTTATCATCCTGTCGGATTCTGATCCACATTTGATCTGCATTTAATTTTTAATTTTTTATATATACGTGTGTGTGTGTGTGTGTGTGTGTGTGGTGTGTGTGTGTATGTGTGTGTGTGTGTGTGTGTGTGTGTGTGTGTGTGTGTGTGTGTGCGTGTGCGCGCGTGTGTGTGTGTACTAATAATAAATATTCATTTTGTTCCTAGCCGTTTAGTACAAGTCTGAGTTTCATGCACGTGTCAATCCTCAGTCAGAAAAAATCCGTGCTTGACGATTGACACGTGCATGAATGTCCATGAGTTGTACTTCACGATCAGTAACAAAATGTATATCTATTATTAGTACATGTATATTGACGGCCCAAGTGAAATGGCGACAAACAGCAACTAAATATTAAGATGAAAATAAATACACATCAACATTAATAAAAATAATGGTGGACAATGTTTCATCTAATGAATCAAAATATTAAATTAAATAATACTAATAGTACTGATGCAACTATCTAATCCACCAATAAGGTCTCTCTAGTTGTTATATCCTGTTATAGCTTACTTCTGGCACATGGACACGTATATGAGACACCCAGTGTGGTACAAACTCACAACTCAATAGTAATGATACGAGAACACCTCAAGAACAATTACACGACGCGTAGACATTTTATTGTATGGGGAAGCGACTGTGCGTGCGAATGCGCGTACGTGTGCATGCACGTGCGTGCACGCGCGTTCGGATGTATATATGCAAATAATTATAAATAAGTAAATAAAATAAAAAATATTTTTAAAAAAGCCTTTCCTCAAAGGTTTTTTGCCTAAATAGGGAAAATGAGACTAACCCACTCTCACCCCCGGAATAAACGGCCTTCTTTCTCATTACTAAAACAAATGAAAACACAAAACCTTTCAATTAATTGTAAAGCCTAATCTTAGCGGTCAGTCTAGCGAATAACACATTTTAAAACTAAAATTTAAATTAACACAACTAAAAACTCGGAAGTCATTTGAAATTTTATTTTAAAATCACGTTTCTTTTCCGCAATGTGACAATATTCATATATTTACTTATTAAACATAGGTTTTATTTCTCGATGACGTATATTTAATATGGCACAGTGTATTTTTCCAATTTATTCAGAATCAAAATAAGAATTTCTGTTAATGTGCTACTTACCAGGTATAAAGAGATAAAAATATTCTGCATTCTAGTGCCTCCATAGCTCAGTGGTTAGAGCACTGGTCTTGTAAACCAGGGGTCGTGAGTTCGATCCTCACTGGGGGCTGGGGTTTTTTTTTTTCCAAATTCGTCCCCCCCCTTCGCTGTTAAATACTTTCGATATTAATACTCTGGATAATGTTCGATATTAATTTCAATTATTTTTCAAGTGTTCATTTAAAATCGAAAAGTCCGTTATTTTACATCCTTAACTGAACATTTGTCGTGTATTTTGTTTGTGTTTAAATTATTTAGCGTTTGTGTCTCTATTGTGTTTTTTTATTTATTGAGCAGTTGAAGAGCGTATCAACCCAGAGTAGAATTACTTAAAAAGCATCATTAACTAGTCATAAACTAAGAATTGGAAATATGAGAAGAAGAAAAAAGTAATTCAATAAATAACATTCTACTAGTCTCTCTAAACGGACTTGTAAAACAAAGCAGACAGCGGAGAATCGTGGAGGGAAAAAAACACTTAAACATTGTGCGACACAACCCGGTAGCGGCTTTCGTGGTCGAAGTGATTAAGCTTCAATTGTCTATTACGCATCGTTTTTATAATGTAGATTGTGGGTTCAAATCTCTAAAAAAAAAAAATAATAATTCTTTTTCGCTGTTTGCTTCACCGATCAAACTTGTATCAACTCAGTGTGTCATGATTTAGTATGTATCTTCACAGAAACACGAGACGTAAGGTTTAATGAATTTAAAGAAAGGAAAAATCTTAGTTTTAATTTCAAGCTGATAGATTAAATTTAATATTTCCAATAAGCAAAATACTTTGTTGTATTTCAAAATGAATTTTAAGGTGGTATTTTTTAAATCGCTAAAAATCGCTGATTTTAGCACAATTTTTTAGCCATCTGTCAACAAAATGTCTTTCTTTTTATTAAAAAATCTTTCAAAAATAAAATATAATTTTCTTTAAACTTTATTTGAGGAAGATTAGCTGATTTAAGTTTAATTAATCTGATTTGAAATAAATATTACTTATCGATACGTTTATTCACACACAAAAAATATTCAAAATTCTTTTTAAAATACTGGGGATCGCTGAATTATAGAAAGCTTTTCATTTACGATTAGTAAATATACAGTTTTTATTTAATAGTACAAATTAATACAGAAATTTAAAACTTTTTCTTATCCGTGATCAGTGGCGATTCTACGTGGGGGGGGGGGGGAGAAGGGGCCATTGCCCACCCCCAGAATTTGGGCTGGCTCTTCGGTTGCTCCACCCACATACTTTTCTAAGTTTTGTAGAGGAAAAAAATCAGAGCAGACAAATTACACTGTTCTGCTAGTATTGGTGTTAGTATTAACTCTTTGATTTTGTTTTGAAGTTAACCTTTCTTGTGGTCCAACAGCTTGAAAGTGGAAAAGAAGGCAAGAATAGATTAGAACTCCACTACTATGAATGAAAAGTAATTCCGTTTAATTTAGTGAAGTAACATACTTATACTAAAACTCATTACTAAGTTGTGTATACGATAGTGGTGTAGTATGAAAATAAAGACGCTGCTTGAATTTGCCCCCCTCCTCCGCAAAAAAATCTCTCCCCGCCAAATGCCCCCCACTTTCAGAGTTCCAGAATTGCTACTGTTCATGATATATCTTATCTTTTTCTGTCACCGATATATCTTATTCGTAAAAGCAATTAAAAGCTTTTCTAATTAATGTCTTAGTTTTATAGCATTTTTTTATTTCACGATTCAGAGCAGATTTTCGATAACTGGGGTTCCATTTTTATAAAAAATTTGATTATTTAAATTCTCCAACGTGTTTTACGTATAGCTCATATAAATATTAAGCAATACAAAAACTAATTTCTTGAAATTTCATAAGTAAGATGTAAAAAAATGTTTTTACCAAGATTTTTTTAAAAGAAACTGAAAAAAAAAATTTAATTTATTTGTCAATAAGTCCTGAAAGTTTCATTAAAATTCGACAATTATTTGTTTCTTTGAAGGATTTCCAAATAATTTTTTTTTCACCGCAAAAGAGACGCTAAAATTTCCTAAACTAATCTTTACACACACACACACACACACACACACACACACACACACACACCACCACCACCACCACCACCACCACCACCACCTCAACCACCAGCTTACTCAGGGAAAACAAGATTTTTAATCAACATTTTGAACGTTCGAAAGAGGAACAAAAAAATATAATTTAATAATCAAAAAATCCTTTGCTCTTTCCTCTTAATAACATAAGGATTTTGACGATAAACATTTTGTTTTTATTAAGTTTGGGGCATTTTTTCATCATGGTATGTTCATGTTTTAACGAATCTTCTGTAGAGGTACATTCTTATAACTCAAAAACTTCCTAATAGCAGTTCGTGTGAAAACTCATGATAAAATTTAAGATAGAAGTTTATCTATCTATTGCCCGTCATCAGCAACCAGATCGGTGAGTATCGTTACAATAATAACGATTGTTATTAATCGATTTCATGACGCTAAAAAAATCAAGTGCCATCTGTAATACGCTTCGGTGATCATGTCTCTTTCGATTCATGACTGACGAGGCAGATTTCTCACCGTAGACTGCCGTTTCTTTCTGCGGTAGACTGGTTGCCAACCACGGCAGTGGGACACAGGAACGCCGAAAGAGAGACACGAATTACGTAAACTGTGCGAACAAAGAGAAGACACACTACTACTACTACTACTACTACTACTACTACTACTACTCATTCAGTTAAGTGTCATCCGTGAACACGCTTCGGCGGTCATTGCTCTTTCTGTTCATGACTGACGAGGCAGAAGATTTTCCCGCGGTAGGTTGACGTTTCTTTCTGTAGTAGACAGGTTACCAATCAAGGCTTGTGGGGAAAATGAAATAAAATCAACAAATAAAATAATAATAATGGACCCCCCACCCAAAAAAAAAGAAAAAAATACATTTTTCCTATGATGTTAGTAATAAAGGAACCAGAAATTTCATTACTCCACTTAGCTTCGCCAAACGTCCGTTAGGTGGCACTGTTTAAAAAGACAAACTTCCCTTCCTCTTTCTCTTTCTCCCCTTGCTCCAAGATATAGCAGTACGCAGATAAAGAGAAACGTCTCCTTTTCGCCAGTCGACTGACGGATGAAGTAAGTACTACATTTACTTTGATCATTACAACTCAGCGCAAGGCTGACGAGCTCGACTAATATAACCATCCTTATCATGACTTACTCTAACCAACTTCTGAACAAAAAAAAAACACCCCTTTTAAAAGGGATCAGAAAAAGAAATTCTCTCCCATTTCATAATACATAGCATTCGGGGATTTTTTCCGACCCTCCAACGATGAAGTACAAACTTTACTTTGGTCATTCCAACTCAATGCAAGGCTGACTTGAGTTCGGCCATTATAACCATGCTTATCATTATTTATTATTACTTATCATTACTTACCCTAACTTACTTCTGGACCAGAAAACGAATATATCCAAGCGACACTGAGAACTTTGTTTCCCTACAGTTTTTTTTCCATATACATATATATATATATATATATATATATATATATATATATATATATATATATATATATATATATATATGTATGTGTGTGTGTGTGTGTGTCGTTGTGTGTGTGTTGTGTGTGTCTCTTTGTGTGTGTGTATTTGAGCAGCAATCCTTCTTTTATACAAATTTCATTAAAGACGACTGACAAGGTTATATGATTAAGCTTTTCAGTCGGGTTTCGATCCTAGCTAGAGGCAACCGGACGTCTAGCCACACTGAAGCGCTGTGATACAGCGAAACAGTCTGTCTGTGGATTACATTTATATAGGTTCCTGAAAAATTAATTTCGGTTGAGCTCTCTGGGGAAGGAAGTGTAGGTTTGTAAACAGTGACTATTAAGGCTGATATAGCAAGACTCTTCGGTTAAGCGAATTGAGTCCTGTCCGTCATTGTGTGTTTATCTAAAAATAAATACGCTAAAATTCACCTTCATCCCTGCCGTGCGCCGACGGCTTTGTGGTAGAATTTCCGACTGACGCCAATTCAGTCGGGTTTCGATCCTAGCTAGAGGCAACCGGACGTCTAGCCACACCGAAGAACTGTGATACAGCAAAACAGTCTGTCTGTGGATGACATTAATATATATATATATATATATATATATATATATATATATATATATATATATAATGAGTAAACGCATAAAATTTGCAAAAAATAAACGCACAAAAGTGCTCAATGTACTCAGGTAATGACCAATCATAATTAATTTGTATAAAATTGCACATCTGAAATTGGGTTTGCGATATGTTTATGGACAACGTATTATTATTTTATTATTCATATATGCATTTGAAAAAGGAATTCTGATCTTCTGTTAAGGACTTCCTGGAAAAAGTATCGTATTACTATCGCTATTTTTAATTACTTTCCTTCTCCGTATGCATTGGGTAAATAGTTATGTTAATTCTTTGTGGAAATCTTCTGCATATTTAAAAGGTCTGTTACTATGCCATCCCATCTTCGCCTGGTTCTTCTCAGCTGTTTCCATTTTCAAGAGCAATCATAATTTAGATTATGAATATGAATATCGCGAATAACTCCTGGGGTAAATTATTGATGGTATTTTTATATTTTCGAAGCATACAGGTTTATATAGTATTATAAACATTTTTCCTTATATTTATTAATTTCCTCGTTATGTTTTTCAACGTAAGCAGTTGTCCTTTATCTATCGTGCACATACGTAAATATCAGTCGCAGATGTTCGACATCTTAAAAGAATTTTTTAACAAAGCCTCAAATTATTAATCAAGGGCATTAAAACGCGATGATTTTTCGACAAAACTAACATTCACAAAACTAATATTCACACCAAACAAAACAGAAAAATGATTTGCCCACCATACAATAAAAATGTAAAAGTAAATATAAATAATATATTCATCAAACCCATCGACAAATACGCCAAAATGAAGTAAACTGCTAAAATATTCAGCAGAAATACACCCATGTTCAAATTAATTGAAACAACCGCTTTAGTTTCCTTTCTTTCATCATACGATCAGTTTTAGACCCACTGGTGCGACAGAATGTAATCGATTTCTATTTTTCCTCAGATTAGGTCATTTGCAGTGATGTACAGTAATATGAATCTATTTTCGGGGTGTATGATGAACTTTGTTTGGCCTTGAAAAATATTGCGTCATCCGCGAATGCATCAAATTTTTATCACGCCCAGACACTATTGTCTCGACTGTCGATTAGTTGTCCTACGAACATTGTCTGCGATGGACATTACTCCAAGAAAGCATACGAAATTTGTAACGCTGCACGAACACACTGGCAAGCCTTACCAGCGAACAAATCAAAGTGCTATAGAAACATGACCCAGTGAACATGTTAGTACTTCGTGTGTCCATTCCACGAAGTCGTCCCTTGCAGATTGAACACCGATTCTCGATTGGATTTAAATCAGGAGAGTTTCCGGGCCAGTCTATATTAGATCGACTAGAAATCGCTTTCTTCTACAAATAGTGCATTATAACTGTATTGACTTAACGAAAATCACGCTACGATGTGCCGTTTTTGATGTTTTATGGTAACACATCGAAATATAAAAATTGGATCATTATAGAGTTTAGACCATTTTTGTTTATTTTCTTGATGCATTTTGACATTGAATTTTGATATATTTTCTTCTTTTTTTTCATTATTTTAAATTTTATATCGAACTTTGAATTCTGAAGCCTTTCCATTCCGCTTAGCGAATTACTACATAAGGACAAATGGTGAAAAATGTAGCGAAGAAGATTGTGTTGCGCCAGTCTTTTAAGTGAATATGTCCTGTCTGTCTACCTTGAAAATTAGGATCCGAAATCTTGACTATTTACATTGGTTCGAATTCGACCTCTGGTACCGACGAAAAAAAAAACTAGTTTAACTACGTTGCAGGGCACAAACGCACTTTGATAGTAGTTGGCCGCTGTGCTTCGCTTCTTCTAATAATAATGTTATCTGGAGAGATCTTTTCAAAGACGTGGCGATGGAACTCCCAAGAACAATTATGCTTTTATCAGTAGCATCTCAGAGTATAGTACTACTGAAGATGACGAAGATAATGAAGAAAGATACTGAAGATTAGAAAAAAAAATCAGTGTCATTTGGTCACGACCCAGAAAAGAATTCTCGAATGAATAATGATAATAATTATTGTAATAAAAGAACGAGTATTCATTTTCATATATATTAATCTTTATATGTTCTTTCTGCTAAAAATATTCACTAAATTCTCACCATACTTTCGACCACAATTCCGGTCAGTTCCTATTCATTAATTACAAAAAATAAAATATCTCTCTCCAGTAACGCTTAATTGTTGAATGATCACGGTAACCTCCGGCAGTCAAGCGACAAACTGACACGGCTGCTATTCGATAAAGTGAGTATACGCCCGTCATTTGCACAAATTTCTTGTTACTTTGCTTATCTAATTGTCAAAAAAAAAAGAAGAAAGAAAGACATTCTAAGAAAATGGTTACTGCAGAGAGAAATTTGTGATAAACGCTGGATTACGGGCGATTTTTTCAACTGAACATCTGTCTAGTAATAAACCGAGGTTTCTTTTACTATTTTAAATCATTTCACCCCCAAGCAAGACAATAAGTCCGCTAAGATGCAAGGGGTTACTGAGTGTGAAAGAATATCAGAAAAAGAAAAACATTATTAAGGAGAGAGAACAATAAAAGAACTGAAATTAAAAAGAGAGAAGATAACAACATTCCATTAAAACTTTTAAAGATCACAGTTGACTGGAAAGTAGGAAGCAGGAAAAGAGTTCCACAAGCGATAAATCTGAGTGAAGAAACTATTAGCATAGAACTTACGGTTACATCTAGCCATTTCGACTGTAAAATGATAAGAGCTTGCCGCCAATCAGTGCATAAATTCATAAAGTCTACATACCATAGATGAAAGTTCATCAGAACAATTACCATGAAAATATTTATAGAAAAGGCACAAGAGAGCTACATTACGGTGTTAGGAAAGTGACTGAAGCCGAGATGCCAGATCAGGTCCAATAACATTGCAGATTCTTCTTTGTATTTTATTAGAAAGAAATTTCTGTCCGTAATTAAGTTAACGTAACTAGTCTGGAGGCACGGTGGAGTAATGGATAGCGGCTTGGATAGCTGAGTTCGAATTCCAGTCGAATCCATTACATTAACTTACGTGCTAATACCCTTGGAAAAGGTATAAATCCTCTTCTTCTCCCCCCCCCCAGCTATGGGTAAATAACAGGACAGACCGGATTCTATAGCCTAAGATGGCAACTGGTCTACCGCAGAAAGAAATAGCAACCTACTGATGGAAAAAAATTTGCCTCATCTGCCTAAACGCGTATAACTGAATCAGTCTTTAAGATTCAGTGAGTTTACTCTTTTACTGCAAGTCATAAAGAAATTAATTCTCTCAATCAAAATGGGTTTAAATTCTAACAGTGTAAATTCTAACTAATCATTTTATTATCTAAACTTCAGCCTTGGAGTAAAACTTCTGACTGATTTGTTTTTTACGGTCTATCAACATTTTGCAGGTTATTTGAAGCCAGAAAGTATCTTTAGATTCTAAGGATGTGGCACAAGGCCGATTTTTATGTGGGGCGATAGAGGCCCGTAGGCTCGGGCAAAAATTACTCGTAGACCCGGCATACTCGGTGTCGAGTTTGTCTACCACCCCAGACGAGACTCTACACTTCGGCAAAGCCTCGTCTGGATTCCACTCTGTCCAAAAGCAGAGAGTTCGACGTCTTGAGATTGCCCAAGCCTAAGCTGGAAAACAAGTGGTATTTACTCGAGCTTTCCACTGAGTGGTATGTGACACAAGGCCGGCTTTAAGTGGATCTTTACGAGCCCGTATACTCGGGGTCGGGTTTGTCTACCTCCCCAGGCCCGACTCTGCTCTTCGGCAAAGCCTCGTCTGGGTTGCTCCCTGCCCGAAGGCAGAGATGTCGACAATCAAAGCAATCCAAACTCACAGGGCTGACGCACACTGAAGCTGGAAAGCACCCCCTCCCGCCCTGAGTCCAACACCATAGATGCTTATATTCCTACTGGAACAGTCCATTTAATAGAGGTGCATCGGTTCTTTGTATACTGATGGTTATCAATCCGTTCCCTACAACAGCGACAAAACAGAAGCGCGACAAGCGATCATTTTTTCGCCATGTCTGGTAAAAACATGCAATGATAACAACAAAAAATTGCAATATGAGCACTGGTAAAAATGGTTGCTGAAGACATTTATAATACCCAGAAATTCATACATGGCACAGTAGATAAAGGCGTTGGTTAGATCCAGTGACAGGACCCAAAGAGTGTGATTTCAATACCCGGTTAAGGCGGTTAGGAGGCACGGTGGAGTAATGGATAACTTGGATTGAGGAATCGGAGAGCCAAGTTCGAATTCCAGTCGATTCCATTACATTCACTTACGTGCTAATACCCTTGGGAAAGGTGTGAATCCTCTTCTTCTCCCTCCAACTATGGGTAAATAGCAGGACAGACTGGGTTCTATAGCCTTGGATGGCAACTGGTCTAGGAGAAGGACAACTCTGAATTCAAAACCTGCGGAGGGTCGTTTGGGGACCTTGTGGCATCCGTTGCACCAGGTCCCTGTATTCGTCCCTCCAAAAAGTGTGGATGGCCCTGCACAAAGCCTTCACCACTATAATCAAATCCTGTGCGGCTGTCGGGCTTTCAGTTTCTGGGAACTGATCTGTCTGACCCTCATACGTCGAGTTCGACGGGAGAGCGATAATAAGGCAGTGGAGAACTCTCAGAGTGAAATTAACAGGAGATAACTGATAACTGACATCGATTAAACATGGCAAGTGGAACTAGAACAGTCTACCCCAGTGTGCGAAATAAAGGGTTCAGTTCGACATTCCAACCACCTGAAGAAGGCCGGAGCGTACAATGGCCGAAACGTTGTGATAAACATGGCGACAATGATGAGGACAATAGTCCGAATAATGTAAATAATGTACATAATACCTCATCTCAGAAATATAGACAGATATGTCTGTTTAAGTTGGACATCAAGTTGATTCTTACCGGGATTTATTATCGGCAGACGTAACCATCACAAAATAGAGATTTTCCAATCGTAGCTTAGATGTGACACAAGGCCGAAAGTATGGGGCACACAGTGAGGATCGAACTCACTACTCAGTCGTAATTGTCGTAATCTTGCAAAACAAGCTTGCGTGGTGCCCAAACCATCACAGTATACGAGACGATTCAGAAGTCAAACTGAAAACTGTTAGACCAGTATTTCTCAACCTTTTCTTCTTTGTGGTCCATTTTTAATGTCAAAAATGTCAGGCCAACATAAACACAAATAGAAATTCTATGTAACAGGAAATATATTTTATTTACAAAAGCAAAATGTAATAGAAAAATATAAATCCTGACTAATGACTGCACTGTTCCTGGTGTCTCCAGGTCCATTTAAAATATTTCTCAAGCCCACTTTTGGGCATTACTGATATACATAATGAAACAACTTCCTTTCTAAAGTAGTTATAATACCCACCCAAATCCATAGAAAAACGAAAGTTATCATATTCTTCAAAATGGAAAATGTGTATTTTACATGCAAGCTGCTATTTCTTTCATTTATAAATACCGTTGGAATTTGAATCCTAAAAAAAAATGTTGAAAAATATGAAAACTTAAAAGGTGGAAATGAATAGAAAGAGGGGCCATCATTAATGTCGCATTTTGTTTGCTTGTTTAAATATTCTACATTGTACAATTCTTTGCACACACCATTTCATCAAAAACGTTTACACTGGTAGTGATCAGATATCATTTATTAGACATTTCTTGGCTCAGAAATCTAGTTGCTTACAAATCTGATTGCTTTAATATACACTTCAGAATCAGAGTTTAACTCGTTTAAAATTGTTCTTGAAAATTATCATAATTTAAAACTTATTAAAGATTTAAGTTGAGGTCCACCTTAAACAAATTCATGCCATCAGCACTTTCTTCTACTCTGATTTTCTTTCACCTTCAACCAAATCTTACAAAGCCAAATAGCAATAGGGAATTGATGACGGGAGTAGGTTTAGGTGAAACTGCAAGCTTCTAGTCTTGAACCTGTATGTTGGCGGCAAATGTAGTTATCAACAGCTTCATTAAGGAAGCAATCAGCAAAGAAGAAATTAATTTCTTGGATATGAGATAAAGCCAACAATGACTATTTGCATTATGTCAGTGTTTCCAAACAAGTTTTGAATGTTTACAATATCTTAATACCGTCAAAGTTAGACATTGTATAGTTTCTTCTACTTGATATGAATTTTTAGTCTAAGTCTCTATTCTATTACAAGTTGTTTTTTTTTTACCTTGGACAAGATAGTAATTTTGAGATTCCTTTTCCAAATTATTCTGCTCAAAATAGCTTGAGTAATTGTATTGGGAACTTATCCATAATAGTAATGGACTATCCCGGACACCATAAATGCTGTTCCTCAAGAGGAAGCAGCAGTCACAGGGAGTGTGAGTCAGTCAGAGACAGAGTCGCGTCAGACGATTACTGTAAGACATTGGAATAGTGATACTGGTCGAGACAACATAGTTCTCTCTAACGTAACCTGATTGTTATTACTAACACTTCTACTTCTTTTGTACATATTCTGTTTGTAATATATCTGTGTTATTCCATACCTGTGTTCGAGTTATTCTTCATTGGTTCTACCTGGGACCATCACCGTGGTACAAGGAACCTGGACCATAACACTAATATATCCACAGATTGGAACTATTTTCTCAGAGTTGTTTGTCAGTATTTTTGACAATAGGATTAACTAAATATCCTCTTTATGCTAAACATATGAATATTTATATTGCAGTGTTATGACAGGTTTAAAAAACACGGTGTATTGACCGTAGGCTGTGGAAGAGTTCTTTAAAATCCTAGATGCTAATACAAGTCAGCAGTCAAATGCTTTGAAACCAACATATTATAATATACATTAGTGTTTCTCAACATTTTATTCCATGTGGTCCATTTTTGGCGTCAAAAAATGTCAGGCCAACATAAACACAAATAAACAGGAAATACATTTTATTTATAAAAGCAAAATGCAGTAGAAAAATATAAATCCTGACTAATGACTCCACTGCTATCTATCTATCTATCTATAATCTTATCAAGTTGAATTTCCAGGCCTTGGTTCAGCCTCAGGTGTTAGTGTCCTCTCTTTTCAATCTGTATACCTCCAGGCCTATTAAAAAAAATTCCCCAGTTCACCTGGGAGCCTAATTGGCAACGTTAAGATTCACTGTGTTAGAAGACGTATTCGATAAAAGAAAGAAGAAATGACGAAACACTTCCTAAGGTAGAATGCGTAGTGGTAAGCAAAAGGGACAAATCAAGATGTGAGCTACATATCAGGGATGTCAAAATAAAACAAGCAGAGAAGGATCTGGATAGCGTAATAAGAGCTGATTGAAAGTGTGACAGAAATTCGAAAACGCATAGAAAAATTCAAAAATACTCTTTGGAAAATGGATGAGGTCATAAGAGATTGAAAAACAACATAAAAAACATAGTGCTGGATTCCTGAGCGACAGTGAAAGACAATTTCGTTACAAAATTAAAATAGACTTGAAACAACCATAAAATTTTGTTCAACAGAAGAACGTTGGGAATATCATGGACAGAGAATGCGACGAATGAGGAAGTTTTTTTTTTATGCTATTGTTCATTCTATACAAATCCACTAAGCGGAATGGAAAGGCTTCAGAATTCAAAGTTCGATATAAAATTTAAAATAATGAAAAAAAAAAGAAAATATATCAAAATTCAATGTCAAAATGCATCAAGAAAATAAATAAAAATGGTCTAAAATCTATAATGATCCAATTTATATATTTAGATATGTTACCATAACACAGCAAAAACGGCACATCGTAGCGTGATTTCCGTTAAGCCAATACATTTATAATGCTCTATTTGTAGAAGAAAGCGATTTCTAGTCGATTTTGCAACTTAACAATAATAATAATAAAAATAATAATAATAATAATATCGCATGGGTTCTCAGGTCACGCTCACCCCGATAATACTGTTCTAATTCTTATATACATTTTTGTGAGCTTGTTGCACAAGCTGTAAAGAAAAAGATATCCGCATTGAAAGAATTGAAAAGATTACTAATTATTATTTAAAATAATGATGGCTTTATTTTGTAAAAATATTTTTATTACATATTTTTATATGGACATATTTTTACGAATTTGTTAATTTCCATGTTTTACGCCCGAACATTATAGCAGGCAAGAATTTTTCAACATATCGCTATATTTATTAAATACTTTCCACCCCATAGTTATACAGCGGTTCCATCTTGCACATTTACAAATCTACCATTTGGCTGAGCCATTCAAATTACTGAATAGAATTGTTTTATGGGCGTAAGACTTTTAGATTTCGAGGATAAGTAGAATAGAAGATAGTTGACTCTAGACTTGAAGATGTTAAGATTGCAGTGGTCGCGGAAGCATCCTCTCTTTTGAAGGAGCTGTTCGAATGGAATTCTTCCTTACTAATGGAATACAAATGGAAGGTCGATGAGTCAATCTTGTATGGCAGGTCTTAGCTGTGAAGGTCCGAACTGGGAAAATTGGGGAATGTAGCTTGTCAGAACATTTTCCATGGAAATAGCGATAGATTAACGATAGGCTTGCGACATTGCGGCTGTGCAGAAAGGAGTGGTAGGGTGGAAAATAATTCATCGTCTACAGGCCACGTAAGCGATTTTGAACTCTGCCATGGCCGGAAAGAGAGGATTGGTTAACTCCATCCCAGACATGGCAGGAATACTCCTTTTTCGACCCCCGATCTAACTCCTGAAAAAGGTATCGGTACTTAACAACACCCCGCTTGGAATCCCCAGAACTAACATTCTCACATAATTTTAAACGAAAAAATGAACAGATATTACATTTTGATCCTGGTCTGAAGGTGGTATTTAACTACATCTCTGAGTGAGATGTTCACATGGTCAGTTTAATGTGGGACGCCCATACGCGTACATATGAGCCCAAAACAAAAATTTACCCAGCTCCGCGGCTACTGCAACGTTTTTGTGTTTTGTCTTGTTTTTTAATCAATTCACCCCAAGCAAGGCGATAATGCCACTAAGACACAAGGAGCTACCGGAAGTGAAAATTTTAAAAAAAGACTTTAGAAAGAACTGGGAACCCAATCCTAAACAGGAAACAAGTGATAATCCTCTACTGTTCAACAACTGGGGGAGCCGTGTGAACCGGACGATAGGCGAACCTATCTACTCCTATTGAGAGGGTGAAGGGTAAGGGAATAGTTTAGGCGGTGGCGTTAAAAGTATAAAGTTGACGTAGACTTTCGAAGGGACCGGAAACCCAATCCTGAACAGGAAATCACCGGTATCCACCAAGCCTCCACCTTTAGTGCAATGAAGAAAGTGCTGCCGTAGGGTGGGAATCCCAGGATCAAGATTCCTTCATTTTTTTGGCTTCACGTATCCAAGTGACTTGAAGTGGAACAACTATATTGAATCAATAGCTGCATCTACTGCAAGGAAATTTGATTCCCTGTGTCGTACCAAAAGGTTTTTCTCATCTCAGTCCATCATGCGCATTTACAAATCTACCATTCGGCTGTGCACTCAGTACTGTTGCCCTATCTGGTCTGTTGCCCCTGCTGTTCATCTCGAGGTTCTCGACAAAATACAAAGAAGGATCTGCAATGTAATAGATCCTGACTTGGCATCTCGACTTCAGTCACTTTCTCACCAAAGTAACGTGGCTTCCCTCTGTCTTTTCTACAAATATTTTCATGGCAACTGCTCTGACGACCTTTTTTTTCCTGATGCTCCGATTGCATATATTTAAGCGTGCTACTAGACTGGCATTTAGGTCCCACCCTTTTACTGTTGAAATAGTTAAATGTAACCGCCACTTCTACTCCAACATTTTCTTTTCTCACACTTCTCGCCTGCGGAACTCCCTCCTGTTTACTTGCTTCCCTGAAGACTACAATTTTGAAAAATTCAAATGCAACGTCAATCGCCATCTTCTGTCATCTTTTTATCCTTCTCTCAATCCCCCCCTATACCCAGTCTTTTCTCTCACGTTCACTCTCTGTATGCTCCTGTGTACTAGTGGCATTCCCGCCTTGCTTGGGGTAAATTGATTAAAAAACAGGCTTGACGAGATAACAACGCAGTTCGAATGTCACAGAGCGCGCACTCTGGTCGTAGCTTTGACCCCAGGCACAGCGCACAGATACTCTGATCGTAAGTTGAAATGCCGATCATAATGCCGTGAAGAAATGCTTTCTTAATTAATCACACCAGTTATCATAAAAATAACTCTTCACATGCCGCTCTTTAACTGAAAATAGAACTATTTTCCTAAACACCCCTAAAAGCAAAGCCGAAACCATTTACGCTTTTTAACGCGGATATCACGCTAGTGAAAGCAAACAACCATTCATCAGGGTCAGTTTGATCCTACTATGATTTGAACAATTGCGCGTCGATAAATATGTGAATGAACTTTTCGTACACCTGTGTTTTCAAAGCAATTACGCTTATTGCATCCTCAACATCAAGGGGAAGGTCTGTTACTTTTATGGCACTATTTTCTCTCGCGCAGTTTTACATAAGAACACAGTGAATGCGCTTTAGCA
>OZ038492.1:96275547-96280547 GCA_964036315.1 Acanthosepion esculentum
TTTGTATTAAAAAGAAAAAAAAAGCAGCTGGATTTAGTAGTAGTTCTACTATTTACTAAAAAGCCAAATAAGGAGAGGATGATTGTGTTGATACAATATTCGAAGTGGGGATAACATGTTTGCCCCCCAAAAGAAAAAATCAGTATTCGCTATATATCAGCTATGGGCTAAATATGAGGGTAGATTGGACTCTGTAACCTTGCCTGATGACCAGGAAAAAGGCAAAGTTTAAATTCAAAACCGTGCAAAATGCAACCACTTGACTATATTTCCCAAGAACGCATGGAAATAAATAAATAAATAACAAATAATAAATAAATAAATAAATAATTAAATAAATAAATAATAAATAAATAATTAAATAAATAAAAAATAATAAACAATTACTAAATAATAAATAAATAAATAATAAATAAAAATTAAATAAATAAATAATAAATAAATAATAAATAAACAATTAACTAAATAAATTAATTAATAAATAAATAAATAATAAATAAATAAATAAAAAATAAATAAAAATAAATAAAAAAAAAATAAATAATAAATAAACAATAACTAACTAAATAATAAATAACTACATAAATAAATAAATAATAAATAACTAAATAAATAAATAATTAATAAATGATAAATAAATAACAAATAAATAAATAATAAATAAATAAATAATAGATAAATAAAAAATAAATAATAAATAAATTAATAAATAATAAATAAATAAATGAATAAATAATAAATAAGTAAAAAAAAATTATTAATAACTAAATAAATTTAGTCTGTACAGAGATTTACGATCGCTGACAAGGGACATGGAATTATTTGTTTTTTAATTCAAAATTCTAGCTTTTACCTGAGCTTGAACACTGACTTCTGTATATAAAATTACTTCAAAAGAAATGTAATATAAACTGAAACTGAAATATAAATTTATCTCAGACATAAAATCGGTTCTTGGAGGAAGTGATTCTCCGGCAAGTTTTTTATTTTGTTTCGTTTTTTTTTTTTAATAAAAAGATACTCAGTCTGAATTTAAGACATTCAATAAATGCAGTCAGTTTATTCGGATACTTATAAAAATCATCCCTACTTACAAATATAAATCGTTAATAAACAGTTTACAAAACTGTTCTTAATAAAAGTTTTGATTCTCTGGTTGTCTGTCGCAAACCAGTAAGTTACTACATCTTTGCATCCATAGTCTCTGATAAGACGTCACCGCTGCACAAATCAAATTTACGGTGATAATAGTGCAAATATTGTGCTATCAGTTAAACCGGAAGTACCGGTTTATTCATATTGTCTATTCATATTTTATTGCGGTCATGGGCAAACTGTGGCCTGTTTGGTCTTTCTGAATGGCAGGCCTAATTTCATAAGGAAAAAGATGTTTCTTAAAATGTTGTTTTGTTTCATTCTCAATTGTTCACCCACACTCTCTCAGACATAAACAATGATTACGTACAATGTCGCTTGAATTATGTAAATTTTCGGCGAAAATAACGTTTTCACCATTTTAAACCATTGGCAATTTTCACTAAGGAAGATCATACGTGTAAACATATTTTACTTTTGAAACAGGAAACATTCATACTATTTTTGTTAAATGTTAATCCCACTGTCATCACTGATAATATTATACCTAGACTTTAATTATCTAATTATAGAAATATCTTTTCTAAAAAAAAAAAATAAATAATAATAAACTTTTCCCACATTTCTAAGGTATATGCTTACGTATATGGTTCTGTCGTGAAACTAGTAGCGGTACCGACTATAAAATATTATCTTGAATCATTTTAGTAGTACGGCCCGTCTTGTAATGAACCATACACCACTGCTTAAAAAAAGTTACCCATGCCTGTCTTATTGCACATGGTGTCCATAATGTCTCTTTACAATTTAAAAAATTATTACAAAAGCAAATGAACAGACAAATATGTGGAAATTGTTACAAAATGAGTTCAATAGATATTGAAGTCTTTAACTAATTTAACACACCTCTATTTGGGCACCATTAGGTGCACGAAGCATACCAAGACGGTACTCGATTTCTTGCCATATTCACTGTAGCATAACCTCATCAATGGTGGCAATGGCATCAGTGATCTTTTGCTTTAGATCAGGGATGTCCCGTATCTTTGTTCGATACACGATATCTTTATCATAACCCCATAGAAAGAAGTCCAGGGGAGTGATATCTGGTGAAAAATGTGGCTAGGGAATTGAGCCATCCTTTCCAATCCACCGGTCTGGAAATGTTAGGGGTTCGTTTAACAGTACTTCTTTCGTCAACCGGATACCTGAAATGCACAAATGCAATGTGATTAAAATCTTTGTTAACTTCTGATTACATAGAACAAATCTGATTACAATATCTCATTTTTTGTAATATATATATAGGGTGACCCAAAAAACGGGAATTTTTGAAGTACGTATTGCCAGACGTGAGCAAGTAGCAACACTGCGAGACAGTGACCTTGAGCAAGTAAACATTTCGCCATTTTAGTAACGAGAATGAAATTCACAGTATCCCAGCTGAGATGTTGCAGCAGTCAATGAGGAATCTCAACAGCAGATTTCAAGAATGCATTCGTACAGGAGGACTCCATCTACAGGACGTAATTTTTTTAAAATGAAAATTCTATCATTGTTTCTTAAATGGCATGTTTTAAGGTTTCAATTACTATGAATTAAATATTTTTCTTCCATCAATCTTGGTTTTATTGGATTGTTAAAAAGTTCCGTTTTTTTGGGATTCACCCTATACTTTAAATTGTAAATAATCTCTATGAACACCGTGTATGCGTATTAGTAGATCATTCTCATTCTTTAAGTGTTATCATATAAAATAGAATTGCAAGAGGTAATATGTTTATTTGTATTAAACTGTAGGATATGAGTTGTTAATATTTTTGCTCTCCGTTGCCTGCATTGTTATTACTTCTTTAATCTTATAATCTGTACTCGTAATGATAGCTGACGTATGGCTGCCCTATGCAGTCGTTTCTTTATTTCAGAAATTTATGTATGTCATTAGATTATATTACTGTTATGGGTCCTTACCTATAACTACAGAATGAACTCTTCCTAACACTATGTATACTACGCCTCTCAAGAGAGAGACGAATCGAGTCGCGCCGATAGTAGTTCACTCCAAACCAGACTGACAGTCATACTAACACCTTCCACATCTTGTATTATTATTCCGTGTAATATATCTTCATTATTTCTACGCTTGTGTTCGTGTTATTCTTCCTTGGTCCTAACCTGGACCATAACAATTACCAAAATTGTCTTAAAGCAGTTCAATAGCTTTTGGTAGTTTCTTATTCGCTGCTATATACCATTATATAATATTATAATTTATTTTTTAGATTTTTAAATTATGCCATTAAAAATGTTAACAATGCTTACGTCCTTTTAGACAATGCTTACTTCCGTTTACTCCCAAACTGAGGTGGTTACCACTTTTAGGATAGAAAATGACATTGTACGAATAGTTAAACAACAATTGTTTAGTTATAAAGATCACAATAAAAATCATTAAAAATGAATGGAAATTTATATTTAAAAAACTAATTTTTAAAGGTTTAATATATAAATTGGTTATCTTCAAAGCAGAGCCGGTTAGATTGAATAATATATAAGATAAGTGGTAGTAGAAAGAGGACGAATAGAATCCCATTTCCCGTGGAACAGCTGCCCGAGGCCATGCTCCCTCCCATTTCACTAAGGGGTCGATAACAAAACAGATGTCAACGCGACGACGGTTACTGGTGTGGTAGAGAGTAATGGAAATATTAATAATTATAGCAATATAGAATTTTGTTTATAGATGTTTATAGCTGAGAAAAATAATCTGCGGTGAAGTTTATGCCCAGAGAATCTGTGCTTCGTCGGAATTATTAATATAATATGTCAAAACAATAGTGTTTATATGACCTATGGAATACCAGTTGAGAAGAAGAGACTGTTCATTTAGTCATGAAGGGGGAGAGGTCAATAATCAGATTGTATTCTAAATTTACCAACACCCCGGGTTTTTGTCGCTACCACCGCATTTATTTAAGTGCGTGTTTGTGAGAAAACAAGCAGTCAAACTGGGTGAAGTGAGTTGACAAACAGCCGACCAGAGAGAGGGGGGGGAGATAGGCAGTGAAAGTGAAAGCGTCCGCTTACTGCTCTAATAAGGGAGGAAGTGAACTCAAGTTATCTGCAATATTGGCGCAATACTGCCAGTGAACCCACTTATATCCTGATAGTGAAATAATTACGGCAACTACTAAGAACAAACAGGGTGAACACGAAAACTACTCTCCTTTCAGAATTATTTGGAATATTTGTTTTTTTTTCCTGGACTTTATTTCATATACACTACTTTCTTGTAAAAGAAGCATTATTCTTTTGCACCTTTTTTTCCTTATATACATATACATAAACTTTTCTTTGGACTCGAATCGACTTGTTCATATCTGATTTTTCTGCTTGGCTCGATTCTCGCCCCAATGAACTTACAGGCAGACCAACTGAATCTTCCGGGATCTACGATTTGTTATTTGCTCTCCAGGATAAAAAAAATCACAACGTGGCTGGAAAGTGGAATCGAATCGACATTGTGAACCGGAGATTTTGATTGAACCTGTAATATTGGACCAGGACAGGACCAGCGGCCGGTCTTGTAGAGTACACCGATCCAGTGGGGTCAGGATAGATGTTACACTCGGGCTGGATCATTTTGAGCCTTGACCGCAGTGTACGGGCTCGGGTGTCCCACATGAAACCGACCCTGTGTCACATCCACCGTGTGGAGACGCGTAGATACCATACAGTCCTATTTACTTGATTTCATACGTTTATGTAAACACACGGTGAGACAACCAAATTTATATACAGGTTGTATCAAACATACTTTTACAAAATTTGGGGACCGGTTCCACAAATCAAAACAAAGACAAAAGTCCATATAAACATATGTTCGCAAATCCTTCGTTTTTGTG
>OZ038492.1:96283047-96318795 GCA_964036315.1 Acanthosepion esculentum
GTGAAAATTTAAGACCTCGAATATAAATAGTGTAAAAAAAATCCTACAGTTATCAAAATAAATGTTCTTTCTTTCTTATTATCTAGGCTTTCTTTTTCTCACTAAAATCAGAAAGTTTCAGCGGTATATCTTTTTCTTCCGTCTTTCCTTGCATTCAAAACGGAACGGTCTATTATTTATCTGAAGTAATGACAGGACGTAACGGGCATGCAAAGGGGGTGAAACGCAGAATTATTAGGTTGACGCATAAAGTAATTTTCCAAGCGTAGCTCAGATGTGACACAAGGCCGAATGTATGGGACACCCAGTGACGATCGAACTCACTACTCAGTCGTAATTGTTCTAGCTAGACAAGCTTTCTAACCATTACACCACCTCGAGGTGCCTAGTTTGACGCATAAATAAGTTTCGTTTTCGCTTATCAGATGTATTTTTCAAAAAATAAAGTGCAATTTCATTTTATTCAGTTATATGTTCACCATTATTTGCAATGACCTGTTGCCACTTGTCAGGCAGCTCTTCGATATATTTCAAATAAAATTCCGCAGATTCTGATGGGAAAAACATTTCGACAAATTCTTGAATCTGGTTTCTATTAAGCATAGTTTCCGCCATTAAAACATTTTTGCAATGATGGAAAAAGATAATCGATTGGTGCAAGGTCAGATGAATTTAGCGAATGGGGCAGAACAAACCAACCGATTCCAAAGTTTGTTTTTTTTTCTGTCCTATTCTTGCTATATCCGGTTTGGGGGTTGTCATGGAGGAGAACAGCATTTTCCTTTCATCCACAGTATACACTGCCACCGCCGTGCAAAATCTAAGGTATATTACTGTACTTCCAATTTATTCTTAACTGCCATCTATAATTAGTAGCTAGGATGAAACATCCATAAATTTCATTATTATTCGTCCATTATTTCATAAATAAAATATACTTTTCTGAAACTTTATTTGAGCAATATTAGCTGATTTAAAGTTTAATTGCTCTGGTTTGAGACAAATGTTACTTTAAGTTTAAAATATCGCAAAAATGCATTTTCTAACACGGCGGTAGCTGTTTATTTAATGTGTTGACAGCTTGACTGACAGCCGGAGGTTTATGTAATTTCTTTCTACAGTGGATATATCTGTAAAAATTACTTAAGGTATTACTTAAGCCTATTTTTATATAATTTTTAACTACCCAGTAATCTTAAAAAATTAGGAAAATATTCTCAGTAATGTTTTATTGAATTTTAGGTAATTTGGCTTTAGATTTAATTTACTCTACTTTCTTATTTTCTGATAATGTCGTATATGAACAATTTCTAGTTGATATATATATATATTATGAAATAGACAAAGTCCGACAATTATTTTAAGACATTTTTATGTTTATACATTCTTTTTATAGATACAAATATTTAAGTAAATGCTCTATTTATAATAAACAGTATTAACGACATTTACCGGCCTGAATGTCCGAGAATTTTTCATAGAAAACATTCGTCCTCCGACAGGAATCGAACCTGTATCCTATACGGAACCGTCATATAGCTTGACGTGCCTTAACCAATTGAGCCACAGAGGATAGTTCGGTTAGCAAGGTCGATTTTATTTACTGCTTTTAAACTGTGGTTCGGAGGACGAATATTTTCTATGAAAATTTCTCGGGCATTCAGGCCGGTAAATGTTATGAATATTGTTTATTATAAACAGAGCATTTACTTAAATATTTGTATCTATAAAAAGAATGCATAAACATAAAAATGTCTTAAAATATAGATATAGATATATTTTATACACACGCAAAAAAATCAAAATTCTTTTTAAAATATTGGAGGTCAATGAATAAAAGAAAGTAAAAGTTATGCCATGAGAAGCCGTCCTTTTGACACACTGATTTTTTGTCGGCACGATGGTCCATGTTTGCCAATCATTGCTATCTCCCCCCCCCCACACACAAAAATTTTAATGCAATATTCACTCGCGAAAAAAGAATTATTCTTACAATCCCACCAAAATAAGTTTCAGCTTTAAATAACCCACAGGGTGTTGGTGAGCTGTAAAAAAAATAATAGATTGAATCCATCATTTTTGACAATACGAATAAACTAGTAAAAACTGTTACGACGTGTAGTTTTACTTCACTCTTTAGGTAATTCATGTTAAAAGAAATCCTTTTCAAATTGAATTTGCTCTTAACTGAAATCTTTCGTTTGAATTCGTGTGAATAAATTCTTAGCATTTCCGCAATTTGTATCAGTTAAGCACACTCCGCCGAGTAATAAAAACGCTTCATCTCAAATCATCAGACAACGATTGTTAAAACGACACGGACAAGAAGCCTTTGATTTTCAATTGTCATGATTTGTCAACATTTTTAATAGCCTTTACAGTTGTGGTATAGAAATTTCAAAGAAAAGAAAATTTATGACATTGAATTGTTTACAAGAGCTAGATTAGACCCAAAATAGAGTAGTGCTGCCACATCTAGACTGGAAATGCCCAATCCTTATTTGCCTGTCTTGAAAAGCATCTACGCGGCCTTTTGGGTGATGAACAACCACGTCACGAGCCTCTCGCTGCTCCATCGCTATTTCCATGGCATGTATTCTAACGAGCAAGACTCCTTAGTCACATCAACCCTGACCTTCACAATTGGGAACCGCCATACCACGTACACTAGGGTGAATTATCCCCCCATTCCCTTCGCATTCCAGTAGTAAGATTTTGGTACGATCAGCTTCTTCCCAAGAACCGCCACTTTGTGAAAAAGATGTTTTAGGATGTTTTCCCAGTCACTACAATTTTAACCTCTAGGGTTAACCGTTATCTCTCTTGCATAGCCACGTGAATTTCATTTCTTGCTCTTTTTACGCCCATAGAATACCACGCAGTAACCCTCAACCTTGAGTGACTCTCGGGCCTTGTATTGAGTGAAAATTAGCAAAAAAAAAAACTTTTCATTGACTTACATTATCTAATGCTCTCTATATAATATCTTTCGATGATCCAATCTCGTCTAAAAGTTTCATTTGCACATGGTCAAGTTATCTCTTTTTAATCATTTCACACCAAGCAGGGCGATAAAGCCACTACGTCGCAAGGGGATAACAGAGAGTGAGAGAAACCGAGAAAACAGTATTGAGAAGAAAGGACAATAAAAAGGACCTGATTCAAGTAAAAGACAGATGACGATTGACGTTGCATTGAATTTCTTTGCAAATTGTAGTTTGGCAGAAAAGCAAGAAGCTGGAAGAGATTTCCACAGGCGAGAAGTGCAAGAGAAGAAATTATTAGAATAGAACTTACACTTGCACATAACAATTTCAAGAGTAAAATAATAAAATGAAATATTTATTAAAAAAAGGCACAGGGAAAGCTTCGTTACGGCGGAGAGAAATTGATTGAAGCGGAGATTTTAAGTCAGAACCGACAACATAGCAGGTTCTTTTTCAGATGTCATCACTTCTGGTGAAACCAACGAGGAGATTTCTTTTTCTTCTATTGGTACAAAGTTTCAGGTAAAAAAAAAGAAAAGAAAAGGAAATATGAATGCAAACTACATTGGACATGTGCCACATTACTGAACTTACCATTAGGATTCTAACGAAAAGAGTTCATTCTTTTTAATCATTTCACTCCAAGAAAGGCGATAAAGCTCCTAAGACGCAAGGAGTTACTGAGGATGAAAGACAATAGAATGAAGGAAACTGAGAAAATATTACTAAGGCGTAAGAACAATAAAAAGAACAGGATTCGAGAAGACTGAAGATAACAACTGATGTTGCATTTAAATTTTTGAAGATCCTAGCTGTCAGTAAAATAAGAAGCTTGGAGAGAGTTGCAAGAAGTGCGAAAGAAGAAACTTTCAGAATAAAACCTACGGTTACATTTAGCAATTTCAACAGTAAAATGATGACACCGAACTGCCAATCTTGTACAACACTTAAATTCACGAACTCGGAGTACCAAAGCTGAAAACTCATAAGAAAAATTGTCATGAAATAATTTGTAAAAAGGGCACAGAGAAGATACGTTACAGCGTTAGGAAAGTGATTGAAGCCGAGATGTGTGGTCAGGGCCGATTGCGTTGTGAAATATCATCGTATGTATGGTTGCCAGTAAAAAAAAAAAGAAGAAAACAACCCAATACACGAGTCACGAATTTGGAAATCAAACAGATACAGAAGTTCAAATACCTCGGAAGTGATTTTGTAGGAATTTCTGTCGTTCAAGTTTTTCTTTATATTAAACTAGCAAGCTTCGTCCGCTCGCTATCGCTTTGCAAAGTAAGATATATTCACTACTTGAAATCTTTTCAAACAAAAATTTTAAATGAACATTTCATTCATAAATTGGTTGTAAACATGAAAGAAAACATTTGTATTTATTCATATAGCTAAACATTATAATTTTAGCCGTTTTTAAACAAATGAAACATGGTCAAACTGAATAACATTTAACAGGTGTTGATAGAGAAATAAAATCCATGTATTTGCATGAATGAAAAGCGTAACGGCGAAAAAGTTGAAATCAAAATGAATAATAGAAAATACACGCAAGTTTTCGTTTGAAGTAAATACCGTGTAAATTGCTTTCTGGGCATCTCGAGGTGGTGCAAGCTTGTTTCGATAGAACAATTACGACTGAGTAGTGAGTTCGATCCTCACTTAACTTTCGGCCTTGTGCTGCATCTGAGCTACGTTTGGAGAATCACTACAGCGCGTAAATTACTATACTTTACCCATCATCTCTCAGTTGCGTCTCTGTCCTTAGGAGCTTCTCTGTCAAAGGACAGAGGGGCAACTGAGAAAATAATACGCGCCCTCCCACTGCACAAGAGGGAGGGAGGGATCGGTGCTCGCACCGAGGCCAGCGCAACCGACGGTTGCGGGGGCTGTGGGCAATTTTTGTCCCCACCCGGGTTTCACGCGCTCGGGGCCCCAATTTAAAAAGACCTTGTGTCACATCTCATTCTCGCGGGGGAGTGAGTAAACACCGTGTAAATTGCTTTCTAGTTTGTCACACTTCTATTATCATCTCTCAGGTGAGTCTCTGCCTTTGGGAAGGACAGAGTCGCTTCTGGGGAAAATTATACTGAGAGGTGCCCAGCCAGAGAAGGATCGGTGTTCGCTCTGAGGCCACTGCAATCACAGGATCATTTATGCAGACGGAGAGAAAAACAATAAAGGAGTAGGAATGATACTAAATCTAGAACTAGACAACGCCAAGGCTCATTGCAAATCACAACAAGTCCTAATTATCATGGGGGACCTGAACACCAAAATAGGCAGGGAGAGGGCAGATGATATAGCTGGAAAATTTAAACTAGGAACCCTCAACGAACGTTGAGAAAAATGGATCCAATGGTGCACAGCCAATGACCAGGTAATAGCCAACACATAGTTCCAAGAACACCCGAGATGATTATGGACATGGAGGAGCCGGGACGGTGGGGAGAAAGTAAGAACCAAATTGACTACATAACTATCAACAAAAGATTTAGGAATGCAATGGTTCACTGCAAAACCTACCCAAGTGCCGACTACGGACACGATCATCGCGCTGTTATATGTAAACTAAGAGTGAAACTACGGAAACTGAAGAAGCCTTACGTAGCACCCAAATTGCAATACAACAATCTCCTGAGCGACCCGTACCAGAAAGAATAATATATAGACAGCGTTAGGCACCCCGAGGTGGTGTAATGGTTAGCAAGCTTGTCTCGCTAGAAAAATTACGACTGGTTAGTGAGTTCGATCCTCACTGGGTGCCCCATACTTTCGGCCTTGTGCCACATCTAAGCTACACTTGGAAAATCACTATATAGACAGCGTGAAAAGAAGTTACGAGGGAAATACAGAAAACTACACAACGAAAGAGGACCAAATGCAGGCATGCTAAAGAAGAGTGACTAAACAAAAATGTGCAGAAATAAAGAGATTGAGTCCCACCAACAAAGGAGATAGGCACAAAGAAAGAAGGGAACGGGACATGCTCGTCAACAGGCTGCATGAAATCAAAGGATAGAATGCACAAGAGAATGGAAAAATTCTTCAGTGCTGGAACAAATATATTGGAGAACTTTTCCAAGACAAATGAGAACAATTGGCAATACACAGAACTACCGACAGGCCTGAAATTCTAAAAACCGAAGTAGAAACTGCACTGGCCAAATTGAACAGAAACAAGGCAGCAGGGCCAGACTGAATTGTAACAGAAATGCTGAAAGCCTTACATGATTTTAGCATAGACACGATTACAGAAATAAGAAATGAAATCTACAAAAGTGGTGAAATATCAGATCTCAGCAGATCTATTTTCATAGCACTGTCTAAGAAACCAGGCGCAAATGAATGTGAACTCCATCGAACAATCAGCCTAATGAGCCACACAACAAAACTCATCATCCGTATTCTGATGAAGTCAGGCCAGAGATAGGACAAGAACAGTGCAGGTTCGTTAAAGACACCGGAACAAGGAATGCAATATTCATGCTCAGAATGTTATCAGAAAGAGCAATACAAATGCAGAAGGACGTGCACCTGTGTTTTATAGACTACGCAAAGGAGTTCGACAAAGTACACCACAAAGATCTGTTGGAACTGCTCAGCATCCTTGATATATTTGGGGAAAATATTAGAATAATCAAGAACCTATACTGGTAGCAAATGACCTGCCTGCGGATAGAGAAGGAGTTCAGCAGATATACAAAAATAGAAAGGAGCGTAAGACAAGGATGTGTCTTCTCAAAGTACAGATCACACAACTCAGGCCAATCCAGAATACAGAAACACTAGATCAAGGACAGAAAACAGGATCACCAGAAGACAGGCCAGAAGACAGGATCAGCCAACTCAGGCCAGAAGATAGGCTAACTCATTACAGCATAAAACAGGATCACCAGATCAATACCAGAAGACCAGATCACACAAGTCAGTCCAGAATACCCAATCATCAATTCCCGGCCAGAAGACAGGATCCGTTGATCAAGGTTAGAAAATTAGGCCCTCAAATGAAGGCCAGAAGACCGGATCACACATTCAAGGTCAGAAGACAGGAGCACCAAATCAAGTCCAGAAGTCTGGATTACATACCTCATCCTAGAAGAGCATATCACCCAACAAAGAAGACCGGACCAAGGCCACAATACCAGAAAACCCAAATGAGATTAGAAAACCATATCACCCAACTCAGGCCAGAAGACCAAATCACGCATTACAGTCCAGGTGGCAGAAAAAAGCATCACCCAACGCAGGCCAGAAGACTGGATTACACAACTCGGAACAGAAGATCAGATAACCCATATCAATCCAGAAGACTGGATCATTAAGTCTAGGCCAAAGACTGGATCACCCAACGCAAGCTAGAAGACTAGATCACGCATTACAGGCCAGGATACAGGATAACAAATTCTAGGTCAGATGACACGATCACCATTTCAAGGCCAGAAAATTGGATCATCAGAAAAAAGGCCAGAAGATAAGATCACCAACCTCAGACCAGAAGTCCGCATTAACTATTCAAAGTCAGAAGACAAGTACACCAGATCAAGGACAGAAGACAGTATCACCCAGAAAAGCGAATTTCCAGATCAAGGCCAGAAGACGAAATCACCAACCTCAGACCAGAAGACACAGTTACCCATTCCATGTCAGAACACAGGATCACCAGATCAAACCGAGAAAATCGAAAACATTCCTGGCCAGAAGACCGAATCACCCATTCCAGGCCAAAAGATAAGATCACTAGATCAGGTCCAGAAAACAGGATCAGGCAACTTAGGCCAGAAGACAGATACACCCATTCCAGCAGAAAACAGGATCACCACATCAATGCCAGAAGAATGGATCACGCAAATCAGGCAAGAAGACTGGATCACCCATTCCAGACCAGGTCACATAACACAGACCATAAAACAGGAGTATCCATTTCAATCCAGAAGTCAGGATCGCAAGATGAAGGCCAGAAACTGTATTATCCAACTCAGGCCGGAAGACCGGATTATGCATTCCAAACCAGAAGACTGTAACACCAGATGAAGGCAAGAAGACCAGGCCATCCATGTGTGGGGGGTAAAACCCCTGGATCACAAGATCAAAGCAACAAAACCGGAGCATCCAAATCAGACCGGAAGCCAGATCATACAACTCGGGCCAGAAAACAGGATCATCCAGCCGAAGACAAAATACCATACAAAACAACTCAGGCTAGACGACCGTATCACTAATTCCAGGCCAGAAGGCAGGATTACCATATCAAGGTCAGAAAACTGGATCACAAGTTCAAGACGAGAAGATCAGATAAAACATTCTAGTTTACAGGGTCAGCAGATCAATTCTAGAAAACAGTATAATCCAACTCAGGCCAGAAGTCTGGATCACGTAATCAAGAACAGAAGACAGGATCACACAAGTGAGCCCAGAAAAGCGAATAACAAGATCAAGTCCAGCAAACCAGATCATCCAAATCTGGTCAAAAGATAGAATCACCAATTTATGCCAGAAGACAGAATCACCTGATCAAGGCCAGAAGGCTGTAGCTCACAAGTTAGACAAGAAGCGCAGATCACCAGATCAAGATTAGAAGACTTCATAACACAACTGAAAAGAGAGTATCACCAATTGCAGAACAGAAGACCGGATCACCCATTCCAGGCCAGAAGACAGGAACACCAGATCATGCCAGAAGGCGGGATCACCATGCCAGAAAACTGAATCACCAGATCAAAACCAGAACACTGGATCACTAGATCTAAGCTAGAAGTCCGGATCACATAACTCGCGCCAGAAATAGGATTAAGGAGATAAGACCATACCACAAAACTCACAACAAAAAAAAGGATCACCAAACTCAGGCCAGATGTCCGAATCAGTTGGACCAATGACACATTCCAGTGTAGAAGACAAAGATCACCAGATCAAGGCCTGTAGTCCGGATCACACAATTCAGGACAGACAGCAGGATCACCAGATCAAAGCCATAAGACCATACCAGACAACTCAGGCAAGAAGAGCAGATCAGCAGTTCCAGATCAGTAAGCCAGATCATGGGCAGAAGGCAGGATCACAAGATCAAGGCTACAGGACCGGATCACCCAACTCAGACCAGAAGACCAGATAACCTGTTTCAAACCAGAAGACAAGATCACTAGATCAAGGCCAGAAGACCTGATCACACTACTCAGTTAGAGTGATCTGGTCTACAAGCCCGGATCACCCGGGTCAGAAGAATGGACCACTGGTTCAAGGCCAGAAGTCCTTAAAACATAGTGAAAAGCCCAGAAGACCAGATCACCCATTCTAGTTCATAAGACAGGAGCAGCAGATCAAGGCCAGAAGACCGGATCACCCATTCTAGTTCATAAGACAGGAGCAGCAGATCAAGGCCAGGAGAGCGGATCAACGATTCTAGTTCATAAGACAGGAGCAGCAGATCAAGTCCAGAAGACCAGATCACCCATTCTAGTTCATAACACAGGAACAGCAGACCAAGGCCTGACGACCGGATCACCCATTCTAGTTCATAAGACAGGAGCAGCAGATCAAGGCCTGAAGACAAGATCGCCCATTCTAGTTCATAAGACAGGAGCAGCAGAACAAGGCCAGAAGACCGGATCACCCATTCTAGTTCATAAGACAGGAGAAGCAGATGAAGGCCAGAAGACCAGATCACCCATTCTAGTTCATAAGACAGGAACATCAGATCAATGCCAGAAGACCAGATCACCGATTCTAGTTCATAAGACAGGAACAGCAGATAAAGGCCTGAAGACCAGATCACCCATTCTAGTTCATAAGACAGGAGCAGCAGATCAAGGCCAGAAAACCAGATCACCCATTCTAGTTCATAAGACAGGAGCAGCAGATCAAAGCCAGAAGACCGGATCAACCATTCTAGTTCATAAGACAGGAGCAGCAGACCAAGGCCAGAAGACCAGATCACCTATTCTAGTTCATAAGACAGGAGCAGCAGATCAAATCCAGAAGACCAGATCACACATTCTAGTTCATAAGACAGGAGCAGCAGATAAAGAACAGAAGACCAGATCACCCATTCTAGTTCATAAGACAGGAGCAGCAGATCAAGGCCAGAAGACAGGATCACCCATTCTAGTTCATAAAACAGGAGCAGCAGATCAAGGCCAGAACACCAGATCACCCATTCTAGTTCATAAGACAGGAGCAGTAGATAAAGACCAGAAGACCAGATCATCCATTCTAGTTCATAAGACAGGAATAGCAGATCAAGGCCAGAAGACCAAATCACCCATTCTAGTTCATAAGACAGGAACAGCAGACCAAGGCCTGAATACCAGATCACCCATTCTAGTTCATAAGACAGGAGCAGCAGATCAAGGCCAGAAGACCGGATCACCCATTCTAGTTTATAAGACAGAAGCAGCAGATCAAGGCCAGAAGACCGGATCACCCATTCTAGTTAATAAGACAGGCGCAGCAGATCAAGGACAGAAGACAAGATCACCCATTCTAGTTCATAAGACAGGAGCAGCAGATCAATGCCAGAAGACCAGATCACCCATTCTAGTACATAAGACAGGAACATCAGATCAAGGCCAGAAGACCAGATCACCCATTCTAGTTCATAAGACAGGAGCAGTAGATAAAGACCAGAAGACCAGATCATCCATTCTAGTTCATAAGACAGGAATAGCAGATCAAGGCCAGAAGACCAAATCACCCATTCTAGTTCATAAGACAGGAACAGCAGACCAAGGCCTGAATACCAGATCACCCATTCTAGTTCATAAGACAGGAGCAGCAGATCAAGGCCAGAAGACCGGATCACCCATTCTAGTTTATAAGACAGAAGCAGCAGATCAAGGCCAGAAGACCGGATCACCAATTCTAGTTCATAAGACAGGAGCAGCAGATCAAGGCCAGAAGACCAGATCACCGATTTTAGTTCATAAGACAGGAGCAGGATATCAACGCCAGATGACCGGATCACCCATTCTAGTTCATAAGACAAGAGCAGCAGATCAAGGCCAGAAGACCAGATTACCCATTCTAGTTCATAAGACAGGAGCAGCAGATCAAAACCAGAAGACCAGATCACCCATTCTAGTTCATAAGACAGGAACAGCAGATCAAGGCCTGAAGACCGGATCACCCATTCTAGTTAATAAGACAGGAGCAGCAGATCAAGGCCAGAAGACCGGATCACCCATTCTAGTTAATAAGACAGGAGCAGCAGATCAAGGCCAGAAGACCAGATCACCCATTCTAGTTCATAAGACAGGAGCAGCAGATCAAGGCCAGAAGACCGGATCACCCATTCTATTTCATAAGACAGGAGCAGCAGATCAAAGCCAGAAGACCGGATCACCCATTCTAGTTCATAAGACAGGAGCAGCAGATCTAGGCCAGAAGACCAGATCACCCATTCTAGTTCATAAGACAGGAGCAGCAAATCAAAGCCAGAAGACCAGTTCACCCATTCTAGTTCATACGACTGGAACAGCAGATCAAGGCCTGAAGACCGGATCACCCATTCTAGTTAATAAGACAGGAGCAGCAGATCAAGGCCAGAAGACCGGATCACCCATTCTAGTTAATAAGACAGGAGCAGCAGATCAAGGCCAGAAGACCAGATCACCCATTCTAGTTCATAAGACAGGAGCAGCAGATCAAGGCCAGAAGACCGGATCACCCATTCTATTTCATAAGACAGGAGCAGCAGATCAAAGCCAGAAGACCAGATCACCCATTCTAGTTCATAAGACAGGAGCAGCAGATCAAGGCCCGAAAACCGGATCACCCATTCTAGTTCATAAGACAGGAGCAGCATATCAAGGCCAGAAGACCGGATCACCAATTCTAGTTCATAAGACAGGAACAACAGATCAAGGCCAGAAGACCGGATCACCCATTCTAGTTCATAAGACAGGAACAGCAGATCAAGGCCAGAAGACCGGATCACCCATTCTAGTTCATAAGACAGGAGCAGCAGATCAAGGCCAGAAGACCGGATCACCCATTCTAGTTCATAAGACAGGAACAGCAGACCAAGGCCTGAACACCGGATCACTCATTCTAGTTCATAAGACAGGAGCAGCAAATCAAGGCCAGAAGAACGGATCACCCATTCTAGTTCAGAAGACAGGAACAGCAGACCAAGGCCTGAAGACCAGATCACCCATACTGATTCATAAAACAGGAGCAGCAGATCACGGCCAGAAGACCGGATCACCCATTCTAGTTCATAAGACAGGAGCAGCAGATCAAGGGCAGAAACCAGATCACCCATTCTGGTTCATAAGACAGGAGCAGAAGATCTAGGCCAGAAAACCGGATCACCCATTCTAGTTCATAAGACAGGAGCAGCAGATCAAGGGCAGAAACCAGATCACCCATTCTAGTTCATAAGACAGGAGCAGCAGATCTAGGCCAGAAAACCGGATCACCCATTCTAGTTCATAAGACAGGAGCAGCAGATCAAGGCCAGAAGACCGGATTACCCATTCTAGTTCATAAGACAGGAGCAGCAGATCAAGGGTAGAAGACCAGAACACCCATTCTAGTTCATAAAACAGGAGCAGCAGATCAAAGCCAGAATACCAGATCACCCATTCTAGTTCATAAGACAGGAACTTCAGACCAAGTCCAGAAGACGAGATCACCGATTCTAGTTCATAAGACAGGAACAGCAGATCAAGGCCTGAAGACCGGATCACCCATTCTAGTTCATAAGACAGGAGCAGCAGATCAAGGCCAGAAGACCGGATCACCCATTCTAGTTAATAAGACAGGAGCAGCAGATCAAGGCCAGAAAACCAGATCACCCATTCTAGTTCATAAGACAGGAGCAGCAGATCAAGGCCAGAAAACCGGATCACCCATTCTAGTTCATAAGACAGGAGCAGCAGATCAAGGACAGAAGACCAGATCACCCCTTCTAGTTCATAAGACAGGAGCAGCTGATCAAGGCCAGAAGATGCGATCACCCATTCTAGTTCATAAGACAGGAGCAGCAGATCAAGTCCAGAAGAACGGATCACCCATTCTAGTTGATATGACAGGAGCAGCAGATCAAGGCCAGAAGACCAGATCACCCATTCTAGTTCATAAGACAGGAGCAGCAGATCAAGGCCAGAAGACCAGCTCACCGATTCTAGTTCATAAGACAGGAGCAGGAGATCAACGCCAGATGACCGGATCACCCATTCTAGTTCATAAGACAAGAGCAGCAGATCAAGGCCAGAAGACCAGATTACCCATTCTAGTTCATAAGACAGGAGCAGCAGATCAAAACCAGAAGACCAGATCACCCATTCTAGTTCATAAGACGGGAACAGCAGATCAAGGCCTGAAGACCGGATCACCCATTCTAGTTAATAAGACAGGAGCAGCAGATCAAGGCCAGAAGACCGGATCACCCATTCTAGTTAATAAGACAAGAGCAGCAGATCTAGGCCAGAAGACCAGATCACCCATTCTAGTTCATAAGACAGGAGCAGCAGATCAAGGCCAGAAGACCGGATCACCCATTCTATTTCATAAGACAGGAGCAGCAGATCAAAGCCAGAAGACCGGATCACCCATTCTAGTTCATAAGACAGGAGCAGCAGATCTAGGCCAGAAGACCAGATCACCCATTCTAGTTCATAAGACAGGAGCAGCAAATCAAAGCCAGAAGACCAGATCACCCATTCTAGTTCATACGACTGGAACAGCAGATCAAGGCCTGAAGACCGGATCACCCATTCTAGTTAATAAGACAGGAGCAGCAGATCAAGGCCAGAAGACCGGATCACCCATTCTAGTTAATAAGACAGGAGCAGCAGATCAAGGCCAGAAGACCAGATCACCCATTCTAGTTCATAAGACAGGAGCAGCAGATCAAGGCCAGAAGACCGGATCACCCATTCTATTTCATAAGACAGGAGCAGCAGATCAAAGCCAGAAGACCAGATCACCCATTCTAGTTCATAAGACAGGAGCAGCAGATCAAGGCCCGAAAACCGGATCACCCATTCTAGTTCATAAGACAGGAGCAGCATATCAAGGCCAGAAGACCGGATCACCAATTCTAGTTCATAAGACAGGAACAACAGATCAAGGCCAGAAGACCGGATCACCCATTCTAGTTCATAAGACAGGAACAGCAGATCAAGGCCAGAAGACCGGATCACCCATTCTAGTTCATAAGACAGGAGCAGCAGATCAAGGCCAGAAGACCGGATCACCCATTCTAGTTCATAAGACAGGAACAGCAGACCAAGGCCTGAAGACGAGATCACCGATTCTAGTTCATAATACAGGAGCAGCAGATCAAGGCCAGAAGACCGGATCACCCATTCTAGTTAATAAGACAGGAGCAGCAGATCAAGGCCAGAAGACCAGATCACCCATTCTAGTTCATAAGACAGGAGCAGCAGATCAAGGCCAGAAAACCGGATCACCCATTCTAGTTCATAAGACAGGAGCAGCAGATCAAGGCCAGAAGACCAGATCACCCATTCTAGTTCATAAGACAGGAGCAGCAAATCAAAGCCAGAAGACCAGATCACCCATTCTAGTTCATAAGACTGGAACAACAGATCAAGGCCTGAAGACCGGATCACCCATTCTAGTTAATAAGACAGGAGCAGCAGATCAAGGCCAGAAGACCGGATCACCCATTCTAGTTAATAAGACAGGTGCAGCAGATCAAGGCCAGAAGACCAGATCACCCATTCTAGTTCATAAGACAGGATCAGCAGATCAAGGCCAGAAGACCGGATCACCCATTCTATTTCATAAGACAGGAGCAGCAGATCAAAGCCAGAAGACCGGATCACCCATTCTAGTTCATAAGACAGGAGCAGCATATCAAGGCCAGAAGACCGGATCACCAATTCTAGTTCATAAGACAGGAAAAGCAGATCAAGGCCAGAAGACCGGATCACCCATTCTAGTTCATAAGACAGGAACAGCAGATCAAGGCCAGAAGACCGGATCACCCATTCTAGTTCATAAGACAGGAGCAGCAGATCAAGGCCAGAAGACCGGATCACCCATTCTAGTTCATAAGACAGGAACAGCAGATCAAGGCCAGAAGACCAGATCACCCATTCTAGTTCATAAGAAAGGAGCAGCAGATCAAGGCCAGAAGACCGGATCACCCATTCTAGTTCATAAGACAGGAACAGCAGATCAAGGCCAGAAGGCCGGATCACCCATTCTAGTTCATAAGACAGGAGCAGCAGATCAAGGCCAGAAGACCGGATCACCCATTCTAGTTCATATGACAGGGGCAGCAAATCAAGGCCAGAAGACCGGATCACCCATTCTAGTTGATATGACAGGAGCAGCAGATCAAGGCCAGAAGACCAGATCACCCATTCTAGTTCATAAGACAGGAGCAGCAGATCAAGGCCAGAAGACCAGATCACCGATTCTAGTTCATAAGACAGGAGCAGGATATCAACGCCAGATGACCGGATCACCCATTCTAGTTCATAAGACAAGAGCAGCAGATCAAGGCCAGAAGACCAGATTACCCATTCTAGTTCATAAGACAGGAGCAGCAGATCAAAACCAGAAGACCAGATCACCCATTCTAGTTCATAAGACAGGAACAGCAGATCAAGGCCTGAAGACCGGATCACCCATTCTAGTTAATAAGACAGGAGCAGCAGATCAAGGCCAGAAGACCGGATCACCCATTCTAGTTAATAAGACAGGAGCAGCAGATCAAGGCCAGAAGACCAGATCACCCATTCTAGTTCATAAGACAGGAGCAGCAGATCAAGGCCAGAAGACCGGATCACCCATTCTATTTCATAACACAGGAGCAGCAGATCAAAGCCAGAAGACCGGATCACCCATTCTAGTTCATAAGACAGGAGCAGCAGATCTAGGCCAGAAGACCAGATCACCCATTCTAGTTCATAAGACAGGAGCAGCAAATCAAAGCCAGAAGACCAGATCACCCATTCTAGTTCATACGACTGGAACAGCAGATCAAGGCCTGAAGACCGGATCACCCATTCTAGTTAATAAGACAGGAGCAGCAGATCAAGGCCAGAAGACCGGATCACCCATTCTAGTTAATAAGACAGGAGCAGCAGATCAAGGCCAGAAGACCAGATCACCCATTCTAGTTCATAAGACAGGAGCAGCAGATCAAGGCCAGAAGACCGGATCACCCATTCTATTTCATAAGACAGGAGCAGCAGATCAAAGCCAGAAGACCAGATCACCCATTCTAGTTCATAAGACAGGAGCAGCAGATCAAGGCCCGAAAACCGGATCACCCATTCTAGTTCATAAGACAGGAGCAGCATATCAAGGCCAGAAGACCGGATCACCAATTCTAGTTCATAAGACAGGAACAACAGATCAAGGCCAGAAGACCGGATCACCCATTCTAGTTCATAAGACAGGAACAGCAGATCAAGGCCAGAAGACCGGATCACCCATTCTAGTTCATAAGACAGGAGCAGCAGATCAAGGCCAGAAGACCGGATCACCCATTCTAGTTCATAAGACAGGAACAGCAGACCAAGGCCTGAAGACCGGATCACTCATTCTAGTTCATAAGACAGGAGCAGCAAATCAAGGCCAGAAGAACGGATCACCCATTCTAGTTCAGAAGACAGGAACAGCAGACCAAGGCCTGAAGACCAGATCACCCATACTGATTCATAAAACAGGAGCAGCAGATCACGGCCAGAAGACCGGATCACCCATTCTAGTTCATAAGACAGGAGCAGCAGATCAAGGCCAGAAGACCAGATCATCCATTCTAGTTCATAAGACAGGAGCAGCAGATCAAGGCCAGAAACCAGATCACCCATTCTAGTTCATAAGACAGGAGCAGCAGATCTAGGCCAGAAAACCGGATCACCCATTCTAGTTCATAAGACAGGAGCAGCAGATCAAGGCCAGAAGACCGGATTACCCATTCTAGTTCATAAGACAGGAGCAGCAGATCAAGGCTAGAAGACCAGAACACCCATTCTAGTTCATAAAACAGGAGCAGCAGATCAAAGCCAGAATACCAGATCACCCATTCTAGTTCATAAGACAGGAACAACAGATCAAGGCCTGAAGACCGGATCACCCATTCTAGTTAATAAGACAGGAGCAGCAGATCAAGGCCAGAAGACCGGATCACCCATTCTAGTTAATAAGACAGGTGCAGCAGATCAAGGCCAGAAGACCAGATCACCCATTCTAGTTCATAAGACAGGATCAGCAGATCAAGGCCAGAAGACCGGATCACCCATTCTATTTCATAAGACAGGAGCAGCAGATCAAAGCCAGAAGACCGGATCACCCATTCTAGTTCATAAGACAGGAGCAGCATATCAAGGCCAGAAGACCGGATCACCAATTCTAGTTCATAAGACAGGAAAAGCAGATCAAGGCCAGAAGACCGGATCACCCATTCTAGTTCATAAGACAGGAACAGCAGATCAAGGCCAGAAGACCGGATCACCCATTCTAGTTCATAAGACAGGAGCAGCAGATCAAGGCCAGAAGACCGGATCACCCATTCTAGTTCATAAGACAGGAACAGCAGATCAAGGCCAGAAGACCAGATCACCCATTCTAGTTCATAAGAAAGGAGCAGCAGATCAAGGCCAGAAGACCGGATCACCCATTCTAGTTCATAAGACAGGAACAGCAGATCAAGGCCAGAAGGCCGGATCACCCATTCTAGTTCATAAGACAGGAGCAGCAGATCAAGGCCAGAAGACCGGATCACCCATTCTAGTTCATATGACAGGGGCAGCAAATCAAGGCCAGAAGACCGGATCACCCATTCTAGTTGATATGACAGGAGCAGCAGATCAAGGCCAGAAGACCAGATCACCCATTCTAGTTCATAAGACAGGAGCAGCAGATCAAGGCCAGAAGACCAGATCACCGATTCTAGTTCATAAGACAGGAGCAGGATATCAACGCCAGATGACCGGATCACCCATTCTAGTTCATAAGACAAGAGCAGCAGATCAAGGCCAGAAGACCAGATTACCCATTCTAGTTCATAAGACAGGAGCAGCAGATCAAAACCAGAAGACCAGATCACCCATTCTAGTTCATAAGACAGGAACAGCAGATCAAGGCCTGAAGACCGGATCACCCATTCTAGTTAATAAGACAGGAGCAGCAGATCAAGGCCAGAAGACCGGATCACCCATTCTAGTTAATAAGACAGGAGCAGCAGATCAAGGCCAGAAGACCAGATCACCCATTCTAGTTCATAAGACAGGAGCAGCAGATCAAGGCCAGAAGACCGGATCACCCATTCTATTTCATAACACAGGAGCAGCAGATCAAAGCCAGAAGACCGGATCACCCATTCTAGTTCATAAGACAGGAGCAGCAGATCTAGGCCAGAAGACCAGATCACCCATTCTAGTTCATAAGACAGGAGCAGCAAATCAAAGCCAGAAGACCAGATCACCCATTCTAGTTCATACGACTGGAACAGCAGATCAAGGCCTGAAGACCGGATCACCCATTCTAGTTAATAAGACAGGAGCAGCAGATCAAGGCCAGAAGACCGGATCACCCATTCTAGTTAATAAGACAGGAGCAGCAGATCAAGGCCAGAAGACCAGATCACCCATTCTAGTTCATAAGACAGGAGCAGCAGATCAAGGCCAGAAGACCGGATCACCCATTCTATTTCATAAGACAGGAGCAGCAGATCAAAGCCAGAAGACCAGATCACCCATTCTAGTTCATAAGACAGGAGCAGCAGATCAAGGCCCGAAAACCGGATCACCCATTCTAGTTCATAAGACAGGAGCAGCATATCAAGGCCAGAAGACCGGATCACCAATTCTAGTTCATAAGACAGGAACAACAGATCAAGGCCAGAAGACCGGATCACCCATTCTAGTTCATAAGACAGGAACAGCAGATCAAGGCCAGAAGACCGGATCACCCATTCTAGTTCATAAGACAGGAGCAGCAGATCAAGGCCAGAAGACCGGATCACCCATTCTAGTTCATAAGACAGGAACAGCAGACCAAGGCCTGAAGACCGGATCACTCATTCTAGTTCATAAGACAGGAGCAGCAAATCAAGGCCAGAAGAACGGATCACCCATTCTAGTTCAGAAGACAGGAACAGCAGACCAAGGCCTGAAGACCAGATCACCCATACTGATTCATAAAACAGGAGCAGCAGATCACGGCCAGAAGACCGGATCACCCATTCTAGTTCATAAGACAGGAGCAGCAGATCAAGGCCAGAAGACCAGATCATCCATTCTAGTTCATAAGACAGGAGCAGCAGATCAAGGCCAGAAACCAGATCACCCATTCTAGTTCATAAGACAGGAGCAGCAGATCTAGGCCAGAAAACCGGATCACCCATTCTAGTTCATAAGACAGGAGCAGCAGATCAAGGCCAGAAGACCGGATTACCCATTCTAGTTCATAAGACAGGAGCAGCAGATCAAGGCTAGAAGACCAGAACACCCATTCTAGTTCATAAAACAGGAGCAGCAGATCAAAGCCAGAATACCAGATCACCCATTCTAGTTCATAAGACAGGAACTTCAGATCAAGTCCAGAAGACGAGATCACCGATTCTAGTTCATAAGACAGGAACAGCAGATCAAGGCCTGAAGACCGGATCACCCATTCTAGTTCATAATACAGGAGCAGCAGATCAAGGCCAGAAGACCGGATCACCCATTCTAGTTAATAAGACAGGAGCAGCAGATCAAGGCCAGAAGACCAGATCACCCATTCTAGTTCATAAGACAGGAGCAGCAGATCAAGGCCAGAAAACCGGATCACCCATTCTAGTTCATAAGACAGGAGCAGCAGATCAAGGCCAGAAGACCAGATCACCCATTCTAGTTCATAAGACAGGAGCAGCTGATCAAGGCCAGAAGACCGGATCACCCATTCTAGTTCATAAGACAGGAGCAGCAGATCAAGGCCAGAAGACCGGATCACCCATTCTAGTTCATAAGACAGGAACAGCAGATCAAGGCCTGAAGACCGGATCACCCATTCTAGTTAATAAGACAGGAGCAGCAGATCAAGGCCAGAAGACTAGATCACCCATTCTAGTTAATAAGACAGGAGCAGCAGATCAAGGCCAGAAGACCAGATCACCCATTCTAGTTCATAAGACAGGAGCAGCAGATCAAGGCCAGAAGACCGGATCACCCATTCTATTTCATAAGACAGGAGCAGCAGATCAAAGCCAGAAGACCAGATCACCCATTCTAGTTCATAAGACAGGAGCAGCAGATCAAGGCCAGAAAACCGGATCACCCATTCTAGTTTATAAGACAGGAGCAGCAGATCAAGGCCAGAAGACTAGATCACCCATTCTAGTTCATAAGACAGGAGCAGCAGATCAAGGCCAGAAGACTGGATCACCCATTCTAGTTCATAAGACAGGAGCATCAGATCAAGGCCAGAAGACCGGATCACCCATTCTAGTTCATAAGACAGGAGCAGCAGATCAAGGCCAGAAGACCGGATCACCCATTCTAGTTCATATGACAGGAGCAGCAGATCAAGGCCAGAAGACCGGATCACCCATTCTGAACCTAAGGGACCACTAACGTCCCACATTGTGGAAACTTCAATCCGGAGTTCAGAGTATATCTTAAGCTTTTCAATTTATTTGACCTTGATATTAGGATCGCCATGCACTGTCACATCGATGAGAAGGCATTTCCTTGTTTTTGTTATTTTTAAAAAAATTTATTGGGGGGGGGGGTATTTATTTATTGTCAACGGCGTCGATGTTTGCTTTGGAGGTGTAAAGGTCTTGAATTATTATTATTATTGTTGTCGTTATTATTATTTATTCGTTGGTATAAAAATGTGGTTTTGATTTGGATAAGGGAGACATTTTACGTACAGCCGAGAATATTATCGTCAAAATCTTTGTGATATTTGTAATAAGAAAAAAAAACATTTGGGTGCGTTCCCTACAAAAGGGTGATTTTTTTTATTATGTGCCATGCGGGATACACGCTTAGGCGATCTCGTATCTTTCGATACATGATTGACGAGGCAAAAATGTTCACGCAGTAGGTTGCCATTTATTTCTACGGTAGACCAGTTGCCATCCAAGGCTATAGAACCCAGTCTGTCCTGCTATCTACCCATAGCTGAGTGAAGAAAAAGAGGATTCATACCTTTCTTAGCACGTAAGTGAATGTCATGGATTCGACTGGAATTCGATCTCGGCTTTCTGATTCCTCAATCTGAGCCGCTATCCATTACTCCACCGTGCCTCCTTAAAAAGGGTGATATGTACCCAAAATGGCTCTAAACGTTCTGCTCCCATTTTCTCACCGCATATCTATATGAAGCAATGTTTTCAACGGCATGTGTTATGAAAAAATACGGATATTTTCTCTATTTGGTCCCAGACTTGCAGTTTGCATTGTTGAAAAGAAATTTCTTCATTCAGAGTTCATTTGCAAAAAATAAAAAACATATCCACCCATCTTTTACTTTGGTACCTCCAAAAGCAGGCGATTTTTAAGTTTAAAATGAATTTAAAAAATGAAAAAAAAATTTTGACGTTTAAATATTAATTTTAATTCAACACTAATCGATTAAATTTAATATTTCCAATAAGCAAAATATTTCTCTGTATTCCAAACCGGAAATGAATTAATTGGAACCTTTTTTCTACTTACATCTATAAATTTGTCCATATTGACAGATATTGACAGGACGTTGTGGAGGGCAACTAAAAACAGAAGATGAAATTATTCAAAGAGAAGCAAGTAATCATTCGGTGAAATGTTCGATGAAAATATCCGTTCGGTGAAATGTCCGTTCGGCCAAATATCCATCGGTGAAATATCCGTTGGTGAAATGTCCATCGATAATCTGTTCAAGGGCCTCCATAATATATTTTCTTCGTCAAAGTAATTAAAAGCTTTCCTAATTAAATAATGTTTGTGCAGTTTATACTATTTAGAGTAGATTTTCTGTAATTGGAGGTCTTGTTAAACCAAAGAAAATTTGATGGCTTAAATTCTCTACGGACTTGGAGATAATATAAAATATTAACATTAAACCATACAAAAAAAAAAAAGAAAAAAAAAGAATTTCTCAAAATTTCATAAAATGAGTGGGAAGTAACAAATGTAAAAAAAAGAAAATTTTTACAAAGATTTTTAAAAAAGAAATTTTTCAAAATAATTAAATTAAAATCTAACAATTATTTGATTTTTGCAAGAATTTCCAAATCAATGTAGTTTTCACCACAGAAAGACGCTCAAATTTCCCGTACAAATTTAAAGTCCCGCGTTGACGTAAAATACAAAAATCTCAAAGATTCTAAAAAGGATGAAACAAAAATAATTTTTGCATAAAAAAAATCCTTTGATCTTTCATCTTAATAATAACACAAAAATCTTGACGACAAAATGTTTTTATTATGATTTAGGCATTGTTTCATCATGTAGCCTCTTTTTTTAGCGAGTTTTTAGGAAATACCTACATTTATTGCTAACTTTTTCTTGGTGTTTCAATTGTTTCTTTTCTATCAATTAACCCCAAGCAAGGCGATAATGCCACTAAGACACAAGAGGTTACTTGGAACGAAAGAAAATGAGAAGACTTCAGAAGATTGTTTTTCTAATGGTGACGATGTCGTTAAAGATTATATATACAAAATGAATATAGTATGTACAAAGTGAGATAGGAGAATGTCCTAAAAACAAGGAAAAGAATGCTGAATGGTTATGTAACATCTAATGTCCTATATAAGAGTGAATACTAGACAATTTCTTCACTGAAGGAGAGACTTGAAACGACACAGATTCGGTTTTCTTGACGTCTGCGGAGAATATCATGGACTGAACATGTAAGCAAGGAGGAGGTTTTAAGGAAAATAAGAACTACTAGGAACCTGATAAAGCCGACTGAAACTCTCAAACATATAACGAGGAAAGAAGGTTTGGAGAATCTAACACCCACAGGATAAATCAAAGCAAGTGAAGCGAATGAAACAAGTGACCTACTTTTTTTTTTTAAGCTTATCACACCAAGCAAGGCTGGAAGCCACTAGCACGCAAGGGGTTACAGAAGGTTTGGAGGAAGAGCAGATAGGAGTGGTAAAGGAGAGGATGTGGAGAAAGATAGTGGATTGATCAAGGCAAGGGGGTTACAAAAGATTTGGAGCGAGAGCAGATAGGAATGAAAGGTGAAAGGATGTGGAGAAGGGAAGTGGATAGATCAAGGCAACTGGAGATGTCGATTGACGTTACACTTAAATAGTTGGAGATTGTATTTGTCAGGGAAATAGGAATAAGGAAGGGAGTTCCACAGGCGAGATGTGTGAGACATGAAGCTATTGGAGTAGAAGAGACGTCTACATCTAACAGTTTCAACGGTGAAGGGGTGGGAACGGGATGCCAGCCTCGTAGGACGTTTAAATTCATGAGGCCTAGGAACCAGCGAAAGCAGCTCATCGTGTTTATGTAAATAAACGAAAAAACAAGAAAAGAAGAATGGCAAAAGTTACACATCGCAACAAAAGACAGGAAATTATGGAGAGCCATGATCTACGTCTTTAAAAAAAAATGGAATAATGTTTGAGGACTGCTCCTTTAACATACCTAGAGGCCCGAACAGGACACTCCTCCATTTATTTTTGTTTATTTATTTTTTTTATTTATACTTTTTCCTCTCTCCTCTTTACTTTTCTATCGTTATTTTTCTCAAATGGCAAAGATGAAAACACAAAATAAAACAATATAACAGAAGAAAAAAATCCTATGCAACAATGAAAGTATTGTATTTCCCTTCCAAACACCAGGTGGGAGTTTTCAACCAATGAGAGTTCTATTTAAATGGCTGGGAGCCTTTTCCTTTGATGTTTGTTAGTCCAACAGCGAGGTAGAAAAAAAATGTAATTCTCTTTTTCTTTTCCTTTATTTTATTTTTCAGTCTACTGGTTGTCATCTTCTCTTTCTCTCGCCTACAAGCACGCGCAAGGAGGGGGGGAAATAAGTGCGCTGGTCGGGATGGTCACGTCTTTTATATGCAACCATAACACAGACGACAGCGGACGCTTTGTCTAGTTGGATCCCTCCGCGCGCGGAGACGAAAAAAAGTCTAGCCACACTTGTCTTATGACATATGAGACGAGATGGAACGCACACACATACACAAAAGTATGTAGGTACCTTTCTACTATAAGCATGAATAGGTACCCATACGCGCTCACTCACGCATACATAATTGATTCTATGTCCCTCCAGGATCATGGCTCTTCACTTTATCATCTGTAAGTTGTAATGACTTCCTGGGAAAGATGATGGTTTCCCGTTACCTTGTTTAAGTGTTCGTATTTAGTGTAGTAGCCCTTCTAAATTAGCTGCCACTCATTGCTAGACAGGCCAGTCTACCCGATTATTGAACCCATAGTTGGGTGTGCGAAAAAGAAATGGATTCGTGTTTTTTTCCAAGTGCCTTAGTGTGAAGGTGAGCGCAACAGAGTCGACCGGAATTTGAACTCTGCTCACCAATTCCATTTCCTGAGCCAATGACAGTTACGTCACTCGCATGTACACAGAAGATTGAACCTTTTTTTTTTCTTTTTTTTTTTTTAAAAAGGCTTCATGAATATATTGGAATTTCTATGAGATAATTTTATGGAAAAATCATATTGATATAGTTACATAATATATATACACCCCATCTCTGAGCCTAGCTCAATTAGGGCCCACACACATGGAAACCTACCGAACTCAATCCGCAACATACTAGTAGAAAATTACAAGTATAACAGCCTCGTCCACATGTAAAAAAAAAAGGGTTAAGAATAATGGAAGCACTAAAAATAAAAAATAAAAAGCCAACACTCAATGACATCAACTATGAGTACGGCCATAATGTACTGACCGTATTTGAAAAAAAAAACATTCCTATAACTCGAGATACATACTTAAAAGATCCATGCATTGAGTTAAAAATAAAAATCATTTTTGATAATGGCTGAAAGAATAGCCGAAGGCGCACGAACATAGAGAGAACATTTGGACAATTTTGACAGATTTTATGTCCAGAAAAGAAAACACTTATACGAACAGAAGAAAAATTTAAAAAAAGCTTAATCGCAGTACCTTGTCAGTCGTCTTTAATTATACTTATATATATATATATATATATATATATATATATATATATATATATAGAGAGAGAGAGAGAGAGAGAGAGAGAGAGAGATACACGCTTCGAGTTGCACAGAGCATGCTTCGTGTTATATTAACAAATGAATTATCCCATTATCCAGAAGGGACACCCGGCTTCTGATCACTCCCCATCCCCGAGTATGAGTCTGTTGTTAGAGAGACAAAGATACAGAAATTATCACCATTTTTATCTTTAAATTCTATAGGCAAACCTTTTACAAACAAATATTCCCTCTTGCATTTGAAACCTTTAAAATCTCTTAAATTCTTTGAAATAATAATAATAATAATAATAACAACAACAACAACATCAACAACAACCACCTATGGCCGGTTACTACTCGTTTCCGAGCACACTTGTCTGGATAGCCACACCATATTACAGACGCTTGCTCAACCCACAGAGCCCACAATATGGTTTATACTGGAACTATGCTGAGCGGACCTTAGTTACAGTTTCTGGGGATGAGAGCATAATCTAGCATTATCTTTATTTTTTACTTTTTTAAAAAGGCCAGAACATCTCGGTCACGATGACTTGGGACTTCATGCTAGCACAACCATCAAGGGCTTTCGAACGATTCCGGCTTCCCGGTTCCACTCACAAGGCCTCTCATCTACATCGGCGTCTGTGTAGAAAGTATTGACAAGAAATGTTAACGTCACAAACCAGAGGTGATCGAGAGTGACTGTCAAGATCTTGCGGGATTTTCCACATCCAAACAGAGTGCGTCCTTGAGGCCACTCAACCAGACATCACCGTCATTGACAAAGAAACAAGAAAATGACTCCTCATCGAATATCAAGCGCAAAGAAATTGACAAGCTTAAAAATAGACTGGCATTCGGATTATTGCCAAAAACGTGCGGCGATCAGGTCAGTATTGTCTCAGTTAGCATTGGGGCGTTGGGACCTATTCCACCGAACCTAAAGAGCTATGCCAATAAAATCGAAATAAAGCCTCGCTTCAGAAGACTGCTTTGCTTGGCACCGCAAATATTCTGAGAAAGGTGCTCTCGTCCTGAGAACGTGCCACTTGATGAACACCCAAGAAAACCGCAGTTGTTTTCGTTGTGATTAACAAGCCTCAGGAGGTTTGTCAGATTATTATGCGGGTTGCTCCGAAAGTAACGCCTTCTACTTATTTCCACAGAAACTACAACAGACAGGGGGAAACAGAATAATACCGCTGGAAAGAGAAGCTCCAAAACCCTATTTCCTCATCTAGTTGCCGTCATTGGCTCTGCATTTTCACTAGCGACGGAAAGGAGTCAGCGCTTGTAAAAAAATTCTCTGCCAAATTAAACGAACTACTTTCTCTCAGCATCGATAACGGCGTTGCTGTCAGAAAGTGTTTTCTATCTGGTCCATCATTCGGCAGTCGAAACAGATTAAAGTCGGAAGGTGCCATATCTGGATGATACAGTGAATATGATAGGACAATAGAGACAGAATTTCTAATGTGATCCATGGTTGTAATACAAGTTCGATTATGTTCATGTCTGGGCACCAGGCAGGACAATATTGTAATACTGCAATGTCTTCATCAGTAAGAAACGGTTTTGTGACACGCGATGTATGGCCAGGTGATCCATCATGTTGGAATGTTTCACCTTCTGCTACATCTGGTAATAGGTAAGACTTTAACAAAGTTATATATTTTCGCTGTCCTGTGTTCCAGCGATTTTATCAACGTTCTTGTACCATTGTTTTGATGCGGCACTAAACTATTAAACCCTCCACCCACCAGATTTTACAGTTTTTATTGTATATTTTGGAGTAGATTTTTAGCAATTTGCCTTCGGACATGCTCTGTTGCATTAGAATTTTGTTCTGCTTTGCTTTCATCACAATATATCACTTTTGCCCACTTTCCATTAACTCAAAGTAGATATTCGCCCAGTTTTTCTCTTATTCAATTTCTTTTTAATTATAGCTTTCTTGCTTCAATGCCGCCATTTAGAAGACTTCCACGTTAGACTCTTCTTTTTGCTTAATCGGTATCACCCCAATCAAGGCAGTACAACCACTAAATCGTAAGGGGTTACAGGGTGTAGAGGAATTAAGAACAGAAACCTTAGTAATGAGGAGAAAGAGAAAAGAGTAATCAGGATGACAGTATATAGTGACTGACATTGATTTCAAGATTTGGCAGATTAAAGTTGGCTGGAAAGCATAGAGCTGGAAGCCAGAAGGGAGTTCCACAAGTAAGGCAGTAAAGCCACTAAGACAAAGGGTTACAGGGTGTGCAAGAATTATGAATAGAAACATTAATAATGAGCGGCAAGAGGAAATAGCAATCAGGAAGACAGTGGGTAGAGATTGACATTGCATTTAAATTATTACAGAATAAAATTGGCTGTAAAGCATGGAGTCGGAAAGGATTTGCACAAGCGAGAAGTGCGAGAGAAGAAACTGTTAGGATAGAATTTACAATTATATAAATTAAATGAGATCTCGACGCCAGTCGAGTGTTGCGCTTAAATTCGAAAAATCTAGGTACCATAGCGATGAGCTCATCCGAACAATTAGTATGAATGTATTTATAGAAAAGACCGTTAGATCAGGACCAATAATATTGCTGATTCTTCTTTGTATTTTAACAAGGAGCTAACGGATCACCGGAACAATTGTTATGAAAGTATTTATAGAAAAGACACAGAGAGGCAATCTTACAGTGATGGGAAAATGACTGATGCCGAGCCGCTAGATCACGACCAATAATATTGCTGATTCTTCTTTGTATTTTATCAAGGAGCTAAGGGATCATCTGAACAATTGTTATGAAAGTATTTATAGATAGAGAGGCAATCTTACGGTGGTGGGAAAATGACTGATGCCGAGCCGCTAGATCACGACCAATAATATTGCTGATTCTTCTTTGTATTTTATCAAGGAGCTTAGATATCATCGGAACAATTGTTATGAAAGTATTTATAGAAAAGACACAGAGAGGCAAATTACGGTGGTGGGAAAATGACTGATGCCGAGCCGCTAGATCACGACCAATAATATTGCTGATTCTTCTTTGTATTTTATCAAGGAGCTTAGATATCATCGGAACAATTGTTATGAAAGTATTTATAGAAAAGACACAGAGAGGCAAATTACGGTAGTGGGAAAATGACTGATGCCGAGCCGCTAGATCACGACCAATAATATTGCTGATTCTTCTTTGTATTTTATCAAGGAGCTAACGGATCATCGGAACAATAGTTATGAATGTATTTATAGAGAAGACACAAAGAGGTAATCTTACGGTGGTGGGAAAATGACTGATGCTGAGCCGTTAGATAAGGACAAATAATATTTCTGATTCTTCTTTGTATTTTATCAAGGAGCTAAGGGATCATTGAAACAATTGTTATGAAAGTATTTATAGAGAAGACACAGAGAGGCAATCTTACGGTGGTGGGAAAATGACTGATGCCGAGCCGCTAGATCAGGACCAATAATATTGCTGATTCTTCTTTGGATCTTATCAAGGGGCTCAGGGTAAATAGCAAGGTCATCGGATTATATTTAGCAGCTATATTCTAAGCATGGACAAATAGTAGACTTTTAGATATGTTAGATATGATTTGGCATTTCAATAGTAATACTGCTTTCAACCATTACTTGATGAGCTGTTCGCTTTGTGTTGGATAATGATAACCTAATGATTAACTTTCTTTGATTTCTTTTATCTAATTTCAAAGGCCTATTGCCTTTTTTTTTCATATCCAAAACGGTCCCAATATCAGCTTACTTCTTTTCGGTGACTTGGATAAAATATCTTCATAACCCAAGCATTCACGTTGACTCATTTTGGGAGATTTCCACAATTTTCTCCAAACTCACTCTACGCATTTTGAAACCTCTTTCATGTCCCGTATACCTTGAAAACGTCAGCGACCATAGCCCTCCACAATTTCCTGTCCCCTGTAGCTTTTAGTAAATTTTGTCTTTTTGCTATCTCTCCTAAACCCTGCTCTGCCGTTCATTTACACAAGCTCGTTTGTTACACACTGTTTCCACCCCTGTCCCTCTTGTCGCCAATATGTCCTGTGAGTATCAAATTCTCTAAGCCTTCTTTCCTTATTACGTGCCCTAGAAATTTCAACACTCTCTTTCTGAATGTCATTTTTTTTTTTCATTTTCTTTAAAACTTTATGGTTGCTCACATTCCCAGTCCAGGCTATCCTCAGCATCCTTCTGTAGAGTCACATTTCTGTTGCTTCAAGTCTCTTCTTCATCTGTGAGGAGATTGTTCACCATTCTCTGCCAGGAGAATGGTAAACAATGGATGAGGCTCGATATTAAATACTCTTTTCATACTTTATAACGAAATTTTCCCCGTTTCTTAATACTTTGCTTAGTTTTTGCAAGGCATCTTTCGTTATCCCAATGCGCCTTCGGATTTCAGTGTCGCACTTTCTGTCCTCTATCAAAACACATGTCAGATATTTAAATTGTTGTACCTGCTTGATTTTGGTATCACTAACTTGTAAATTTGCATGTGAAGACAAAGTTGAAAACCCAAACTCTTTATACAATCTGCGTTTGATTATTTTGTCTTCAACTGGGATAATGTTAATCCTCAGGAGTGTCAAGTGACATAACTTTTGCATGCTTTCTTTTCAGTATCACGATGTCTTCAATCATCCTTCCCATTTTGAGTCGTCTTGGGTATGACGATAAACTACATCCGGCAGCAATGCCTCTGATCGTGAGATTGGAGATTTTGAGGAGCATGGAACTACCTCTTAATTGCTGTGGTTCCCAGGTCCACTCTGACCCAAGTTGGTAGCACCGGTTAGGGTCCCAGACGTTGGCAAATAGTGAACCCAAAACCTTGGGTCAAAATAGGAAAAAATAAAAATAAAGTAGAAGACATTACCAGCAATACATTTTTGGAAAAAAAGAATTACCAAAGCTGAGAAGAAAAAAAAATTTGGGCATTAAATAAGGAGTTGATATGCCGTTAAACAAATCAGACCAAACCAAATTCCCATTTTGAAATTTAAATATATTAAAAAGACAAGTTGAAGCTTTCAGACTTTATGCAATCTGTGTTTGATCAGTTTGTATGCACGTCTTCATCTAGGATGATGTTAATCTGGAGTTGGGGGGTCAAGTGGTTCATAACTTTTGCGTGTTTTAGTTTTAGTTTCACGAGGGGGTCTGGTCTATATCTCTCCTCGTATTATGTTCACGTGAAGATGACATTTTCCCTTAAAGTCCTGAATAAAAACAGACACGACTCCTGAAAATTTTTTCGTCGTCGGCTTTATTTCGTATTCAAGAATTTAATGTCTTCTTTGCTGGTCGCTTCCTTTATGATGATGGCGTTAATAATTACATTCACCGCCAACGTGAAGGTTTCGGACTAGAAAGTTTCCAGTTTCCCCAAAATCTGCTCCCATCATCCATTCCCTATCGCCGTTTGGCTTTGCAAGAGTTGAAGGTGAAAAGAAATCATAGGAGAAGTGTCACTGGCGTGAATTTGTTTAAGGTGGACCTCAACTTTCAAGGAAGTGACCCACGCACTTTATTTCATGACCTTCCTCTACGACACATATGGTTAAGACATGCAGAATCCAGTTATGAAACTGCAAGGGACTGCCGCTGACTCTGTTATAATTTCGAGTGGCGCCTTCTGTAGCATGTCCGTAACGCGTAGCCCTCTTCATCCGCTGGTTCAACCGTTGAGATCTTTTGTAATCATCACCCGCTTGTTCCACCGTTAGGGACTTTCGGGTTGGTCGCGATTAGTATTGGTCCTTGTCTTAGACCATGCCGCCACGAGTAGCCTTACGATGAGTTTAGAACGCCCGGCGGCATCGTTCTCAGAGTCACTGAACCACGCAAGCCCCTCCACCTCGACAAGGAGGGACCATCAGTGGTATTAAAAGTACATTGGAAAGAAACGGAAAATGAAGTTTTCTTATTTAGTTTGAAAATCTATAGCAGCAATGAATTTAGACAAACGGTACATCTCAGATCAACAACATTGTTATGAATGAGGCCGAAAGGACAGATGTAGTTTTCTGTTCAGTTCCCAGTTTCAGCAAAAGATGAGGAGGCCTGATGCCTCCCTCAGTCCCGCTAATAATTGCCGTGTGTGACTTTTTTATTATTATTTCATATTCATACGTTTTAAAAGATTTTAGGTCTAGTAAAGAACTGTGGTCAGGACTGAAATGTTCGTGACGTCACGGAAGCATGTGAATATATAGCCATTCTGTCAGGCAAATTTGACTCCCCCTCCTCACCCCTTCTTCAGTACCCCGTATTTAATCTTTCTCGTTTCACTTGTATTGGTTTGTTTAATAAAGTGGATATTTATTGCATAAAAATACAATTATGGCACAAGGCCGAAAAAGGGGAGGGGTTGAGGCTGGTCTTCACTATCTATCTTATACCTAGCTAATCCGATTCACGACCCATTCACTCATTACAATTTGTCCATTCACCATAAAAACTCGTCTGTCACCAATCAATCCTCCATACACAATAATACCACATCCTCTCAAGAGGAACCTACCAAACGCGCCCCATGCCATAAAAATTTAATGATAATAAACTATATATACAATCCTAAAGATGAAAAATGAGAGGAAGGGAGATGAAACCAATAACAAACTAAACATGAACACAAAGTGAACTAAACATAACTAATGTTAGTAGGGCCCGTCCAACCCTCAAGAAAGGAGAGAGGCCGCTTTATTCTACCCATTGGACAAAATCAAGAAGTTCTCTTACTAAAGGAGTGGGAAATGGAGAAAATATATACGGACATGGGGAATAAAAAGCTGACCCAGTCGAGATAAAATGCAAGCGTTTTCTATCAGTTCTAATCTTCACCTTGAGCTGATGCTCAAAGAATCGGATTAGATCCTGATGAGAAAGACGGATGCAAGACTTCCTCCATTCGCCTCGTCCAAATCACCATTCGGGTCGTTGCCAGCAGCGTGAGAAACACCATCCGTTTCACCCCTGAAAACAGGGGCGACACATTGTCACGCGCGTATGCGCGATCAATGAGCACGAGCTGTTCGGGAGCGAGACGAGCCGTCAACTCGCCGACATGGTCCCATAAGGGGCGGACTCGGGGACAATAGTAGAAGGCGTGCGAAGACGATTCCTCTAAACCAAGGTTACACCGTTCACAGTCAGGCAAATCCGCTAAGCCCCATATGAAGACCATGTCATTGAAAGGCAGCTGCTTCCGAGCCAATCGCCAGGTAAGCGAAAACTCAGGGTTACTGAGATAATCTGCCGCTGACGCCCAAGATCAAAAAGAGCGAAACTCCTCCTCTGACAAGTCAAGCTGTTCACGCAGAGGATCCTTCGCGACCCCCTCCACTAAATAACGATAGAAGACCTTCCTAGGCCGTGAAAGGTCACTGGACCAAGGAACAGCCAACAAGGCAAACCCACACTCGCGAAAGGAATCCGATTGAACCCAGGGTTTACGATGGCTCTCAACCCGCGAGCTGGAGGGACTGATAGTAAGGAAAGGGAACGCGTCCCTAACAATCCCCGCCATAATCGAATCTCCTGTCAATGCGCGGCATAGGAAAGCCAACCTAGAGGCGAGTTTGTGGCTCACCAAGTGTGGCATTCCCAGCCCACCATGACACGGACGTTCTGCACAGACTCCTTTGTCGACCTGATGCTTGCGTCCCCTCCATAAAATGGAGGATAGCGAGCGCTCGAGCGGCTTCCTATGGCCTTTACAGAGAGAAAGTACGGACAATCGATAAAGCACAAGAAGGAAAACGTAAGTGGCACACGCCTCCGCCCTGCCCTTCACGGACAAGCTTTAATAAAGTTCAATAAAGTCGACCAATGATGACAATTCCAGAACAACGTAACTACAAATAATTTTTTCTATCCTCTGCCAGCCGCAATGATGGAGAAAGCATTACCTCGAACCGTCGCCAGTGAGACACGCTGCAAGAGCCACTCCGTTTCGCGAGGCTCGTTCCTTAATTTATTTGAATTTATTTGTTTCGTCATCACTGCAAGCAGAAGTGCATTCGTCATATGTTTCTATGACATTATGCACGTTTCAGTACAAACCACATTACTTGTATATAACTTTCTTTATTCACAGATAGATAGATAGATAGATAGATAGATAGATAGATAGATAGATAGATAGATAGATAGATAGATAGATATCAAAAGAGAAAGATAGAAAGAAAAAGAGAGGGAACAATTATTAACTAATAAACACTCGAACCTTCATTTCATTCAAAACTGACACGTCTCTTAATTTATGCAGGTTTTTAAGTAAGCCCAAGAAATGCGCCATATTAATAAGACCAACTCTGATTATTTAGCAACTGTCACCTGAATGTTCTTTCGACTGTGACAACAAGCAGTTCTCTGAGAAGAAACAAAGAACCAGGCTTCTTTCATGGCGGGTAGGATTGAGTGTTTCCTGGCAACGGCTAACCGGTCGGGTTATTTAAAAAAAAAAAAAAAAAAAAAAACCGTGGTAGGAAAGTTAATCCGGTGTTGGAAGATGGAGCGCGGGGGGGGGGGGGGCAGTCATAGGGAAAAGTCATGGGAGAAAAATCATGAGGTGCACTTTGTTAGGGTAAGAAAAAGTCACAATAAATAAAATAAAGTAAGGAAAATGTCAGCAAAAATAAAGAATAATTTCATTAACAAATAAATAATATTTCTAATCAAATAATCAAATAATAATGAATTTATTTAATGTGCCTTCATAAAAGTAAAAGTCCTAGTTAATGTCAGTAATGAAATAAGCAATATTTTAATCAAGTTGTTCATTAAAATATTGCATTAAATCAAAGTTTTCTCTCAATATTTGAATAATTATGCGACAAGAACAAATATATGAGTGTGTGTAAAAATTCAGATATAAATAAAATACATCTGTAAATATGAATACAGACGAAAACAAAACATTTTTTTAGCAACGCATTTCGTCTTCCGATGGATTTTATATTTTCCCTTTGGTCTATCGCCACTCTGGGAAGGCCTTTTATATTTACACACGCTTTATTTCGGACATCGAGTACTTTACCCCATAAATATACTCAATGTCCGAAATAAAACGTGTGTAAATATAAAAGGCCTTCCCAGAGTGGCGATAGTCTGTTTCATACTTGAAAGCAGCCAATTTTACACACACACACATATATATATATATATATGTATGTAATTATTATTATTTAAAAATATATATTCATCGCGACACAGAAATTACCATGTTTCGAAATCAAAGATTTTTATATCGTGATGAATACATATTTTTAAATAATAATTATATTATGCTCTGCTGTGTATCGAGCAATGTATTTAAAAAGAAATGCTAAAGAACTCTGGATTATAACTCTGACTGTTCTTTCTTTTAATTTATATATATATATATACATATATATATATATATATATGAAGAAACATAGTCTTAAGTTGTGCTATATTTATGGGATAAAGTGCTCAATATCAGAGATAGAGCGTGAGTAAATATAAAAGTGAACATAGAAGTCAGCACTTAGAGTATATATATATATATATATATATATATATATATATATATATATATATATATATATATATATATATATATATATATATATATATATATATATGAAATATATTAATTCCGACAATTATATTAATATATTTTACCGTTATGCATTATTTTAACAGATATGCTTCTTTGTGGCTGAATGGTTAGCAGCGCATCAGATCAAATGATGGGTCTCTTTGGGGTTACAGGTTCGATTCCTGTCGAAAAAGCACATATTTTATACAAAATTTCTCGATCATTCATCCCGGTAAATGTAATTAATGCTATTTTAATTTTAAAAAAATATTTACTTAAATAAATTATATCTATAAAAATAACGGATAAACGGAAAATATATATAGAGAGAGATTTAAAGTGATAACTAATATATACTTTGTATAGTTTTTTATTATTATTTAGATGATATGGCGATAGTCTGTTTCACGCTTGAAAGCAGGCCATTTATACATACATACATACATATATATATATATATATACTTATATACACACACAGATATATATATATATATATATATATATATATATATATATATATATATATATATATATATATATATATATATTTAAATTTTAAGTGATAACCAAGGTAGTCTTTGTATTATGATTTTTATTTAGATGAAAATAAAGTTTGTTTTTTTAGATGAGAAAATTTTCAGCTACTCCTCAGTGCTTGTTATTGAATATATATATATATATATATATATATATATATATGTATATATATATATATATGTATATGTATATATATATATGTATATATATATATATATATATATATATATATATATATATATATATATATATATATATATAAGTGTGTGTTTGTTTGTTTGTGTGTGTGTGTGTTAAATTTCAATTCCAGTAGACATTTATGATCACAGTGTGATAAACACCAATCCTTTGATCATGGAATGAAGTATGAACAAAATTGTATAGATAAACAGAAAGATAACCCGGCTGAACACATGAACATATATATATATATATATATATATATATATATATAATATCTGGATAAAATAAATGAAACAAAATTGGGTGTTTTTTTTATG
>OZ038492.1:96318995-96403995 GCA_964036315.1 Acanthosepion esculentum
TAACGGAGAGAAAGAGGAAAAAAAGCTAACATCTGCTATTCTGTCCAATTAAATTGTCTCAGTCCCGTTTGTCTGTTGAAGGATGCTTTGAAATCGTTTCAAGTGAGGCTATCGACATGCTATTGAGCCATTCAACTGCTTTTTCTAGACCTACTTACGACGTTCGTTTATAGACGAATAGAATTATGTGATCTCTTCAAGTTGTGCCACACTAAATTATGTTTAGTAAACATGAGCAGAATTATGCGATCTCTACGCGTTTCTGTTGACACTGATCAAGATTTAAGTTTTTTATTTTGTTTTCTCTTAAGTTTTCTAATCGTTTTTCTTTTGTCTTCCTCAACACGCGATGACTTGAAATTTTTTTAATGCCCAAAGCCAGGATTAAACTCTTTCATGCCAGCGTATATAACAACAACTACACTAAATAAATGATCGGCGTCAGTCTCCTGACATATCGCTTTTCAATATCCTCTCCCATCCAGTCGTTCCAGCACAAAGATTAATTTTTATTGAATGTTCTTAATAAATAACGTACTGAAATGATTATTCGATCTTTTAGAAAAAATTATTATCTACTTATAAGTGGAATCATGGCACCAAATTTAAAATCAAAATGCTTATCGGTGAAATCTTAGGTGTAGTCAAGTAATACCATTTCGTCTGAATAGAATTTAATCTCAACCAGGAACATTTGATTTAATAGGAGTTGATCTGTGGTGACCCCAATATGTACTAGATTCACCGTAAGACATACCAAAGTAAGTTTTGTATTCGGTGTCACACGAGAACATCAAAAGAGCCTCAGAGTGTTGACCTCGAAGGTATCCTCATAGCCACTAAGTGCAGAATCGGGCCTCAAATTATGTTGATAACTGCGCCAACATAAACAAGAAGTCAATCCAGTTAAACTTAAGATATGCACCCACAAGAAGTTATATAAACGTCCGACATGCGAGAGAGGGGAACAGAGAGACCCTCACATCATTACAAGAAGATAGAACGTTCGAAGAAAATCCCTGAAATATCATATAACTTCCATGACGTTAAAGCTTCAAGAAAGATTTTTCATTTTTTAAATGCATTTTAAACTTTAGGTATTAGTTGTTTTTTTCTTTTTTTTTCTTCCATTTCTTTTCTTTTCTTTCTTTTTTCTTTCTTTTTTTCATTTTTTAGGCACCCCCCCCCCCTTACGAATATTTCTTTTGAGTTTTTCATGTTCAAAACTATTCTGTTTAAAATCTCTCTTACCATTGTGCCCTTCTTTCCTCAATCATAAACGATCTAGAGAGCTAGGTTTTACCAGTCAATTTATGCATACATCTTCCGGTAATGTTTAACCTTAGTGCCCACAAAAAAAAAGATATGGCAGTTATTCCCTTGACATATCATTATTATGTATACTGTATACAATTTTCATCCCATCGACAAAGTTTATTGTTCTAAAAAGCGATGGCTAGAATTTTAATAAAGCCCCAGAATATGAAAATGGATTTATACATTTTCTTTACTCTTGAGAACTGACAACAAAGATATCAAAAACTATATTGTTTATCTGCAAGAATAATATTATATTTTAATGATCGCATCTGTCTCTATTTCTGAGATGATGTATTATGTATACTATTTACATTATTCGGACTATTGTCCTCATCTTTGTAGTCATATTTATTACAACGTTTCGGCCGTTGTACGCTCCGACCTTCTTCCGAACTAAACCCTTTATTTTCGCTCACTGGAGTAGACTGTTCTAGTTCCACGTTCCGTGTTTAATGGATGTCAGTTGTCAGTTATCTCCTGTTAATTCCCCTCTACAAATTCTCCACTACCATAACCAGGTATTGAACTCACATGGTAGCGGATAAAGGCGTTAGTTAGATCCAGTGGCAGGACCCAAAGAGTGTGAGATAAAGATGAGGACAATAGTCCGAATAATGTAATGATCGCCTAAGTGTGTATCACGCATGGCACATAACTGACTGAAATAAATATTGCCGAAGGAGTTAAAAGTGTATACATGTGCCAAGCGTGATACACGTTTAGGCGATCATATATCTTTTGATACATGACTGACGAGGCAGATTTTTTCCCGCAGTAGGTTGCCATTTCTTTCTGCGGTTGACAAGTTAACATCCAAAGCTATAGAACCCGGTCTGTCCTACTATTTACCCATAGTTGGGGGGAGGAGAAGAGGATTTCAGAGCCGGCGTTAATTTGATTGAGCCTAGAAGTGAATAATTTAGTATTGGTTACTTATTGCTTAGCCTCTTTTGACTGAGTCAAAGTTGGTAAATTCCCGGCATCCGAATTGAACTTGCAATTACTATACCACCAAATTCACGAACCAACACTATGGGACAACTGATTTGTAAATTATTGCAAAATTCAGATGATTATCGGATTTTAAAGAAACTTTCAGGACTTATTCAGAAATGAATGAAATTATCTTGGAAACATTTTTTCTTTTTGTAGAGAATATTTTTTTACATTTTTTAAATATTTTTTTACACGCATTTATTTTCATGGCATTTAAAGAAATTCTTTTTTGTATCGCACTTAATGTTTGTATTTGTTATAAAGAAAAGTCCTCGGAGAAATTAAATCAATTTCTTTTTAGTCAAGCAGGAGCCCAAGTTGTAGAAAATCTGCCCTGAATTGTAAAATAAAAAATTCAATAAAACTAAGACATTATTTAATTAGTAAAGCTTTTTAATTGGTTTTAAGAATAAAATATATTACTATTGTCTTTAAAAAAAAATCAAATTTCGATTAATAATGAATTTTTACAAGAATCGTTTTCATTTTTTTAATTAGTGTTGTAAAAAGAGTTTGAGAGGAAGTGAAACAAGGCTGAGTCTATATAGCTTGAGTGAAGCTTTATTCCACTAGAAATCTACTCCGGTAGCGAACCGTAAGAAGAAAATGTCTGACTGACTCATAAAGAGAGAAAGACGAAAACAGGGGGAAATCAATCAATCCTGGAAAGTCAGGGAAAGATTAGAGAGTTCCTTTATTTTCACCACATTCTCCGCCACTTAAGAAAAAGTTCAGGTTTGTACGTTCTTCTGGCAAGGGGTGGTTTCTATGGGTGTCTCTGCTCAAACTGAAAGTAGAGAAAGGAGAAAAACAGATGTTCAAAGCTGATAATTTTCAGCTAAATACGGAGGTTTTCAACGAATTCTAGAAGAGCGTCGAAGATTCGATACATCAGCGTCTTCTGAAGAGGTCCTCTGGAAGCTATCCAAGGGCAGAGGATGGGGAGATGTAGGAGTGGAATTTACCTAGGGGTGGTTTTCGGGGGTAGCTGAATCGTCAATAACAGTATTTTCCAGAGAACTCGGCAGAGGAGGAGGAATATGAGTGTTAGACTGGGTAGGGGCGTCCATTGGATCAAGTTCTGTGTGTGAACCGTTTGGTTTGCCATCCAATGGTGCAATCTGACGTAGAGACACTGTCGTTTCTCGTCCGTTGTTAAGTCGCACGTGAGCGTAGTTCGGATTGACTTCGAGTATGTCAACTGTCTCAACTAAAGGCTCATATTTACTCCCGCGTACATGGCGCCTCAGGAGCGCCGATTTTGATTTTGTTAACCATGTTGTTATGGAATTACCAGAAGCTGATTTCCTTTGGAAATTAAACAAACGTTCATGAGGAGTACAGTTCGAGGCAGTGGAAAGCAATGAGCGAATGCAGTGGAGTGCTACATCTAGAACCTTTTCCCAACTAGCAACTGGGAGATTACTAGACCGTAGAGCCAGGCTCACCGTTTGCCAGATGATACCATTGTACCTCTCTGCTTGTCCATTGCCCTGTGGATTAAAGGCCGTTGTTCGGCTGGTAGCAATGCATCGAGAAAGTAGAAACGCCTTTAATTCGTCCGACATAAAAGCTGTACCACGATCAGAGTGCACAAAAGAAGGGTTTCCAAAAATGGAAAATAAACTAGTTAGGTGTTTCTTGACAGTCGCTGCTGAGACATCAGCACAAGGGTAAGCGAAAGGAAAACGGGAGTATTCGTCAACCACAGTAAGTATGAACCGATTGCGAGAATTTGAAAGTAAAGGTCCCTTGAAGTCTATACTTAATCTTTCAAAGGGTTGACTTGCTTTTATGAATGTTTGAAGGGAAATTTTAATGAATCTAGGCTTTATCTCGGAACACACCTGGCATGACCTGGTTACTGCTCTTACATCTTCTACAGAGTATGGAATATTTTTACTTCTGAGGAAATGCAGCATTCTTGTTACCCCAGGGTGACATAAATCTTTGTGCAAGATATGTAGTTTGTTAACAGAGATGGTAGAAGAGCAAATTCGTGATAAAGCGTCCGCAGCAGCATTTTGTTTTCCCGGACGATATACTATGTCGTAACTGAAACAGGCAAGTTCTAATTTCCATGTTGTGATCTTCTCGTTTTTTATCTTGTTTTTACTTTTAAGATTGAACATGAAAGAGACAGATTTCTGATCTGTGATAAGCTTAAAATGTCTCCCGAGTAATAAGTGTCTCCACTTTCGAATCGCTTCTACAATTGCATAGGCCTCCTTTTCAACTGATGAGTGCTTTTGCTCGGCAGAAGTTAAAGTTCTTGAAAAGAAAGCTACAGGCCGACGGTTTTGGGTTAGAGAGGCAGCAATAGCATGTTCCGAAGCATCAGTCTCAATCTCAAAAGGGTAGAGTCTATTAGCCACCAGGCACGATTTTGCAATCTCCTCCTTTAGATGCTTGAAGGCATCCGTTTGTTCTTTAGCGAGAGGAAAATGGGCAACTCTGGTTAAGGGATGTAATTTTTCGGAGAAATTTGATATCCACCTAGAATAGTGAGAGAACATCCCCATTGCTCGTCGGAGAGAGGTATGGTCTTGAGGTACTGGCAGATCCACCAATCCTTTGAGTCTGTCAGGGTCAGGTTTTACTGAACCCATGCTTATAGTATACCCAAGCAAGTCCATCGAACTAAGTGAATAATGACATTTGCTTTTATTCAGTGTTAGGCCGTACTTTGCCACACTATTCATAAATTTCTTTAGATTGTTGTCATGTTCTGCCTGGTTACGACCACAGATAGTAACGTTGTCGATATAGGCGTAGGTTCCTCGGAGGTCTTCTCGCCTGATAATGTCATCATTGACTCGCTGGAAACTTGCTACTCCATTGGTCACTCCAAAAGGGATTCGACAAAATTGGTACAGAGACCCAGCAGCTTCGAAGGCAGTATATTTTCGTTCTTCTGGCTTGATGGCAACCTGTTGTTAGGCACTGGTTAGATCAAGAGTGCTAAATACCTGATAACAGGCAATCTCATTTACCATGTCCTCTATCCGAGGAAGCGGATAAGCATCCAGAAGAGTGAACCGATTTATCGTCTGGGAATAATCTACGACGAGTCTCTTCTTGTGATTTTCAGGAGACACTACCAGTGTTTGGGCTCGCCATGGCGATTGAGATGGCTCTATAATTCCTTCCTTCAGCATACGCGATATTTCTGAATGAATGAATTTAGCGTCAGGTAGGCTATGTCTCCTGGATTTTACTGCTATTGGATGACAATCAGAAGTTAGATTCGCAAACAGAGAGGGGTAAGGGACATTATTAATTGCAGTTAGTCCACAAACAGTGAGAGGTGGAAGCAGTCCCCCGAAAGGTATTTTTACCGAAGAATGCTGACGTAGGAAATTATGCCCAAGAATGACATCACAGCATAAGTTAGCCATAACGGACAACTTGACATTACGGTACTCTCTACCGCTTAGATTGAGGGATACTATACAATGTCCAAGAGTAGAGGATGAATGGGAACTGCTAGCCATAAAAATTCTTTCTGAACTTGGCAAGATTTCTAATCCGAGCCTTTTAACCTCGTTAGAATTAATAAAATTCTCTGAACTGCCAGTATCAACAAGTATTTTTAGAGACCTGCCTTTGATTTTTGTCGAGCAAGATAGACTCTCTGGGAAATTATAAGATGGAATAGAAGACGCGAGAATAGACTCACCGTGGTTGATAGCAGCCGCTGTAGATGATCTGCAGACACGAGCAAAATGTCCTTTCTTTTTGCAATTTTTGCAAATTGAGTTTCGGGCAGGGCATCTAATTCTATCATGTATCTGATTCCCGCAGAAGAAGCGTTTTTGTCCAGAAATGGCGGCCACGGTATGTTCCTCATAGCACCCTGACTGATCGTCATCGTCAGTTACCTCAGTTTGAACAGTAGAGACAGATGCATTTAGTGAGTTCTGTTGAGAGTAGGACGTTAATTGTTTTTGTGCCATCTCAAGTGTTAGCGCCTGGTCATAAGCAGTGACTAGATCTAGTGTTTTGTTTTCCAGGAGTCGTCTGATGTGATTAGACGAAATTCCGTTTATAAAAGCGTCTTGTATGTATCCGTCTCTCGCCTGTATTGCTGTAACAGCCTGGAACTCGCAATCCTTCGCGAGTTTCTTTAAAGATTGCAAATACTGGTCTACACCCTGGTCAGTTTGTTGACGACGAGTAGCCAGCAGATGCCTACAGAAGATGGTATTTCTAGGCTGCACAAACACTCCTTCCAGAATATCCATGGCTGAATCGTAATCGTCCACGTCGGAGATGTGTTTAAAGATAGTGGGAGAGACAAGGTTAATAAGTAGATTCAGTTTCAGTCTGTCTGTCAGTGGAGTCTGTTGTGTTTCGCCGGCCGCTTCGAGAAAGATTTGGAAGGATCTTTTCCAATGTTGCCATGTGTCGGCTGAGTCAGGTTTATTCGTGTCTAGATCTAGGCGTTCTGGCTTAAGGTATTTTTCCATCCTGATAGATTATTTCTAGTGGAATAAATTGTTGTAAAAAGAGTTTGAGAGGAAGTGAAACAAGGCTGAGTCCATATAGCTTGAGTGAAGCTTTATTCCACTAGAAATCTACTCCGGTAGCGAACCGTAAGAAGAAAATGGCCGACTGCCTCATAAAGAGAGAAAGACGAAAACAGGGGGAAATCAATCAGTCCTGGAAAGTCAGGGAAAGATTAGAGAGTTCCTTTATTTTCACCACAATTAGAATAATTTACAAAGTTTTAAATCTTTTAACATTCTGTATTAATTTGTATCGGTCAAGTGATGGTGTTATTAAATTAAATTTTTATTTACTAATTATAATTGGAAAAGCTCACTACAATTCAACAACCCTCGGTATTTAAAAAAAAATGTGTGTGTATGTATAAACGTGTCGATTTTTGTAAATATGGACGTTCATACACAAAATTATCTGCAAATAAGAGGTAACTATAATAAATTAAATTTAAAATTTATTGGTAATTTTCTAATATTTTCTTAAAAAGCATCTTCGTAAGTAAGGCTATAAAGCCAAAGTACCTAGAATTTGATAAAATATTAGATTGCTTAAAATATTTTCTTAAATTTTAAAGATTACTGGGTAGTTAAAGCAAATCACGAGGGAAAATCAAAAATTATCCGTACTCATAACGCAGATATGTTATAGCGAAAGTGCGGATATTTTTTTACTTACATTCATATATCGTCGTCGTCGGCATCCGCCCCTCTCGAGAGACGATGGAGTAGCGCGATGCGCTACGAGCCTGGGTGGGATATATGGAGAACTAGTGCTGCCCAGACGTCTAGTCCCCCACTCTTCGGCCTTGCTAGCAGAGTCCAAAGGAGAGGATAAACCAATACAGTTTGGTACCAACGCGGCTGCAGGAGTTGCCGGAAGGTAGCACAGAGTGCCGTCCATCCGCCTTCGGGGCTCCACTCCGAGTTTGAATTCAGAGTTGTCCTTCTCCGAGACCAGTTACCATCCAAGTCTATAGAACCCAATCTGCCCTGCTATTTAACCATAGCTGGAGGGAGAAAAATAGGATTCACACCTTTCCCAATGGTATTAGCACGTAAGTGAATGTAATAGAAACGACTGGAATTCATATATATATATATATATATATATATATATATATATATATATATATATATATATATATATATATATATATATAAGGCGTTAACGTTGTATTCGTTAAGTAATTTCTTTCGGTTCTGTCTCCCTTACTTAAATTTCCCAAAAAAACAGGCTACCAATAAATCATTCATGTCAGAAAAATACACCCGCCGTAAAAAGAAAAAGAAAAAAAGCATGTAATCTTTGTTTCAATTCAGATTAATTAAACTTTTTTTACATCACCTAAATTTCCTCAAAGAACGTTTAAGAAAATTATATTTTATTTTTTAAAGATCTTTTGATAAAGAGAATTATTGCGTTGAAAGATCTATCAATATGGGCGAAGTTGTAGATTTTACAGATAAGTAGGAAAAAAAAAAGATTCCAATCAATTTAAATTCGTTTTTTAATACAAAGTATTTTGCTTTTTATTGGAAATATTAAATTTGATCTATTAGCTTGAAATGAAAGTTAAATTTAAAGCATAAAGAAAGATTTTTCATTTTTTAAATGCATTTTCAACCTTAGGTGTTACTTTTTTCTTTTTTTTCTTTCATTTCTTTTCTTTCTTTCTTTTTTCTTTCTTTTCTTTCATTTATTAGCACCTCCCCTTACGAATATTTCTTTTGAGTTTTTCATGTTCAAAACGATTCTGTTTAAAATCTCTCTTACCATTGTGCCCTGCTTTCCTCAATCATAAACGATCTAGAGAGCTAGGTTTTACCAGTCAATTTATGCATACATCTTTCGGTAATGTTTAACCTTAGTGCCCACAAAAAAAAAGATATGGCAGTTATTCCCTTGACATATCATTATTATGTATACTGTATACAATTTTCATCCCATCGACAAGGTTTATTGTTCTAAAAAGCGATGGTTAGAATTTTAATAAAACCCCAGAATATGAAAATGGATATCAAAAACTATATTGTTTATCTGCAAGAATAATATTATATTTTAATGATCGCATCTGTCTATATTTCTGAGATTATGTATTATGTATACTACAGTGTAACCCGGATATAAGAGAAAATTGGATATAAGAGAGATTTTATCTGGTCCCAAATTAGAGCCTGTGTTAATAAAACAAAATAGACCAAACCCGGATATAAGAGAAACCCGGATATAAGAGACTTCTTCTCCGGTCCCGACAACTCTCTTATATCCGGGTTACACTGTATTTACATTATTCGGACTATTGTCCTCATCTTTGTAGCCATATTTATTACAACGTTTCGGCCGTTGTACGCTCCGACCTTCTTCCGAACTAGACCCTTTATTTTCGCTCACTGGAGTAGACTGTTCTAGTTCTACGTTCCATGTTTAATGGATGTCAGTTGTCAGTTATCTCCTGTTAATTCCCCTCTGCAAGTTCTCCACTGCCATAACCGGGTATTGAACTCACATGGTAGTGGATAAAGGCGTTAGTTAGATCCAGTGACAGGACCCAAAGAGTGTGAGATAAAGATGAGGACAATAGTCCGAATAATGTAAATAGTGTTCAATGATCGCCTAAGCGTGTATCACGCATGGCACATAACTGACTGAAATAAATATTGCCGAGGGAGTCAAATGTGTATACAGTAAAAGTCAAGACAATAACCGTCCTTTTGCCACTTTGTTTTTTTAGGTTAAACAGTTTTCTTGTTTCATATGTATGCGTATTTTGCAGTGCGCCCACGTCGCTACCAAATGTGACACATGGTCAATGTAAAGTGGGTTTAACGTGTCGCAGTTAGCCCCTCCTCAGTTCTTTAATCCTTCAACAGGGGTCTCTCTCTCCCCTGGCTATAAATACTGGCTGACCCTTCTCTCTCTCTCTCTCTCTCTCTCTCTCTCTCTCTCTCTCTCTCTCTCTCTCTCTCTCTCTCTCTCTCTCTTCGACTTGGCCCTTGGGCCACTACCTCGCGCGGAGGCGAGGTAAAATCTCTCTTTTTCCACTTAGGCCAATATGTGACCTCTCACAGATACAGCGTTTCCCAAATTCTGGGAACGCGCTAAGAACAATACACGTACGTACGAACACTTACAACACACACACATAATTTCCCCATACAAACTCTATGTAACAGTCCATGTCTTTGTTTAACTTGTTTTGTTATTACTATATATTTGTTTACCCATGTATATCGGTCTTGTTTGTTTTCTTTGTCTTCTTTGGACTTAATTAAAGTCTGACATTCTCATGTAGCTGGACCCGCCAGCAGGAAAGTTTAAACTTCTGATATCTATTCACATCTTCACTCCCACGGTCCGCTACAAACGGCAATACCGTGTAAAAATTGCCCAAGCACCCTCGGCACTTCCCTTTTTGGGGACGCTTCAGGCACCGGGCAATAACCCCCCCCCCCGAAAATAAAGTGCTGCCTGGGGGATTGCTCCACCCCCCGGGGCTTGTGCTAATATTAATTTCAAATTACCTCAGCCGAAGCTAGGAAAGTATATATTTCTTTATAAATTATGTATAGTAAGATATTAATAACAATGACTCATAATAAAATAGAACAATTATGAAGAAAAGAAGTTCTTTCTTATAGATCATAGCAACATATAAGATACATGTTTTATTTCCCGACTAATTTAAGAAATTATGCATTTTCATTAAAAGGAACATTTTTAATGTATACTTTCTTTAGCATATCTCACTGCCATAATATAGCTTCCCTGTGCCTCTTTTTAATAAATATTAGTGGATTTATTTATATTTATTTATATATTTAATTTTATAAATATCAATAGTTTCTTCTCTCGCATTCATCGCTTGTGGAACTCTCTTCCGGCTCTATGCTTTCCAGCCATCTTTAATCTGCAAAAATGTAAGTGCAATGTCAATCGGTATCTACTGTCCTCCTGATTACTCTTTCCTCTTCCCGCTCATTATTAATGTTTCCATTCCTAATTCTTCTACACACTCTAACCCCTTGTGTCTTAGTGGCTTTACTGCCTTGCATGGAGTGATACCGATCAATTTTTTTTTTCATGGTAATTCTTTTTTCCTTTTTAGTACCTAGACTTTATGAATCTAAGCACAGTCCTCTAATCTCTTCTCCCAGTTATGAGTTAAATAGCAGGACACACTGTGTCTTATAACCTTTCAACCAGTCCTTACCGCAGAAAGAAACAGCAACCTACTAGGGAAAAACCCTCTGCCTCGCCAGTCATGAATCGAAAGGATCGCCCAAGCGTGTGTCACGCACAGCACTTAACTGACTGAAGGTCTCATCACTTTGCAGTTGAAATAGCGAGATGCAACTGTAAGTTTTATGCTAACAGTTTCTTCTCTTGAAATCTTCACTTGTGCAGATTCTTGCTTTCCAGTCAACTTTGATCTTTAAAAATTTAAATGCAATGTCGATTGTTATCTTTTATTATCTTAATTTCTTTTCTTTTATTGTTCTTTCTTCTTAAAAATGTTTCCTTTTTCTCATATTCTTTCACACTTAGTAACCCCTTTGCACCCTAGTGTCTTTATTGTCTTCATTGGGGTGATATGTTAAAAAACAAGTTCTCCACTGCCATAACCGGATATTGAACTCACATGGCACAGTGGATAAACTGTGACACTTTAAGATAATTATGAATAAAAATTTATAAATTATTTATCATATTGGCCGCGGATAACTGAGAGTGTTGAACCCAACCATTGGATAAGGGGGGACAACTGCATTTTTAAAAAAAATATCCGAAAGTATTAATTTTTAAAAAAATTTACATTTATGTATTGTGTGAATTCCTCGTTTTTTCTAACTTCACTGTAAATGGCAGATAGTTTGTTTGTTTGTTTTTTAACTTACAGTGGTTTTGAGCGTCCGAAATCAATAACGGACAGCCTTACAATATTTTTTTTACTTTACATACATTCCCACCTGGCATTTTATAGCAACTTCAGTCATTCATTGTTACTTCGGATTATAAAGTGTTTTCTTGCTGGCTTGCTTTGCGGGGGAAGAAAAGAAGAAAAATACAATGGACGAACGGGAAAAAAAGTGATGGGTTAAGTGGGGGCACTTCGTACATCAGTGACTTTCTTTGTCATCACTAAAGTAAGGTCTCATTGGATGGCTTTTTAAGTTATGGCTTAGTGGTATAGCAGTAGACTACATAGCGAGAAATCGCTTGCCTCATTCTAAAAAGCGGGCTTTTTAGGCTTACAATTAATCACATTTTTCGGCCTCTGTCGCTTTGCTGACGGCAAAATGATCAAATCTTAAATCTAAATTTAATTTGTTTGTTCATTTAAAATAGTACATCTATTAGAAAACACATTCAATTTAAATACAGAAGAGGTCATAAAATTATTTCAAAGGATTGCACATTTCAGCTTTTCCTCTTTTCCAAGGGTTGCTGTCAGGCAGAAAGAGAACTTACTACTTGCAACATAGATGTGCACTGCACTTTCATTCAAATTGTGTATGTGCAGGTTCGTGTGTGCACATGTATAGTCTAATCCAAGACAAGAACAACATGTATAAGATTCGCCAGCCGCGCATAGAAGTAGTCAACTGCTAGAAGTGAGTCAAATGAATATCACGATGAATCTCTAACTGCAAGATATCTACCAACCACCCTACACGGTCAGATGTGGCACAAGGCTGAATTTAATGCGGAGTATCCGAGCCCGTAGTCTCGGCCAAACGTTTCCCGTAGACCCCATATAAAACGGAGACGGGTAGCTGTTTCTCGAGATGAGACTTTGCCCTTCGACATAACCTCATCTGGGGATCCTCACAGCTCGGAGGCAGAGAGTTTGACCAGCACAGCTGGAGACGAATCTCCAACTACAGACCAACATACAGTATCTACTACTGTATTTACGTGAATGGGGACATAGCCATTATCGTCCGTAGGCATGTTACAACGCATTCTATAACCAAATAATTCACGAAAAGTTCAATAAAATCTTGTAATTATCTGATGGGAGGGTAAGTTTTGGTGGCTTATGATTTTACTGCTCAGCTCTGGGTAGGGGTTGCCCAGACTGTGTGGAATGTACTCTTCCAATGTTTTATTTCAAACCCAGTTAAACTGTGTGTGCTAGTGTATACATTAATAGCACATGCAAGTTACTCACCCACACACAACACAAACATTTGTATATACATCACATATACGTACGACAGAAAATCGTCGCTTCTTTTATAATATAGATGAGAAAGTTTTAAAGAGGCTACGAACTATTCAGAAACTGTTGCTAGCAGTCAACAAAGGCCAGTTGAAATGTTTAGGATACATCATGAGGAAAATTATAAATTGTGTAAATTTAACACACACAGGGCGTATCGAAGGCAGGGTGATGCGGCGGATAACCTGCCTGACAATTTTCGAACAAACGGATGGAGGAACAAATATCAGAAAGACACAGGGGTATCGTCAAGGAGCAACAAAGGACAGGAAGTTGTGGAGAACCGTGATCACTCACGTTCTAATGGTACATAGAGAAAGAATTAATTACAAAGTAATCTCAAATGAAAGCTCCGCTTTTTAAGACATTACCAACGATCTTTCTGTTTTTTTTTATTTTATATTATTATTATTATTATTATTATTATTATTATTATTATTATTATAGTAAAACAAAAAAACAAAAAACGCCAAAAAAGAAGAAAAAAGAAAAGTCGACCAAGTATTTCTGGAAGATAACTCTTTTAAGGCATATTTTATAATTAAAGTGCCCGATAAAATGATTTAAAAGATTAATTGTAATAATAGTAATAATATTAATAGTAATAAATTATATTAAATCGTTATCTTCTGTTTTTTAATTTATGTTCATTTGTTGTTTTTCCTCATTAATAATGTTTTCTTTTTCTTATATTCTTTCAAACTCAGTAATCCCTTGCGTCTTAGTGGCTTTGTTGCCTTGCTTGGAGTGAAATGATTAAAAAAATAAAAATGTTGGCTTATCTGTTAAAAATAAATGAACATTTATTTATTTTTTTATTTATTTTTTTTATTTCTGCTGCATACACATTTCATTCCGGACCCCAACCAGAGATCTAAGGTGAGAAATGGCTTCATGACATTTTCCACAGATCATTTTTATAAAAAAAAAATACAACCTAGGATCACATACATCTTACATAGATAAAGCCCTTCGTAAGGTGTGAGCAGTACTTGTGAGTACAATATTTGTATATCTTTAAGCTTTTATGAGCTACCAGGAATCTCTTCAATGTGTTAACCAGACCATTCTCCAATCAATCCGAGGGCTCCAACTACAAGTGGAATTATTGATGTTCTCATTTGCCACATTTTTTAGATTTCCACTTCAAGATCACTGTATTTTGATATTATTATTATTATTATTATTATTATTAGATTTTTATTTTTATTTTATTTTTATATGTTGGAGTGCAAACTTCGGCCTAATCTGTTATGTTTAAATAATGAAAATATAAAGGTGAAAAATTAGGGAATCATGACATAATTATATGATATCATATTATATATATATATATATATATATATATATATATATATATATATATATATACATATATATATTTCAACCAACTAACACGAAAGAACTCTTTCATGACATTAATCCATATAATCGTATAACGCTCCTAGTTTCTGGTTAAGAAGACTGCAAGGAAAAGACTGGAAACAAAAGATTGAGTGAAGGGTTTAATCACATAAGAGAATGGATTGCGAATACAGTAGTCGGATGCGACAAGCGTACGACTAAAAAGCGCTATGCCTTTGCGACCCATTTATGTGTTACTGTTCCATGAGAAGACGTTCTCCTTATTGCGGATGGAGGAATCCATGTTTCAATAATAAATGTAGAGAAGGTTAGTCAGTCTTTCTAGACAAAAGATAGTGGGAAATGTTTTTTTACCAGTTACCAGTTGCCAGGCTTTTCTCACACCCGAAGAAGGAATCCTCTCCCTCATCCTATCACGCAAATGACTTCCCCGTTTTAGCTAAGGGTCGTGGTTTTACTCGTCACACTTCGCTATTATTATATAAACGACGATGAATACACAATTATAGGAAGATCGTCGAGGTTTGAGTCTTTGAAGACATCATAATTTGCATTAGAATTTTTTTGGTAAAAAAAAAAAACACATTAATTTAAAAACAAAATCTACCAAAAAATAAATTACTTATTACAATTTAATGACATTTTTGTTATTTATTTAATAAAGAAGAAAATTATTTGAAAGAAGTTTCCATTCTAACTTAAAGAGAATTTTTTTCGTGTGTTTGACATATACCCCATACACACCTTAATGAGTGAGGTTTATACAGAAGTTTTTATTAAGTACAACAATTTAAATATCTGGGAAGTGTTTTAACAAAGGACGGAAAGTGCGACATCGAAATCCGAAGGCGCATTGGGATAGCGAAAGATGCCTTCGAAAATCTAAGCAAAATATTAAAAACAAAGTAAAAGTAATGAACTGTTATGTAATATCGATCCTCCTATATGACAGTGGACAATGCTGTACAATCTCCTCACACACGAAGAAGAGACTTGAAGCAACAGAAATGTTGTTCCAGAGAAGAATGCTGTGGATAGCATGGACTGAATATGTGAGCAACGACGAAGTTTTGAAGGAAACAAAAAGGACACTTATACTGTGAATGTTAACAAGCTTGTGGGTTTTGTATGTATTTTTTTAGGTGAAGGTACGTGTTCAATATATAAACAAAGAAGATACAAGTTAACCAAAAAAGTTCTGTCCGTTTTTAAAGGAAAAAAAGAAAACGCTTCACAGTATGTGTAACTTATATTTAGTCTTCGGAGTAATCGCCATCGGCATCCAGCACCTTCTGCCAACGTGTCTCCAGCTGTCGAATGCCCTTGCGGTAGAACTCGGGGGGGGGTGACGCAAAGAAGTCCGTGAGGGCTTTGCGCAAGTCTACTTCATTGGTGAAGGATTTCCCATGAAGATGATTGTCCAGGGAGTGGAAGAGGTGGTAATCGAATGGCGCAAGGTCAGGTGAATAAGGTGGATGGCACAAAGTCTCCCACCCAAGTTGCTGTATGGTATCCCTGACAACTCGCGCAACATGCGGCCTGGCGTTGTCATGGAGGAAAAGCACACCTTTGCGATTCACCAGTGCTGGCTCGTTCTGGCGCAATGCCTGTTGCACACGTTTCAATTGCTGCGAGTATAGGTCTTCAGTGACCGTTTGGCCCATTGGTAGCAGTTCATAATGAACCACTTGATGACCTGTCCACCAGACACAAAGCATAATCTTGCGTGGGTGCATAGGCGGTCTTGCGGTGTGAGGGACAGCATCCTGAGGCGACAACCAATGTCTTGAACGCTTGGGAGTTTCGTACAGAACCCACTTTTCATCACTAGTAAGCACTCAATTGAATAAGGATGCGGTACGGTGGCGAGAAAGCAGCGATACTCAGGCTGCCACTTGTTGTCCCTTGTGGACCTCCAACAGCGTTTGCGGAACCCACTTGCTCAGTTTGTACGTCTTACCTAGGCGGTGCAGGTGAAGTCTAACTGTTTCATCGGAAACGTTGAACTGTCTTGCAAGTTCACCACACGTTAGACTACTGTCCTCTTCAATGGGCGCCTTCAGGACATCGTCATTCAAGACCTGTGGTCGTCCACTGTGAGGCTCATCATGGAGAGACAAATCTCCCGACTTGAATTTTCGAAACCAACGCCTTGCAGTACGTTCATCGACAACACTATCCCCAAACGCTTGACATATGTGGCGACTTGATAAGCCCACTTTGAAGTCGTAAGGCAAACAGCCCCGAACGAGATCTCTAGACACTTCCATCCTTCTCACAGCTGTCCGGCTTATAACTGATGGCCGGGCACGGTGCGCGTGTTTTTTATAACGTCTGATGTTCCTACTTCCGGCTGTCCGAATTTGAAAACAATTGCTACACGCATTTCGTATATATTTCAACTTCATTCAATGACTAATCAAAAAACGGACAGAACTTTTTTGGTTACCTTGTAGAAACATACAAAAAATGAGTTTCTACTATGGACGTTTATTTCTTTTATGTTGATTGCATTGAAACAAAGTTAAATGCCTCTTCAGTATGCCCGTTTTCTTTTTTTGGTTCGGAAATAATTTATGGGAAGTAAGGATAAGAACGGGTAAAGATGGTCAAGCTCAAGTCAGCCTCGCGCTGAGTTGGGATGACCGAATCTTCATGAGTTTGGCTGAAAAAAAAAACAAAAAAAAACGCCCGATCGATTTCTTTGGAAAGTGGGAAGAGGAAAATTCTGTCCTTTCCGGAAGTGGGGTCATAAAATCGCACATGTGACCAGAAATCCTTTTCGGTTTCTTTATAACTTGCATCATGGGAAAATTATTTTTTTTTTTATTCTTTATTATTATTTTATTTATTGGTTTTATTTCATTTTCCCACAATACTTAACATCAGAAAAAAGACAGTTGAAATTTCTAGGGTCCATAACGAAGAAGGAGCCCGGATATAAATACTTCATTTTTGGTCTGACTATTGTAAAGATAAGCTGAAGCGAGAGGGGAGGATCAGATACTTATTGCAGTGGTACAATGAACCGACCATTTTGCCAGCATCTTTAACAATAGATTGTATATATGAGTTCTACTTGAGGTTTGGGGGTGTTTGAGACCCACTAGACGCGCAACTTTGCTTTAAAAATACCATATTTGTAAAAATGAATAGCCTTTGTCTTCTCTGATCCGCAACCCATTCGTAAAGTTTATTTTAAAATGCTTTTTCCCTCGGAAATTGCGTTTATCTTGATTCATATTTTCAGAGTAGAGGGCGCAAGCAGATTTCGACGTCACATTTTAGTGCAAACAGAGTGCGTCTTATACACAGAAAAATACGCCCAATATACAATCGGAAAGATCTCAGATAGTTTCAGAATTTTTTTTTTTTTGAGATTATTTTCGTCTTTATTGAACTAAGTAACTAATAATAACAAAACAAAAGTCATTGAAACAAAGCAAGTTCAGTCGACCAATGATGACAATTCCAGAACAACGTAACTATAAACAATTTTTTCTATCCTCTGCCAGCCGCTATGATGGAGAAAGCATTACCTCGAACCGTCGCCAGTGAGACACGCTGCAAGAGCCACTCCGTTTCGCGAGGCTCGTTCCTTAATCGCGACGCAATCGCGCCAATCCTCCGAAGGAACACCATCGAACGAGGGCCAATTTCACAATTGTTGTCAGTTCGATGATGAAGCAAAGGAGAATAACTTCGTGATATCAGCACATACGTCAGCACATTCTCCATGGGCCCGCTTCTTTATAAATTTACCACCAAGCAGAATAAAATGAAAACAATTCAAATTCGAAATCTCCATATACTACTATATATTAAAAACAGGAATAGACCGTTATGTCATCGCCAGGCTTTTCTCACATCCGAAGGAGGAATCTCCTCCCTCCTCCTATCACACATATGTAAATGACATCGCCGTTTTGGCTAAGGGTCGTGGCTTTACTTGTCACACTTCGCTATTATTATATAAACGACGATGAATACACAATTATAGGAAGATCGTCGAGGTTTGAGTCTTTAAAGACCTTTCGAGAATAGAAAGATACAATCGCGCACTAGAAACGAATACGAAATAGCAATAAATCATTGCTACGATTGAAACAGACATTTATACCCAAGCAAATTCCAAAAGAGTTAGAGAATCCATTTTTCATTCTTGCGATGTCAAACTAGCATTTAGATTGACGCCGATAAGAAAGAAAAAAAAAAGCATTGCATTTTGTTTTTGGAGAATTTACAGAAGACAAGTAGAGAACCATATTCCAAGCAATTGTTTTTTTTTTTTTTTTGGCAACAGTTGCAAAAGCCCGAAACCAGACATTGCACTTCCAGCAATATTTGTAGTATACAACGGTATAGTCATCTGCGAGAATTAGTTTAGTCTGTTACGAGAAACTCACTACAATCTTAAAAACTCAACGAGAATAACGTTGCTCACTAACCAAACATTAGTTCATAGCAAGACGTTTCATTAAACGATTGTAAAAACCCTTATTTTTTCTTTCTTGTTTTTTGTTTTTGCTAACATTGACCCATTACAAGTCCCAAGGGGCTCTCAAGCTAGAGGGTTATTGTGCGGAATGGTATTAGCGTAAGAAGGGTAAGATAACAAGAAAGACAGACAGCTAACTCTAAACTTGAAGAGGTCAAAATTTAATTAGCGAATAAAATTTCAGAGTTTAGGTGGAGACGTTAGAAGTATAGAGTCGAAATAGACTTTGGAAAGAACTGGAAACCCTATCCTAAACAGGAAAGAAGCCCTGTTCAAAAGACCAGGAAGGAGTGTGAACCGGACGACAGGCGAACCTATCTACTCCTATTAATTGTAAGTATAATAAAAGTTTTCATAAATCTTCAAATGGCGTTGTATCAAAACTATAGAAACGCAATCCCAAATGTAGATTAAAAACAGAAGAAAAAAATCATTTATTAAAAAATAACAAGAAAAAGTTATCACAAAAGGAAATATGAATTATGAATAGAAACCGTGTAAAAACAAATCAATGAGTATTTTTACGGCTTATCAACCTTTTGCAGGTTATTTAAAGCCGGGGCATATCGGATTGTAATAATCTTTTCTTTTTCTTTTTTTTAGATAATAATGATTCACTGACACAAGATCTACTATTTAATACTTAGCTGGGGATAAGAGGTAAACTCATATCGTTCCCAAAAGTATTTGCGCGTAAGTGAATATAATGAACGCGACTGGAATTAGAACCCGGCTCTCCGATTTCTCATTCCGAACTTTTATCCATTAAACCGCCCACAGATCCAGGTATTACCAAGAAGCGATCCGTCTAGGTACTGATCAGGCTCGACATTGCTTAACTTCAGTGATCGTACGGGAACCGTAAGCCTTCATTAAACAACGAAATAAATCTTTGTACATATAATAAAGGTTTTCATAAATCTTCAAATAGCGTTATGTCAAAGCTGACGGAAACTCAAGCTGAAACGTAGATTTAAAACAGAAAAACGTTACTTAAACAATAACGGGAAAGAGTTTTTCACAAACAGAAACGTGAATAATGAATAGAAACTGTGAAAAAAACCACAATGACAACGAGTATTTTGAAAGATTTGTACAACTAAGTGATTAAAGAAGGGAAAAGCCGAGTTAAAGTAGAGTCGTAGCTGTCGTCATATAATTGTAACTGTGTCCTTTTAACTAGGGAGGGTGTCTTTGAAGAGGGGTTGAGTTCTTGCTGCTGTTATTGGGGTGACGTCCAGTTTGGACCAGCGAGGCTTTCCTCACCTGTAAGAGTTCTACCTCCTTCTTCCGTAGGATTTTTTTCGACTGCTGGGCCAGTCACATTCGTCCGCTTTAATATCTCTCGCCAGCTGAAGACACTTTTTCTTTACATTTCTGGGGTCCGTTATTTTTAGCGGACTTCCCGGCTTAGAAAATCTTTCGAACCTTTCCTTTTATAATTTTTATAAGAAAGCTAATTTGTTTGGCTGTTCCAGTCAAATCGCCCATTTTAGAAAAACCAAAACGCCAAATTAGTGGAAAAGAATCGATAATTTTTCTTCTATGTGCCGTGTCTCTTCAGGGCGCGGACAATCATGGCTCTCCACAACTTCCTATCCTTTGTAAGGTTTATTTTTCTACCATCCTTCCCTGTTATGTCATCCATTACGTTGTTACGTTAGCTTGTTACGTTGCTGTTTTCTTGTGACAGTATGTACGTTGTTAAATTCTCCAAGTCCTCTTTCCTCAAAATGTGTCCTAGAAATTTTAATTGTCTCTTTCTGATTCTTAGATAAGTGTCCTTTTTGTTTCCATTTTTCTTAAAACTTCCACGTTACTCACATGTTCAGTCTATGGGATTCTCATCATCCTTCTGTAGAACGGGATTTCTGTTGTCTCAAATGTCTTATTCATCCGTGAAGTGATTGCCCAGCATTCATTGCCATGTGGGAGAAATGATATTACATAGAAACTCAAAGTTATTTTTCTTATTTCCTTGTTTTTGAAAGTCGTCTTTTAATATTCTAATGCAACTTCGGATTTCAGTGCCACATTTTTTGTCTTCTGTTAAAACACTTCCCACATATATAAAATTTTCGTACCTACCTGATTTTGGCATTTCCAATTCGTAATTCCCATCTTGAGCTATTATTCTTGCTGACAACCAGACATTCTGTCTTCTTACAATTGATAGAGAGTCCTTTCTTCTCACTTTCTTTTACCAGCTTCTTTAGTTTCCTTTTTTTGCCTGCTAGTCATCTGAATATGTGATGTTGATAATATTCTGGCCGCCATTGCTAAATCCTGGAAGCAGTTTTTTTTTTCGGGATAATCTCACTGTAAAATAATCTCAGGTTAGCCTCACTGTAATAATTGAGAAGTCCCTTTCTATTCTTATATATTTACTGAATTCGTTTTCTGTCCGCATTTAAAAAGCCAACATGCGATGAAGATGCGATAGAAGGCTGGATGATGTCGGCTAAGTTATGCGTTCGGACACATCGAGTGTAATTTTTTTTTTAATTTAAAGTTATGCATTTCGGCATCTTCAACGTTTCTCGGTGTAAAATTGCATCCAGCTGGTTTCTCTCTACCTTTTATATATATATATATATATATATATATATATATATATAAATCTGTCAATAAAAAATATTAGTAGAGTAAAAATCTTAAATTCAGTGGAAAACTACTAAGACATTTTTACTTTACTGATTGGATTTTACTAAGTCCATTTCACTTTAACAGATAAATACATATAACAAATTTCGGGGATTTATAACTTTTCAAAATTCAAACAAAATTCTCACTTGATCGATTTGAACAAGAACTCTAGCGTCGCGGTATTGCACGCTCCAAAACATATATTTAACTGTCAATAAATAGCATAATTAAAAATAAAAAAAACCATCTTTCGGTGTACACATATTTCGTTTAAAAGTTTGCCTATGTATGGGAAAACTGCGCCCTGAAGATGACAATTTGAAATTGTTGAAAGTACTTGGCATGTGTCTTCCATCTGATAACAATTCAAATATAAGGATCTTATTATTCAAGAAATTGATAGTAAGTTAATGTCTCATTAAGTTCTGTTACGAAGTGATTTCGCCATTAATCACATTAACATTGCTTTTTAATTCTTTACATAGATTGTTGCTTTATATAAAATATAAGCTGCACACACTATAAGCTGCACACACTAATATATATATATATATATATATATATATATATATATATATATATATATATATATATATATATATATATATATGGTATATCAAAAATACAAACTTTGGTGGCAGGTTCCTCACACTAAGCAATGACAAAAGTCCATATAAACATATGTTCGCAAATCCGTCGTTTAAATGTTAAATGTACAATCCAAGATACAATCTAAAAATACTTATTACCATAGTTTGTGGTGCCACGGATCCTGTCTCAGCAACGCGACGATAAACAGCAGTAAAAGTTGGATGACCCGGCTGCCTTCGGTCTGGAAACGCAATCTGATACAGGCGTGCAGCCTAGCGGCTGTATGTAAAAATCATATCTGCCTGCTCCCGATATGAATATCCTGCCATTGTTAAATGGAACACTTCTTAGTTAACTCACTACTAGACACGTTAGACGTTGAGGACACACTAGCCACAAATGTACACGAATGACAAATGTAACCTAGTCTACATGCCAACACAGCACCAACTACTGTAAACCTTCTCTAAACTTAACTAAAAAAGGAAGGATTTGCGGAGCTATATTTATACGGATTCTTGTCCTTGTTTTGGTATGAAGAACCCGCCTCCACAGTTTAATAAAGTATTTTTGATACAACCTTTATATATATATATATATATATATATATATATATATATATATATATATATATATATATATATATATATTGTATTGGGGCAGCATTGGTATGTTTGCTTTAATTTCAGGTGAAAATAAAGATCAAGGGCCAATAAAAAATATTCAAATGTTGGATAATTTTTGTCTTTATTTTCACTCGAAATTAAAGAAAACATGAACGGCTCATGATTAAACATAATAGACATTCATTGTCTGTTATATTTAATAATATATATTTAAATATATATATATTTAAATATGTGTGTGTGTGTGTGTGTGTGTGTGTGTGTGTGTGTGTGTGTGTGTGTGTGTGTGTGCGTGTGTGTGTGTGTGTGTGTGTGTGTGTTTCATGGAATTTGATGGGCAAGTTTTTTTTCATTTTTTATCATGTTATCAGAGGAGTCTGTTTCACTTCAACCCTTTTCGATACCTTGTGTGTACTTTTTAATTTGGAAGAATGTTCCTAAATTTAAATAAACCTATATAAAGAAAAATTTATGGAGATGCTATTTCAGTAAAAAAAAAAAATTTTTTTAAATCCAATATCAAGTGTAAACCAACGGAATATTCATCCCGAATTCTACCAAAAATAATTCAATAAAACTTATAAAATTAATTTTCTCACACTTGGTACTTGCATAATTTAATGAACACATTATTTTATTTCAGATTGGACAGAAAAAAAAATCTACACTTAATAATATTTATTTAAAAACAATAGATTATTTTTTATATGGATATTCAGAAATCAAGTAATTTGGGATTGCCGCGTTTGATTACCTTTCCTTATCGGAAAGTAATATGATAGGATAGTTCAATTATTATTAAATTCAGAATAAATATTTTTTAAATCATTGGGTGTATTTAGATATTTTATGATATCAAACAGGTACGGAAATATTTAAAATAAATAAAAGCAATATATTAAATTCAAACATTTAATTGAAAAAATCCAATGTAGATTAAAAAAATTATTCATTTTACTAAGTTTATAAAATCATATAGAATAAAAATCATATTCTGAAACTATTGGTTATATAAAGTTAAAGATAATTTATTTTATGATTATTTCACTACTGGTGTTCCGTATTTCTGTTTCATTTTTCACGCGTGAGAAGTATGATTATGCTTCTTTGTTTTGTGACTTCTTTTGACTTATCACCCAGCGGGCGACTGTGCGTAAATAAATGTTATTTTCATTAAGTTTTAAGTAAATAGTAAGCATTAATTTTACAAAATTCAAGTCCGTTGTGACACACACACACACGCACACGCGCACACGCACACACACACACACACACACACGTACGTGCTTGGTTTGGTGTCAATATTAACGGATCAGCAGTTTTGTCTCATCCACTAAAGTGACGCAATCGAGAATTCAATCGGGAACGTCTCGCCGTGGAGCACTGGCAAGCAGCTGCAGTGAGTCTGATCCTCACTGGGTGCTTCACGCTCGTGGCTTTGCTTAGAAAAAAAATCTCCATGAAAATATTGTGTTTGTTGATTTCTGTACGCATTGCAGACGCAAAAGGACACCAAAATAAATAAAAGACGGGATTGGATTAGAAAATCTCACACGGTTCAGTTATCGTCTGGTCGAATGTTGATTTTTTTTTTTTTTTATCCACTCAGCCTGACGTAGAGAAACGCACCCTAGAAAACGCGGTTACCCGATACCTGGCTAAGTGAGTGTGGACGTCAATCCACTTCCAGGCAGCATTTTGCCAGTCCTTGAGTGTTTATTATTATTATCCTTATTATTATTATTGTTTGGGGGTATAGTGCGTGGTGGGTAAGTGAAATTGGAGCGGTTCTTTCTTCCAACGCCCTTCAGAAATTCTGTTCGTATCAAAAATATTCTGCTTTCACTTTATCTCATAACTGCATTTAATTTCACAATAACCGTCTTTTATAATTAGCTTAGTCTGGCACAAGGCCATAATCGTAGAATGTGCGGATAGAATCTAACAGTGGCATGCGAAAATCGCAACAACGACAAGCAATCAAAACATTTGCAAAGCTTAGTACAGGTAATCGACCGATTTTCTCGAACAAATATACCTGGTTATCCGCGGGGGGGGGGGGTCAGTGAGGCTAACCCTATTAGAAACTTCTATTAATCATTTATCAAATACACCACCACCTGTGGATGCACAATGAATTAATCTGGCAATCGCGTCAAATTCAAAAGCTTGCTCGTAAACATGTCCGGATTAAAAGATGTATCGGACCATCAGTTTCCTAGGAAGTCGGTACTAAATGTATAAATAATTTTCTACGGTATTTTCTACCGTCAATTCCGGACCAACAGAAGTCGTATAATAGCAATTCAATAACACACGCCTGACACACTATAATTATACATCTGTTGTATATCTACATCCTCATCAACTGTTAGAAAAGTATTATTTAAAATACAAGGCCACCTGTGGCCTCCCGATGAATTAGTCTGGCAATCACGTAAAATTCAAAGGCCTGCTCGCTAGTCTGTTTGGATAAAAACGACGCACCATATCAACAATTGCCGGGAAATCGGTGGTATAGACAATTATACCCGAACTCGCTTTCACTATCTAGTTCTCCAAGCAATGCTGTTGCAGTCACCCGGGAATTTTTGCATTAAACTTTGAGATTTGTCGTCCGCTGATTTCACTGTCATGCAACGTACGCGTCTTTTATATGTTGCGCATTGATTCGGACGGACACGTGAGTCCATTTCGACGGTTTTTATATCTGTAAATTAAAATCAAAATTATTTCCCTGAAGAACAATAAAAACCTTCTCAGTGTTATGCGTTCGTTGCTCAATCTGACACCGCCTATTTCTTTTTGACGAAAAATATCAGATGACACACCGCAATTAAAATCGTAATAAGAATTCTCAACTTTTTTATCTTACTGATTTATTTTCAATGATATAAAATGCATGACTACTCACTGTACGCTTCTATCTAGCAGACTATTAAATGCAGATGTTTATCGGCAATGAAACAATAAACACTTTTTTATAATGACGAAGCGATGATGATGCCATGATGATGTTTTCATGTGAGAAACTTCAGCTCAAAATTTCACGTCTTTAATATTCATTTGAAAACATTTTATAGAATAGATACCCTCCCATTCTTTTTATTCAATTTTTAGTGAACGATAAAATACTATTAATAAGAATTGTAACAAATATGCACTTAAGTCTGGTACAATGCTCCAAGGAGAATTGTGGCGAAAGAGAAAGTCACTTACCGAGAAAAAGGGCATGTGTGTTCTGTATGATATGCCGAATTCAAAATAAGCAGAACAGAAACAAGTCAGTCGCAAGTGTTGCCATAAATGCATCTTGAATATACTAATATTGTTTGTCCTATCCAACCGTCGAACAATGAAAAAATTGTTCTGTTGATAAAAGCAGTTGGTATTCTCGAATTGGGAGGTAGTTTATTTTTCTGACTCGTCCGTCGGCTTACGAGAGAATATTGCCTTATGCATTGGATTTCTGACCGTTTACGTGTGTTGGGATTTTTGACATTGGACCCGCGATTCGTAATTTCGACATTTCTTTCCGTCCCTGGATCTTCGAGTTTGGACTTGCGATGTGTTTATTTCGTTTTCGTTTTGTAATTAGGCTGCCATATCAATTTCTGAACAAGAATAAACCTTCTGTTGGGTTACCTCCACTTCATTGCTTCATTGTTTCATAATATCCGCGAGATGGCTTTGCTAAAATAACTGTATAAAAGAAAAAGGTGAAAACTCTCTTTTAATTGTTTTCTGTCTTTACCCACAGGATGCTGTAGGGACAAGACGTATCTCGTTCTCCTTCAAAGAGACTTTTGGGTCCTCTACGAAACACATCACATTGTACATAGCACAGTATAAAACTGTCCTAAGCTGACTATACCTCACCCCCAAAAACCTCTTCCCCAATCTCTTAACATCTTCAATAGGACTTTATACACCATATGTATGAATAAGGACATCTCCATATGCACATTTCTATGGACCTCGTTTTACTATTTATTTTGCTAAGGCAATAAAATATCGTTGTCAATTTGTTATACAATATTGTTTGTAATTTGATTCCCGTGTTCTATTTGAGAAAACATCCCGTGCAACGATACCATCAGTAATTATATCTCTTCAGCAATCGGCAATAATTGTTAAATAAAATAATAATATTTGCTACACTTCTGACACAAGCTGAGGTCTGCTAAACAAGCCCACAAATCATCTTACGATTGTATCCACCTCCCCATGCATTATATATCTGTACTAGTTTACCTGTAGTCTAAAGAAATGGCGGCATCATTTAAGTAAAGTTGTCTCTCTGTGCATTTTCTATAAATACTTTCATGGTAATTGTTCGGATGAGCTCTTCGCTATGGTACCTAGAGTTTTTTTTTTAATTCAAGTGCAGTACTAGACTGGCGTCAAGATTTCACCAATTTACAATTGGGTTGGCAAGATGTAACCGTAAGTTCTCTGCTAACAGTTTATTTTCTCGCTTACGGAACTCCCTTCTGGCCTCATGCTTTCCAGATAATTTTAATCTGCAAAAATTTAAAAGCAATGTCAATCGCTATCTACTGTACTTATGATCACCCCTTTCTTTCCCCGTTCATTATTAATGTTTATATTCCTAATTCGTCCACACCCTGTAACCTCTTGCGCCTTAGTGGCTTTACTGCCTTGAATGGGGAGAAACCGATTAAAAAAAAAGAAATTTTGCTCTTGCCAAACTTTATATTGTTCGTATATTGAATACATTATGAAAATGAAACCGAATAACACACTGTTCGCCATCGACTGACTAATCATGGAGTTTTATTTATCAAATTCTATTTTTACTACGTTACCAGAAGACTACACTACAAAGAGGTGGGCAACTACACCAACAGAGTCTACGACTTAGAAGTGGGTGATTTTCCAATCTCGATATCATGGGGATGTAGAAAAGTTTTCAAGGCACTCCCCATATATATATATATATATATATATATATATATATATATATATATATATATATATATATATATATATATGTGTGTGTGTGTGTGTTTGTGTGTGTGTGTGTGAACATTGAAATCAACACTCAGAGGCGACAGGCTGTTTGATGTTTGATCGTACGATTGCGTCTAGCATCAAACAGCCTGTCGCCTCTGAGTGTTGACTTCAATGTTCACTTTTATATTCATGTTTACATACGCTCTATCTCTGATATTGAGCACTTTATCCCATAAATATAGCACACTTTAAAACTATATTTCTGTATATATATATATATATATATATATATATATATATATATATATATATATATATATATATATAACAGAAAACGAATTTCTATTATGTTTGATCATGAGCCGTTCTAAAGTTCGTATATTTGCTTTAATTTCGGGAGAAAATAAAGACAAAAATTGTGCAACACTTGGATATTTTTTATTATGCTGTTCCTTGATCTAAGCTTTCGGTTCACATGAGCCATCTTCGGAATGGTTATATGGACATTTCAACAAAGATATTCTCCATCAAAGATGATATTCTGTTATGTTGGCATAGAAGATTGCTATGCGTTGATAACGGTTCCGGAGTAGCAGACGCAGGTCATAAATTCATGATGCGGTTCTATACCACGTGAGAGACCAAAATATTAACAACAGAACCATATGTCTAGATGTAATGTAATGTGTTGTGACTAGTTTGAAGTGTAATTTTTTTGAGTATGGGTTGGTTTGTTTTGATGTAGATGATATATATATATATATATATATATATATATATGTGTGTGTGTGTGTGTGTGTGTGTGTGTGTGTGTGTGTGTGTGTGTGTGTGTGTGTGTGCGTATGTGTATGTGTGCGTAGAGATCAAAGTTTGCGCGTCTGCTAAAAACCATGAATAATTAATTAAAAACGTATAAACGTGGGTTGTTTGTACAGATGCACATGCAAGTGCACGTGCGGACAAATATTACACAAAATAAAAAGGACATCAAATAAATGCAGTTTTATGATTTATATCTGCCAGAATACATTATTCGGACTATTGTCCTCATCTTTGTCGCCATATTTATTACAACGCTTCGGCCGTTGTACGCTCCGGCCTTCTTCAGGTAGTTGGAATGTCGAACTCAACCCTTTATTTCGCTCACTGGAGTAGACTGTTCTAGTTCCACGTTTAATGGATATCAGTTATCTCCTGTTAATTCCCCTCTGAAAGTTCTCCACTGCCTTAACCGTGTATTGAACTCACACTCTTTGGATCCTGTCACTGGATCTAACTAACGCCTTTACCTACTATGCCATGTGTCTACCACAGTGAGTGAAATAAAGCGTTCAGTCCGACATTCCAACCACCTGAAGAAGGCCGGAGCGTACAACGGCCGAAACGTTGTAATAAATACGGCGACAAAGATGAGGACAATAGTCCAAATAATGTAAATAATGTACATAATACCTCATCTCAGAAATATAGACAGATACTGAAGGGCTGAAACGTTGTAATAAATATGGCGACAAAGATGAGGACAATAGTCCGAATAATGTAAATAATGTACATAATACCTCATCTCAGAAACATAGACAGATATCTACCAGAATGTGTAACATATCTTGGCAGACTTAGTGGTTCTTTCTTGACAGAGATAAATAATTTGCATAATCAGTTTTAAAATTATAACGATCAGGTCGTTAACAACAAATTAGGTTAATTTTGCTAATAACATTTTAGGACCGATACGAAATTATCAAAGAAACAACAACATTGCTTATTGGAACAAAGGAAAAGCGACTTGACCTGTAGAATGTCTGATGTTAATTCTAGTTTGAGGGGCGTGCAGAAAAAGCTTGTATTCCAACCTACTTCCCAAAAATATGATAAACTACATTTACATTTTTCGGAAGTGGTTTGTTTTTCTTCCTCTTAGAACTTCTGAGCACCTCTCTCTCTCTCTCTCGCTATATATATATATATATATATATATATATATATATATATATACTAGCAGCATGGCCCGGCTTGATTCAAAAATCGTACGACTCATACAGCAATCGCTATCACTTGACTTAAAATATTTTTGCCCTTCCTTGCCTTTAAAGGAGTGCCCTTTGCCGTGCTGATGTTGCTACATGCCTTACTTCTTGCCTATCTCACACTGCGAATTTTTTCTAAGCTCTATACTAAACATTAAATCTGTTACGAAAAAAGAACTAAACAAAATGAACACAAAACGATCAGCTTTAAAAAAGGACTCGTAACTGGAAAAACCGAATGAAAAAAGAATGTTAACAACAAATACTTTTTCACACCCAACCCAGTTCTGCGGAATCAGAATCAACGTTGAGTTTAAGCAAGCGAATGAGACAATTGGAGTAAAGTGCCATGCAGATTTAAATTGTACCCACTTGTGACGAGTGCAGCTATTGATTTTTTTGGCATGCTAGTTAACATTCGTGTCAGTCAGCTGTTGGCTCTCACGCTGGCCAATAGAATCTTCCTGCCTATTCATGGCAGCCAGAAGAAAATAGCCGCAAACTACATGAAAACTGCCGTAGAAGCATGAAAAAATCGATTATTTCCATTATCGATGGGAGTTGAGAAATGCAAAGTTAGTCTTGGCCTTTCTGCTAACTTGGAGCATGTACATGTAAATCTTGGTGCAAATCCGTCGAAAATTGTGACCGTGCATTCGTTACACACACCCACACACACACACACATCCTGCATTTTATAGATAGAGATATGTAATATTTATACACGCTCTATTTTTTATATTGAGCACTTTATCCCATAAATATAGCACACATTAAGACTATATTTCTTCATATATATATATATATATGCATTGTGTTTCTTTGGTGATGTCTGGATGTCACGTCTTTCTTCACCAATAGGTGTTGTGTTGGATTTTTCAAATCTTGTGTCTTTAAGTCTTAGTCTGTGTAACACACCAAACAAATCACACACAAGAGATTAGCTCCAAGTTCAATTCTATCATTGTGGTTTCCTTTCAAGTGATAGCCAAATAAGGTTCGTTAGTACAAAGAATGGGAGGAAGGCAAACTTATAATCCTGGCCTTCTCATACACGTCTCACATATACAGAGATGAACAAATGACTAGACCATCTAGAATTGCAGAACATTTGCTTACCTACCAGTTTAATTCTCACTGTTTCACATTATTTTGTCCTTGTTCCAAACTTAGTTGAGTTTAAATATTCACTCTTATACACAAAAAAAAGTGGTTGTAGAGAAATTAATTAAAATTCTTAAATCAGTCCAGATGGAAAATAATATCAAATATTAAAACAAGTAACTCTGCTTTTATATGCTATGTCCATTCAGGACGTACGCGATCATTGCTCTCCACAATTTCCTATCCTTTGTAGCTCTGAGCAATGTTTGTCTTTTTACTAACCCTCCCATTCCCAGTTCTGCCATCCATTTACACAAACTCATTAGGTAGGTTTATCACTGTTCCCCTTTGCCCCTCAATGTCATTTGAGCATCAAATTCTCCAAGCTCTCTTTTCTCTCTCTTTCTGATCTTAAGCATAAGTATTTTTTTTTTGTCCCCATTCTCATTAAAATTTCTTGTTGTTCACATGGTCGGTTCATGGTATTCTCAGCATCTTTCTGTAGAACCACATCTCTGCTGCCTGAAGTCTCTTCTTTATCTGTGAGGAAATTCATTACTGCGAAGGAAGATTGATATTACGTAACAGTTGAGCACAATCACCAGTAAGGGTAATGATGAGAAGACTGATTTAAATTTTACTAAGAAAAAAAAGAGAAGAAAAAAAGGAGGGTGGGGGGCTACTGAAAAGGATAAAACAGAAAAGAAAACAGTTTTAAGGGGTAGGATATAATTTAATTATTTTTGCCTCTCTTAACCTCATACTCTTTGTCCCTACCCTTTACAATGGGATGAATATACCCCATTACTCTTCCTCCTTGCTTTAAGCAACCCCCAAAATTTACCAGCTGACTTTTAAGATATTTGAACAGCCTCTTTCTTTCTATACCCTCCTTTATTGTTGCCAACAGGGATTGAGGAGAAATGGGGAGGGGGGAATCAGATGAGTTTGATACGGCTTAGGGGACGAGATGCAGTATTGAGAGGATTCTGCCTTTAAACTTTCCAACAACCTGCAGCCTCTTTAGCATCATCACCCCCCCCCCCACATCAACCTTGACTTACAGCCCCAGCCATCCCCTTCTTAAAACAGAGGTTACAAAATCAGGGATGCTGAGAATTCAGATGGAGACTACTTTTTTTTTCTTTCAATTTACTGGGGAGGTGGGATATTCGTTCCAGCTGTATGAAACGGAAAACGGAAAAAAATGTGGAAGATGACAAACATCCTGTTCTTCCCTACTCCGGCTACAAAAATTAGAGGGGGGAGACAAAAAAAAATAAATAAATAAACAGCCAAAATACACATTGTATTTTGCTTCAATTTTCATCCAATTTTTTTCCTTTTTTAATTTAATCAAATTTTATGAAGTTATTCAGTTTGGAGAAATGGAGAAAACGAACAGGGGAGCCAAAGAACAAAAACACAAACACATGCATAAACACACACTTCATTTACACTTTATATCCATTCTTTAATAAGAAAATACCATATTTGATGGCATATTACACCCCACACACATATTTCTTGTTTAAAAAAAACAAACAAATAACAGCACCTCCCTTTGTGGGCTTTACGTGCACAATGGAGGTATCTGGAGGTATCTTACCCAGATGCCCAACATGTATACATAGCCTAACTCCATAATACGAGATGTAAATCTAACAGATGGTGGGGGGGGGCTTGTATAGTATTATGTATTTAAATCAGTCAAAATAGGAACCTTGAACATCTATACATCGAGTTACAAGATTATTTGTACCTTTACAATAAAAACTAAAAGTTTGGACGACTTTGAATGCAGTTTCTTCATCTTTGCAATGGGATGTCTTTTGGCTGAAAAAATTGTCAAGATGCTTGAAAAAATTAAGGAGACATATTTTAATATTAAAAATTGCTCCAACTATTTTCATTTTTTTTTTTTTTTTTTTATGGTCATTTAGGAAACTTAAAACATTTTGAAAAAACATATCAATGTTTTAAAGTCTAAATTTCCAGCCATTTCATAGCACAATCAGATCTCAATAAAAAAAAGAATTTTTTTAAAAATCTGGAAAATTATCTCATTTTTCACCTTCATTCCATCCTTTCTCTAAGTCACTTACTTGGTTGTTCAGAAAATAAAGACCGATTTTACAATCAACTTGTATTCCTGAATTAATGTATTTAAATCAGTCAAAATAGAAACCTTGAACATCTATACATCGAGTTACAAGATTATTTGTACCGTTACAATAAAAACTAAAAGTTTGGACGACTTTGAATGCAGTTTCTTCATCTTCTTTGCAATGGGATGTCTTTTGGCTGAAAAAATTGTCAAGATGCTTGAAAAAATGGTAGCCAGTGGTAAGTCTTGTATCCCAAGTCAGTGAGCATCTGCAGTGTCATTCTGGCAACATGTGGCCAAACATGAAGTAGAATTGAACCTCATTTGCTTAACTAAATGTGCATTTCATCCAGTTGCTGGCAGAGTTAGACTTTGGCAGCAATGCTCTGGTTAGATTCCAGAAAGCTGTAATGGTTAACATCATGGGCAGACCACCAGTCACCATAATCTCAGTTTTGGAAAATTTGGGCATCTTTCATCATGATCACGCCATTGAGCTGATCATTTTTTATTGTTATAAAAGATCCACTTCTGATCAGAAGTCACTATTTAAGCAAGAAATGGATCATTCAAATTTTGCAGATGCATCATTGAAAACATTGACTTTCACTGAGTTTATGCGAAACCTATTTATCGAGTTTTCTTCACCATGCCAATTTTCTTGAGAATGTCCAATGTTGTTGAAATACTGGCACCCAACATCTGAGACTTTTCTTTGATACTTTGATTTCAACTCTATTTGGCTAGTGTTTTCAGATGTTGATTGTCAATTGTAGACGTTGTCTTCTGCCACCTTGATCTTGAAGACTTATATATTCTTTCCGCCCCTGCAGAACTTCAGAAACCAGTGCCATACTGTCCAATCACAAGTGGATCTTTCACCCCATTCTCTGTTAATGTTGACAGCAGTTTGACAAGCCTTATGACCAAGCTTGAACAAAAAAAAAAAGCATCTCTTCTTTTCTCCTGTCCAAGATGAGGGGGGGATATACAATGTTTTAAGTTCAATTCTGAAGGAGAGTAAAATAGAAAATTAACAAAGACACATTAATCATTAGCAATGAGTTATATATTTTTGTACAACTATTGTAATAATATTAGAACACAATTTAAAAACTTTCATTTAAGATAAGACATTATTTTCTCAAGAACCTAACAGTTAGACTGCCAATTAGCTCCAAAGACTACAGGAGCAACCAATCACTTTCAGTCAAATTCGTTTTATAACTTTAAATAAATTAACAGAGGTACTTTTAGTTGAATCCAGGAAATATAGAGACCCAAGCCAAACAACCTCAAAATTAGAATCACACTTTTCAACACAGCCATATTAAAGCCATCCTTGTGTATGGCACAAAGTGGTGAGTAGTCTCGACAACACAAAAAAGATTGACAATACTTACTTCCTGTAAGATTGGCCTAACAAGATCTCTGATGAAGAACTCTATAGAAAAATATATAGTCGGAACATGTCCATTGAGTTCTGCCTAAATTTCTTTGATGAGGAATTATTATTTACAAGTGGACTGGTATCCTCATCTTTGATGTTATAACTGAGCAGTACTAAATAAGAACAAGATGTGATATCCTTAGACAGTGGATTAAAAACAATCTACCTACATAGATTAAATAAAAGGGTGCAGTTTAAAATTCCCTGAAAGTTACCGGGGTTGACAAGCACCTGATGAAGACTCAACAACTGAAATGTTGTGATAACAAGAATGAGGACAATAGTCGACTAGTAATTAATGTTCCCTGATATTAAGAAATGTTACAAAGGTTTAATTATGTTATACATCATGGACAAGGAACTGAAAGAGATGGTTCTCTCAGGGGGTGAAACAAGGGCCAAAGCATGACAGAATTCAGTGGAGGGACACAATTTTCTGCCTTATGCCTCGTCACTAGAATGCTTATCATCTTCAACCATTTCAATGTCAATATCCACTCAAGTAAAGCCTTCAAAATTATTGGAGTCCTAATCAAAGAAAAACTCCTGAATAAAGGCTTTGTTGAATATTGATGTGGCCATTTTTGTTTACAAAAAAAAAAAAAAATCTCGCAAAAAAATTAACATGGGTTTAATCGATGTTTCACCTCATGTAGAGTTTAGAAGAATTCAAAATGGCATTGGAAAAAAGGAAGATTAACCTTGTTGCAAAGCAGTAGTAGGTGATTTCCAGCTTAAAATACTGGAAATAACAGTTGACAAGTGTTTATTTATAGGAACCGTCTCAAGGCGACAGAATGCACCGAGAGTAGCAAAGGGAGAGAATCCTATGGCAACAATTTTTGCCTGCAACGTGGTAATGGTTAAACTCTTTTGAGAAACACCGATTCCTTAATTTAATGCCTGTAAAATTTCTGTTTCCAAAAAAGCTTTCAAGTTGTGATGTGATGGCTTCATATTTATTCTTACAGTTGAATTTTTATCAAATTGTCTACATATTGTTTTCTCTTGACAAAGACATCACTTGCTCTACTTTCACATGCCATAGTTTTTTTCTAGGTCCAATGATTTAGTTTCTATTATTCAGTGTTCACTTCCCTCTTGCCTCGTTCCTTGGTGAATGGATGGCAGAAGTATTAAATACATGCAAATGTTTTCAACTCTTTTTTTGAAAACTACCATATATACTCACGGATAGGTTGCACATTTTTTGCCAAAAATTCCACAAAATATTAGGGGTGCAACCTATCTGCTTGACATAAATGTAAAACAACACTACCTTGTCATCATGATTTCTGAGAAATCAGAAATGATACCCATAAACACTAAAACTGGGGTTTTTCTCCATATAGAAACAATTTCTCTATCATATAGACTGACTCACTGCTTTAAACTTACCTCATACTGCTAGATTCACATATCCATTACAATAAATAAATAAAATTATAAAATATTCATTGATCCATCAGTCACCGTTCGGTCAGGGCCTTTGCACTAGACTGATATAAAAAGCCTGAACATGCATACGTAAGTTAAGGAACCACGTGTAGATGTTTATTGACAAAGGAAAAACCAGTCCCATGATTCATTATGCAAAATATACATATTTTGTCAAAAATACATTGGAAAATATGACTTAGAGAAATGAAAAATATTCTTTATGAGATCATTTTCTTTAATGGTTGTTTCATAACATAAAAAGGCATTCTTAAGTGTTATTTACAAATAACAAAGCGCATGAATCGAGTACCAAAAACATTTGCACTGCATTGCATTGTGCAGTAGTATAATTGGTAGCTAAATTTATAGTTTATAATTTTAATTGTTGCAAAACCCTAATCATGAGTAAAAGAAAGAGTTATGAAGCAGGTTTTAAATTAAAAGTACTAAATTATGCAGAAGAACATGGAAATCGATCAGCGGAAAGGCAGTTTGGAGTTTCAGAAAAGGTTGTCATAAGATGGAGAAAGCAGAAAGATCAGCTTAAAGAAATGGCGAAATCAAAAGGGAACAGCAAGGTATTTAGTATCTTTATATCAAAATATGGAAAAAGAATTGTATGATAAGTGATGATGAGTTGAATGACTACTATGGACAATGATGAAAACCTAATTAAATTATGAACAAATGAGAATGATGTTTGACAGCGATGATAGTGAAGAAGAATTCTTGGGATTCAGTTCTGAATGAATTTTAAAACTGTCACTTGATATATAAATAGATAAACACTTTTTTTCTAAATGTACCGTAACATTATCTACTGTAGTTATTTCTTTCTTTTTTTTTTTTTGTCAAGTTGACTTGATATAAAAATAATATGCGGTAAATATAAAAATACCAGTACAACAGTTACTTCCTTTTGTTTACATGATGATTGAAGAAATGTATTTTAACTGCAAAAGTGTATTAATAATTGTAAGTTTTGAAATAAAGGTAGATATCTGATAATTCTTACGTTTAAAAAGGGCGGTGTAACTCCCCAGATTATAGTGCAACCTATCTGCGAGTCAACAGTAAATTATCAATTATTAAGCCATAAAGTAGGGGTGCGACCTATCCATGGCTATATACGGTAGAAACCAAATACACAGTTGAAAAACTTTCTATTTTTTCCTGGAACCTTTTTCACACATCTAATAAAAGGCAACACATCAAGAAATAAAATTAACAACAAAATATGTAGAATGAATATAATTTTTATTTGATTTCTGTAATGAGAAACATCAAAAGTAAGGATGATTCAGCAGAAAGAGAGGGAGAAATTCAAAATGTCTGATAGAAATTTCCTGAACGAATTACAAACTTGCTTAAATAAAATATTCTTTAAACATTATTATAAAGTAAAGGAATTTCTTATTGATGCCTACCAGTGATAGTATCCCAATACGTAACAAATATAAATAAAAGGAAAGTGGAGGGGGTCAGTATTAGTGATGGCCAACTTATGTATAATAGATAAATAAGGAACAAAAGAAAGTGTGGGAAGGGGGCAAGATAATTTTCCTTTATTTTTTTTTTCTTCAAAGGACAAATCAAATTTCGGACATTTTTATCATCAACGAAACTGTTCTATTTTCAAAAATTAAAAAAAATATATAAAAGGAAAACAAAGAAGTAATATAATAAAAATATTCAAATATAAAACAGTAAAAGTCAGTCAATTTATAATTTCAAAAAAATGATATCTTGTCATAATCATTATTTATATATATATATATATATATATATATATATATATAAAATACCTCATATGCCAAGTTGTACTGACGATTTGGGGTATTATGTATTTTTATTAATATATACTCTGTTATTTATAGATCTGTTATTTAGCATTGAGCACTGTTTTACTTACACCAAGGTGTATTTGTATGTGAACACTTACATGTACATTTATTTATATTTATTTATTTGATATTATATATATATATATATATATATATTGTGCTGCCTTCTGACAAGAGTTTAGGGTAATCTTGTCTTTTTTTAATATAATTTTGAAAGTCACTCATCTGGTACTGGCATGACTCATTAGTAGCTTTACTTTGCATATGTAGGTATTTATTTTATTTTAATTCTGTTATTACTATGCATACAAATAACCATACTTGCTATTTAGGAAATACTTAAATTATATGAGAGAGAGTCAGTTTTATAATTAAATGAATCAGTGTTTTGTTTTAAGGCCTTTATTATAAACCAAATCTTGTGGAAGAAAGGATAAAAGCATGGATTGATGAAACAACAACATTTCTTCTGAAATGGTCAAATAATATAAAAAAATTCCTGAATGACAGAAATTCTCTATTATTAATAAACCAACAGCATTAACTGTTCCCTAACATATTTTTAATTAACAAGTTGTCAGAAAATATCTTGATTATATTTTTGGCAGATTTTTATTTTAAATATCTATGAACTTTTGATTATCATTACATGAAGCATTGTCGAAAACGATTCATTTTTGACTCAGATTTCTTTCATTGCAACTAAAATTAAGAAGATATAAGTAATATATTTATGAACTCTTAGGAAATATTTCATTTTTAATTAAAGCTTATATTCAACAGAATGGCACCACATTGCAAGGCATTGCACTGTACATAATAATAGAGAAATCCTTTAAAGAAGAAGAAAGAAAGAAACAGTTGCAGTAAAGAAGGATAAATAACAATAGCAGTGAATGATTATTCAGAACTTGGATCGACAACAGCAGAAGATATTTCAACCTATTTTTGGTTTTTCTATCTTGAGTCTCCACATAGGCACTGTCAACATCACCACAGCCTGACAGATGAACCTGGATTTCAAGAGAAGGAGTTGGGAGCCGCCTTGTACTTGGTGAAAATATTGTACAGCACACGCAAAGTTGCCTTCAGGTCACAGTTAACAATATCTGAAAAAGACAAAATTCAATAAATAGAAAGTTAAATGAAATCATCCAATTTTACTAACAAGTGATTTTTTTGATTAAATGAGTTCCTTCAAATCAACATGAATTGATGTGTATTTAATCTAGAGAAACATTTGACTAAAACAGGGGGGGGGGTAGTAAAAAGAATTGTTTCCCCTTCAATGATTCACAGCTGATTAATATTTATGACAATCATGTGGGTTGAGAAATGGTTATTAACCTAATCTCACAGACCATTATGCTCTTGAGTATGTTGAAACATCAGTTCTCATAAGATCAACAAAGTTAAACAATGTCAAACTTGGTCAGTACCTAGATGGGTGACGGAACACTTGGTAATTCCAGGTTTGTTAAGCTTGAATGTGCAGGTGGTGCAATGGATAACAGCTCAGAATTGGAAATTGGAGAGCTGAGTTCCAATTCCAGCCACATTCGTTATATTCGCTTACACGCAAATACCCTTCAGAAAGGTATGATTCCACCTCCTCTTCCCTAGCTATGGGTTAATTAGTAAGACTTGTATAAGTAAATCATTATTATCTAAAAAAATTCTGACAATCTAAAATGATTTTCTGGCTTATAAATAATATGCAGAAGGTTAAGCCGTAAAATAGCAAATCATTCCATCACAGGCCATTACTACTGGAATGAATTCAATTCTCATTGTCTGACACTTATGGCCTTGAGTTCTACAAAGTTTAGTAAATATCAATATATTGATTTAAACTTGGATAAAATGTTTGCAGGCCTTATTAGAGTTTTCTCATTTTAATATTGATCTCCAAATTTTACAAAGTGGCCATGATGAGCAACAGCGATCAGTTTGAGAATCAAATCATTCAAGTTATCATTTGTCCAAATCAATGGAATAATAGAACCAATGAATTCATAGAATCAAAAAGTGGGGGGGGGGGAGATTTCTTATACATTCTTGTGTCAGTTGATTAGATTGTAGTAAGTGGAGTATGCATTTTTATTTTTTGGAAATAATTAATTTGCTAATCTATTCATCTATCAAGATCTTTTGTTTATTCCTCTATGAAAGCAAAATTTGAAGTTAACTTCACAGTTATCCAGTAAACATCCAGTTTGAGAATTGCTTTCTTATGGCAATGATGAATAAAAAAGTTGGAGAGAAATAGTATTTAGAAAATATCTTTTCATGCCAAAAATTAAAAAGAAAGAAAAATTCCAGACAGTGATCTATGCAAATTAATTTGGCTAGTGACAATACATAAATATGTATTAGATGAGAGAATCATCATCCAGTTCAAACTGGGTAGAATATTCAGTGCTATATTAGTGGAGAGAACATTCAGTGCTATATTGGTGGAGAGAACGTCCAGTGCTATATTGGTGGAGAGAACGTCCAGTGCTATATTGGTGGAGAGAACGTCCAGTGCTATATTGGTGGAGAGAACGTCCAGTGCTATATTGGTGGAGAGAACGTCCAGTGCTATATTGGTGGAGAGAACGTTCAGTGCTATATTAGTGGAGAGAACGTCCAGTGCTATATTAGTGGAGAGAACATTCAGTGCTATATTAGTAGAGAGAACATCCAGTGCTATATTAGTGGAGAGAACATCCAGTGCTATATTAGTGGAGAGAACATCCAGTGCTATATTAGTGGAGAGAACATTCAGTGCTATATTAGTGGAGAGAACATTCAGTGCTATATTAGTGGAGAGAACATTCAGTGCTATATTAGTGGAGAGAACATCCAGTGCTATATTAGTGGAGAGAACATCCAGTGCTATATTAGTGGAGAGAACATCCAGTGCTATATTAGTGGAGAGAACATCCGGTGCTATATTAGTGGAGAGAACATCCAGTGCTATATTAGTGGAGAGAACATCCAGTGCTATATTAGTGGAGAGAACATCCAGTGCTATATTAGTGGAGAGAACATCCAGTGCTATATTAGTGGAGAGAACATTCAGTGCTATATTGGTGGAGAGTAGCAAAAAGATAAGACTAATTAGAAATATAAGACTCATGAAAGTAATAATGAGACAAAATTTAGAAGCAAAAATGTAAATAATTTCACGGACAGGAAGTGTATGTAAAAATGGATGAGGAGGTGATGTTAAAATTTGTAAAAAAATGTTTTCCAGGTTTCCATAAATATTTAATGCTGAATTCAATTGTCTGAATTATTGTTCGAACAATTGAATCTTTTCTTCACATATTTCCTGTTCAGATATTTTAAGCAATGAGTTCTTCAGCCCTCGACAGATATATTCAGTGATCTTTCAATAAAAAAAAAAAATACTAACCAGAATGGATCAGACAAAACTTTTATGGCAACAATCATGAGCATAAGAAAGAATAGGTTCAAACTACCTGAACAATATGACAAATATTAATGAGTTTATAGTCAACACAGACAATAGTGAAATTTAACCTTCATAAATGATTGTCTGGCTCTTAAAAAAAATAATTTTCCTATAAAACAATTTTACAGGATTTCTTCTCTTAAAATGTCAATTTTAAAATGATATATCTTCTGAGTCAGCAAAATCATACAATTTCTTTAAGAAAGATTGATAGCTGTTGCTAGGAAACTATTGGCAAGATATACTCAGTTGTTTACTAACAGGATAATTTTATTTTTGTTTGTTTTAAGACTTTAATACAACTGTGAAAACGCATAAAAAATAAAAGACAAAAAGCATTGTGTAACCTATGCAACAGCACATTTTGTTAAGCACTATGCTAAACCTGACAATTGGATTCAATTTGTTGTTCACTGATCCAGTTTTTTTTTTGTGGGGGGGGGGGGTCACTAAATAAATATAACGATCTCAATTTACCTGTCAAACTGAATGAAGAAAATGTTACATACTTTAGAAATTGAACAGTTTCAATCAAAAGTCCTTACATTTAAAAAATTTATCATCTGATAATTTCAATAAAGATTTTTTTAACTACTTGCATTTTAGATTATAGCACTAATTTCTTTATTATTATTACTCTAAGGTTAACAAGAGAAAAATGGGAAAATTGCTCATCACTATTGAGTGAACACTTATTATGAAGGAGTGAATTAATGCCTTAGCTGGTTTATATTAGAAATATTGAAGTGCAATTGACTGTAGATGAATATACATTTAAAGTAAGAGATGGTAAAATGTATGTATATAGTAAAAATTAGTTTTAGTTATTATAATTGTTGCTGTTATTGTTTTAAATATAGCACACCTTAAAACTATGTTTTATCATCTATACAATAAATGCAAATGTCAGTGTATCCATGTGTCACACTTTTTCAACTTTATTCCTAGAGCCTGTAGCCTAACATGACATACCATTTTGGAATCAGGCCGATTCCGTAAGCAAATTAAAACCATTCCAGGCCAGACTGGCAATGCTGAAATTTTGGATTCCCGTGTTTTCATTACTGCAATTGTTTTCAGCGATTTTTTTTTTTAAATTTTATATGATAAAATTTTTATAACTTGAAAATAATTTAAGAATGATCAAAATTAATTGCAAAATCCAGTGAAAGTCACCCATGAAATAAAAATTGTTTGTATGGAAAGTAAGGACCTAGGAACATCAAACTGTCTTTAAATTAAGCAGCAGAAGAAGAATTACCATATAGCTTTTAAGAGGTAAGCTTAGATATTAATGCAATACTTAAATGCAGCGATCAATTTTGAGTTCTCCTATAGTTTATTGTTGCCTATCGCATCTACTCCTTCCGACCTATTGTGATGAAGGCCCAATTAAGAATCCTACACAGGAGCTAGTTTAAATGCCACCTGATAGGGAAGCTTTTAAGCTAGTATATGATAAGAATATAGTTTTACGGTGCATACCTTAAAACTATATTCTTATTATATATATATATATATATATATATATATTTAAAGCGCAATATTTTATATGATAAAAATATAATTTCAAGGTATGCTATATTTATGTGTTAAAGTGTTCAATATCAGATATAGAGCATATGTAAATATAAAAGTGGATACAGAGTTTAACACCAAGTGACGACAGTCTATTTCATGTTTCAATGCAATCATCTTGCCTGTAGATTGCATTCATGCATGAAACAGACTGTCAGCACCTGATGTTAACCTCAGTGTCCACTTTCATATATATATATATATATATATATATATATATATATATATATTTTTCTCGTTGATAAAAAACCCCAGGCGACATGCGTTGAACGGATGTCAAAATTTGTTGAAAAATGCCCTACCTAAACTTAACCTCTTTTTCGAACATAACTCATAATTGATACAATAATAGTTAATATAAATGAACATGCTACTGCCCCTGTCTAACTGATTGGATTTCTCAGTATCCTTGGAAACAAAAAATTATGAATTGTATGTGTGTTTAAAACTTCACTTGAGGATGAAACAGAACTAATGCTTTTAATTTAATTATGTAATTAAATTTGAAGTTTTTAGCTTTGGTTTTTGAAACATGGTAATTCCTGTGTAGCGAAGAAACCCTATTTTAAATCAGTTAATTTATAATATTTATGCTCGGTAAATTTACATTGAGCACTATAAAAAAAAAAAAATCAATAAGGACACCGGATTATATATCCTACTGTACTTTCTTTTTATTATAATATATATATATATATATATATATATATATATATATATATATATATATATATAATAAATAAATAAATAAAGGTATATTTAGGCAGCAAGTATTCATCCAAACAACTCTGATTAAAAAGAACCAACAAGGTATATCTGTTTAAATTTTTTATTGCATTTTTCAAAATACAATAAAAAATGAAACAGACATAACTTGTTGGTTCTTTTAAATCACACACACACATACAAAGAGGGAGTGGTGGAAATCTGTCTGTCCAAACAATAATGTAATGACCTAAATTCATGAATCCTATATGCTCTTCTAAATATTCACCCTATAGTTCAACAGATTTCACACATTATTTTTCTCAAGTTTTTTTAACCCTTAAAAAAAATAAAATAAAAATTATGATTCTTGGGAATTGAAATATTGCTTTTCTGCTGCTCAGTCAGTCATGTGACCTGCATGATACATACTTAGGCAATCATGTATCTTTCGATACATGACTGACGAGGCAGATTTTTTCCTGCAGTAGGTTGCCATTTCTTTCTGCAGTAGGTTGCCATTTCTTTCTGCAGTAGACCACTTGTCATTCAAGGCTCTAGAACTTAGTCTGTCCTGCTATTTTCTCATAGCTTGGGGGGGGGGTGAGGAAGAAGAGGATTCATACCTTTCCCAAGGGTATTAGCAATTGAATGTAATGGAAATCGACTGGAATTCGAACTCAGCTCTCCAATTTCTCAATCCAAATCACTATCCATTACTCCACTGTGCTTCCACTGCTGCTACCAAATCTAAATCATTTGAAAATTCTTTTTCAAGTTTGGAAATGGGGAAATAGATAGAACAAGACCTGCTAAACACCAAATTCTTCAAAAAACCAATTAAGCAGGAGCACTGGCCTGCAAAAAAACAAAAAAAAACAATTTCTTTCCTTTCTACACATTCCCACCATTTTTTTTCTTTCAATACCTCCTTTAATCAGTACGGCAATTTAGGGTAGTATCCAGCATTAGCTGAAAAGAAGATAGTCATCAAAATACTTTTCTTATCTACAAAATAAAAATCATGACCATGACCTTTCCTGCTAATGTCTGTGGATTGAATTTCTTTAGCTGTGGATAACTCAAGTGCTGTCACTGCATGGAATGTTGTTTGTTCTCCAAAACACAATAGTGTAATCAAGTTTCATCAACAGAGATTCTAAAAGAAATTATCACAATTCTGAAAATGTGGCAAAATCAACATTGAGACATCCTATTGATATCACTCAGCATTCAAACCTTTTGATTGACAGAGTTTGCATCCTCAAACACTCATGAATTATAAATCCAATATGTCCCTTGGATATCTCCCTGGGTGTTTCAGTAATTCCTCTGGCTGAGATCCATCAATTGGCCAAAATCAGGTCAGAGAGACATTATTGAAAGCCTCCCAAGACCATGCTGCTCATCTTAGGTTTCCAAATCTCCACAGCACTTATCATCCAATGCCTGTATCATACAGGCAAGAATTTCTTTGGAATTTTTTTTTTTTTTGCAGATACAGGAAATTTTATGAAGATCTGGAGTTTAACACTTCTATACCTTCCATAGATATGAAACATTAAAAATTATGTACTGGGTTTCTGCAAATTGGCACAATGTAAAAGGGCCCTCTTCCTAGAGATTATATATATATATATATATATATATATATATATATATATATATATACACACACACAGATATACACAATTGCTCTTTTCAGTAACGAAATAACATGTTATTGTGGTAAGTGGGTAAGGCAATATCCCAAAATCTGACCAACCATCATATTTATTTGAAAATCCCTCATTGGCTGAGCTGAAGATTTTTCAGTACCTATGTGTGAGTGTGTTTTAATTACTATGACCCTTCAATACATAAGCAATCATGGCTCTCCACAGATTCCTTTTCTTTATTATTTGTGAATTGCCATGATGCCTTGGGAAAGATGGTGCAGTGATTTCTCATTATATTCTCCATTGTTTTCTTCCTTTACAGTGATTGCCCCACCCAAGGCCAGAATACCTAGTCTACACTGCTATTAAACCCATAGTTGAGAGACAGGATGGATGGATGCTTTTCCCAAGGTCATTATTCCAAAAATGAGTTTAGCAGACAAAATCAGAATCTGTACTTGGATCATTGTTATGTCACCTGCATATTCAGGTAGGTGTACATGGCCGAGTGAGTAAAACATTTGCTTTCTGACCATGATCAATTTGTCAGGAAATTAACTTATTGATCTGGGAAAGTGATTTCAGCATGTGACACCTTTGGTAAGTGCCTGAAAGCCATACCACAGATTGATTTTAGCATTTTCAGTAAAATTGGGTAGACAAAAATGATTGAAAACCAATGATGGTTGTGCTTGCACAAAGTCACAAGTCATTGGGACCGAGGGTCTGAGCATACCGGTGTTGTTCAAACTGCTGATCATGACAGATTAGGTACTTTTATTCTTACTATTTGTGTATGTGTGTGTGTGTGCTCGCGCAAGAGTTTAGCTTAAGATAAGGGCAGGCAAAAATTGCCTTGGTGGATTCCTTAAAAATGAGGGCACTGTGGCAATTTTTTTAGAATTTACAAAATAAAAAGTAACATTAACATAAAATCTTTAAAAAAATTGATAAACATAAAGAAAATGCTTTAAAATCAAATATTTTTATTAAGAAATAACATAGATTATGATGACTAGAATTATTAACAATGATACATTGCAGTGGAACATTTTCAAAAAAGAAATCAAACATTACAACATTATTAGCTTAGAATATGTTGTGGAAAGAATGAGATTGTTGTATTACTGTATAAAAATATAAAACTTTTTCAGCATAAAATCAAAATAAGTATTGAAACAAAAAATATGTACAGTAAATGTCAAAATGAATCTTTAACTTTTTTTATGAATTACTAATTTCTTTATAGATAAAAACATTTTCACTACTAATTTTTGTTGCCTAGCATTCAGAAGAACTTCCTCTACTCAGTTTGTCAGAATCAAAAAACATTAATTTTCTATTATTTTAGATGGAAGTCTTGTTTACAATATAAATACAATGTCAAATTGATCCATGACTTTTTGACATACATGTAGTTTTCTTTCCTTCTTTAGGGGACCAGTCTATTTACATATTGCTGTTTTAAAATGAAATATATTATTACTATGAAATGTGTGTACGTGTGTGTATATATATATATATATATATATATATATATATATATATATATAAAAATAATGTTCATTTCATGTTGCAAGATTGAAATAAACTTGTAACATTCATTGAAAGACGTAACATTAACTAAGTTTTATGCATAGTGGAATCTTCAGGTGCTGACTTAAAACTGATATAATTTTAAATATGTAAGTCAGTTTTAACTCAACATCTGAAGATTATGTTGTGCATGGAGCTCAGTCACGTTACCAGTGAGGAGAAAAAAAATGTATATTTATTAATATATAATTTATATCGCTGTTATCTTTTTTTTACATCAAGAATTATTTTAACACCACCACTCAATGTGCGATATTATATATTCATTTATATACATACACACACTTTACACATCCCTCAGTAAAAAAAAAAACATCCCAGATTCCATGACCCCCTCCTGTTGATCACTTATTTGATATTCCAGATTCTATAATTCATTGAGAAAAAAGGTTGCCATTTGTCTCCAGATTTATTGATTCAGGACCTGCCAGTAAACTGATTCATTTGAGGAGGATTTCAGTGACCAGAAGCCTTTTTATTCAATTTAAAAACACGATTCTATCTTCATTACGTACAAATTTAACAATTTTACAAAGTGCTGACAGAAAAGCACCAATTCAGTTTTTTTGTTCCTGTCAGCATACCATAACAAAAAGAATAGACATCGTTTCATTCTATCCTTTGCTACTGAACCCTACAGAAGGATGGTCAGGTTGAAAAGATATGCACCATGATGCACAAGACATGTTTTGTTCACAACCTTAGAATAGCCTTTGATATTTTAAGATGCAAACGAAAATAAAAAGAAAACTAGAAAAAAATGCAGCAGCAAAAAGTGTAGTTGTTATTTATTTAAAAAAAAAAAAGACCAGAAAAGGGAGAGAGAGAGAGAAAAAAGAAACTTGTAAGAAGTAAAAATACAAATATTAAAAAAAATTCACTCAAAAGAAAGTCTCCAAGATTCTCTTATTATTTGTATGGAAAAAGGTATTTCCAGTGATCTATGATGGTTGCTTATCAAGAGATTAAGGCAACTCAATTTATAACTTGATGACTTCCAGTTATTCTGTCTTTTGATAATTTTGTTTTCAGCACACATTTAATTACCACTGTCAACTGATCAGTGGGTGTGAACATTGGTTAAAGAGCCTTAATTACCCAGGTTATAAAAACAAAAACAGTGTTGTTAATATTTTTACTGATGTCAAAAATTCCTCATTTATAGATAATTGTTAACCTTTTAGCTACTTAACGAGAATATTTTAAAATTATGCCTTTATTATGACGATTATTGAGAGCATTTTCATAGATAATTTATAATGATGTGTCATTGTGATGAAACAAAAACAGCACATCACAGCAAGATTTCTGTTAGAATAATATCATTGAACTATTCTAAATTGAAGAATAAAAAGACTTCCAGTCAATTTTGTAACTTAATGTATTCATGTTCACCCAATTTTTATAAAAGTTGAAAAAAAAATCAGATCAACATTAAAAGAAAAGAAACTATCACTAATTGTCATGTGAAATAATGATACCTTTATTAAAAAAAAATATGCACATATTTCTATATATAACTAAATGGGATTTTATAAAATGAACATATTTTAGGAGACTCCTTATTTTATGTAAATATGATTCATTTTTACATTTCTTTTCCTCATCCATCATTAGCATCATTTTTTTTTCTAAATTGTAAGCCTATTTATTCAAAATTCATAAAATATAAAAGTTCCTGCTAATTAAGGATTAGTAACAATACAAGTAAAGCTAACTTTAAATTTTAAATGGAGTTTGGTTAATTAGATAGTTCCTCTTTATTGCTTACAAATAATTATAATATTTTGTGAATAGAAAGTGACATTTAATTTAACAGCTGTCTTCAGTGTCCTTTAATCAAGTATATACAACTACTTATAAAATAAGAATATATATATATATATATATAAAATCATTTAAATTGAGAATTATAACATAAATATGTCATAAAATCACTATAAAAATAGCCATTTTGTTTCAACACTTCTGGTGTCTTATCAAGAGTCTTATCAAAACTATCACTTGATAAGACGCCAGAAGTGTTGAAACAAAATGGCTATTTTTGTAGTGATTTTATAACGTTTGTTATAATTTTCGAATAAATGATTATATTTGCTCTATTCCATACTGAGCACTCTTTTAAGAATAGTATTTATTGGTTATTGGAATTTATTCCATATACACCAATCCTATACTTGTGTGTGTGTGTGTGTGTGTGTATATATATATATATATTGTGTATATTTCGGCAGCAATTTTTCATTAATGCATGTTTCATTAAATAATATAGACAACTTTTGTCTATTTATTTTAAGTAAGTTCCTTTTGTATTGTCTAATAAGCTTAATCACATTATCGTTGAAAGATGAAAGGAAAACACCATATTGACACATGTTTGAATCCAATCTAAGCATTCGGCTTACATAAGCCATTATCAAAGATGACAATTTTAATAAATCAAACAACACATATACAAAACCATAATAATGGCCCGCCGTTGCTGTTTGAATAAGCTCAAAGTAACGACAAACTCTTATTTACGAGCCAAGGAAGTGAAAAACGTGTCGTAGCTCGTGACGTTACACATGACCACGCGAGAGTGAAAACAAGAAGTATTAAGTATGGGAAGCCATTGGTATAAACCAATGGCTTCTGCTATAGATTATAGGCATTTAAGAATGTTTGTGGAGATTTCGTAGTTTATTTTGTTCAGGTTAGGTTTCAACTGTTATGTAAGCCGAAAGATTGGATTCAAACATGTGTCAATATGGTGTTTTCCTTTCGTCTTTCAACGATGATGTGATTAAGCTTATCAGACAATACGAAAGGAACTTACTTAAAATAAATAGACAAAAGTTGTCCATATATATATATATATATATGTATGTATATAATTATTGAAGTTTGAGAATTTAAAAGCATTTAAATAAATTAAATGAAGTGGATTTGCAAGTCTGTCATGTAAAAAGTTAATATTCTAAATTAATTAAAACTCTGCAACCTTATTAACAACACATTTGAAAGCAGGTTTTAACATCATAAACTAAAAATATATGAATAAAGTTAACATTAAGTCTCATTTATTTATAGCTAGCCTTTAAAAATTCAATGTAGTCCTTAATTTTCTAAATTATGACCACACACATAATGGCATTAATGATTCTACAAGGATTTCCCTTTAATATTGACTGAGAGTAAAGAAAGGGTTAGAATAGGAGTGGTGCATGCACTTTACCCACTGTCCTTACTGCCCTGAAGCTCAGGTGGTGAGGCTTTAGAGAAGGTAAAAGACAACTTTGTTGAAAAGGTCAAATAAAAAGGTAAAGTTTGTGAAGAATTGAATAAAGCTTTGTTAAAGAAAGAAAAACAACTACACTAATATCAACAAAATGAAAAAATAAAAGAGAAAAAAAAGAAAAGAGTAAATAGGGAAAAGCCAGGTTTTATTTTTAATTTACTTAAATACAAGAATTTAAAAGAAGTTGTGGGAGGGGGGTACATATGAAAAGGAAAGAAAAATGGGAATATGTGGGAAGGAATGAAAGAATTAGTGAGAATGAACATGCAAAATGGAATGAAAGGTCTTGAGTTTTTGAAATGAGAAGGAGGAAAAAAAATAAGGTGAGGATAAATACAAAAGGAGTAAAAGAGGTTGGTGGAGGGGATATACTTGAAGGAATTGATGAATCAGGTAGAGTGGACATGTGAGAAGGAAAGAACAAAAGAATAAGGCAGGATGAACAAGCAAGAAGGACTGAAAGAATAAAGGGAGTGGACACGCGAGAGGGACTGAAAGAATGAATCGGTCGGAGTGGACACGCGAGAGGGACTGAAAGAATGAATCGGTCGGAGTGGACACGCGAGAGGGACTGAAAGAATGAATCGGTCGGAGTGGACACGCGAGAGGGACTGAAAGAATGAATCGGTCGGAGTGGACACGCGAGAGGGACTGAAAGAATGAATCGGTCGGAGTGGACACGCGAGAGGGACTGAAAGAATGAATCGGTCGGAGTGGACACGCGAGAGGGACTGAAAGAATGAATCGGTCGGAGTGGACACGCGAGAGGGACTGAAAGAATGAATCGGTCGGAGTGGACACGCGAGAGGGACTGAAAGAATGAATCGGTCGGAGTGGACACGCGAGAGGGACTGAAAGAATGAATCGGTCGGAGTGGACACGCGAGAGGGACTGAAAGAATGAATCGGTCGGAGTGGACACGCGAGAGGGACTGAAAGAATGAATCGGTCGGAGTGGACACGCGAGAGGGACTGAAAGAATGAATCGGTCGGAGTGGACACGCGAGAGGGACTGAAAGAATGAATCGGTCGGAGTGGACACGCGAGAGGGACTGAAAGAATGAATCGGTCGGAGTGGACACGCGAGAGGGACTGAAAGAATGAATCGGTCGGAGTGGACACGCGAGAGGGACTGAAAGAATGAATCGGTCGGAGTGGACACGCGAGAGGGACTGAAAGAATGAATCGGTCGGAGTGGACACGCGAGAGGGACTGAAAGAATGAATCGGTCGGAGTGGACACGCGAGAGGGACTGAAAGAATGAATCGGTCGGAGTGGACACGCGAGAGGGACTGAAAGAATGAATCGGTCGGAGTGGACACGCGAGAGGGACTGAAAGAATGAATCGGTCGGAGTGGACACGCGAGAGGGACTGAAAGAATGAATCGGTCGGAGTGGACACGCGAGAGGGACTGAAAGAATGAATCGGTCGGAGTGGACACGCGAGAGGGACTGAAAGAATGAATCGGTCGGAGTGGACACGCGAGAGGGACTGAAAGAATGAATCGGTCGGAGTGGACACGCGAGAGGGACTGAAAGAATGAATCGGTCGGAGTGGACACGCGAGAGGGACTGACAGAATGAATCGGTCGGAGTGGACACGCGAGAGGGACTGAAAGAATGAATCGGTCGGAGTGGACACGCGAGAGGGACTGAAAGAATGAATCGGTCGGAGTGGACACGCGAGAACGACTGAAAGAATGAATCGGTCGGAGTGGACACGCGAGAACGACTGAAAGAATGAAACGGTCGGAGTGGACACGCGAGAACGACTGAAAGAATGAAACGGTCGGAGTGGACACGCGAGAACGACTGAAAGAATTAAACGGTCGGAGTGGACACGCGAGAACGACTGAAAGAATGAAACGGTCGGAGTGGACACGCGAGAACGACTGAAAGAATGAATCGTTCGGAGTGGACACGCGAGAACGACTGAAAGAATGAATTGGTCGGAGTGGACACGCGAGAACGACTGAAAGAATGAATTGGTCGGAGTGGACACGCGAGAACGACTGAAATGTATGAATCGGTCGGAGTGGATACGCGAGAACGACTGAAAGAATAAATCAGTTGGAATGTACATGCAAAAAAATACTGAAAGAATCAAGGGAGATGCCATGTGAAAAGTAATGAAGCAAAAGAACAGCATAAGCATGTAGACTTTCATGAGAAAAAAAACTGGTATGAGTAGAAATAGAGAAGAAACAAAGGAGGAGGAGGGGTAACAGAGAAAAAAGATATCAGGAGACCACCAACAAAATAAAAAAAGGAAAGAAGAATGAAAATGACAAAATAGAGGAGGAGAGTGTAGCTAATAACTTATTTCCCCAAATCCAATCCTTTTACTTATTTTCTTTATTAACTTTTGTTATATTTTCATCATTTGCTTCTTCCTGTTTCCATCCTTTTAACTTGGAATTAAAATTTAGCAATGAATTTATTCACAATCCCAAGCGCACACATACACACTTGCTACGTTTTTATGCATGAGCAAACACAATGACATCAGTGAAACAACGACAAAGGAGTGTACAAACCTCAATAGACAACAATAAAATGAGAGAGATTTATAAAATCAGTCTGGCTTCAATTGTGTGACCACCTGTTAATATTATATACAGGAGAGAGGGAGAAAGAGAAATAAATCTGGCCCCAAGTATTGATTCATGACAGAATAGGGGAATGTAGATATCTTTAAAATATTTTCCCTTAAAAAGGTAAAGTTGTTCTTGTAAAATATCAAAAGGGGGAAAAAAACAAGTCTAATCATGCAGTAGAAATAGAATGGAAAAGCAATTCAATATCAGAGCAAAAGAAAGGTGTGTTTTTTTTTTGCTCATTCAATAGCTAAGCAAAGATTGTTAAGTCAGGCTTAGAACTTGGATAATAGTTGTCATAACAATTGTGTTAGTCTAAGTAGTAACAGTAAATCAAATAAATTAAATTTCAAATTTGATATTTTAGCCATCCTCTAGAATTTCATATCTATTCATAGTGCCTACTAAAAATGATAGAACCATTTGGTTATACAGCCTGTTGGCGATTTTCATTCATATAAGATAAATGAACAAAGCCTTCTCATTATGTGGCCAAACTAAACATCCAGATCAAACAATATGCCTCAAATAAAACTGAAATATAGTTTTAAGCAGGCACATCTGCCAGGCATCTGGAGACTCTATGGAATCAATTAAGGTGGCTTGCTGAAACCCTATTGACAGTAGCAGCTCAGGTACATTTACATTTCTTCAACACCCACAGAGCCAACCTGTAGTTTATACTGTCTCTATGCTGAGTAGACCTTTAGTTGTAACTTCCGAGAGAGAATGCACAATGCTCAGACTGTTGGTCATGATGACTTACAAATTTGTGCTAAGACAATCACTGATGGCTTCCAAACAATTTTGTTTACCAATTTCACTCAGAAGACTTGGCTCAAGCCTCAGACACTTTTCTGCGACCATCTCCCCAGACTGAGATTTATTTATTCACATTTTAAATGAGGTTAAAATACAAGTTCCAGTACATTAGATGGGAGTAATTAGTGCAAAAATTCAGTTATTGGACATTAGTTAATGATTCTTTTCTAAGATGAGAAAGGGTATGGCATGTACCAATAAAATGATGAACAATATATAGAACCTGTGAGTGAAAGACTATTCCTTCAAATGAGATTGAAAGTTTTCTGTGCAGTAATGGTAATATTAGCCATTTCCTTAGAAGCAAATATTTGACACACATTGACCAAGCGACCACTACCATTGTCAGTTGCAATTAATAAAATCTTTCTGTGAAAACAATTTTTTCATGATAATATGTTTCAAGTCCTGTTAGCATTCTTCCCAGTATTGAGGTGAATTTCCTTCTAAAGCTTTTGATTTGCCTTATGATCTTTTTACATTGTAGAAGTCAATTTTGACATTGTTCATGTCAGAGAGATAAGAATTCAATTTTATAAGAGCAATAGTGACTTCATTTACAGCAAGCGTTAAAGACAAATAATAAACAAGTACCATGTGTTGAAACTATCACAGACTATACATGGCAAAAACAATATAAAATTCTTGATAATTTTATATGAGTTCCATGACTAGTTGCTTATAATTAACCCTTTGGCCATATAACTAATAATTAAGATTCTAACAAATGGAGTTCATAGCAGAATTAAATCAGAAATAGTCCAAGAACTGTGTGGTTTTGCTCAAGTCACTGAAACAAGAAATGCTATTTTTATGCTCAAAATTCTGTTAGAATGAGTAAAATAAACTCATTTGATTGGGTATGACACAAAGAGCTACTTAAAATATCAAAGATGCTTTATTTACATAGGAATACTATTCGAATAATCTGCACACCTTTACTGGCTTTCGTGCAGATAGAGAACGAGTTTAGTGAATAGACAAAAAAAATAAGAGGAATAGGACAAAAAGCATTTTTCTACTGGATTTATTTCATCTGTACACTGAGGAGATTTTACAAGTATTATAAGCCACACTAGGATTTAACCATAACAATATTTTACATGCAGATGACACCATGTTGATGGCAAACGCAGAAGGAAAACTGAAAAAAGTATTAAATAGTCAATGAAAAGCAAAAAGAAAGGACTAACCATTAACTGTAAGAAAATAAAATGCCTGTCAAAAATCAATTAAATGTAAAAATTTAATCTGGGTGATGTAACAGATTTTGGAATATGTGATCTAGAAATGTGAAGGTATATAGCAACAGTGAAAGATGTCTTTCAGAATCTAAGAAAAGAGATTGGAAAATCTGGTTAGAAACAAAGAAAAGCATGCTGAAGTGCTACATAATATCTAATATAAATGCTGGACCATCTCTTTACAAATGAAGAAGAGACAGAAGTAGCAGAGAGGAATGTCTCCACTGATGAATACTGTGAATATTATGGACAGAGCATGTGAACTACCAGGACAATCTGTAATTTCTGAAACAGATGAAAGTAGGCATGGAGAATTTAACACTCACAGGACATACTGAAGGTAAAAGATACAGAAGAAAACAGTACCCTACTTTCATTTGAGTGAATGGATGGCAGTATAAAGATGAAGACGAGTAATAATAGGGCAAGCGTTAAGTAGAGTAACAAAGGAAAAGAAAGTTGTGGAGAGCTATGATCACCCAAATCCTGAAAGGAGATAGCATATGAGAGAAGTTATAAAAGTGAACTAGACCAGATGTCTAGGTCTCAAGGAAGTCTATTCTACATTTCCCTGTCATGAAAGTTTCAATTTTGATTTAAGGTGACAACTAAGGTAACAATAGATTGGGGTGGAGGGCAGGATGACAATAAGGAAGGTGGCTCTTTCTCAACATTGATAGAAAGGTGAAAATGAGATCTCCAAAGCCATACACAATAAGATAAAATTTCAGTTAACCAGTAATATTAATTTCAAATCACACACATTACCAACTCAATGTTCTTTGTCGTCCATGTAAAACTACACTAATGATTAAGCCTGATTCGGATGAATGACAGAATACAAGAATAGTAAAGGCCACATTAAGTTAAGTGTGTTGTTTAGGTCAATGTTCTTTTCCAAGGCTTGTTTGCCACATGTCTCCATTGCTTGTATATGCGTACCTAACCTCAAAGGAATAACAATAATTTTGTCAGTCTATCATGATTAAACATGTGATGTGGGAAGCATCTTAAAAAAAAAAAAATCTTGAAAGTAAATGAGTGAATAGGAAAACAGTAAAGTGAAATAGAAGCCAGCCTGCAAGTATATATCAGTCAACACTTATTCCATGTAGAAGAATGAAAGGCGATGCTGCTAGCATTAGCTGCAGTCTTTTTCTTACATACACAGCTGTTGCCTTTTAATATGAAGGGCTATCATATTGGCACGTGGCTGAGTGGTTAGAGTGTTAGCGTTCCAACCATGAGACCCCAATTTGAATCTCCCCAGGGTCAACTTTTCAAGGAGGTGACTTTTTTCATGATATTAGCCTGGGGAGATGATCCTCACATGCAGCACCATTGAGAAGTGTCTGCAAAATCATGACACAGATTGGGTGGAGAAAACTGTTTGGAAGCTGTTGAGGGTTGTGCTAGTATCTAGTCACGAGTCCATGACCGATCGGAAGATAGAGAGTATTTAGTCTTGTTTGGCAAGACATCTAGAAATGTCATGCAAGTTTGCAATCTGACACAAGTGAAAATAATTTAATGACTCAAAAGTAACAAAACAAAAAAAACACTAAGAATGTTTGAGATATATATATATATATATATATATATATATATATATATATATATATATATATAAGAGAGAGAGAGAAAGAGAGAGAGTGGACTGTCCCTTCATTTTTTGATGCATGAGTTTCAAGTAGCTCAGTTCTTAGAATATCATTTCATTATAGTGTTGATGGCATGTGCAGAACCAACCACACCTTTTGGGAGAGCCAAATACAGAGAACTTATGTGCAGTATGTCACAAGATCCCCAAACAACTCTCCGCAGGTTTTGAATTCAGAGTTGTCCTCCTATTTACCCTTAGCGGGGGGGGGGGGGGGTAAAGAAAAGATGGGTTCATACCTTTCTCAAGAGTATTAGTACATAATTGAATGTAATGAACTTGACTAGAATTCAAACTTGGCACACCAACTCCTCAATCCAAGTCCCCATCTCTCTCTCTCTCTCTCTATATATATATATATATATATATATATATATATATATATATATATATATATATATATATATATATATATATATATATTGTTATGGCACTCCCTCTTTCTCTTACCAGATTGATAACAGAAATAGAGGAAGAGTGTAATCTATATTATTATTTTACACAATTATTACAACAAATTTCTTTCCCCAAGGGTCTCTTTCTGATTGATCAGACACGGTCAAGCTGGCCAGAATTGCTTAAGGAACACAGACAGTGGGTGACAAAATCAAAATTTACTTAGTTGTGGTTATGTGTGAATTTGTATGCTTTATTCATTTATTATTTATATCCTTAATTGAATATTTAATTTATTCATTTTTTATTCTTTATTTACTTACATATTTTATTATTTTTTTTATTATTGTTTATTTTGATTTTATTTATTTATTTTTTGGTGATTGGTTATCTGATTTGTTTTGTTCAGAGTATTATTTTTTTACATCTATTATGTTATCTGATTGTATATAATACATATATTTACATTTTTATCACTATTTTACAAGATATTAATTTTTAATATTTAAAAAACAAATTGTTTTCATGTCTGAAATTTGAGATAAGTTCTAATTTTTTATTTAGAAATTTGTGTTAGTCTTGTAAGGTTATTATAGCTATTTTCTTCTCTAGGTAAATTTTACAGTTTCTAGAGTTATTGTTGTAGGCTGGTTCTGTTTTCCTAATTTTCCATTATATTACATCTGGAGGAGAAAATTGCTATAATAACCTTCACAGACTAACACAAATTACTTAATAAATGATCAGAACATCTTAAAATAGAGATATGGGAACAAAATTTTACAGCATACATAAACATTAAAAAGTAAAAACTAATATCTTGCAAAAAATCACTAAGAAAAATGACAATATATGTATTATATACAATGCAGATAATATATGTAAAAACAATACCCTAAACAAAACAAATAAGATACCCACCTACCAAAAAGTAATAATAAAAAATAAAATATTTTATTATAAAATAAAGCAAATAAAAATAAAAAATAAAACATATAATGTAGGAAATAAATAATAAACAAACAAACCATACAAATGCATACATAACCACAACTAATAATAATAATAATCAGTAGTGAATAATTAATAAATAAAATACAAAATGCAGTAAAGTTATTAATAAATAAAATTGATTTTAAGGTTAACAACTTGATACAAACACTATAAAATTATTTCTTTCAGATTCATAATTAGTTATATTCAATAGTCACCAGAAAAAAATAACTGTTAAAAATAACAGTTTCCACTTGTTCAATAGCCATTGGAATAACACAGTGAAAATAACCAAGTTTGCTACCCATAATGCCTCAATAATTAACGTATAGTCAGACTATAATACAACCCACCATGGCCTGAAGATTGCATTCAAGAATTCTGTTGACATCAGTGTTCACACTTCTTATATTTACACATGCTCTATCACCAATATTGAGCACTTTCACACTATAAATATAGCATAGTCTGAAACTATATATTTATTTATTTATTCAAACTGGTTTGGTTAAATAATTTAGACATATAATATCAATTTTTATTGTGATCCTTTTGAGTTCATGGATTAATTTCTTGGTATCCTTAGAAAATTGAATAAGAAAAATACCAAAATTTACTACGATGATGCTAACAAAAAGGCTTACATTTCATTTGGCTGAGCATAGTTCAATAACTCAGCATTTAAAAGAACACATGCCCACACTCACAGATCAGACAGATATTAAAAATACATCTATATTACATAAAAACAATAATAAGCAAAAACTAGAAATCCTTGAAGCCCTTTATATAAGAGAATTAAAACCCAAAATAAACAAACTCAATTATGAGTATAGTGACAAAGTCCTTAATTGCTTATAAAAAAAAAATTATATATGTATGAGCAAAAATGGAAAAGTTACTTCCCTCATACTGAGAGAGAAAAAAAACCCTAAAAAACAAGTGAACTTTGAAATCTAAAAGGCGGCATAAGCAGTAAAAATAAACAGTTGAAATGTTTTGAATTTACAAAAAACACATATTCGTACTCACAGACAAATGAGTCTCAGATGAGATTGAAAGTACCTGGGAAAATAAAAACTATTTGAAAGAAAATTTTGGTATTTTTCTTAATCAGTTTTCTAATGCTACCAAGAAATTAATCCATGAAATCGAAGGATCACAACAAAAACTAATCAACATGTCTAACTTATTTAACCAAACCTGTTTGAATGAAAATATGCTGCCTAAATATACACACACACACACACACACACATATATATATATATATATATAGCTTTAAAAATCAAGAGGTCAGTTGAATCTGCTGTTGAATTCAACTGACCTCCTGATTTTTAAAGTTAAAAGCTCTACGTGTTATTTTTACTTTTATTTTATTTTTTTCACACATGTATTGAGCACTTTTTAACACTACTGTTTCCTGGTCAGATCCAACTCTGACCATTAACCTTTTATGTGGTGTGTGCGTATATATATATATATATATAAAATACATACACACATGCCGACACACAATCTTAGTAGCAAACTGCTTAAATAGCAATGGAAGAAATACTTTCTTTTTTTTTTTTTACTCACACACATTATATATATATATATATATATATATATATATATATATATATATATTTTCCGATTTCTTTTTGAATTTGTAGGTCTGATGAATTGGATCGTGATTACAATTCCAATGTAATAAATTATAACCATGGAATATTAGTGTTTAAGCCTTATATATATGACAGGGAGAGAAATAAGAGAGATCATACAAGATACCCCCATCAAAGAAAATAATGGATATCTGAATATGCCCAGAAAGCAATTGCTCGAAATGCTGTGTCTATAATAATCTCTAAAACGGTTAAAAACGAGAACAATCTTCTTTTACGTGTTGTGTCCCTTTTCTATTTCTCTTAAGATCATATTGATGTATAGGTTAAATAAATCCAGTGAGAATAGACAACCATGTCTAATGACAAGCTTAATAATGTAGCTCAGTAAGCTGATCATCCAATTGAGCTTTCATTCATTTGCATCTGGCTTTTTTGACATCACTCTGAAGATTGATCAAATGTGGTTTTCTGGTATTTCACCACTGTTGTATATTTCATTATTTCAGCTATCTTGTTGATGCCAAAATTGGTCAAAGCTGAGGGCATCACTATTACAATCCCATCCGGTCCTGCTGCTTTCTTTCTCTTCATGTTGGCTAGTGCCAATATAAACTCAGATTTTAATATCGCACTTTTTTCCATATATTTTTTTTATGGATTGTGGTTTTCTTACCTCTGCTTTTTTGGAAGAGTTCTCCAGTAGATCCATTTCATTTTTTAATTACTGTCACCTTCTTTATTATAAGCCTCAATTTTTAGATTTTATACATCTGTAGGGGACCGGCGGGTTAATGCGAGGATAAAATCTCTGCACTAAGACTTCCTGCTGGCCAGTCCCGCTACATAGTAATGTTGGACTATGATGGAGTCCAAAGAAAGCAAAATAAAACGAACAAGACCGATATATATGTACAAAGCAATTATATATTAATGACAAACAGATTGATACATGAATTTACAAATACATCATTTAAAACATGAATAAAGCGTTAGTGTCTGTATGGAAAGTTGTTTGTGTGTGTGTGTTGAGTTGAAATGTCCGTACGGGTGAATTTTGTTTTTAGCGTGTTCCCTGAACATGGGAAACGCTGGTTGTGTATTAGAGTTCACATACTGGAGATGTTAAGAGAAAGTTTTTGTACCTCGCCCCACGTGCGCGGTTGTCAGCCCCAGGAGAGGCAGTTTTGGCCGCACGTGTGCGAAGCTGTGGGAAGAGCCGTGGAAAGAGAAAGAGGCGAAAGGTCAGCCCGTATTTATACTCCCAGGAGAGAGAGACCCCTGTTGAAAGGGTTACGAAACGAAGAGGAGATAACCCGATACATCCTCTCAAGGAGCATACCTTTCATCATTTTATGCCTGCTTGCATTTCTATAGTTTGAATAAAACATGAATAAAAGCAGCAAATATTTTTTTTCCTTAGGACTAACTTTCCATTAATATTTTAAAGAAATTCTTTAATGTTTTATCATTAATTAGCATAGATATGCCAAAAGATCTTACACAGGCTACACACTGAATAAAGAACATACAAAAACTTGCTCATCGAAATCATTTAGATATTATGTTATTATCAACCTCTAGCTTGCTTAGCATGTCCTATTGCTCTACCCCAAAACGCATTTCCTCTATCCTTACAAGTGTCCTTATTTTCCACACACTGCAGACTTTCCATATTGGTTTAGCAGAATTTTATCTTTAATTCTTATCTAAAATAAACACTGATAACAAACAGAAGTTCCTTTTACAACCATTAATGAATTAGCTGTCATTCTACACTTTGTTCTCATAATGAAGGCATAGAGTTAGCTAAAATTAAAAAAGCTGCCATGTAAAAGTGGAATATTTGTTCTTCTCTTCAAGAATCATAAGTCCATAAATAGAAAATCAGAACAAAATTATACCAACATTCTAGATATAAATTCTTTAAATGGGAGTAATGGATAGTGGCTCGGATTAAGGAATCAGAGAGCCGAGTTCGAATTCCAATCAAATCCATTATATTCACTTACGTGCTAATACCCTTGGGAAAGGTATGAATCCTCTTCTTCTCCCCCCAGTTATGGGTAAATATCAGGACAGACCGGGTTCTATAGCCTTGAATGGCAACCTGTCTACTGCAGAAAGAAATGGCAACCTACTATGCGAAAAAAAAATCTGTCTCGTCAGTCATGTATCGAGTTATGTGCCATGTGTGTTTCACGCATGACACATGACTGAAAGAAATAGTCTATTCAAGTTACAACTGAAAGCAAAGATAAAATTTAAAATACTTATTTTCAAATATATAATTGCAAAAAAACAATAAAAAGTTCCTCAAAGGATGAATGTTGGAAATTAAAAGATATGATTATGTCTAAAGTTATTCATATTCTCAGTCATGAAAAACTAAAAAATATACCAACTGGTAGGTATGTGAGGCGAAAAACTAGTCCAAGGTATAAATACTCATTTATGCATGAGGCTAAGTTGGTTAAGTTTACATGTCAACCTTTGATAAATGATTGATGTGAAATACCTGACAATATCTGAAAATCAACAGGGATGGTGATATAAAACTTTTGCACTTAAGTATTAATATTTCACTACTTTAAATAAGCATTTTCAAAGCACAAATTTGTGCTTTGAAAAATGCTTACGTAAAATAGTGAAACATCAGTACTTAAGTGCTGATAAAAAAAAAATCTTTCACCATCTAACTGGTTTTCATACATATCGGCTTTTACTAGGTTATTTAACGCCAAATTTTGTATTGTCTAGTGAGAAGTGAACTCACTACTCAGCAGTGATGGTCAACCTGACTAGATTTGGTAACTGTTACCCCATAGTGAGGTACCTCATTTATTTGTAATCTCAAACTGACAAGGTGAACACATTGTAGAGAGATAATTAACAAAGCCCATCTGATGGACTAGTACTAGTTTGATCCTTTACTGTGGCCTTATGCCAGGCAAATTTAGGTTTAGTAAATCCTCAGATTCATCATACAAGCAAGGAGGTCAGACATGTAATTGCGAATCGTCAAGTCTTTGAAACATTTAGGTCAGTTTAAGTCCTGATTTCGAAAGCCAGTCAACGAGAAAGAGAAAATAAGTACATATTGATAAATTCACTTGTCTTATAATCTGAAATAATTTACTTAGTTGACGTGCTAGTCATAAACCAACAAAATATTTTTTATGGCTTACCTTCAGCTCTGGCTCTTGGTTTGGGCAGACCAGCGTCTTGCATGAGTTCAAATGCAAAATGGACGTTGTGCAACTGTAAAAAAAGAAAAGCATTGAATAAATTGTTGCAAATTAGATCTGCACATACACAATGGGTAAAAATGCAATACGAATATAAATATACCACATTAGACAAGGGCTCCTCTTACTTGTGATTTTATCTAAAAAAAAAAAATAATGTCTATAACTGAAGTATGGATGACCAAAAATGACAAAACCTGATATTACCCACAATGGCAAAAGTATATTGAGAACATTAAAATGTTGTCATCTGATCGACAACAGTCAGGTTCATATACAGTGAAAATGAAGAAACACAACTAAAATAATATGCATGTCCCTTTACCATAACTTTAATATACTAAAAGCAAAAGTAAAAATAAGTTAACCCACTTTGAAGGGTGCATGCTTTTGTTTTAGAAAGGCAACCATCGTTTTCTTCTTCAAGGAATAAGAAATTAAAAATGTTGATGCCACAGCTAAGAACTGGCTAATGAAAGAACTTTTTGGAATTTACCTAAAATAGATCTGATAGGAGTGAACATTTTACACAGATTTTACCCTTACATTGTGAAAATTGGTGCTTTTCCATCAGGATCTTTCTTTTTAAATGTAAATTTTTTATATTTACATTATTCAAACTATTGTCCTCATCTTTGTCGCCATATTTATCACAACATTTCGGCTGTTGTACGCTCCGGCCTTCTTCAGGTGGTTGGAATGTCGATCTGAACCCTTTATTTCGCTCACTGGGGTAGAGTGTTCTAGTTCCACGTGCCATGTTTAATGGATGTCAGCTATCAGTTATCTCCTGCTAATTTCCCTCTGAAAGTTCTCCACTGCCTTAACCGGGTATCCATTAAACATGGCACGTGGAACTAGAACAGTCTACCCCAGTGAGCGAAATAAAGGGTTCAGTTCAACATTCCAACCACCTGAAGAAGGCCGGAGCGTACAACGGCAGAAATGTTGTAATAAATATGGCGATAAAGATGAGGACAATAGTCCGAATAATGTAAATAATGTACATAATACCTCATCTCAGAAATATAGACAGGTAATTTTTTTAAACCAGAAATAAGGGACCCCAAACTTACTGTAAACTTTTGCTGTTCAGATATTTCACAGAGTTTCCCCTTACACTTATCTTCCTAATCTGTTAGAAGACAATGTCGATTCTTGTTTTGAAAAAACTCAATTACAAAAATATGCAAGTGCAATTTGGATATGACTAGAAATAATAATATAAGCTACCCTTTATCAAGGACATATGGACATTTGCTCCAAAGTAAGATTTTCAAAATAAACTTTGATTATTCAGCAACTAAATTTCATTGTGATTACAAATAATAAAAAACAATATTAATATTTCAGTAGCAAGAAATGACAAGATTAATCTTTGCATCGTGTTGCCTAAAAAGTCAAATATTTTTGTTATTAGAAGCATTCAGTTAAAAGTGATATTTTTTAAAAATATGACAGGTTTCACATCAGCATAGATTTTTGACATGTTTTTATTTAAAAAAAAAAAAAAAAAAATTGCCAAGTTGACTACAGCAAATTGTCCTACAAAGCTGTAAACCCCAAATGGCAGAAAATAGGGAAATAAAATGGTAAATGCTATTCAATAATGCAAATATAAAGAAGTTTGTTTTTTTAACTTAAGCAGGACATTAATTTTTTGATTATCCAATAATATGGCATAAAGTTTTCTTTCTCTTAAGACAATAATAGTTGAGCTGTAATCTACATGAATCTACTACCAAAACAGTAGCTAAATCATACTTGAGTGATATCAAACAGGATCAGATGCATAATGTATATTAGATTGGTCTCTTACATTTACAATTAAGCTTGTGTACCATACAAGTGTCTTCACATTAATGGCTTAAATATATGCTAAAGCAAAAATTATAATGTAATAATGATAAGCTCTAATGATTAATTTCATCAAGGCAGTGGGATTTAGCTTTACCAATATAGTTAAGAAGTCAGAAGCAATAGTCTGTAAGAAAACAAAAAGAGATGAAAAGGTATGTTTTTTTTTAAACAATCCATTGGAAAACTCTCCCATGACAACAGAGAATAAACAATACAGAAAAAACATGAAAAAAAAAAAATTGAACACAAACAGCTGAAGGACAGCAATATCCAAAACAAAGAGAAACAAAGCAGCAAAATCTGACAAGATTATGACAGATGCTGGCAGACATAGATGAATCTGAGACCAGTAAGGTTACTGCATTTAGAAGCAAAATATACAACAGCACTGAAATACTGGAGGACCCCAAGTAGATCAATTTTCAAACCACTGCCAAAGAAACCAGGTGCAAATGAATGCAAACTATTGGACAATCAGCTTCTAATAGAACTTGTAGAAAAATTAAACTGGAAATAGGGCAAAAATAATATTGCTTTGTAGAAAACATTGGAACAAGAAATGCAGTCTTTATAGTCAGAATAATATCAGAAGATGCAATAGAAGTATAAAAAGACATAATTGTGTTTCAGAGATTACACAAAAGTATTTAAGGGCAGCACAAAGAACTTCTGGCAGTGTCAGGTAAGCTTTATCTACATGGAAAGGATATATCAATAACCCACAAGCTGTATTAAAAGCAAACAACTTGTATGCAAAGAGAGAACAAGTCAAATGAGTACAGCAAAACAGAAAGCATACAACAAGGATACATTTTCTGATTCACGCAGCAAGATGATTCTAAGAGATTTAGAAGGCTGACAAAGATTAATTATTGGCCACTGTAAGTATAACAACATACATTTAAAATTGATGACACTGTGCTGATAGCAGATTCTGAAGGGAAACCCAAAAAACTATTAGAAAAGCTAAACATGAAAAGTAAGAGGAAAAAACTAAACATTAATTGCAAGGAGACAGAATGCATGTCCATTACGCATTAGGGTATCAGACTCAAGCAGAAATTCATTAGTCTGCATTTATGATGGCAGTGTGGCACAAAGCAATAGCAAAAAAAAACAAAAACTTTCAGAAGTTGAGTAAGTTGAAAAAAAGAATTATCTAATTTCTAATCTCCTATATGGCAGTGAATGCTGGACAATTTCATCACAAATGAACACTTGAAGTGACAGAGATGTGATTCTCCAAATAAGGAGAATGCTGTAGGGAAAGCATGCAATGAATGAGGAAATTCTCAGGGAATAGGAACGACAAAGAAACTATTGTGAACAATCAGAAAGAGAAAACTGAAATTCTTGAATCAAAAATACTTAGAACTGAACACTCACTAGACAGGTTAAAGCAGTGACTAATCTACTCAATAAATTTGAACAAATCAATGAAGGAACAAGTATCACAAGCACATGGAAAAATTAGAAATGAATGAGTACTGTGGAGAGTGACCTAAGACTAGAAGCTGTGGAGAGCCATGATCACCCATGTCCTGAAGAGACACAAGAAACAGAAAGATGTTCTTAGCTGCATGCACTGATATAAATAGAGAAAAACAGAAACACAAGATTTTGGTTTGAAAAGATGACAAAGGCAGAGAAAAGCAATCTTTTTTCCCCACCTAAAGAAAGCAGCCGAGATGTTTTTACAAGTAGGTAAAAGCTGATGTGGCAAGAGAAGATCAAGAGGAAGGTGGCTGAGAGGAAGGAGGTTTGCTACCTCATTTCAAAATTTGCTTATTGGCAAAAAAACGTTTCTTTGTTGACCATTTATTTTGACAGAAGTGTTTTCTTGTTTGGCACCAATTTGGAAGGAAGCCAGCAGACAGCAATGGCGGACAGGATGGACGGTTTGAAGAAGGATTAGGGGAGGAGCAGATGGAAGAGAGAAAGTACAGTAAGCAATACTTGGGGAGGGAAGTTTATTGTCTGGTGTTAAGTGGTTGGTAGGTAGGAAATCTCACAGACATGACCAGATGGCGCAGTAAAAGACAAATATATACAAGTGCCAACAGATACATAGTTAGACTTGAACAAATAGATAAAAGACCTATTCACAATGCACACTTATACTAAAAAAAAAAAATATTTAGATGATGTTTCTATTGGAAAACTGCTGATAAAAGGTTTGTACAGGTCATCATATATTGTTCTAGAAATGAGTTTTATATTTGCATGCAGTATGTAAATAAAAGTATTCAAAACATAGACTTTAATCAAACAGACTTTAATTGTTTACAGATCAGAGTGGATCAAAAGTAACCTATTTTTATAGATATTTATTCCAAAGCTTATTTCAAATACACATTTAAAGACTATATATATATATATATATATATATATATATATATATATATATATATATATATATCTGTGTGCAAATATATAGAAAAATAGGAAAGAACACGTTAAGTAAATAATCAGAAGTTCTTTAGTATTTTTGTTTTTATTTTTTAAAAACAGTGCTCAGTACAAAAATAGAGCTTAAATTATAATTATTTTTTAAAAAATATGATTCCTTCACTACATAAGAGCTTTTGGCTCTTGTTTTTGAAACATGAGAACTCTTATGTCGCAAAGGAATCATATTTTTAAAAAATAATTATAATTATATACACACACACACACACACACACAAACACCCTTGTGCAAATTAATTGAAACAACCGCTTTAGTTTCCTTTCTTTCACCATACGGTTAGTTTTAGACCCACTGGAGTGACAGGGTGTAATCTGTTTCTATTTTCTCCTCAGATTAGGTCATTTGCAGTGGTGTGCAGTAATATGAATCTATTTTCGTTTATAGTTTCTGTGATGTATTCATGAGGTATTTACAAAAGCATTATATACACCCTTGTGCAAATTCATTGAAACAACCTCTTTAGTTTTCTTTCTTTCACCATACAGTCAGTTTTAGACCCACTGGAGTGACAGGGTGTAATCGATTTTTACTTTTCCTCAGATTAGGTCATTTGCAAAGGTGTGCAGTAATATGAATCTATTTTCAGGGTGTACAATGAAATTTATTTGGCCTTGAAAAATATTGCATTATCTATGATTGCATCAGACTTTCATCATGCCCGGACCATATTGTCTCAACTGTCGATTAGTTGTGCTACGGACATTGTCTGTGATGGACATTACTCCAAGAAAGTGTATGAAAATTGTAACACTGCACGAACACAATGGCAAGCCTTACCAGTAGGCAAATTAAAGTACTATTGACCGACTCGGAAACTTTCCCGATTTAAATCAAGTTGAGAATCTGTGGTCAATCTGCAAGGAAAGACTTTGTGGAATGGACATACGAAGTACTAACATGTGCACTGGGTCATGTTGCATTGGAAAACACAAAAAAACATACAAAAAAAAAAACTCTGAATTATTTGTTTTGTTTCAATTAATTTGCACAAGTGTGCATATATAGTGACTGAAATCGCCTGAAGATACCAAAAGTAGCAGAATCGGCTGATTTCCTAATTTTCTATACTTAAAAACTGTACATCTTAAATTTTTATCTTTTTATATGTGTATTGAGGATTTGTGTATTTAGGCAGCAATCCTTCTTTCATGCACATTTCATTGAATGCGACAGACAAGGTGCTTTGATTTATTTTTTTATACAATTTCTCATGCGATCTAATAATTTTTCTTTTCAGATGATAAATTATATAAAAACTGTCTGAATGTTCTTTTTATCCAAGCGCTTTCAGCTAAACATTTACCCATTTTCAAGGTTGAAATATATTAACTTTTAACAAGAAATAGTTTGTTGTATTTATATAATGTTTTCATTTTCAAAACATGGTCAAGATATTGTGTCCATGTTTGTGTGTGTGTGTGTGTATATATATATATAGTATTTACATTAGTCGGACTATTGTCCTCATCTTTGTCGCCATTTTTGTGACAAAAATGGCGACAAAGATGAGGACAATAGTCCGACTAATGTAAATACTGTACATAATACCTCATCTCAGAAATATAGACACACACACATATATATATATATATATATATATATTATATATATATTTAAAAAAAAAAAAATGTTTCAAATATGGAGATCCAGTAAAAATAATGTCTGAAGTTTATATATATAATATATATATTACTGGATCTCCATATTTGAAACATTTTTTTTTTTTTTTAAAAACAGTGTATATTATAGTTACCAGCTTGTGCAATACAGAAAATTTAATAAAAAAAATTGTGCTTTCGGGCAGGATTTGAATCTACACTCTCTTGGTAGAAGAAGCCATCATCTGATCCAGCAATCTTTAAACCACTCGGACACAGAGAGCATCACAGCCCAGCAAGGTTCTATTTATCTTTTTAAGGAATGCCCTACCCTTCACATTTAGATTTTCTTGATAGCCCATAACTGCTTGATTTTGTATCCAAAACAAAAACAAAGCAATTTGTTAAAGAATGGATTTATTTTTAATTTGACATTTTTATTACTTCAAGTCTTATTTTAAGTAGATACCCATGTTTGAAATAGATACCCCATTTTTTTAAAACTGTGTTTACCATTTTGCACACTAGAGAAAACTTAAAGAAAATGTTCGCCCCGATACAAAGGGATGTGCATTCCTTAAAAAAGGATGACTAGAACCTTGCTAGGCTGTGATACAGGTTAGAACTTTGCAAGTTTTTTTGATTATGTAGACTGATAGGTGTAATAAATACTGTTTAAATAAAATCTATTTCAAACATGGGTATCCCCTAAAAATAATGTTTGAAGTAATAAAAATGTCACATTAAAATTTAATCCATTAATTCGTCAGAATATATATATATATATATATATATATATATATATTAGTGCAATGGATAAATTGTCACTAAAAATTATGCAAAAATAACACTAACATCTCATTTCAACAGATATATTTACCAAAATTACACAGAAATATCTTGAAATGCTAAATTTCTTCAATAAAATCACCACTGGCTTCAACCACATCCTCCAGATAACTTCAGAATCTCTTGCTACTCTTCTGGGCAGTCTCCTTCTTTAAGTTGGTGAATGCTGCCATAATCCTTGCCTTCAGTTCATCTTTGGTCTTACAAGGAGTTTTGTTGATCTCTTGCTCAATTGCACCCCACACATAATAATTAAGGGGGTTGTAGTCTGGGGAGTTAGGTGGCCAGATGTAAAGGGTGGTGTAGTTGCAGAAATTGTCTGACAGCCATGACTGGGTTCTTCTGCTCATGTGACATGGTTCAGTGTCCTGTTGCCAGACATAGGGTCTATCAGCAGCCACCCTCTTGACCCAGAGCACCACTACTTCCTCAAAGCACTTGATGTAGGCATCTGTATTGAATCTGAGGCCCTCATCAACAAATTCAGGAGTTCTCTTCTTATAAGAATGATCAGAGCGAGTTTTTCAAGCTGTTGTACTGTTGTATTCACCATTAGACTCATCCAACTATTTCCGAATTCTCTGCACTGTCCCAAACACTCTAAAACATTCATATTGGAGCTTCTGGTGCGAATGCCAAGCAGTACAGTATACGGTTTCCAAATTTCTAACGAAATGAATTGTGTCTCAGTGCTCTTTTTCTCACAAATGGTGCCCTACTCACACTGCTATACTGTGCAGTCGACAAAATCAAAAAGCAAACAACACACATGTGTGGAATTAGGAATATAAAATGGCGACAATTTACCCATCGCACAGTGTGTGTGTGTAAAAATATAAAACAGAAGGTACAGCTGAATAGTATATATATATATATATATACACATACACTATTCAGCTGTACCTTTTGTTTTCAATGTTATAAGGACAGATACCTGTATTGAGATTCTAACAATTTTGAGTTATTTAAAACCCGGTCTTAAAGTCACTGAAGATGTTTGCTAGATTTAGAAGCTAGGAAGAAATAAAGTAATATCTGACCCTGCAGCCCCCAAATGATTTCAGCGTGTTAAGAATGGTGACTTGGCCCTTGAAATAAAGCCTAGATGTGGATGATAATCAGTTGTTAATTATGATAGTTTGATACACAAGATAAACAGATCCTAGCCACAAGGAAAAGGAAACTTCCAGAAGAGCAGGGATCCCAAAAAGATGGTTAGGTTGGGTTTGTTTTACGGCATATCAACCTCAATGGGTTATTTAATGCCGACAAAATTTTTATTGCTGGTTATATGTTTTTCTTCAAAAATTTATATCTGGGAATATTTTTCCTTGAAGAAATCTATAGCTGGTCATATTTTTTTCAAAGAATGTATAGCTGTTTGTATTGCTGGTACTTTTTACTGATAATTTTTCCTTCAAAAATTATTGCTGGTAATATTTTTTTTATTACAAAGTATTTCTGGTATTAAAACCTATTTTTACACAAGTTTGGGTGTCAACTATTTTCCCATAGCTGGGACCCCCAACAGGCGCCACCACCCCAGGTCAGGGTGGACCTGGGAAGCCAGCAATTAAGATGTGGTTCCACACTCCTCAAAACCTCCTGATCAGAAGCCTTGCTGTTGGACGTAGTCTATCGTCTTACCCAGGATGCGGATGTAGTTTATCATCATACCCAGGACGGGGTCCCAAAAAGAGACCAGATGTTGAGCATTAGATAAGCTTTAAAAAACAACTTAAAATATTTTTGATACAGCAAATATAATCAAGCATTTCTTTTTTCTTTTGAATTAAACAACATTTTGAACATTCTGTTTAAAAGAATATTGAAAATTTAAAGTTCTGAATAAAATGGATAAGAATTTTTTTTTAATCCAAAGACGAACAACCAAAATACATACAAAAACATGCTGCAGTTAGATTTTATCTGAATTTTCTTAAATTGGATTCTTTAAATATTGCATGCAATTGTGTTCAGACTAAGTTAATTATCTTTGTTGACTCCCACCAATAAACCATTTTCACAGAGTACCTTCCAGCTTTCTGCAGGTGACTGTTTTTGGATCTTATTCTGATAGATATAAGTATAAGTGGAGATGTGCAAATTCTGTTGAAATAAGATTCAATATTCCAAAACACCTGAAGAAGGCCAGTGAGTACACAGCCAGGACATTATGGAATTTTTTTTTTAAATTGGTATCACCCCATGCAAAGTAGTAAAGCCACTAAGACTCAAGAGGTTACAGGGTGTGGAAGAATTAGGAATAAAAATATTAATAATGAGTGGAGAGTGTGACAGAGAGAGAGTGTGGGAAGCACACACGCACACACACATTTTTTTTTAGTGAAATTAGAGTAGATTTGAATAGCGAAATTAAATCAGAGCATTTTGTTTACTGATGGGGAAATCTGATCTAGGGCAGAAGTTGTACCCATTGAATCTGGGTCATCAGAAGACAATGGAAATGGTCGAAATAATTTTTATCGATTAAAAATTGAAATAGAGCCGAGTAACTAGAAGGAACTTTGGAATTCACATGATTTTGGTCGAAGCAACCAGAACCCCGTGATAATTGCGTGCAAAGTACTAGGGCCGAGGGTCAGTTATAACCAGCCAGGTTTATCTATATAAATACGTAGTTATGCTAAAAAAGGCAGACTGGAGAAAATTCTTGAAGAGAGAAGAAAGAATTGGCCTGGGCAAGCGTTGGGGGGAGGAACACCACTATAACTTTAAGCCCCACACAGAAATCTTTATCCCTCCATTGCAAGAGTCATATATCGTTCTGAGACGATTTAACAACAAGTTAATCACATACTCTCTCTCTCTCTCTGTCTAGGATCCAGTGTATGAGTTTTTACGTTAAATACTTTTCTTTTCTGTAACCCATTTCTTTTCTGTACAATTCTTTTCTGCTATATAAAAGACATTAACAATTCAACCATTGAATAGTTGTTAGTCCGACTTTCTGCAGATATTAATTTTTTTTTGCTGCATTCTAAATATCTTAGCGCAGAATCCCCAGCCGTGTCTACATCCTTAGTCGACCGTGAATGGATGGACATCACTTCTGCTTTCTGGATCAAACAAATCACAACGTGGGCAGGAAGCAGGATTAAACCAGCAGACTGGTCAAATAATCTACGGATGCTCAGGGGACCTATGGCCACTCCCTTAAGTTCAGTTAGGACCGAGTAGACACCTTGACCCAGAGAGCAAGACACCAGAGGTTGAGGGGCTGGGGCGAAACTGCTAGAAGAGAGAAAAGAGTTACCAAGATGTCAGTTGATTTTAAAGGAAATAATACAAAATATTGCAAACAAATCAGTGACTAGAGAAAAAAAAAATGAAGATTAACACATCTACCTGCATATAAATATTTTACAGAAATACACTTAATTACAATGGGATAAACCGAATCTGGCACAAGGCTATAGAAATAGGGCATTTTTAATGTTTGATATTCTACTTTCTTAGATGAAACAGTGATAATTTCCAATTAGTACTCATAGAAAATGAATAATCATTCATTAAGAATTGTGAGAACGTCCTTCAATCATATTGCACTTAGATATTTAAAGACTTTTTATTGATAAGTAAATCTATGCAGAAATACAAACAATCTATTTTAGAGCAAACAGAGTCACTTATAGCTTTACATATTAGGTTAAATACTGGCGTTTATAGACAAATCATAGTTTTTTGGGGTTTTTTTTTAAATGATTTTATAAAGAAAAATATTGAGTTTTTGTTCTAAGATCGATGTGATAGTGATGCATTTTTCTAAATATTAGCAAAATGTTAAAATCCATCAAGTCAATGGCTTATCATATTTAGGTAGGTATCTATTTATCTTGTGTGATAATGGTAGTGCCCTGTCAAAATAGTTTTTTGGCGGCGAGACTGGAGTAACCTCTTCAGGGCACAGGCCTGGAGGATGGTATATGGAGGTTGTGAGCTGCCTCAGACTACTTTAAACCTATGAAAAGATCCAAAAGAATAGAAATCATGTCCAATAGCCTATTAACCCCAATGCTATTCTCACCAAAAATGGGCCTTATATGCATAACTGTGGTACCTGGTAGGCTAATGTTCTTCCAAATGCAATAGACTACTAGTTAACCTAAATCTATAATACTTTAAAATTAAATGTAAATTGGTGGGTGGAGTTTCTTTGATGCCATCAAATAAGGTCCTTTCAGTTGTGGATGGAGAGAGAAAATTAATCATATTTACCTTAGTTTATCATCTAAGATAAGCCAAAAGAAACATGTGGGAGCAGTATTCTTCATAAGTTTAGTTTGGATTTATATAAAAGCAGCAGTTGAGTTTGCCAATCCCTAAATATCAGCCTATGACGAAAACCAAACATCAGTGTTGATGTGATGTAAATAAGTGGTTAAATAATTAAAAACGGATTGAAGGGAAAAAAAAATTAATAAAACAGATGATGATATATTCCCAACAGCTGCTTTGAGCTTTGTATAAACTACACAATTTTGTTTTTCATAAGCAACTCATTTATAAGCAACTACACTACTGATGTCAGTGTGGCTTAAGCAACTCAAAGACAACAACAACAACAAAAAAAAATAGGAAAGAAAAGTATCAAATTAAACAAAAAGAGTGACTAAATACATTATTCTATATTGTATTCAAGAATTCTACTAGTTTTACTTACATGGAGAAGTTTCATATAAAGAATAAAACATGTAGCAACCATTTAAGCAACTTGGTCATAATACTAAGTCATATATTTCCATACGAACACATATAGAGGGTGTATCAAAAATACTTTTACAAACTTTAGGGGCAGGTTTCCGACACCAAAACAAGGTAAAAATGTCCATATAAACATATATCCAAAAAGCCATCATAAAAAAAAAAGCAACTCATAACATAGACATGCATACATGTACCCATTGGATTATTGACTAACAGACCCTTTCAAATACTCCCACATGGTATCAAATGGTTTCGCAAGCCCCCATGACATGTTGATGAAGCATCTCTGCATTATTAATGTCTGCTGCATAAACCATTTGTTTTAGGTGGACACACAGATAAAAATCCAAAGGATTGAAGTCAGAGGAATGTGCAGGCCATGGAACCGGTTCTTTCCTACCTATCCATCTTTCATAGTAAATGTCAGCCAATGCACAGTGTGACTAAAAATGTGTTGGAGCCCCACCATGCATGAACCAGCCCACACATTAATTGTAAACTGATGCTGGTGTCTAGCCTGTATTGTACCATGGGGATTCTGATCCGCCCACAAATGTTGGTTGTGTAAATTTGTTATTCTATCTCTTCCAAATGTTGCCTCATCTTTAAACAAAATGGAGACAAACAAAGGATCGACAGTTTGTGCAATAAACCATCAGCAAAAGTTCTCCCATGATGTGTGACCACAGGGTGAAAAAACCCTGCACACATTGCAAATGATATGGACACAGGAGTTGCTCTTGAAGTACCCTCCATGTGGTACAATGAGATGTAATGCATGCTTGGGCCACTTGACATGTGCTGATACCAAGATCATTTTCCAACAGCCTGTAGAATGTGTTCTTCATGGTTAAGTGTACAAGTGGATTTAAGTTTTCCTCAAACTATAGTTTGTGGTGCCACAGATCTTGTCTCAGCAAGATTGGATGACTCAGTTGTCTTCAGTCTGGAAATGCAATCTGATACAGCTGTGCAGCCTCACACCCATTACCATTTGCGCGGACATATGTAAAAATCATATCTGCATGCTCACCATATGAATATCCTGCCATTGTTAAGCAGAACACTTAGTTAACACATTACTACACACATTAAATGTTGAAGATAGAATAGCCACAAATGTACATGAATGACAAATGTAACCTAGTCTACATAGTGACACAGCACCATCTAACAAACTTTCTTTAAACTTAATAGCACAAAAATGAAGGATTTGCAGACATATGTTTGCTTTGGCGGGAGGAATCCACCCCAAAGTTTGTAAAACTATTTTTGATACACCCTTTATATATATCTCCAAGAATAGGATTGGCATATATGGAATAAATTCCAATAACCAACAAATACTATTCTTAAAAGATTGCTCAATACAGAGTAGAGCAAATATAATCATTTATTTGAAAATTATAACATAAAAATATTATAAAATCACTACAAAAATAGCCATTTTGCTTCAACACTTCTGGTGTCTGGAAGTGTTGAAGCAAAATGGCTATTTTTGTAGTGATTTATAACATTTTTATGTTATAATTTTTTTCGAATAAATTATATATATATATATATATATATATATATATATATATATATATATATATATATATATATATAATCGTCCATATTGACAAATCTGTCAATACATAGTAATTCTCTTTATTAAAAAAATACTTTTCTGAAATTTTTTCTTGTTTTTATGAGGTGTTGACATATCTATCAATAACCTAATGGTTGCCAGATTGATGTAAGGGGGGAAATAATTGTAGTAAAATTATATGAATACAACATAAACACCTTTTTTTTTTCTTTTTAGATAGATTAAGTACCCAGTAATTTTAAAAATATAAAATATTTTAAGCATTCGAATATTTTATCGACTTTTAGGTACTTTGGCTTTATAGTCTTACTTATGAAGATGTTTGTTGAGGAAATGATAGAAAATTACCAATAGATTTTAAGTTTACTATAGTTACTGCACATATCTGATATTGTTGTTTATGGATGTCTGTATTCATAAAAATCAGTATGTTTATATACAAAAAAATTCAAAATTCTTGTTGGGAGAACACTGAATTGTAGTAAGCTTTTCCATTTATGATTAGTAAATATAGTTTTTATTTAATAACAATATCATTTGAGTGCTACAAATTAATACAGAATTTTAAAAGATTTAAAAGTTTATAAATTATTCTAATTAAAATTTTACAAAAAAATGAAAACAATTCTTACAAACATTTATTATTCATTGAAAATAATTTTTAAGAGTGTCCATAATATATTTTATTCATAAAAGCATTTAAAAGCTTCTCTAGTTAAATAATATCTTACTTTCATTTCATATTTTATAATTCAGAGCCTATTTCCTTTAATTAGGGTTCCTGTTTGACCAAAACAAATTTCATGATTTAAATTCTACTAGGACTTGTCCTTATAACTAATATAACATTAAGTGCTACAAAAAAAAAATTTCTTTAAATTTCATAAAATTAAGTGTTAAAAAAAAAAATTAAATGTTAAAAAAAAAAAAATATTTTTTACTAAGATTTTTTAAATATGAAACATTTTTAAAATAATTTCATTCATTTTTTAATAAGTCTCGGAAGTTTAATTAAAATCTGACAATTATCTGATTTTTGCATGAATTTCCAAATCAATGTGTTTTTCACTGCAAAAGGATGCTCAAATTTCCCTTACAAATTTAGCATCCAGGGTATGACGATAAACTACGTCCAATAGCAAGACCTCTGATAATACGTTTTTGGAAAAATAATGTTGCCAGCTGTACAATTTTTAAAAAATATTACCGGCTATTTTTTTTTTTTTTTGAAAGACTAGTGTTGCCGGCTATACGTTTTTGAAAAATATTACCAGCTATACTTTTTTTGGAAAACTAATATTACCAGCTATAAATTTTTGAAAAAACTAATATTACCAGCTATACGTTTTTGAAAAAAATAATATTACCAGCTATACATTTTTGAGGGAAAAAGATGTTACCAGCTATACCTTCTTGAAGAAAAAATATTACCAGAAATAAAAAGTTTTTCGGCATTAAATAACCCATTGAGTTTGATATGCCGTAAAACAGACCAAGCCAAACCTTACAAATTTATGGCTACATGTAGACTCCAGAAAAACAAAATTTCAATGCTTCTGAAAAGAATTAAAAAAATAATTTAAAAAAAAAATTTGATTTGGTCTTTGCTCTTAATATAAGATTTTAACAATAAAACTTTGTTTTTGTTAAGTTTTGGGTATTTTTTCATCAGGGCTACTCATTATTTAGTGCATCTTTGGAGGTATATATATATATATATATATATATATATATGTATGTATGTGTGTGTGTGTGTGTGTGTGTGTGTGTATATGTAAAAAAAAAACAAGTGCTTTTAATAAAAGATAAATTTTTTGTTTTTTTTTTCAAAATGGAAGAACATTTTATCTTTTTTAATTCAATGGTATTCAGCAAACAGCAACAAATACAGAATTCAACTCAAACATTTGCTTAAAATGAAAACTTTAATATTTATTTTTTGTTATGCAACCAATAAAAAAAATTTTGCTTTCTAAAGACATTCCCATTTTTTCTTTTTGCTTATATGAACCAAAATTAAAACCATTTATAGACAAGTTCTATAATAAACTTTCTTCTTTAATTTAGGAACATTGTTCACAGCCAAGTTTAAAATTTACAAATCTAAACAAGGAGTCTATGGTACTTGGGTACCTATATGGGTCATATAGTGTCAAGCACCACATTTTCTTAGCTTACAATCAACCTACTTGTGCTTAAGGCTGCAAATGCAAAATGCTAAGTGTTAAGTAGGTCAATATACAGCAAAGAAAAGAATTTTGCTGTTTCAAATGTAGTTTGAAAAGAAAAGAAAATTCATACAAAACAATACTGTAAGAAAACATTTAGAACAATGTTTAAACAATGCAAGTTTTTTTGGCTTTCTTTTAAAGGGAAAATTTAATAATATGAGTTGACATTTAAGTATTTAAAAATTCATAAATTATTCTTTTAATCATTTTTTTATTTCACTATATTATTTTTTCATTATACAGTTTTTGCTTAAAATTTCCACATTAACAAAACAATAACAAAAAACAAACATGCTTTAAATACTTTTTTTTTCTTTTTTAAATGTATATAAAACAAAAATTACTTTTTTTTTTTGGTTATGCAGTTTTTAACTGAATAACTATGCTTGATTAGTTTTTAATGAAAGCAAAAGAATTTAAAACTATCAGCATCAATCTGAAAAGAGAGACAATCTAAACCTGCAAATGATTTATTTCCATTAGACGTGAGGTGGGGGGGGGGTAATTTACAACCAGCAGCTGTCAAAAGTAACAGGCCATAGAATTTTCTCCTCATCCCTTTCCAATTCTGTGCCCTTTACAAGTACCTATGTACACATATACCTACCTGGATACTAATCTAACTTAAAACCTAACTCTTTAAAGGGAGGAGGGGCAAATCTCTCTCTCTCTCCTTCAGTCTCACCAAAACTATTTCTAACCTTTCCTATTTTTTTTTTCTTGCTTCTCATCTAATACTTTAGCAAACACACCTCGTTCTTAGCCTTTTTCTATTTTATGAGCACAGATTATATCACTCACCTGACTGTCACCTTGGGAACAAATAGCTTTGTTAGTGGCAAATGTATGGCAATTTGGTGTGGCTTGAGGAATATTAAAAGAGAAGGCTAAAGAAAGATGGGTTTGTATGGTGCTATTGAAGAGGATCAAGGTAGAAAAAAAAGTTGTCAAAGATTTTACTATTTGTTTTCAATGGTCATATTAGTAGCAATATTAAATGATGCAGAAAAGACACAGAGACATGACTGCACTGTTCTTGATTGTTCATGACCTAATTTCGCTTTTGCTACTTTTGTTCCTAGCCTAGTGGTTAGAGCATGGGGTCTCAGAATTTGGCATCAAGTATGATATCCATGGTGATAATCATTATCCCACATTGTACTACAACATCGTTGGAGGGAAGTACATTTGTGGTAGAATTTATATAAGTATTATAAAACTTTGAAAATATTTATATAAGTATTATAAAACTAAGACTTGGAAAATGTAAAAACACAAAACAAAAAACAAACAAAAAAACACTTTCAGTCATACACTTCACCACTTATAGTTGGCATCATCTGACCAGAGCGAGCGACAAAAATGAACAAAATGAAGTAGTGGCCATATAAATCTTTATCAGGAGCTGCTACCAAAGGACTGGTGGATCTTGCACTGGAACCATTAATGCCCACTGGATTTTAAATTTAGCCCCGTTAAAAAATAATAGTCTACAAGCTCTGAGGAAAGCTACAGGAGTAGCTGAAAATTTTCTAATAATTTCCAAAGAACTTTATTGTGTTTCCACATGTCAACTAAGTAGAAGACAAAAAAATATACAAAGAATATCTTGGTCATCACTTTGAATTTATTTAAACAAATTTTGTTAAATTTAAATTCAACCAACAAGCTCCATGTTGATTTTTATTGTATTTTTCCAAGTTACAAATATAATGTACCCCCAAATCAAAATTCTGGATAAAGGGTCCAAAGTTTTTAATTTTATTCTGTTTTTGTTCAAGTACCTTTGAGTGTTTCGGTCTTTTTTAAGAACTGGACATTGTATGAATCCGTACCTTCTATCTTCAGTTGTGGGTAAAATAGTAAGGAAAACTGGGCTCTTGAGCCTAAGTAGGACAACCAATATAGAACAAACACTAAATTCAGACCCCCTTATTACTCCATGTAACCATCAGATATGAAGAAGACTTGAGTCCTATCATGAACCATGAGAATGGCTACTTTTTTCCAAGTACACCCATCTGCTAGGGTAGTTAGCTAATCCCTGTTGCAGACACCTGCTCAACTACATTTTGTTTCTTCAACACCCACAGAGCCAGCCTGTGGTTTATACTGCAACTATGCTATGAGCATATCTTATTTAAAGTTTCTGAGAGAAAGCACATAATCTGACATGTGCAACAGTTTGACTAAGGCCTGTACACTCAAAGACTCGGCCAAAATGATTTTCCATAAGCACAACCATTGATGGCTTCCAAACAGTTTCATTTACCCAATTTCACTCAAGTCTTGAGTCAACCAATGACTGATTTTCAGGCACTTTCCAACAGAGCCACAAATTGCAATCACCTCCCCAGGCCAATAACATCAAGATCACCTCCTTGACAAATTGACTATGGTGAGATTTGAACCTAGGTTTCATAGTTAGAAAGTGAACATTTCAACCACTTGGCTTCACAGCCATTCATACACATATATAATCAGTTATTGCCAGTCCACTGATGGCCAAAGGCCTTTCCAAAATCCCTTCATGACAACTGATTTTTGTTCCATCTAATATCTTCTCTTCCTGCTAAGTGTTCCATCCACTTCTGATATATATTTGGTCTCTTCTCTAATCTTTGTTGCTTTCTATCTCTAGCATTGTGCTTTCTATCTCTAGCATTGTGCTTTCTATCTCTAGCATTGTGCTTTCTATCTCTAGCATTGTGCTTTCTATCTCTAGCATTGTGCTTTCTATCTCTAGCATTGTGCTTTCTATCTCTAGCATTGTGCTTTCTATCTCTAGCATTGTGCTTTCTATCTCTAGCATTGTGCTTTCTATCTCTAGCATTGTGCTTTCTATCTCTAGCATTGTGCTTTCTATCTCTAGCATTGTGCTTTCTATCTCTAGCATTGTGCTTTCTATCTCTAGCATTGTGCTTTCTATCTCTAGCATTGTGCTTTCTATCTCTAGCATTGTGCTTTCTATCTCTAGCATTGTGCTTTCTATCTCTAGCATTGTGCTTTCTATCTCTAGCATTGTGCTTTCTATCTCTAGCATTGTGCTTTCTATCTCTAGCATTGTGCTTTCTATCTCTAGCATTGTGCTTTCTATCTCTAGCATTGTGCTTTCTATCTCTAGCATTGTGCTTTCTATCTCTAGCATTGTGCTTTCTATCTCTAGCATTGTGCTTTCTATCTCTAGCATTGTGCTTTCTATCTCTAGCATTGTGCTTTCTATCTCTAGCATTGTGCTTTCTATCTCTAGCATTGTGCTTTCTATCTCTAGCATTGTGCTTTCTATCTCTAGCATTGTGCTTTCTATCTCTAGCATTGTGCTTTCTATCTCTAGCATTGTGCTTTCTATCTCTAGCATTGTGCTTTCTATCTCTAGCATTGTGCTTTCTATCTCTAGCATTGTGCTTTCTATCTCTAGCATTGTGCTTTCTATACATTTTAAGCATATTACTAAGTTGCTTTTCGTTATAACCATTTTCATTAAATGCTCCTCAGCATTATACAATTTTTTGTTATAGTTTTTCTTTAAAGCAGATCTATTCTTGGACTTTGTCCAGTTCTTCATCATATAATGAACTTTTTCAGAATGTTACTTTTGTTTTGCTTTTGTTCATTTTTAAACCATTTTGAATTCATTTAGCATATCTTGGCATATATTCAAATATTCAAACAGTAAAATGCCATGAACAAATTGTAGATGGTTTAAATACTCTCTGCGTACTCCTATGACTTCCCCGTTCTGTTTCAAAGAGACAATTTCAAGGCACATCCTAAATAATTTAAAACAAAAATCATATTCCTTTGTCTCACTCCTTTTCCAATCTTATTAAATATTTTATCTCCTGTTGTGTCATTAAAATGTTATTGTATTCACAATAACTTTTACATAAAATCTTAATTAATGCACTGCTCTTGGAATGATTTAAAGACTGTTGAGTGTTCTACTGAGTCAGATGCTTTTTCATAGTCAACAATAGCTATACAAAGCGATTTGTTATATTCTGCTATTTCTTTTGTTTTTTATCTGATGTTCTGCTGTATGTAGATGGTCCCTAGTTGAGTAACCACAGATAAAATCAGCTTGCTCGCATCACTGATTTTCACTAGAATATTTGTTACTCTGTGTGCAATTACATTTTAAAATAACTTAAATATGTTCAAAAAGTAATATGATAGAGCAATTGCTGTCAAGGTCATTATTATCATCATTTATTTTATAAAGTAAAATTACTATTGATGAGATTTCAGTTTTGAGGCATATTTCTTTGTATAAAGAGAATTCCACATACATTTTATTCAATAGTCTGCATGTATACATGTTTTTTTGTATACAACTTTCCCAAAGAGATGTGTACTCACATAGGCATATAAATATCTAAGAGATGTAATATTTTTTTTTTTTTGTAATGCCTCATATTTATATGAGGTAGCAGGATATTAGCCAAGCAAAGAGAATGGTCGTACAATTTACCAAGTGACTATCTTCCAGTTATAGCATATTAACGATTATATATTTTCTGCTTGATATACGACATCAATTATCATTTTGTTACCAGTAGAGGAAAAAAGTTTGTAACCAGAGAGATTTTTTAAACTGGAGCCAAAGATCTGGTATTTATTATACTGACAAATACATTTCTGAATGTTTATATATATATATATATATTATACGACTCTTCGACAGAATTGAGCCACTCTCAGTCACTGTGTGTTTATCCGAATCTAAAAATAAACACGCTAAAATTCACCTCCATTCCGTACCGTACGCTGATGGCTTAGCGGGTAGAAGTTCCGACTGACGCAAATTCAGTCGGGTTTCGATCGTAGCTAGAGGCAACCGGACATCTAGCCACACTGATGAGCTGTGAAACAGCGAAACAGTCTGTCTGTGGATGACAAAAATATATATATATATATATATATATATATATATCTTATTGCTTATATTTAGTAGGTACATGTGTTTGAGCAGACATCCTTGTTTTTATCTAAGCAGCAAAATTAGCATTTACTGTGTTAGAGATTAAAAGAAAATGTGCTTCTTGACAGGAATCAAAACTGTGTTTCTTTTTAATCTGAGAAGCAACCTTCAAATCAAGTATGCTTTACTACTGAGCTACAAGAAGCCATTATAATAAATTAAAGATCAATTACTCCATTTAAGAAAGATGTATATCTTGATGGTAAGACACACTTGGCTTGAAAGTTATTTCTCAGATATCAAAGATATCAAATATTAATTTGTCAGTGTAAAATATTAAAAAAAAAACCCAGGGATGTCTACTCAAACACATGTACTCACTATATGTTTATAGCAATAAGAAATAATGATGGATTAATATATATATATATATATATGTGTGTGTGTGTGTGTGTGTGTGTGTGTGTGTGTGTGTGTGTGTGTGTGTGTATGTATTTAGGCAACAATGCTTCTTTCATGCACATTTCATTAAAAACGACCGACAAGGTGCTTTTATCTAGTTTTTTATACAATTTCTCATGCGATCTAATAATGTTTTTCTTTCCGGATGATAAATTATATAATTCTAACAGTTAAAATATAATCCTTGAAAATGGCTAAATGTATAGCCGAAAGTGCTCGGATAAAAAGAACATTTGGACAGTTTTTATATAATTTATCATCCCAAAAGAAAAACATTATTAGATCGCATGAGAAACTGTATAAAAAAATAAATAAAAGCACCTTGTCAGTCGTTTTTAATGAAATGTGCATATATATATATATATATATATATATACAAAACTTACGAAAAACTTGGTAATCCGTATGGGTAGTCTCAAGGAGGATGAAATCCTGAGAGCTCAATGTAAATTCAGAGCTAATAATTTAAAGAAAAACAGACCACTTTAAGGTCCCATGTAATAATTCATTTCACCATAGTCCTTTAAAGGACGCTGGGTCATCAGACTTCACTTCCAAAAGGTGAAACGAAAAATGAAATGAACATTTACATTTTGATGGGTAGTATTAAGTTTATCTAATTTAACAGAGAGGGTAGTGAGGAGTGGTGTGAGAGACATATTAAATTACATAAACTTAATACTACCCATCAAAAGTGTAAATGTTCATTTCATTTTTTGTTTCATCTTTTGGAAGTGAAGTCTGATGATCCAGCGTCCTTTAAAAGGGCTATGGTGAAATAAATTATTACATGGAGCCTTAAAGTGGTCTGATTTTCTTTAAATTATATATATATGTGTGTGTGTGTGAGAGATAGTGATATGTAGGTAGCATGACAGTTATATGTGCAGAAAATGGAATTGCCAATCAGCAGGCCAAGTTTACTCATTTCAAACTTATGACCAAAGGGAAAGGTAATTATGGGTAAAATAATAAGGTGTGGTAACCAGTCTAAAAGGACCACTCTGTACTTAAATCCTCTGCCATCAAGTCATCGGTTAACATGGCAGGTTAGGGTTAGATTGATTCATTTTATGATATATCAACCCTTCAACATCTGTTTATATTTCTGAGATGAGGTATTCCAACTTTTTACATTGTTCAGACTGTTGTCCTCATCTTTATTGTCATATTCACAAGATTTCAGCTGTTGTATGCTCCGGCCTTCTTCAGGTGGTATACGTTTGAATTTTAAGCCGAACCTTTTATTTTGTTGAACTAGAACACTCTACCCTGGTGGGCAAAATAAAGGATTGAGTTCAAAATTCCAATGTATATCACCTGAAGAAGGCTAGAGCGTAGAAAAACCGAAACGTTGTGAATATGACAATAAAAAATGAGGATAACAGTCTGAACAATGTAAATATCAAACCTTGTTGGATTAATGTTAAAATCAGTATATATGTGTGTGTGTGTGTGTTTCCCTTTGGGTCTATTTGTTTCAGGGATAGGTAAATATTGATTGTTTATAATTACTTAACTCAGGAATAAGTAAATATTGGTTATATATATTTGAGTCTGAAAGCATTTGCTTGGTAAGTGGTCTCTTTTGGAAGAGTTCTTATTCCTTGTCATATTCTAGATCCCAGAAAACAGTGGAGGGCACGACAGAGTAAGTTTCATTACTTCTCTTGTCTCTATACAGTGAAAATAGTTGTGATAAATAAACAATTCCATCAAAGGT
>OZ038492.1:96408995-96428995 GCA_964036315.1 Acanthosepion esculentum
CCAAACACTCTGAAATCTTCGTATTAGAGCTTCTGGCATGAATGCCAACCAGTATATTTCTGACAGGGTGAATTGTGTCAAGGTGCTCTTTTTCTCACAGATGGTGTCCAACTGACCCTACTATACTGTGCATTCAACAAAATCAAAAACCAACAATACACATTTGTGGAATTTAAAATATAAAATGGCTACAATTTAACCATCGCATCCTGTAGGTACTTTCAGAGAAACACCATGCCTAAGATTTAAAATTAATTTTATAAATGAAAAATCTTTCTTGAAGTTTTTATTTTAGTTTTAATTTCAAACTAATACTTTAAATTTAATATTTCAAATAAGCAAAATACTTTGCTGTATTTCAAAATGAATGTAAATTGATTGGAATGATTTGTTTTTTTGTTTCTTTTTTAAATCACGAAACAAACTAAAAAAAGCACTGATTTTAGCCATTTTTAGCCCTTTGTCATTACAACGTAATTTTCTTTATTAAAAAAATATTTCAAATAAAATTTACTTTTCTGAAACTGAGGAATATTAGCTGATTTAATGTTTAATTAATCTGATTTTAAACAAATATTAGTTACATTTAGTTTAAAATATTGCAGAAATGCATTTTGTAACACAGAGGTAGGTGTTTTTATTAGTGTTGACAGCTCTATTGACAGACGGAAATTTAACTGGGGGGAAGGCACCTGTAAAAATTACTTGAGGAATATTAAGGTGAGCACCTTTTTAATAAATTAAAATAAATATAAATAGTTTGTAAATATAGTTTTTACTTAATAACAATCTCCCTAACCTATGCAAAATAATACAGAATTTAAAACTTTATAAATTATTCTTTTTGGTAAACTAATGGAATAGACAGATTACTTTGCACACACACCCCCTAAAAAAAAAGAGAGAGAGTGAGAGAAAAGAATGCAAAGTCCAACACTGTTGAAATCATGCAGTTGACTGAGGTAATTGATTGGATATGTACACAGAGAGCAAAACCAATGCAACAAAATATATCAATTTATAGAAGCAGATGGTGGATGGAGCACACAGATATGCTACAAATTGATATCAAAACAAGGTGGTATCAATTCAATGATAAAAGCTTCTGATAGTCAAACTGGCCAGTTTTTTTTTAAGATAATGAAAAGGACATAAGTACTGTATTTAATGGCATATGAAAACCCTATTTACACTGAATTTTACCATATTATGAAGGTTGGCTGGATACAAGGACTGACTTTTTAATGAAGTTCTTTAAGAAGCATTATACCTGTACAAAATGCATTCTTGTTTTATTGAAGAAAATCCTTAAAGATTAAGTATGAAAGGAGAGGGAAAAGATGTGCAATGAGGGTGAATCAATTTCTCGAATGTGCAGTTGGTATTGGGTTACATATCTTGCAAGAAAGCCAAGCATCTGCCAAGACTATTGCAGACATTTAAGGAATGACAAGGCCAGCAGACACTGGAATGGCAGAAACACAATCACAATTGAAGAAACTTATTTGAAATGACTGCTACAGTTCAGTATTTGTAATATTCTATAGCAGATAAGAGAGATATTTTGGCACAAATGCAAGCATAATTTAGAGTTGCCACAATTGGACATTTTATATTTTACTTGAAAAAATCCAGACAAAAGACAATAAGTAAAAATCAATAAACAGAAAAATATTAGTAAAAATGGTTCTTGATCAGTGGTAGAGCAAAGGTCAGTAGAATATTTAGATTTTATATTCAATCTCCAGTGCCGGTTTGTTTAAAATATTTTGTTGAGCAGTCAAGAAATCAAGCATATAATAGCCATAGAATATCAATTTGTCAATATTAGTACTAGGTACCAAGTCTGTGACAGTTTTTACAGATGGTAACGAGTTGGTAATAGTCTTTGCCAACATTAGCATATCAGTGACAATAGTACTCAGTAGGCAATAATTTTGAATTCTTAAATGGTTTTAAGGAGTACCAACTACAACATGAATATCAGGAAGTATCAGATGAGTTTGTTTAATGGGATTCTCAGATTTTAATCCATTAACTACTAATGACAAAAATTCTACCACACTTAATGTGTTAATCACCTGCTCAAGATTTGTTTTTAATTGAATTGTAATCTTTTGACATACCAAAGTTATCTTATTTTTTCAAAAAAAATATGAATGTCCAAGTGAAACTGTACAAAGCAAAAACATTTGGCGTCTTTCCAATGCAATCGATAGATACAATTTTGGTTCAAATTTTCATGCTATTTATTGTAGCAAAACAGATATGGTTGTTTAGAGTACCAATTGTATCCTGACTTCTTTTTAATTACAATCAGTGAGACTACCACAAAACTCCACACACAAAGCACAACTACTCAACTCATCAGCTGCTCATCTGATGTTCTCTAGCTCATGCTCATTTTATTGAGTGGCTATGGGTCAGAAATTTGCATACGCCACAAATTTTTCTCACAAAATCTCCGAGCTAAAGTTGTTCTTAAACTGCATCTTCTGGATCAGACATACTTTCTTTCACATATTTTGCACACAAGACATGTACGAGTGCATTTTGGTCCAGGAGATAAGATGTTTTCCCTTCTATGTTTATCAAAGCTATGAGTTCACAAATTCCAGAGAGAATTCTTTTTTTTAAATTTTGAGTATATTTGTAGAGTAAGTCATTGGCTGAAATATATATGAGGTTGGTATGCAAAATAGATACATATAAAGAAAAGCATTTACTTATTAATATTGGACCAGCAATTCAGTATCCATTTCAGCCAGTAAAGAAAAAACATTTTTTCAAGTCTAGAATCAATCAAAACCATTGTTGAGAAAAAAGTTGAACGTGATAATCTGTTTCAATGTGGCCTGATAATCTTTCTTTTCACTTTTCTCAACTGATACACCGCCCAGCCCTGGCCATCAAAAAAGTAAAGTTTAAGGAGAATTTGTTTTCAGAATGTTTTTTTTTTTACATTGTTAAAATCCCAACTGACTAACTGACAGAAGTCCTTTAGGTTTTATTTGCATGTCATTTTGTTCAGTGAGATTATGGAATTATATCTTCTGCTACTGCATATTCTGTTAGACATACAAACATTTGTCTTTAGTAAATGGGATCTTCCATCTTTTGTTTTTCCTTCAAGGTTAGAACAACTATTAGATAATAACCACTTCTTGATAAAAAAAAAATTGTTTTTGTGTGTTTTCTATTTTCAAAAAGTTTTGGAAACACTTATATTTATACCAATACAATCAGGTAACAAGGGACATGATAGTTACAAACTAAAAATTAATAGATTATCATTAGGATCTATTATAGTTCTAATCTATTTATAGCAACTATTTAACTCTGTATCACCGAGAATTTTTCAATCACATCATTCATATATATATATATATATATATATACACACACACACACAAAGACTCATTATTTAAAATTACTATATAACCTAACAGGACTAATAAATCTGCAGGTAACCTAACAGTTACAGAAAAACCAATTTCAAATTCCATTTGAGGCTAGCTGCTCTCACTTTGCACTAATGCTCTTAGGAAAAGGCATGATTCCATCTCTTCTTTCTCCATAGAAGGGTAGAGCAAGTTTTATAGCCTTGGGTTGCCACTAGTCTAAGAGACAGACAACTCTGAATTCAAAACCAGAAGTGGAATCCATTTCTTTGCTCCCCAACTCTTAAGGACATGGAGAAAAATAACAAAACAGTTGAGGCTGGGATTTTCAATCTCATCCTGTAAAAAAATACTTTTGCCAAATACGATTAGATCCAAAATATAGATTAATAAGGAAAGCTTTGGAATGAGATAACTTATCCACATTCATTTCATGGTCACAGCCATTCATTTCTGAATTAAAAAATTCTTTAAAATTTTCTAAATGAAGAATTTTACCCAAGGTGTTTATATTTCAAAAGAGAATTTTTTTTTGTTCACCACTGTAACCTAGCTTCTTACATTTTGCCAAAAGCAGCAATTAAAAAATTAAGTTGTAGTGAAAAAAAAAAAGAAAAAAAAGAAAAACAGTAAAAAAAGGAGAGAAAATCAATTTAAAAAAAAAAAAAAAACAGGAAATTAATATTTGTTTGGAAGTGGAAGAATACCCCTACATGGAAAAAAAAAAGAAAAAAAAAAGAGTTGTCATAAAATTATGAAAAGATTCCCAACAGCAACTTTGATCAATTAAAAATGAATTAAAAATAAAGTTTGCTTTTATTTGGCCACCTTCAGTAACTAATTTATCAGTAAGCAATCTCATTCCTATTAATCTCTGAAGACTTCATTCTAGAAATCTTTCTTGCCAAGTACAGCTTAGAATCAAATTAAAAGTAAATTAACTTTTTTTTCCAAAGACTATTCAATAGGTTTTTATTTCAAAGCTTTATTTTCTTAAACATTTTAGTTTCTCATGTAACCATGTTTGCCATATGTTATACTACAAAGTAAACCAGTTCACATTCAATCATACTATAATAACGGTTTCATTTGCATATTTTCTTTGGATTATTGGCAATACTTTTTAAAGGTTATGTTTCCATATCCTAGCAACAGTTGTAAGTATCTGTAAAAAAGACAGAGGGAGGCGACAGCACATCTGTGAGTGAGCAATTGCAGACGAGATGCCAGATCAGGGCCAGAGATGGATATGCAATGTAATTGGCCCTGATCTGGCATCTCGTCTGCAGTTGCTCTCTCACAGACATGTCGTCGCCTCCCTCTGTCTTTTTTTACAAATACTTTCACGGTAACTGCTCCGATGAGCCGCTTTCGCTGGTTCCCAGACTTCATGAATTTAAGCGTTCAACTCGGCTGGCATCTCGCTCTCACCCTTTCACTGTCAAAACTGTTAAATGTAGCTGTCTCTTCTACGCCAATAGCTTCATGTCTCGCACTTCTCGCCTGTAGAACTCCCTCCCCTTTTCCTGTTTCCCTGATAGCTATAATCTCCAACTATTCAAATATAATGTCAATCGACATCTCCAGATGCCTTGATCTATCCCCTATCCTCTTCATCCTTTCCTCTATCACTCCTATTTGCTCTCGCTCCAACTCTCTGTAACCCCTTGCATGCTAGTGGCTTCCCGCCCTGCTTGGGGTAAAATGCTTAAAAAAATAAAAATAAAAAAATAATGAAATTGTCTTAACTATTGAAAAGGTAAACAAAACTTAAATTTTTCAAGATGTGCACCTGTTGTATTTTCACATACCAATGATAACAAAAGATATTTCCTTAATACTGCAACGATGAATGAGGCTATCATATCATCAAATGGAAAGCTTTCTTATAGAATTAGTCATCTAAATAAAGAAAATCTTTGGTATGTAAATTGGAGATCAAACATTGTTCAATGTAACCCCGACATTATTACAATTACCAAAAATTACTTAAATGTAAATTAATTTACTGTTTCTCAAAAGGAATGGGTTCCAAGCAGTGAATTAAGAAACTATTTAATTTTCATTCCATTTGTCTTTTGTTTTATATTTATTTTGTGATTGAAGAGAAAAATAAAAATAAAATGTACTGCCCAGTACTGGGATTGAACTCTCAACTTTCAGTCAATCAGCTAGAATTTTCTCTCTAGTAAATGTTGTTTTTTTGTTTTTTTTTTTGCCTTTGTCATTTAGCTTTAACCCAACTCAGGATTTTTTCCAGTTGGTCGCTTACCAAGAAAGTCAAGTAGAGAGTGGTAAAAAAAGAAAAAAAAGAATACTAGGGAGCTAAAACAAGAAGAGACTGTAAGAACAAAGATGATTAATTAAACTACATATTTAGAAATGTAACACTGATTTGGGCAGAAATTTCATACACTAAATGTAACAATTTATTGGATAGAGGTAGTTTTTTGTTTGTTTTTAATATTTAAAAATTGACTATTTTGCAAGCAATTAAGATAAATCATAATTCATTGAAAAAAAAAAAAAAAAAAAAAAAAAAATTATATGAGGCAGTGCTGAAAATTTCGTGGCTTGACCCACTTCCCAAAATCTGACCCTATCACCAAACATCAGAATTTAATTAATAAAGGCTTCTTGACTCGTCCAATGAATTTTCAACATTCCTTGTAGTGTGCCAAATTTTTCTTTGCGTAAAGTTCAGCACTATTTTCAAATTCCTCCCTTCAATGAAATATATATAAAATATATCTGTGGGATAAATAACAGGGCAGACTGGATTTTCTTGGCTGGCAGCCAGTCTAGGAGAATGAATTCAAAACTGAGGAGGACTGTTGCACCATTTTTCTGTTGTTAGTTCTTCCAAAATTATGGCGGATCCTATATAAGCTTTCACTATCATAAAATCATCTATGTGGATAGTCTAGCAATTCAGTTCTAAAACTGAACTTTTGGCTCTCATATGTCAAAATCAACAATATATGGAATAATTAGTGTGCCAAGGATTAGACAAATTTATTTCCTTAATCTCTTTGCCTGGTGACACCTTTGGGTTTGTTCTGAAACACATGGAAAAACCTATAGCCAAATTAACTCCTTCGATTCAATATCTAGAATACAAGGACAGACCAAAATTTATCTTATAATACATTAGGAGAAATCTTACTTTGTAACTAGATATTTTCTTTATGTTTATATGTTAAATCTGGCAGGGACAAGGTTGATTACTAAAGGAAAGACTTCACCATTTTTTCCCCTTTGGAAGATGCAATTTTATTACCACTGTGCCACATGCAAAAGATGCAGAGGAAGTAGGATGCATCTCTTTGCTATTCTTCTTTCAAGAATATAAAATTTATCACATTCAAGTCTGAAAGCATTTATTATTCATAGATGCTTATAAGAACCTATCTCCAGGTTTTATAACCCTCCAGAAGCATCCAAACTGCAAGACAAGTGGCCATTATCTTTCCTCTTTTTTTTATTTATAATGGCACTTGTCTGCCTCTGACCATGAAATGTCAACAAGCAATATTTTTTTATGTGCATTTTCTAATGGAAGAGACCTGCTTCATATATCCTTGAAACCAATTTGATCAACTCATTAATTTTTTTTATATGCAATGGATGACTTTTTATAGTCTGAACACCTCAACACTAACAACAATGCTATGAACAGATATTTTTGTGAAGCAAAGTTGGTGAAAACAATAAAATAATAATAATAATAATAATAATGCTGCAAAATTGTTCGAGCATCAGGATTTTTTATGCAAGTAATATTCAAAGCCATCAGAACATAATCAACCATAAGTTTATTATGGCTAAGTCATGTTTTGATGCTTGGTACTGCAATAGAATAGGATGTGTGTAACAGATATTGGTTCAGAAAGTGGAATTGGCAAGCCAAGTTCAAATTCTGGGCCAATCTGTTGCATTCACTTTTGCACAGATGGTTCTAATCCTATACTTGGAATAATTGCAAAACACTTTCCCCCTCCCCAATTTATAGGCAACACCATACAGATGCATGCTGGGATTTCTTCCTAGCCAATCTTCTTGTTTATTGCAAACTTTGTCAATTCTGTGTGTTGGGTTGCTCTGCCATTTATACTTAACCATGGTCACTTATTCTACAAATTGGTAAAGTCATAAATTAATCTCTTCTTTAGTTATGAGTTAAACAGAGTAGACTGGTCTCTCTAGCTATGGTTCACAACTAGCCTAAGAGAAATACAAATCTGTATTGAAGACTGTGGTGAAGGCAACAGGAAACCACTACAGTGTCTTTCTAAAGAAGTCATGGCAATTAACAGATAATACAGAAACATCTGTGGGAAGCCATGATTGTATATACACTGAAGGGACATAATATATTAGGAAAAAGAACTGCATTAGAATATGTATGAAGGTATCTATGGGTACATATCAATAGTGTCCATTAAGAGAAAAAAGCCAACTATTATATCTTTCAGATACTTTAATAAAAAGGTTCACACATCTCAAATCTGTTAGTTTGGGATTTCTCTTATGAGAAGTAACATTCAAAACTTCTATATAGGCCAGATGTAGAGGATGAAACCTCTTGTATATTAATTTTATCATGGTATATAGTGACTGACTTCTTATTTTCTGAGTATGACAAACTGTCAGGGTGGCTAGCTAATCTCTGTTGTAGATACCTGCTCAGGGGTTGTTTCTTCAACATGCACAGAGCCAAACTATGGTTTATACTGCAACTATGCTGAGCAGACCTTAATTAGTTTCTGGGAGACAGCACATATTGTCATGATCAACAGTCTGATCAAGGTCAGTACAAACCTTTGTTTAAAATTACTTGTGACTGTGCTAACACAACCATCAACCTGTTTCCAAACAGTTTCATCTACACAATTTTATGCACATGGCTTGGGTCAACCCATGATATGGTTTGCAGGGACTTCTCAATAGTGCTTCAAGCTGGGATCATCCCCTCAGGCCTATATTATCAAAAAGACAAATTGGCTACAGCAAGAATTGAACCTGGGTCGATAGAATGCTAACATTCTATGCACTCAGCCATGTGCCATGCTCTCTCTCTCCCTCATATATATATATATATATATATATATATATATATACACACACACATACACAGATAGAGTTTTAGTTGCAAACTATTTCAAATTACCGCAGAAAAAAACAATCTTATTTGTAAAAGTATGTTAATGACATGATTACATTTTAGTTTTCCGAGAAAAAACAAAATGCATCAGCTTGCTAACCAGAAAGTAATTTTGCTTGTTTAAAAAGATGCATTATTTCTTCTCATTCCTGCAATATAGTTTCAGAGGCAAACGTCTCGTTCTGACAAACACCAAAGAACAAGCAAGGTGGTATGAACTACCTGACAAAAAACATCCCAATATACAAGCTGATAGGATCTGCTGACAATGGAAATGTATTCTGGGAAGGGGGGGGGGGGGTTGATGACTTCTTGTCTATGATGGAATAAAAAGAAAGCAGTAAGGGGAGAAAGAGGAGTGGTTTCTGGTTATCTGTTAGCATTGTACCGTTACTAATAACCTTGGATCTATTACAAGGATGTTTACTGTTTTCATTTTTTTAAAACCTGGTCTTTCTCCCTCTGAAAAAGAGTTCCCAATCCCTTACCTGACTTCACCCCCATTTGACTCAACACTTGCATGTAACTTTTTCTGCGTGGAGCACAGAGAGAGAGAGAGACATGTCCATTCTGTTGGCATAGAAACAGAGACAGAAATAAATAAAAGAAAAAAAAAAGACCCAAAATTAAAATTTCAAAATGAAAAAAAATAAAGCACACATTAAAAATGTCAATTTCTTTAAATACATGAAGTCAATGCCTAACTAAAATAGTATCATCTTAAAAATATCTATTTTAGAAGCTTAACAATATTGATTGTATCTTACAGGCATTTAAAAAAAATATATATATATACCCAGAGTATCAGAGAAAATTCACTATCTGCATGAAGTCTGAGTTTACCAATGTGATTATTCTATATAATAAATGTTAATGTCAGTGTGTCACTGTCATACTTTCTCAATTAAAGGGACACAACTCTAACTTTCAATAGCTCATGTTACAGAAATTTTGGCTTCCCAAGTTTTCATTACTGCAATTGTTTTTGGCAATTTTTTTGGTATGATAATTTTTATAACTTGGAAATAAATTTGAGAATAATCAAAATTAATTGCGAAAGTCACCCATGAAATAAAAATAATTGTTTGTACGGAAACTAAGGACCTACACACATCAAATTGTCTTTAAATTAAGTGGCGGCAGAAGAATTATCATTGAACTTTTAAAAGGTAGGCCTATGTATTAATGCAATACTTAAATGCAGCAATCAATTTTGAGTTCTTCTGTAGTCTATTGTTGCCTATCACATACAGCAGCAGTATGCCTCACAAAAAGAAATCTCTACCAACAGAGGACCAGTTTGCAATCAAAAGAGCCAAGGCTGCAGCGAGGAAAAGAAAGTCCCATGAAAATGAAAACCCAGATCAAATGGCAGCCGGGAGAGCTTCCAATGTCAATAATATGCAAAGACTTAAGGACTCTTAAACTCCTGAACAAGTCAAAGGCCTAATCAAGAGCCTTCTGAAGGAGCTAGCTTAATGCTGCCTAATAGGGTGGCTTTTAAGCTAGTAGATGAAAAATTTGTCAATTGCACTGCTATTTCTTTCTCTATTCAAAGCATAAATATTGAAGCCAGTGACACAAAATCTTACAAGAGTACAGGAGAAAAATTAATGGCAATATCTTGATTCAAATATCTCTAAAACTGGTTTATTAGTTTTAATATATTGTGCTTTTATTTTGGAAACAGGATGTAGTCAGTGGAAAAATAATTAGCTGTTCCAGAAAGAGCTTCAATTTGTTTGTGCTTTTTTTTCTTTTATCAAATTTACCCCAAGCAAGACAGTAAAACTACTAAGACACAAATGGTTACTGGGTATGAAAGAATTATAAAAAAACATTATGAAGGGGCAAGAAAAATAGAAGAGAAATCAGGAAGACAGTAGATAATGATTAACATTGCATTTAAATTTTGGAAGATTAAATTTGGCCAGAAAGCATGGAGCTGGAACAGAGTTCCACAAGTGGGAAGTGTGTGAAAAAATGTTAGCAAAGAACATACAGTTACATCTAGTCAGTTCAATTGTAAATTGACAAGACCTTGTTGCCAATCTAGTACTGCACTTAAATTTATTAAAGTCTACGTACCATAGTGAAGAGCTCATCAAAACAATTACCATTCATCATAAAAATGGTTTGATTTGTTAATATTTGTTTCTCCAGTAAACAGATTTGCTCTCAAAACTTTTAAAGCTATTTCTTTGTTACAATTTTAATCAAACAAGAGAGGACATTAAAAATTAATGGAGCCCTGAGTTAAATAATATTATTATTAATAATAATAATAATAATAATAATAATAATACTCTGTTGGTGGGATCTTAGTCTACTTCCTGCATTAAGAACAAAATGGAAACTTTGACCTCAATAAGAAATCACTAATTTGAACTATGTATTTATTGAATCACATAATATTTGAAAATCATCCTCATCATCATGAACTCTTAAATCACATTTGATTTAAATATTTGAAGTGATTTCACAAAAGGTTTCAACAACTTCCATTTTTATTTTTAAGTCTACACTTTATTGCAGCAATAAACCTATCAAACAATGTTTCTGTGAGGATTTAAAATAAGTGCCATTGAGAGGCGGGCCCCTCCCCTGGTGGCTACTACTTGTACTACATGACTTTTTTTTTTTTTTAAATTTTGATTTTCTAACAACTAGAGACAAAGTCATAACTTTGGTTTCTAAGAAATTTTCAGTTAGATACCTACTGAATACGGTTAAAAAAAAAAAAGAAACATAAAATTTCAGTTTAACTAACCATATGAACACAAAGTAAAGGTCCAGTTTCACATCATACTTATATTATAAACTGAAACCTTGCACTAAAATGTTTAAATTCCTTGCAATTAAGAAAAAAATATTCTGGGGTCTTATTTGTAACCATAGAAAATTTGTTGTCTGTAGTTATTACCACTTTTGAATAACAGAAAAATCATTCGTTTTAATTATTCTAAGATAAGGAATTTTGAAAACATCTTCCTAAATCAATAAAAAGAAGCAGTTAAAGCAAAAGCAATCAATGGTATATCTTGACATCTCTTGATTATAAATAGCCTTTGAAATACTCTGAACTATTTTTGAAGCTGTATACAGAAATCTACTCTGACAACCTGTTGCCAGTTAAACATTGCAAGCAATATGTCATTGCTGGAATGAAGAAAAGTAATTCTAGGTATCAAAATACTTACAACATATAGAGGCAATAATGGGCACTGACATTTCAGCACATTAATGCTTGCACTTATAACTTTTTCCCTTTCCCATTCTAATGAAGTACATAATTAGAGTTAGGATAACAATGTTAATAAGGGGTGCTGGAAAGAGCCAACCTTGACAATTGGGTAGATGGTGAACGTTATGTAGAAAGTCACCTTTTCTAGACAAACCACAAATAGATTTTACCATTCAATTCATATTACAAATGTTGTCAAATATTATCATTACCGAGTTATTTAATCAACCTGTTTTTAGGCTCATTATTCATTGTGAATGTAGAACTTATCTGTTTCTGTTGTACAAAGACTATACATGTATGATAAATTATAACAAAACATTTATGCATCATGCTATCAAATTTTTCTTCCTCTTTGAAGAGTTACATAGAAGAACCAATTTATAACGGATTAGGTACAGACTGTTTCAGTTTGTTTAATCCTGTCAAATATTGTTTACAGTTAAGGAAAAAAAACAAAGATACAACACCTGGGAGAATTACTTTCTGCAAATAAAAAGAGCATTTTATTACCACATATTTTTTATATCAATTTATTAAAAACCATTTATTATCAATTAATTGTATTTCGATTTCAGTCTTTCATTCAGCATGGAGGGAAATAAATTCTGTATAAATGGTAATATTAGCCTTTTCAGACTATTGTCCTCATCTTTGTCGCCATATTTATTACAACGTTTCAGCCATTGTAAACTCCGGCCTTCTTCAGGTGGTTGGAATGTGTTATGGTGAAACACACCTCATCTATAGATAATAGACTCTCCCATCTAATATAAGTGAGGGTTGACGGGAGTCAATAACGAAAGTAGTCAGCTACCACAACTAGATTACTCTGCGTAATACTTATTATAACAAGTTCCTAACGTTTTTGTATGTTGAACCTATTTAGGACCGAATTTAGTCCAAATACAGTTCCCACTGAGGAAATAACTCTACAACTGAATGTCGAACTGAAACCTTTATTTCGCTCACTGGGGTAGACTGTTCTAGTTCCACGTGCCATGTTTAATGGATGTCAGTTATCAGTTATCTCCTGTTAATTTTTCCCTGTTTTCCACTGCCTTAACCGGGTATTGAACTCACACTCTTTGGGTCCTGTCACTGGATCTAACCAACACCTTTATCCACTGTGCCATGTGAGGACATGTGGAACTAGAACAGTCTACTCCAGTGAGTGAAATAAAGGGTTCAGTTCGACATTCCAACCACCTGAAGAAGGCCGGAGTGTACAACGGCCAAAACACTGTAATAAATATGGCGACAAAGATGAGGACAATAGTCCGAATAATGTAAATAATGTACATAATACCTCATCTCAGAAATATAGACAGATATTAGCCTTTTCCTTACACAGAAACATTTGGCATTCATAGACCAAGTAGCCAGTGCTACTTTCAATTGAAATTCATAAAATCTTTCTATTAAAACAATTTTTCAGGAAAATATTGCTCTTTCCAGCATTGATGTGGTTTTCCTTTAACCTTTTGCTTGAATAGTGTACAATGTCAACATCTTGAGTCTATCATTTTCTCTTCAAGTTACAGGTGTGTTATCCATTTTAGTTGTCGTTGCTGTTGAAAGTGCTCAAGTGATGTGGTTTCTCATTTCTTTGTTTGTGATTCTGAAGCATCAGTCGATGAGATCTACAGGGTTCATTCACTTGAAGCCATTTTTAATCATCGATCTGAGAAAGCAGTTGTATAGAGTTAAGTTTCAAAATTACTGAACAATTTAGGCACCATGCATGATATCCATCTAAAAATCTACACCTAACAAAGCTATTTAAGAACATGACTTGAGTTCTTTGGTCAATGTTTTGGTTTTGTAGCAACTTGCAGTGTTGGGCAACACTATCCCTAATGCAGCCTAATGCATGTTCACTTTCCTTCTGGAAGAGTTGAAGAAATGAAGCAGTCTTAGTCTATATTTGTATAGCTACACCCACAATCAGCAGAAGGTCTTGGAGACAAAAAATAGCATTAATAGTAGAAAATAAGGGGATGGAGTAAATAGACGATAGCAACTATTGGGTGCCTACTGTAGGGCAATAGAAAATTCATCTTGTAAGCCTGTTTATTAATGCTGGCCTAAAAAGTGCATCCATATAGTGGCATCAGAGATCAGTGTTCAAGCTGAAGTAAAAGCCATAATTTTCAAGATTGGCAAACAGGACCTCCCCACTTGGAAAAAAATTGGTGCAACATAATCTTACTTAACCCCATTTGGTCTTGTGTTAAGCTTAAAATGTCATACAGGAGAGCACAGAATGATGATTAGCAAACAAGTCTCAAGAAGCTATTGATAGTATGCAAGAAACTACTGAAAAGTTCTCAGCCATACCTACTTTCACAAAATCTGACAAAATGACCAACATTTTTTGAAATCCCTTCTAATTAGGCTGATAATTTTTCAGTACGCCTTTGGAAGTTATATCAATCATCGTAGAATCCTGTATCAGAGGAAGCTTTATAAATATAGGCTATATGCCGTATCCTTTGAGGAATTGGGCAATCATGGCTCTCTACAACTGTCTTTCATTGCTCTAAATAATTCTTGCTTCTTTATAACCCATTTTTGTTTTTGTGGTCCGTGTTCCATTATCCATTTATCAATCTAATCCAATTAGTTACTTTCTGTTCTCCCTCTACTTTCCTTGCCTTTCATGTGTGCCATGAGTGTTAAATTCTCCAAGCCTTCTTTCGTCATAATGTGCTCCCAAAATTTAAGCTCTTTCACATTATTAACATCAGTTTCTGTTTTACACTCCTTAATACTTCCTTATGTTTTTAGCATGTTCTGGCCATGGTATTCTCAACATTAAAAGCACATCTGTTATGTCTAGTCTTCATTTGTGAGGACATTGTCCAGCATTTACTACCATATAGCATATTAGATATTACATAGCAGATCAGCACTTTTTTGTTTCTAACAACATTTTTCCAATCCTTGTGGGTCTTTGAATTTTTGTCATACTTGTTGTCATCTGTTAATCTGCTACCCAGACAGGTAAATTATTACACTTGCTCGATTCTTACATCCCTTATATGTAATTTGCATCTTATGTTACCTCTTTCGCTGACAATCATTCATTCTCTCTCCTTACAATAGTCTTTTCTTCTATTATTTCATGTGCTCTTTGTATGTTGTTCTTAAAATTATACGCTTAAGCCACTAGGTTTATTTACTGGTAATACTGATATGATTTTTCATATACCAACATCTGGACACTAAATACCACCTCCATTGAACAAAATCACCTTTCTCAAGTGGCTTCATTGAGATTTAAACATGAATGAAAGCAGCTGACCGAGTGAAATTTAACACACAGAAAATGTTATACCCAATAACTGGCAGTAGACTATAGAAGATATAGTCAAATATGTTATCTTCAACTATACACAGCCTCAGATCACCAGACAATTGGAATGCCAACAAACCCTTGCTAAATTGGTAAGCAAGAAGACAAACATTTAAATAGACTGATCAAATGCAGGAGATACCATGGTTGCAGATTTATGAAAGTGTATACCAGTATACTTAGTCTTATAGAATCCAGAGTACACTGCTGAAGTTTAAATACTTTTTTAAGCCTTTTAAAAAAAAAAAAAAAAAAAAAAAAAAGAGAAAAAAATCTCTACCCTAGTGGAACATATTGGTTTAAATTTTCTGTATTTGATACAATCTTGTAATTCCTTATTTTAGCAAGGTTGACATCCTATTAATGTTGTTCTAAATTTTAATTAGCAGCTCAGTTTTAGGATTTTTATTAATTTGGAGCTAATATTTCTTTCCTCGTATTTCTGTTGCACATTCTTGCAACTCTCAGACTGCCATTCTCTGAATGTTAGCAAGTATCCATGATTTGAAATATAGAATAAACCTTTGGTGAGATTCAAATTCATCTCTCTACATATCTTTGGAGAGCCTGCCTTTTTAATTGGGTTGCGAGCAGGTAAACTTCCAAGAGATGCAAGTTTAAATCTCACCAGGGGTTTATTTATTTAATTTTTTTTTCTAATCTGCACTGTTTACTAACAATGATGGTCCGAGATGAGCAATAAAAAATGTTGGTTTCAATCTTGGGTAATGACTGCCAAAAGTCCTCCCTCTCCATATTTATAGACAAATACTACAGATGCATGCTGGGATTTCTTCCTAGCCAATAAAAATGCACAATTTTTTATCTTTCCCATACATTTTTTCTTTCTTGCCTTGAAGTTAGAAGTCTGTAGCTACTTGACTGTATCCCTTTTGCATGTGAACACTATTTCTATCTTGCAGTTCTTTTGATTTATTATAATCTTATAGTTCCTTTACATTTTCTTGTCTTGTATTATTTTTCCCTGTTCTTCTGCTTATTGTTATTGAGAATTTTGTCAATTCCAGTTAACCATACTTGCTTCCTCAACAAAAAACAACTGAAATAAAGATGTACAACTACACATACTGTCACTAGTTGAAAATACTTCATCTAATAAAAGAGTCAACTAAATTGTTATATATGGTAATATCTTGACAAGAATAATAAAATTTTGTATTATAAAAAGGGAAATTTTTCAGATTTAGAAATAGAAGGAAAAAGTTCCCATTTGCCTATTTGAAATGTTTTCAAAGATAAATCTCTTGATGTAATTTAAATTGGAAAGAAATAATGTCTAAAGATTAATAATATCTGTCCATTATCTGTAGTTAAGATAGAAAGGCAAAATATATTAAATATAAGTAGTATGTGAAACTGAACCTTTACTTTGTGTCCATCTAGTTAAACTGAATTTTTATCTTTTTTTTAAAACTGTATACAGTAGGCATCTAACTGAAAATTTCTCATAAACCAAAGTTATGACAGTTTCTGGTTGTTAGAAAATCAAAAATTTCTTTTAAAAGTCATATGTTAACATAATGGCTGCACTGATAAAATAAAGAGAAATTGGTTTCGACATGATAGCAATCAGAATGAAAGATAAATTAAGTTTGAATAACTGTGTTCTACAAGATTTCACTAAGATTTTCAGCAATCTTCATGAGATTTAATGAAGCTACTCTGTTGTTATATATATATATATATATATATATATATATATATATATATATATATATATATACATACATACATACATACAGGCAAGAAACAACACAGCTTTAAAGGCAGGGACTATGAAACGGGGTATATCATACCCGGGTTGAGCATGCAGAGCCATCCAGCTCTGGAAAATTTCCTGGGGTATCATAAAATATTTGTATATGTTGCAAGCTAGCATTCACTTTTTGTGCATGCCTTATACAGCTCATGGCATAAGGCCATAATGGGTAAACAGGAGATGATTAATACAGAAACAAAAGAAGGGGGGGTCGAAAAGAAACTTTATAGCCCTTGATAAAATTTGTCTCAGAGGCCCTATTCAAAAAATAAATAGAATTAAATCCCTATTCTGTGCACTATTTACTATCACTCATTCTGATGAAAGAAAGCTATAAGAAAAAGAAAAACATGGAATTAAAGGGAAATAAGCAATAGTAACATTATTTTTAATAGTATATTTTGAAAATTTAAAAAAGTATATGAAATATAGTCCAAAAGTTTGGTGCCACATGAATTTAATAATTAGTAAGTTTCATACCTACTTTGGTTTAATTAACTTCTACTAAGCTAGGATATTGAAATTATTTAACCCATTAGCCAATGTTTTAGAGAGAGGAGTACCTAAAATTTTAAATCTGGCAGCAATTACCAGTATGGTAGATTAGGTAAAAAGAGCTGGACCGAGTTAGATGAAGCCAAGAAACGGCCTTTTTTATTGGCTAGGAAAAATATCCCAGCATGCATTTGTGTGTTTCTGCCTATGAATTGGGGAGGTGAAAGTGTTTTGCAGTCATCCCTGGGCAGATTGGAATAGTTATTGTTATTGAATATATGATAAAACCCTTCAGGAAGAGAAAGACTCTCTGGTCCAAAATGAGCTAGTAAATTGGTTTTGAAAAAGGCACATGACTTCAATTTTTAGTTGATTCTTCTAAATCCAGAGGATGTCCACCAAACTTTTGACCTATAGCATATGCTGTATATAAAATAAACAATTGCCAAATTGTTTAAGCATGACAAACTGCTTTAATTATACCAATATATCACAAACATCGTTTGATGACATATGAAAATCTCGAAAACAAAGAAATGATTTTATAGCATTGTGGAGCAAAAGGAGAAGAACTTGTTCTGTGCAATGCCAGGTATCACTGCTGGTTTAGAAATAAAAATAGAAATTTTAAATATAAGATTTAGCAAATATCCTTCAATTAAAACAATGCTGTTATAATCTTGATAAATTACAGGTTAAAAAAGAGAAAGAAAAAAAAAGGTGGAAATCAATTTTGGCCTATAGAGTTAACAGAAGAAAAAGGAGACAACCCTTTATTCTCATTCATGCCTATTTGTAGTCTACATTGGTAGAATAAAATTTAATATACCAAAAAAATAAGTTATTTTAACCAAATTAATAAAGTGCAACTCTGCAAATACAGAAGCAGATTTAGTATGAAGAATATTAAATCTTATTTTATGGAGAATAAATCTGTTTCTACGCTTTTAAAGGATAAGCGATTAATTGGTGCAAAGTAATAAAGATTTTGGATTTTTTTAAAAATATCACAAACTTATTAAAAAAAAAATGGATTTAAGAATTATCACAGGGATCATTTTAAAAACGTCTGGACTGTTTTGACCTCAACAGGTTACTAAATTTCAGTATTAGAACTACATATTCTTGCTACTTAGGCAAATATATAATTCTTTTATATTTAATAGATGGAATACAAGACTCTCTCTCCTGTTTCAGTAGGCAATATTAAGCTATTAATGCCGCTGTAAAATTTGGTATTAATTATAGGTTTCCACCTATAATGCAATTATGGGAGAAGATAAAACTTTTTGGCATATTTATGGGTAAAATTTTCTTAAAATCTTTTTGCAACAAGGTAAAGAAAAATTATGTGTTATTAGTGGGAAGGTTCAGCTTCCACTGTCATACCACCAACACATGATGTTGTGGGCCTATGTTGCTTAATGCCATCTGTTACCACAACAACAGAATACTAACAAAGACAGATCAGGCTGCATGACCAATAAATATGTAAACTGTTTTGTACTATAGGGTAGAGATAAAAAAAACAAAAAAAAAAAAACATCTTTTAGATATTAAGTTTGTATCAATTACCAAACTTCAAAAGAAAAAAGAGTCATGTGGGCAAAATAATACTCACCTGCAAATCTATAGTTGTGAAATTTGAATGCATCTTCAAAAAGTTATCAGAAAAAATGTTATGAATTGCTGACAGTGCACATGTGTTCATCATATGTCTATTTACATGGGGAATTTTTAGAAGTAGGTTTCTTTTTGCATTGAGATTTTATTTGGTACATAAGTATCTTGGTTTACTATTGCTTTCCACCTGTTGTCTGCAGCTAAAAAAAAGGTTCACCTGACCTAGTTCAAAATACAAGTGTTTCCTTACACATCATCAAAGTTGAACAAGTAGGAGGGATTTAAATTGAACAGAGTAGCTTAAAAAAGAATTTCTTGGGGTGATTTCCACAGACCATTTGAAATGATAAGGGCAACTAACAGATGACCAGATTGATCAATCTGCCCAAATCCCTTCATCTTTTTAAATTGTATTTAATGTTTTCAAATTTTAGCTTATACAGTGTAACCCAGATATAAGAGACTTCTTCTCCGGACCCGACAACTCTCTTATATCCGGCAGGTTACACTGTACCTACAAAGATTCCGAGAATGTTTAACATTTCAGTAATGTATTACAGAAACAATTATGTGGCCAAAACAATTTTCTATTGTTTTATATCACTTGAAAAAAATTTATTAATTATTCTATATATATATATATATATATATATATATATAATGGGCTCTCTAATCGTTTATGACGTATGAGGGTACAGCTGCTCAGTTCTTAGAAACAAACAGCCAGACAACTGGCACACATGATTTGATAATAGTGATGGAGGTTTGTGTAGAACCAGCCGCACTTTTTGGAAGAACAGAAAACAGAGAACTGGAGCAGAGTGTACCATAAAATCTCTAAATGACCCTCTTCAGGTTTGAATTTCCTTCTCTTAGACTGGTTGTCAACCAAGGCTAAAGAGCCCAGTTTGCTGTACCCATAGCTAAGGGAATGA
>OZ038492.1:96433995-96451495 GCA_964036315.1 Acanthosepion esculentum
ACTAGTCTACCCTGCTATTTTACCCAAAACTGTTGGATAAAATTGTTTAAATAATCTAGTATTACAAGTAGTTTATATATCTGCACACATAATAATGTTGAGATTAACATTTCAATGCCAAATATTTCTCTTTAGCCATGAAATTAAGAAGCAATATTTATTTCTTAATGAGTAAACAAGAAACCAACTGAATCTTTACATTTCCAATTTGAGTAATATAAAACAGCTTTCAATCCCTGATAACAAAGAATGAAAAGGAACATGACCAAGTATGAAATGTCACTATAAAACACTTTACCAAATTTAATGAGATTTTTCATGACATATTGACAAATGCCTTAGAAGATGAAATAGAAAAAGTTCCAATTCACCTGTTTCCAGATATTTTCATTTTTATAAACAAAATTTGAGATAAAATCTGTATTTGTGAACTAAAATAACATCAAGTCCAAACAAAATTTTATAAAAAGTACGTATACTAGGAAGTAGAAAGCATAAATAAGTAAGTAGATGATTGTAAAATGACATCATGATGATGCCGACAAAATAATTAAGGAAATTTAAAATTACAAACTAACTGCAGACAACAAACTTCCATATGTATACAGTTACACAAAACAAAACTAAAAAAAAATAAAAACAAAATTAAAAAAAACAACAATTTATTCATCGCAAAACAACAAATTTAAGTGTCTATCAGGCGAATCGCCTGAACAGTAGTGTAGCCCAAGGGAGATAAGTGAGGTGAAACTAGTTCAGGTTTCACTAGCATAGAACATACATTGTTCAAATTATTTATGATTTGCACTTTTGGGTACTCCTTGAATGTAGTGAATTAAACATAGCCATCAATAAGACGTTTCAAGCTGTTCCCCAAAATCAACACTAATCCAGCTGCGGATGTCAGTGAAGTATTACTTAAATATATCAGCAAATCAGATGGACCTTAAACCAAGATAATAAATGCAATACAAAAAAAAAAGAAAAAAGAAAATTTAAATTATTGTATAATTTGGTGTTTGAATGAATAAAATAATATGGAGAGGGGGACTTTATAAATTGCTAGTCAAAGGTTTTGGGTACTTTGAACAGATTGAGTAACCTTAAGTTAACCAGCATTCCAATATCTTCCCTATTTTCAAAAATCACTTCAGTTAAAGAAAGAGAGTAAGTATATATATATATATATATATATATAGATATGTCTATTGGGGTAGCAGATCATTATTTAAACATGTATTAACTATAACAGACAATGAATGTCTATTATGTCTAACCATGAGCCATTCTAAAATTCGCATGCTTGCTTTAATTTCCGGTGAAAAGCTTAGATCAAGAACCAACTTAATAAATATCCAAATGTTGGACAATTCTTTTCTTTATTTTTACACGAAATTAAAGCAAACATATGAATGTTAGAACGGCTCATGATCAAACATAAGACATGCATTGTCTGTTACATTTAACAATGTTTATATATATATATATATATATATTGAGGAAGCCATTTTGCATCTAAAAGTCCCAAAACTTTTGGGTAGCTCCTCCTATATTACAGTTTATTTATCTCTAAATGAGTCATAAAAAGAAGAGAAAAAAATAGATTTATCAAAGTGTCATTTTCTTTGTTTATGATTGAATAGCAGCAATAAACAAGGACTTGGAGTACTTATTATTTGAGTTGTCCTATTAATTTGATGGATTTGTTTTGTATTTCATTTTGGAGGAATAAAAGACATTTCTAAAACTTCAATAAAGACTAAGAGCAATAAAGAGCTTTTTAGTCCTGGTCTGGCTTACATAGATGAATAAATACATAGAAATACATATAGTAAGCCATAAAACAATGGCATCAGTCTTTCTTTTAGCTATCATACACTCTTTCTACAAGTATAATGCCATTGGTTAATATTTTGAACAATAGGCTTGTATAAATTTTTAAATAGGTTTATTTACCATAACAAAATAGGTAATCTTTAATTTTGCAGGGCAATTTTGGCTTGCATCATTCTGTTTTATACATATGGGTGAATGAATGGTTAACCAGCAAGAAAAATATAATCAGTGAATCAAGTTTAAATTCTAGCCGAATTTATCCACTTAATACTAATGCCCTTGGGAAAGGAATTAATGCATCTTTCCTCTTCATCTGTTTTATTGGAATTGTAAAGAATTGAAGTTCCTCATTACCAATAATGCATATCACTTCATTGTAAATCTCAAGGATTCTTGGTAACTGCTGTAGGTTACACTTATTAACTATCTAAGACCCACCCCTCCTAGGAACAATATAATGATCAGTTAAACACACCTTCATTTTCTCTGTATGTTTCTTTATATATTGTCCGACAAACCACCTCCCATCATTCTTATTGAAATAGTTCACCCAGCAACAGGTGATGCCTGACAGTAGCCTTGGTTGGCAACCAGACCAAGAGAAAGAAAACTGAATTTTAAAAAAAATAAATAAACAAGAATGAAATTCACTCCCAATCAAGTTTTGGATTAATATAAATATATTTTTAATTTATTTATATAAACATTATTTTTAACCCTTTCAGCCCTGAGTTCCTGAACAATTTTAACCCTTCTGCCTGAGCCAAAACTCACAAATAATTGGTATGTAATGTTTCACGGTATATATAAAAAATAGTTACAAGTGTTTACCCGCCATTCAACCAGTGGCTGAGAATTAAGTCATTTTTCTATACCACCGGTAAAGTGGTGGCTAAGACTCAAAGGGTTAATGGATACTCATATTTCAGTAGATGTTTCGTTTTTATTTATTTATTAAACATTTATTTATTTCTATCTGCCAGCCTGAATATTTGAGAAATCTTGTTAGAAAAATATGTACCCACAAGCAGTTCTAACAATTTTTCTCAAATATTATACATATTATATTTATATAATATCTGGATAAAATAAATGAAACAAAATTGGGTGTTTTTTTTTATGAAAGTATTTATTTCTGTGTTTTTGTATATATTTATTTATTTAATATTTCAGACCACCTAGGTCTTTCCTCAGAAATCAAATGAGATACTGTGTTTGTGTGTTTGTTTACAGCGTTTGTTTACAGCGTTTGTCGTGAAGTGTGCATGTCACGTGATGTGCAATGCGACTTTGTTTGAATTTTTGGTGGAAGACTGATGATAGTGTCTTAAATGTTGTTAAAAAGGTTTTTTGACCATAACTCAAGAAATATTTCTTAAAATATTTTTAACTGTTGAAATATTTATGTAGATTTAAAATATCCACGTGTATATACATATTATATTAGTATATAAGGTGACGGACAGAGAAGTTTCAAGTTCCAGCACATTCAATTCCTTGCTAATTTAGCATAAAACAGAAGAGGTTTTATTTATTAAGAGAAAAGGTTTAAACTTTACAGTAATATTTAAATCTTTTCCTCTCAATAAATAAAGCCTTATTTCCATAATTCTTGACAGTCCAATAGATGACAAAATTCAATTTAATTCTTTTAAACCAAGCAAAAATTGTTATCAGCAAGAACAAAACTCAAAATGCTAAGACTTCATTATAATTTAGAGATCAACGTTTTTCAGATGAAAGGATCTTCTTTTCTTTTACTATAGGAAAAACATCTTCAGAGTCAACAGGAATGTTTACAGCAGATAATGTATTCACTTTGTAATAGTATGTAATTTTGGTTTAAGCAACTTTGTATTTTTCCATATAAAAGGAAGTAACATTTTATTTAAACAATCTAATGCCTAAAATCTACCCTAATAGACAAGATCATCACTGTTATTGTTAGATCATATATATATATATATATATATATATTTAAATTGTTTAAAGAAAATTCTCCATATATATATATATATATATATATATATATATATATAGGGAATTTTCTTTGAACAGACTTTTTCAAAGAACAGGTCCTCAGGACAATATTTATATCTCCCTAAAATATAAACAAATAAGTATTCTGTATAGGTATAATTACAAACTTTTGGATCATGATTCCTTTTCTTGTCATTGTGAATAAAATTAGAAACATCACTGTCTGAACCACAATCAAAATTTATAAGTAATAAAATTTTCTAGTTAACTGTAATATGAAAATATCACAGAAGATCGAAAGTAAAAAAAAATTACACAAGTAACAATTTACCATTATTTGTGATTTAACCAAGTGAAGGCATCTCAGTATAGGGTAATGGTTAGTAAGGCTAGTCTGGTTGACCCTCACTACTGAGTAAGGATTTTGATCCTCACTGCGTACACCATACAAAATTCAACATTAAATAACCCAACACGGGTTGACATGTTGTAAGACCAACCAACCTAACTTAAACAAATGATGTGATTTTTTTCTTCCATGTTTAATCATAACTTCATTTTAATATTGCACATCCCTCCCTACCATTTTAATTAGCTACCACCAAATAAAATGCAATACCTAATGTTTAAAATAAATTTTTTAAAATGAAAAATCTTTCTTGAAATTTTGATGTTAGTTTTAATTTCAATCTAATAGATTAAATTTATCATATTTCCAATAAGCAAAATACTTTGCTGTATTTCAAAATTAATTTAACTGGAAAGAGTTTTTGTTTATTTTTTTCCTTTAAAAAAAAAAAAAATGTTTTCAGCACCATTTTTAGTCCTTGTTCATTGCAATGTAATTCTCATTAAATCTTTCAGCAAAAAAAAAAAAAAAAATACTTTTCTGAAACTTTGAGGAATATTAGCTGATTTAAAGTATAATTAATCTGATTTGAAACAAATATTATTTACTTTAAGTTTAAAATATTGCAGAAAAGCATTTTTTAACACAATGTTAGCTGTTTATTTACTCTGTTGACATGTTTGAGAGCTTGATGGCAGATTGATGTTTATCTAATGTTGTTTTATGGAGGCTTTAGTCGTAAAAAATAATTGAATATAACATGACCACCTTTTATACATAATTTTTAAGTACACAGTAATCTTAAAAATTTTACAAAATATTCTCCATAATCTAATGTTTTATTGAATTTTAGATACTTTCTGGATTTAAATTTACTATAGTTATCACTCTCATTCAATAATAATGCTATGTATGGTTGACTGGCATGATTATACAGATACAAAAAAATAAAAAATTTTTAAAAATATTGGTGTTTGATGATTTGTAATAGGATTTTTCATTTACGATTAGTAAATATAGTTTTTACTTAACAATATTATCTAAAAGGGCTGAAATTAATACAAAATTTAAAAAAAATTTAATTATTCTAATTAAAATTTAAAATGAAGACAATTCTTGTAAAAATTCATTATTCATTGGGAAAAATTTTTTTTCTGAAGACAATAGTTTCTTTAATAATCTTAGATATCAAAAGCTTTTTTAATTAAATAATGTCATAGTTTTATTCCATTATTTTATTTTACAATTCAGAGTAGATTTTCGGTAAACGGTGTTTCTGTTTGACAAAAACAAATTGATGATTTAAATTCTCCAAGAAATCCGGCTTTTAACTAATATAAATATTTTTCTTGAAATTTCATAAAATTAGTGGGGGAGGAACAGATGTAAAAAAAAAAAAACTTTTTTCTAAATAAAAACAAAAAATAAAATATCAAAAATAATTTCATTCATTTGTGAATAAGTTCTGAATGATTCATTAAAATCCAACAATTACTCGAGTTTTGTAAGAATTTCCAAAATGCACTTTTTACTATAAAAAAGATGCTAAAATTTCCCACACTAATCTTTGACCCACCTGCTGACACAAGATTTTTAACCAAAATTGAGAACGTGCTAGAAAGGATTAAAAAAATTTAATAAAACAATCAAAAATACTTTGGTCTTTCCATTTAACAATAACAGATATTTTGAGGATTTTGACAAAATAAAAACTTTGCTTTTATCAAGTTTGGCACCTTTTTCATATTGATATGCTTTTTTTTTTTTAGCAAATTTTTGGAGGAAGGTAATTTTAATGAATACAACAAATGCAGTTTCCATAATCATTGATTCATTGGATATTTTCAAACAAGATTTTGTGTGTGCCTGTATACATAGTTAACTAGCTATAGCAGCAAAGATCAATGGAACCTTTCAGCTTACCAACTTTGCTTTTAAGACATGTGAAGAATGGTTTAATGAAAATTTATTTGTAAAAATACTCCCATAGCAACTTATAAAACAAACGGGTAGTAACTAAAAGAATTTGTTCTGAAGCAATAGCAGTCTCTTTCATGAGTGTGGAGTAAAGCTTTTCTCTTCAGTATTAAGAGTAAAATTTTAATACAGTTTTTTATGCTAATACTTCACTAAAGAGTTACAAAACACAAGTTCAGCAAAAACTTTGACTGCCATGATAAAAAACAAGGATTTCTTTGTGCATATATTTAAAAAAATGGCTATGTATCACTGAAATAATGGTTACAGAATAAAATATTCTGTCTTTAAACAAAATCAAATATGTTTTATTCTCTTGTGAATAAACTTTGACATTTGTCAAAATTAATTTAGTGTTAATGTTTAACTGTTCTAAAGAGAGAAGAAAAAAGGCATTCCTTCTTTTAAATAATAATTTTAAACTTTGTGACACCAGTCATAATTTAATTTTTGACAATGTTCTGAATTTCATTTTTTTTTTTAAATAAAATTTTGGGTCATTATATAATATTATTGTAAAGAAAGACATTTCTTGAAATATATTAAAAATGCCTTGATTTTATCTTTGCAAAAAACTAGATTACAGCTAATAATAAATTATGCCAAGGATAAATCTCCACAGTAGTTGATATTCAGAATTTCAAACTTAATTTCTCATGTAATCATGCTAATGCCTTATAACCTTACAGATCAAGAATTCTATACCAGGCAAGAACTAACATTTCCTAAGACTAAATATAACCACTTAAGTCAATGTACCAAATAATACCTGAAATTGCAGTTTATTCTTTTAAATTTACTTATATTATGAATAGTTTATGAAGGGCAAGCAACAACTTAACCTAGATTAAAATTACATGTTATTCCTACATGTCATACTTAACACAGGTTACATTTCTCAAAACTTATCAGTAATTATAGAAATCCAATGAAATGTAATTTTTTTTCAACGTTGGTTAATAAGTAGAGCAGATTCAATCAACCATAAAATATCAGTGAAATTGCAACAGTGTTGCCTTACATTATAATATGTAACAAAATAGATGAAACCAGATCATTTGCAGCTCTTCTCATCATTTAGTATCTATAGAACTTTGAATTGTTATAAAAACATTGCCTAATGACAAAGTTAAGCAATATTCTGCTTGGTCAAAATCAGGAATTAGAAGTATTTTGTAAATATAAATTAATTTCTATCAACAGGCCCTTATCTAGAACAGTCTAATATACTTGTAAAATCTATTACTGCATTTCCATGACATAAATTTTGGTTTTGATTGTTTCACACATCTATCAACTATAGCCATGTGATGACATATTAGAGTGAACAATCAAATATAAAGACAGACAATACAACAGACTGTCAAAAAGATGCCACCACCAAAACTCTTGAGTTGTCCAACATACACAATATTCTAATTAAAGAACCTTTTACAGCACAGACTAATTTCATGGATTTTTTTTCTAAATGTACATGAACAAACCTGTTTCTTATCAGTATAAATCATTTCACACACATACATACTTACAAAACCCCTTTACCTTTATCAAAACCAAACTTGAAACTGGGAACTCTAAATAACATGTCTCAAGAAACCTTTTGTGCATGTCTGCAAATACATATTTGTGTATGGTTTTTGTTTGACTGTTGATATATAATAGTTTGTCATTGTTATTGTACGGTGGAGTAATGGATAGTGGCTTGGATTAAGAAATCGGAGAGCCGAGTTCGAATTCCAGTCGAATCCATTACATTCACTTACACACTAATACCCTTGGGAAAGGTATGAATCCTCTCCCTCCAGCTATGGGTAAATAGCAGGACAAACCAGGTTCTATAGCCTCGGATGGCAACTGATCTACCGTAGAAAGAAACGGAAACCTACTGTAGGGGAAAAAAAAACCTGCCTCGTCAGTCATGTATCGAAAGATACAGGATCGCCTAAGTGCGTATCACGCATGGCACATAACTGATTGACTGTTGAGTGGAATTACCTGCCCAAGATATGAAGATACTATAAATGAGATTACCATGAGGGAACGAGAGAAAATATTATTGGGTTGAAAATATATACGAAGAGAGAAAGGTGTTGCAAGATTAACTAACATACATAAGGTTTTTTTTTTTAAATTCATTCTTGGTATTGTTGAAAACTAAAAACTTTGTTTCAATTTCCGTTAGTGGCCTCAAGGTTAATAGAATATTTATCTTCATGCTAAATATTAATCTTGGATTCCTTACATTCAATAACCTTTTTTAATAAACATGTGCGAAATTTAAACATTTTAAAATAATTTCATCTTATATTTGGTATAATAGACAAATCACTATTAATGTTTTGTTTTTTCTAAAAACTAACCCTCTAATTAAAGGGTACAGTCAAAAACAAACTTTTATTGCCTCCAGTTCAATATTCCAAATACTGAACTAAAGCACATGTGAGATTCATAAAATAAGGTTTCTACTGTTTGTAGCGGACCAAACAAGTTAAAAAACAAAGCAGTCAGTTTGTGTATCCATTCAAGCAAATGCCCTTCACTGAAGTCATGAACCCATAACCACTGTATCTTGCCACCATCTTTGATATGAATAGTAACATTCTCTCCCTCACCCTCTCCTTAGAGTCTGTCCCCATCTTTAGATTTAATTAGACAGGAAGCTAAAACAAAAACAAGGCAAACTGGCTAAAAAGGAAGAAAAAAATGGCAAGATTTTGGTTCTAAGTTTTTTTTTGTTTTTTTTCTAAAACCAATTCTTTTCAGGCTTTTGTCTTTGTCTCCACCCATCTCCTTTGCATGTTGTTCTTCCATTAAAAGAGCGTTTCTAGTTTAAATGTGCTGTCCCCTTTATGTCCTTAATCTAATAGGTCCTTCAGTGCAATGCCAGATTCCAACACTTGCTATCAATACATGTGTGTGTGTGTGTGTGTGTGTACTAATTTATGCTATCCTGGGACAATATGGATTCCATTGTTTCTTTCCTAGTCCCCCACCATCTGCTCACAAGTCAGTTATCAATGTCAAATTGAACATCCCATCTGTCCCAAATCAAAGTACTTCAAAATTCTCAGACTGATTGTTGTAGGAAAAATGCTATTGGGGGCAAAAAAAAAAAAAGTCATAAAGTACACTTTGTTAGGAAAAGAAATAACTTTGACTTGTGTTTAGGAAAAATGTCAGAGGGAAAATAAGTAGTATTTTTAATAAGTAATATCTTTATTAATTTAAAATATCTTAATAAAATAAAAGTCATACTTAATTTATAAGAATGAAACAATATTTTACTAAACTAAAAGAAGACATTTTATTAAGATAGACAAACAAAACCATTACTTAGTTTTTGTCTGACTTTTTCCAAAAAATGTTCCTTATGACTTTTTCTGGTAACCATTTTTTTTTTTCAATTGAGTCAGTACTCACATGAACATTGGAGATTGTTTTGTACAACAAAAACTTATCAATTTTGAGAATGGCTGACATTAGGAAATAACCACGAGCATGCTCATTACCATGGTTATGAATCTCTAAAGATGCAATATCTGTAAGTGTATTTGCTAAAGATGACATAGCAAAAAAGGCACATCAAAGCTAGATTAGTATTAGGACAATAATAAAAGCATGGGATCTTCACCTGAAATAATCTGTTGATTTGGGATGAATAATACAAGTAAAGCTAACTTTAAGATTTCAATGTAGTTGGAGTTTGGCTAATTTCAGAGTATTTTCCCCTTATCTATTTGTAAATACAGTGTAACCCGGATATAAGAGAGTTGCCGGGACCGGAGAAGAAGTCTCTTATATCCGGGTTTGGTCTATTTTGTTTTATTAACACAGGCTCTAATTTGGGACCAGAGAAAATCTATCTTATATCCGGGTTTCTCTTATATCCGGGTCACTCATATACAGGTTACACTGTAATTATAATATAAATTTTATAAATAAGTGGTTTGGCAATTTGTATAAAGACAGCCTTTAAGTAAGAATAATTAAAATGATCTTTTGCAATACAAAATCATTTTTCAACAGAGCTGTCACTCTTCAAAGAATGATACTAAAAATGACAAAGTTTTTCTTATACAAATCTTTGATCAATCAAGAGAAATAGAAAACCGGGTTTTAGTACAACTCGAATTAACCAGCCATGATGAACACAGTTTGTGTGTGTGTGTGTGTGTGCACATGTGTCCATATTATTTGGCTGAAACAAGTTTATATAAAAATTATATTGAGAGAAAACTTTCAATACTTTTCTTTTTTAATATTTATCATATAAACTATTTTGACAAATATTTAATTATATGAAAGTTTTATGAATTTATTTAGAAATATTTCTGTGAAGATTACTATAATAATCTTCAGCTTTAAGCTGAATTCTTTTAAAAGCCCTTCAAACCACTGATAATGCATTTAAAATAATGACATCTTATGTAGATAAAAAAAATACAGGAGGAAAACTTATTTTGAAAGTTCGTAAACTAAAATTAATTTGGTTTATCAATAATAGGAAATGATGATGAAATATTCTTGGTCCAACCCATTTCCCCCAATTTTTTTTTTTTTTTTTTTTTGTGGGAGGATTCTTGGTCAGGTTGAAAACTTTTCAGCAACCATTAAATAATTTTTATCAAAAGATACTTTCAATCAAAAGCCAAAATGTTTTCTGGCTATCATTCTGACAATGTGACATATTTCCATTTTTGGAAACTTCAATGATCCAGGTCTTTCTTGATATTTTTTAAAACCCGGTATCTTTATCTTTGTTGTTTTAAATTTCATCTGATGAAGACATTGTTCCTTTAATTAATAATGCCAATTTTACGATAGAAAAATCGATTCTCAAAAGAGTCAGTTCACTCCAAGTATACACCGATATGAATCTGGGCTGAAGTAGTTTTTACATTAAGTATTTGGGAAAAAGCAATTAAGTATTTAGCTTAAATTGTGCAAAAGAAAAAAAAAAAGATTACTTTTTTAATTAGTTGCTAGCCATTTATGACACATACAATATAATCAAGAGGACTGTTTGTTTTTTTACTAAAATGCCGCCCCCCCCCTTTAGGACATAGGGGATCATGACTCTCTACAGTGAATTGCCATGGTTTCATAGAAAAGATAATGGAATGGTTTTTCCATTGCTTTTTCTTAGTTTTGAATTCAAAGCAGTCTTTTTAGACTGACTGCCATCAAAGGCTGGATTGGTTGATTGACTTGTTTTGTTATGACTTCTCAATTCTTTGTAAGTTATTTAAAGCCAAAATATACTTGGGATTGTAAGAATGTTTTTTCATTTCTTTGAATTAACTATTTTTGGAGAATAACAATGATTTTTCCACATACAAGTCCTACTGTTTAACCCAAAGATGGGAGGAGAAGAGATGAATTCATGTCTCCCCATACAAGGATATCCTGAATGAAATAGATTCAGCTGGAATTTGAACTGTTCACTGATTAAACTTTCTGCACTGCCAACCATTACGCTACTTGCACATCGGTAGAATTTATTTCATAAATCAAAACTTTCATTTTACTGATCTCATAGTGACAAGAAATTCTCATGGAAAAAAAAAAAATGAAAATCATATTTCTATTTTAATACCGAGTTCTTTTGAATATGGCACTCAGGTAAGATTTCACTGATTTTACTGATTAAATTTAGCAGGTTTTTTTTTCGTATTAACAAAATAAAATTTTTTTACCAATGTGTGTGTGTGTGTGTGTGTGTATATAAAATGTCTTTAAAAAATAATTGTCGGACTTTGTCCATTTCATAATGTGTGACGTCATTTGTTTACATTTGGATACGCATTGAGCAGATATGAATGTACGAGAGAAAATCATAGAGAATTGTAGTTTAAAAACAATAAAATCGAACTTGCTAACCGAACACTCCTCTGTGGACCAATCAGTTAAGGCACGTTAGGCTATATGACAGTTCCATATAGGATACAGGTTCGATTCCTGTCGGAGGACGCATTTTCTATGAAAATTTCTCGGACATTCAGGCCAGTAAATGTTGTTAATACTGTTTATTATAAACAGAGCATTTACTTAAATATTTGTATCTATAAAAAGAACGTATAAACATAAAAAAAACGTCATATATGTGTGTGTGTGTGTGTGTGTGTGTGTAAGTCCACATGGGCCTGAAAAGGCACATTGGAAGTGATGATGTTCAAAGTCAACTTCCACTACCCAGAGATGATTTGATATGCCACATGTGACAAGAAATGCAGATTGATGGCTGGCTTTATGACCCACTGTCATTCACACAACCAATAAATGCAGTGTTGTAGGGGGAGTTTAACTGAGGGCTTGGACATGTCAGTGATGGTCATATTCGCTTTGTGAGTCAACAGCCACTATATATATATATATATATATATATATATATATATATATATATATATATATATATACACACACACACACACACACACACAGGATTTTTAAAGATATCAAATTTAAAAATTTTGGTTTTCTTTTAATATAGAATTTCTTACAGTAAGATTTGGCATCCAGCCTGGGTATGGTGCGTTAAGAAAGAATTGAGGAAGAAAAAAAAAAGGGATTGTCAGTGGTTATTATTACTGACAGAATAGGATTATGTATATTACAAGGAAACTGAAATGAAGTGTCACACGAATATCAATGTCTCAACTCCAAGTGCAATGTCAATTAGTATTTAAACCAATGACTCAAGAATATAAATAGGATATCATGATAAAAACCTTAATTTCTAAATATATCTTTAAGCAGCAAAGGACACGCAAAAGGATTCAATTTTTAAAAAAGAAAATATTCTATTTACTGTGAATACAATCAAGATAGGGAAACATGTTGAAAAATTAAAAAAAGATATGTTATTTTTAAAAATGTAATTGTTGTCTGAAGTTATGAGAAAAGTTTTGACAATTTATAGGGGCAGGTTGGGGGTGAGAAAAAACTTCTTCATAAATCCTTTGGTCAAGACTGTGAGTGACCAGCTTGTTTGAGCTGAGGTGTACAGATTTTGCAGTCATTTTATGAGGATGTGTTCCGCTCACAAAATGAAAAGGGCAGGGTGGTTTGCAAAGCCGACATTCATGTAACACTGGCCAGTCAAGCAATCTTATTGATAGCCACTTACCTCAGCAACAATTGGCCTGATAATAAACTTCTTCAACAACCATATGCCCCATAACAACTACAATTAGGCTGCATTTAAGGCGGAGATCAGCCACACGCTTGTTTCCCTTCATTTTACTATGCTGTTAAATTACCACTAGAGAAGCAATTCCCGTCTAAGCAGAATTGATAGAAGTTGTCTAGCATTTAAGAGTAGTAACAATACAAAGGGTTTGTGTGTGTGTGTGTTTAGGTTGTAATCTTTCTTTTATACATGTTCAATTGAATGTAATGGACAAGGAAAATTTTATAAGATTTTTTTTTTTATTCAGTTTGTCTACTGTTCTTAATTTTTTTTTTTTTTTTTAATCAGGTCTAAGAGAATCATTGTCGATAGTATTACACTATCTTAGTCAACAAAAAAAAAAAAAACTGTAAGAACATAAGAAACACCAAATAAAAGAAAAATGATCAAGATTGACTTGTTCATCATATTCAATGGAACAACTCTCTCTCTCTTTTATATATATTGTTCTACACATACAGATAGTAGTGTGTGTAGGTTTCTTGGTCAGTCTGAGGAATCTACTTGCACATATAATGTAACTAAGATACCCACTGATGTGTGCCTAATTGTGCAAAATCCAAGCATGTGTGTATGTGTAAATAGCATGTGCAACAAAATGAAAAAAATTAAGTTTGAATATTAAAACATAAAAATGAAAACTACCTATTTATGGAAGTGAGGAAAAGTACAGGGTGTCCATAAAGTCTGTGTGCACTTTAAAAAATTTATAACTTTATTTGTATTTGCAATAGAAATAATCTGTAAAAAATGTTATAAAGTTTAATGTACCTAGTTTTAAGTATAGCTAAAATAACTAATGTGATTTCAGGCATTACTGTAAATCAGTTGGCAAATGTTTTCTGTGAACTGCAAAATCGTATTACCCTTTGTATTGCTAATGATGGAGGACATGTGGAAACTTACATAAAATTTCAATAAAACCTTAAAAAATATAAATTTACTTCTTTCTAATCCATTTTACAAATTATTTCTATCGCAAATACAAATAAAGTTATAGATTTTTTAAAGTGCACACAAACTTTATGGACACCCTGTATTAATTCTGAGAATGGAGCACTATGAAGAATTTTCAAAGGAAAAAAAACAAAAAACTATGGGACAAACAATTTATATTTTATTAAATTTCCACACTATCTTAAAATAAAACAAAAAGCTGGAATTTCTGAACAAGATATTTTTTCAAATAAATAATAAAGTATGTCAATCTAAGACTTTTGCAACACAAGAAACAGTCCACACCAATTTAGGAAGAAGAAAAAAAAGAACTCATTAGTCGCAGTGGAAAAAAAATATTGATGGTAAGGGATGATACTAATTTGTACTGTTAGATTCATATGTATTAAATGATGACTTGTTTTCACATCTACTTGTAACACAAGCCTTCTTTAGAGGAACAAAATTTCTAATGAAAATTTAAAAAACTAAATAAGTGAAAATTCTTTATTGTGCTCCATTCTCAGAATTAATATTTTTCCTCACTTCCATAAATAGGTATTTTTTATTTTTATGTTTTAAAATATTCAAACTTAATTTTTTTTTTCATTTTGTTGCACATGCTATTTACACATAGACACGTGCTTGGATTTTGCACAATTAGACACACATCAGTGGGTATCTTAGTTACATTATATGTGCAAGTAGATTCCTCAGACTGACCAAGAAACCTACACACACTACTATCTGTATGTGTAGAACAATATATATATAAAAGAGAGAGAGTTGTTTCATTGAATATGATGAACAAGTCAATCTTGATCATTTTTCTTTTATTTGGTGTTTCTAATGTTCTTAGTTTTTTTTTGTTGACTAAGATAGTGTAATACTATCGACAATGATTCTCTTAGACCTGATTTAAAAAAAAAATTTTTTAAAGTAAGAACAGTAGACAACTGAATAAAAAAAAATCTTATAAAATTTTCCTTGTCCATTACATTCATTGGAACATATATAAAAGAAAGATTACTACCTAAATAAATACGCATACACAAACCCTTTGTATTGTTACTACTCTTAAATAAGTGGTATTGGTATAACAGTAGCAGTGGTAATTTAGAGATGTTTGTAAAACAATGTAGAAGCCTGGTATGGCCAGAAATAGACACAGCGCTGAATTGTGACAGTATTAATCTATAAAAAGATATAAATAAAAAAATATATACATATACTGATAAATAAATACAAATCAGTCTTACTGATTTAGACTTTTTTATCTACTTTCATATAAAAGTGAAAAAAAAAAAAATGAAATTTAAAACAAACTTTCATAATGATATTTAGATCTGGTCTCTCTGTTACTGACAGCATTACTTGAGTCCTCTCTTACTGCTGGTGGCACTTTGAGGCCCTCTGTTCCCTTCAAGACCATGTCACATTGAAACACCAGTTCTCATATGATCCCCAAAGTTAAGCAATGCCAAGCCTGGCCAGTGCTTAGATGGGTAATCACTTAGGAATATCAGATATGGTAAGCTTGGATGTGAATGTGGTATAATGGGTTTATAGCTATATCATGTTGAAACACTGGTTTTTGTACAATCCCCAAAGTTAAGAAATGTCGAGGCTGGTCAGTGACCATTTAGAAATAAATGCTGTAAGTTTTAATGTGCAGGTAGTATAATAGATAATGGCTCAGAATTGGAAAGCAGAGTTCCAATTTCATAATTCATTCTGGATCTGAATAATCCAGCAAACAACCAGATTTTACAGATAGGCATAGAATTGCAAAAAAAATAAATAAATAATAGATAAAAATATTAGTAGTAATAAATAAAAATCTTATCACAAAATATAAATCTTTGGACTTGTAGAATGTGTGAGGAAAAGTAAAATGCAATTTGGGCATGCCATTCTGCAGAGTTTGGGAGGCTTAGTATATTTGACGACTTTCAACAAGGAGTATTAAGAAAAAAATGTTTGGATAGCACATTGAATGTTTACAGAACTGTTGCGAATTATAATATTTATTATGTTAGATTTAGTGAAATTTATGTATGTATATATTTAGGAAAAACCTCATTATTTTGGCTGGACTCATTAGGCCAGGGGAGTGGTGGTTCACCCCTGGTTGGTTATTAAAAAAAATAGGCACTTGGACTAATCAGGAGTCCTAACAAATAGTCACTACTGATAGCCATGCTGCTCTAGTGGAAGCAAGTTGACAACTACTTATTGTGTTGCAGAAACTAAATGCATAAAAAGAACTTCATCTATCTTTCCTTGGCCTAGTTCAAAACCAGTTTCTTTTAATGCATTTAGAAAATTCTTATTTTTGTTTTTTTTTGGGGGGGGGAGTTGGTCTAATTTGCTATCAAAGGCAGCATTTCATTTGAAAACCCTTTAATTGTTCAGTAGACAAAGTATTTTCTTTTTTAAACAGCTGCAGCATTGTAGATTTCACAAGTATATCTTGTAGAGACCTGCACTCTTGGGCTCAGGCATAATGAAAGTCGTTGAAACAGCAACATACTGGGTAGCAAGCTTGTCATACAAAACATTCCTTCTATATGTGCATCAGCAATATATTTTATAATATACAACATTTATTCGCACAATAGCCTTGAGCCTAAAGTAACGAGTTTCAAAACAGCTGGAATCAAAATAGTATATCAAATTATTTACTATGATTTTATTGTGAATATATTTTTAAACAAGAATTTAAAATGTTATATACATAAAATCTCATAGAAATTATTTTTCAGCAATCCCCCAAAATGAGTCTTAATGTGTGCTATGTTTATGGGATAAAGTGCTCAATATCAGAGATAGAGCGTGTGTGAATATAAAAGTGAACATAGAAGTCTATGTTCACTTTTATATTTATATATATATATATATATATATATATATATCTCTGACTATTTATGCTCCCATTACCTGATCGAGCACTCTAGCAAAAGGGGAATTTTAAAAAGTGGCTGCTGCTGCTGCTATTAACGCATCACTCCTCAATTACGAATTGTGCCCTCTTGATTACTGGCATTTGTATACATTTTGTATATAATACATTAAAATTTCCCTTTGTCTACTGTGCACCAATAGCTTAGGGGTAGGATCTCTGACTGACACCAAATCAGTTGAGTCTCGATCTTGGCTTGAAGTAATCAGACATCAAGCCACACTGATGAGCTGTGATACAGAAAAACAGATTTGTATGTGGATGACTATAT
>OZ038492.1:96453995-96621495 GCA_964036315.1 Acanthosepion esculentum
AATGTAAATTTCAATGAAATCAAAAAAAATGTAAATAACTAATTGGTACTTTAATTCCAAATTTATTGTTCAACTCCCATAGATGCATGATTATCATGATCTAATTCATTTTAACTCCAAGATGCACCTTGACATGCTTGAATGAGAACAAATTATTAGGTTGAGCATCACTAATCCAGCAAAGCTTCAGATAAAAAGACACCAGAGTAGCAAGTTTATTTGAAGCTGAGGTGGGGCAGATAACAAAATAATGCATGAAGAGTCTGAGAGAGAGATGAAGATAAATCCCTGGAAAGATAAATTTTATCTTTTAAAATGTGTAAAACCCAATGCAACCATTAAATGTATTAGTAAAACCTCTCTATATGATTGTCTTTAAATGAACACTTCCAACCACTTCCATCATCCATAGGAATTATTCCTTTCTGATTCTGGTGTGTGATCTATGAGTTGATCAATGAAGGTTCTTCTTGGTTTACCTCTTCAGCTTTTCCTATAATTTTGATCACATAGTATAAGTTGATACACAACTTCTTTACTTCTCCAGCAAGAGACATAAAACCACACTCACCTATTACAAATTTGATAAAACAAAGAATATGTAATTAGAGGATAAATATTTTTTATCTTCAAAATTTGTGAAGGAAACTTCTTTTTTTAAATAATTTTAATCCTTTATTAACCAAGTGCCAACATTTTTATTAAAATCCAATAATTAATTGATTTTTGGTAGATTTGTTTTTAATTTTCTATTGCAAATTATTACAATTATCATTATTTTACAAGTAAACAACTTTTCAAACTATCACTTTTCAAAATAACTCAAGTCTACATAATTTTTAAATCAAAATTTTCTGTATATTTTCCTCTTATTAATGGACCAAAGATTTTGCTAATAGAATCATTCCTCCACCCCAGTGTTGATTTCCTGCCAAAGTTTTTGATCCTATCTCAATAACTACCAGACTCAAATCACTCTCCTAAACCAGCAAAACTGCCAGGTCAGTAACGTTTAACCTGCATATTACAACTAATAAGGGTTCAGTTTTATGACCAGAACTTGCATCAGACATGCAAGTAAGTTTGCATAACGTTCAATATAGGACATGCGACATGCGACATTTATTTTCTTGCTGCTATTACAATGTAAACATGGGTGCTCTGCTAGCAGTGTGCACCAAGGAGACACAAGTAGCAATGACCCAAATCTGCAAGAGACCATGCTACCTCAGGTCAGTAACGTTTAACCTGCATATTACAACTAATAAGGGTTCAGTTTTATGACCAGAACTTGCATCAGACATGCAAGTAAGTTTGCATAACGTTCAATATAGGACATGCGACATTTATTTTCTTGCTGCTATTACAATGTAAACATGGGTGCTCTGCTAGCAGTGTGCACCAAGGAGACACAAGTAGCAATGACCCAAATCTGCAAGAGACCATGCTACCTCAGGTCAGTAACATTTAACCTGCATATTACAACTAATAAGGGTTCAGTTTTATGACCAGAACTTGCATCAGACATGCAAGTAAGTTTGCATAACGTTCAATATAGGACATGCAACATTTATTTTCTTGCTGCTATTACAATGTAAACATGGGTGCTCTGCTAGCAGTGTGCACCAAGGAGACACAAGTAGCAATGACCCAAATCTGCAAGAGACCATGCTACCTCAGGTCAGTAACGTTTAACCTGCATATTACAACTAATAAGGGTTCAGTTTTATGACCAGAACTTGCATCAGACATGCAAGTAAGTTTGCATAACGTTCAATATAGGACATGCGACATTTATTTTCTTGCTGCTATTACAATGTAAAAATGGGTGCTCTGCTAGCAGTGTGCACCAAGGAGACACAAGTAGCAATGACCCAAATCTGCAAGAGACCATGCTACCTCATCGATGATAACTCGCCCGTTCACCATTACCATCTCTCAAGCTTAATGAATCTCCTTATCAGTTTGTGGAGGTTGCCAAATGTCCTACTCCTCGTTTGTGCATCACACTTGTCTGGCCATATTTAAACTTCTAAATCCACTCATACACACTTTTATGCTATAGTGCATTGTTGCCATATTGTGTTAGAAGGCCTCTTGATGAATTTCAGCACCTGACACACGGGAATTGCATCATTGCTCTCTATTCCTATTTGGTGCACACTGCTAGCAGAGAAGCCATGTTTACACTGTAACAGCAGCAAGAAAATTGGCACAATCAAGCTTTGATCATGTGACCACAACTGTACCAATTATAAACATGCATAAGCAGAAGGCAGTGTGACAAACCTTAAGATATGTTATGGGGAAAGTGCGATTAATTTTTGACTTACCCTTCTATATATCATGGCTGCACAACTCATTCTTAAAAATGTCATGGATATCTTCCAGACAGACTTTATAATTGTCTTCTTTAATGATATACCCATCAGCAGAAGTATAAATAAACACACTCATTATATATATATATCTATCTATATATATATAAATAATGAGTGTTTATATATATATATATATATATATATATATATATAAAATGAAAAGTAGATAATTTTAAAATGGCATTTATGCTGATGATGACAAAATAATGAAGGAAATTTAAAATTACTAACTTCCATATGTATACATATGCATTGAAACAAACTAAAAAAAAGAAAAAAAACACAATTCATTCATTGCAATATCTTATTTAAGTGTCTATCAAGCGAAACGCCTGAACAGTGGTGTAGCCCATGGGAGATAAGTGAGGGGAAACTAGTTCAGGTTTCACTAACATAGAACATACATTGTTCAAATTATTTATGATTTGCACTTTTGGGCACTCCTTGAGTGTAGTGAATTAAACATAGCCATCAATAAGACGTTTCAAGCTGTTCCCCAAAATCAACACTAATCCAGCTGCGGATGTCAGTGAAGTATTACTTAAATATATCAGCAAATCAGATGGACCTTAAACCAAGATAATAAATGCAATACAAAAAAAAAAGAAAATTTAAATTATTGTATAATTTGGTGTTTGAATGAATAAAATAATATGGAGAGGGGGACTTTATAAATTGCTAGTCAAAGGTTTTGGGTACTTTGAACAGATTGAGTAACCTTAAGTTAACCAGCATTCCAATATCTTCCCTATTTTCAAAAATCACTTCAGTTAAAGAAAGAGAGTAAATATATATATATATATATATATATATATATATATATATATATATATATATATATATATGTCTATTGGGGCAGCAGATCATTATTTAAACATGTATTAACTATAACAGACAATGAATGTCTATTATGTCTAATCATGAGCCATTCTAAAATTTGCATGCTTGCTTTAATTTCCGGTTAAAAGCTTAGATCAAGAACCAACTTAATAAATATCCAAATGTTGGACAATTCTTTTCTTTATTTTTACACGAAATTAAAGCAAACATATGAATGTTAGAACGGCTCATGATCAAACATAATAGACATGCATTGTCTGTTACATTTAACAATGTTATATATATATATATATATATATATATATATATATATATACATATATTGAGGAAGCCATTTTGCATCTAAAAGTCCCAAAACTTTTGGGTAGCTCCTCCTATATTACAGTTTATTTATCGCTAAATGAGTCATAAAAAGAAGAGAAAAACAGATTTATCAAAGTGTCATTTTCTTTGTTTATGATTGAATAGCAGCAATAAACAAGGACTTGGAGTACTTATTATTTGAGTTGTCCTATTAATTTGATGGATTTGTTTTGTATTTCATTTTGGAGGAATAAAAGACATTTCTAAAACTTGAATAACGACTAAGAGCAATAAAGAGCGTTTTAGTTCTGGTTTGGCTTATATAGAAGTAGATATACTAAGCCAATTCATAAAACAATAGCATCAGTTTTCCTTTCAGTTATCATATACTCTTTCTATACTAAGTATAATATCATTGGTTAATGTTTTGAATGGCTTATATAATTTTTTCAATATAGCAAAACACCTTAAAAGTTTGCCTTTAACTTTATAGAGTCATTTTGTATTGCATCATTCAATTTAGGAGCTATGGATGCCTGAATGATTAGAGGCAAGGAAAATGGAATCACTGGTTCAAGTTCTATACCATATATCTTTCAAAAGTCATACCAGCAAAGGAAAGAAGGAAGGAAGGAGAGAGAGAAAAGAAGGAAGGAGAGAGAGAAAAGGAGAGAGAGAGAGAGAGAGAGAGAGAGAAGAAAAGGAGAGAGAGAAGAAAAGGAGAGAGAGAAGAAAAGGAGAGAGAGAAGGAAGGGGAGAGAGAAGGAAGGGGAGAGAGAAGGAAGGGGAGAGAGAAGGAAGGGGAGAGAGAAGGAAGGGGAGAGAGAAGGAAGGGGAGAGAGAAGGAAGGGGAGAGAGAAGGAAGGGGAGAGAGAAGGAAGGGAAGAGAGAAGGAAGGGGAGAGAGAAGGAAGGGGAGAGAGAAGGAAGGGGAGAGAGAAGGAAGGGGAGAGAGAAGGAAGGGGAGAGAGAAGGAAGGGGAGAGAGAAGGAAGGGGAGAGAGAAGGAAGGGGAGAGAGAAGGAAGGGGAGAGAGAAGGAAGGGGAGAGAGAAGGAAGGGGAGAGAGAAGGAAGGGGAGAGAAAGAAGGAAGGGGAGAGAAATAAATAAAGAGGAGGAAACAAAGAGGAAACAGAAAGAGGTACTTCTCTAGGGTATATTGAAAAATATGAACAAAGTTACCAATTTTTAGTCTTTTCTCCATTTTATTATTCTGCTTTTATCCCAATGTTTCTTTTAATGGTCAGAGAGGATTCAGTTTAGAAAGTTGGGATAAAAGCTAATGATAAAAAAATCAAATGAAGAAAAGAGTAGCTAAAAATGAATAATCAAGAATCTTCCTCTCAGAGTCCAAGTAATCTCTATGACAATTGGTATTTTATTGGGTCTATGGAGGAAGATGCATTAACACTGATACAAAGAGGAGAAGAGTAATGCTTGTTTTTTCAAAATGTCTTTATAGATATCATTCCATTGACTCAAATATTTTCAAGCTTTCCTTTCACTTGAAGCTTATACAACAATATTTACTTTTCATCACAAAAAGCGAGGTTTTTTTTTTCACTTTAGTAATGACTAATAATTTTAGTCAATGTTAATTTTTGCACACATGCAAATTTGGTTGATAAGTAAGACAGTAGACAAGAAAGACATCTATGATTAGGGACAAACAAAATTAGTAGGCTCAAACTAATTTCATACTTTTCTCAACAGTTTAATACTGGACTGCAAACTATACAGCTTTTTGGTTTGGTTGTGGGGGTGGCTTTTACAAATCTAGCGACAAGACAGAGGAATTTCATAAAGAAAAGGAAATTAAGATTATAAATCTCATGATTTTTCTGCAATGTAGCACTTTGTGAACATGACCCCAAAGACAAATAAGTAGATCCCTGGATCTGACAATTCCATATGCTGATCATGTTATTATGACTACATCTGTAACCAAACAAGCATGGAGAGAGAGAGAGGAAAAAGAAAAAGAAAAACATGTAGAAGAAAGTGATTTTTTTTTTTTTACGTCATGGGTAAATTTTCTTTTCTTTTTTTAAAATTATTTCTCCATTCGTTTCATTATTTTTCGATATGTCATTCATCAAGTGCCCACCATACAGCCTAACGTATGTGTGTACCCAAGAAGGGTCCACCCTGATGTTCATTCAGCTGTCATATGCTGGAAAGTGCAAAATCATGCTCCCATCACCTAACAAGATTCGTTCCACATGCATTTATAAATAATAAAAAAAAATCCCAAATATTGCAGAAGCCACATTTGATGGATAACTCTGTACAAGAGAAACATATTTCCTTTGTCTTCTCTCCACCATCTAACTATTTCTTTTTATTCCCTCCTCTTTCCTTCAGTTTATTTATACCCTCAATATTTACCCTTCTTTGTCCCCTCAACTTTTTATCTGAGTTGTTTTGCCCTATCAGATATTATAAAAAAAGAAAAAGGTTTCCATACCCACAATATCCCTATATATGTCAATATGAATGCCAATATATTATGAATGGTAATGCACTTCAGATAAAGAAACAAACAAAGGGAGCTTTTTTATGCACATCACCAAGGTGGAAGAACTGCAAACCCCACTAACAAAGGTTGTTGGGTGGGGCCATATTTAGAGAATTAAGGTAAACTTTTATTTGATGCTACCCCCACCCCCAGCATTTCCTTACTCTGAGCTTACTGGCAGTTTATTACTTGTGATTGTTTTTCCAGGTGTTTGTTGTTCTTTATCATTTAATGTGATAATTCACACAGTGCCAACAAATTACATCTTATTAGAGGGAATATATTACATTTAATGTCGCACTAAAATATATAATTATAAACAGAGAAGCAGTGATATATAATAATGCATTTGGAATAGGTAAATCAGTTGAAATATCATTCAACAGCAAACATTCTCAATAATCTGCTTTTGTTTATTGACTTAGTCCAATATGCATAAATTATTTGAATATTCAAGCATGGAAATTGTTTAATAATAAATTCTGGTGTTATGTATCTCTTTAAGCAGTACCTTTTGGTTCTTTAAAGAACAACAAAATAAATTTAACAGACTATGGGAGAAAAGTAATTTGTAAAAGAAGATTAATAAAATAAAATGAAACAAAATTTAAACTGTAAAATATTGACTTTAATTCCACTTTAATATTTAGCCATGCATGCTTCTACTTGATGATTTAATGGTATGCCTGAGATGATGTTTAGGGGTATGCCTCAGATGATGTTTAGTGGTATGCCTGAGATGATGTTTAGGGGTATATCCGACATATGACATGTGCCTTGGCATCACTGAACAGTTTCTATTAGACAAGCTATCCTTGGTAAAAAAAAAATAAAAAAATAAAAAAAAATTTTCAGATGAATAACCTATCTTTGATTATCATGGGTAATAAGAAGCCCAAGATAGCCATATTGTGAAACTTATATAAATTATTAGGTAAAAATACATGGGTCAAGACAGCCTCTCTGTGATTTCTCTCTGATTATCATGCAAAGCACAATGATGGCTCTTATATAAATTATTAGCAAAAAAAACATGGTGCAAGGCTGACGTTATAATCTTTGCTCAGTGTAGAAGGAGAAGTAACTGGAAAAAAGTGTTTTGAGGCCATTGAAGACCAATTTATATCAATGAAGGTGATGAAGGTGCAGTTGTAATTGTTGTAAAGAAATTAAAGAGTTTAACTTTTTGATCTGATATTATGGCAAAATTATGTAAAAGATAAGGAATCACACGGTGTCAGATGTTTGGACAGGCGCATAATTTCAGTGCTTGAACTAGACACCATATCCAATAAGACACACAGCCCTAGGCAGGTATATTGATGTTTCAAGTTCCTCAACTTTGCCAAAACAATAAGAGAATTGTATACATTCCTTAGGATGTGGTCCCTACACAATAACATTTGATCTGTCTACTTTGGTTGCTATCATAAAACAAATGTCTATTAAACCATTACGTGTGTGTTTGATCCTTGCTATTGTGAAGCTATGCAAAACTAAGCTAGCTATAGAAGTTATTAGGCATGATTTATTAAGAATAAAAATAAATGACACAATCAAAATGATAGACAGTTATCATTCTCTTATTTGGAGACTGAAGATTGTATAGACCCCCAGAAACAAACTGAGAACAAAAAAACATTTGATCCACATCAATAATGAAAGTTTTATTAGATTGTAACAAAGTAAGCATGCATACACATTGGCACATTTCCATTAAAAATTACATGTGATACACAAAATATTATATATATGAAATTAAAAATTCCAACCTAAATACAAAATGCAGTTAAGAGCAATATCCTTTACATACCAAAAAGTGTGTAATACAATTGCAATGAGTGCTTATTCAAGTGAGTATACACCCTATTGTATTTAGGCTTCTTCTATCAAGGAATTCACAAGATGTCTGTCAAGTCTTGTACTTCAACATCTTTGCATTTTTCTGGTAAATACATCTATTATGTTGTCACAAGAGATTTGATATATGTTATATTCTTATGTTTCACAGTCTTGCTCAGGAGAATACAGTGATCCTTCCCACTTTTCAAGGTTTTCAGCTACACAGAGTCAACCCCCAGAGCGCAAGAGTAGGAAATTCAGATATGCTCAAGAGAAGTTGCAAAATGTTTCCTTAAAGTGAAAAGACAAAAGTTCTCAACTTAAAGAAAAAAATTGTATGCTGTGGTTGCTACAGTAAGAATGAAATCATTCATTGCATAACTTATTATAGTATATTGTTAGAAGTTCTATTTTATAATTAGTTACTTTTGTTAAAATCTTATTGGACTGAATTTATAGATTAAACTTTATTATTAGTAAATAAAAAATATAATGTATATAATAGTTCAGAACCATCTGTAATTTCTGGCATCTGCTGGGTGTCTTGGATTATTTCCCCCCACAGATAAGAGAGGACTACTGTAAGTCATGTTTTTTACAATACAAAAAATAAAATTAATTTCCCATTTTTGATAATATTAAAGAATTAAAAATGGTAATATTAGCAGTTACCTTATAAGTGTGTGTATGATCAGATGTTGTTTATGCATTTCCACAGTTTTCATCTGATTTTGATGAAATTGTTTTTGTTTGATAGATAATTCTTCAGTGCCAGAGTCCAAATTGATGGCAACAATGGCTCTCCACTACTTTCTGTCCATTATAACTCTCAGCAACGTTTTACTATTTACTATCTGTTCTTGGATATATATCTTTCATAAAAACTTTAATAAAAATAAATGGTTTAAATTATTACAATAATATTATCTATATCTATAATTCTCAAAGTGTGTGTGTGTGTGTGTGTGTGTGATCAGATGTTTATGCATTTCTACAGTTTTCATCTGATTTTGATGAAATCTTTTTTGTTTGATAGATAATTCTTCAGTGCAAGTCCAAATTGTTGGTGACAATGGCTCTCCACTACTTCCTGTCCATTATAACTCTCAGCAACATTTAACTATTTACTATCTGTTCTTGGATATATATCTTTCATAAAAACTTTAATAAAAATAAATAATTTAAATTATTACAATAATATTATTTATTATTATACAGTACCCTTTTCAGGGTCACTCCACCACCCCCATTTAGGGATGTGCCTCAGTTGCACTAAATTCTTGCTACTAATATTGTTTTTCGGTTGGGCTGACTTTAAACTTAAACTGCTTCAACTGAATGGCAAAAATTCCCAGTAATGAAAGACCCGCTAGTTACAATATAATTTAATATGAAGTTTTATCAAAAGAATTAGTTTATGGTATATAAGTGTTGTTTATTGAATATTTCTAAAGTAAGATCAAACAGTAACTTTATATAAAATCTATTAGAAGAGAGTAGGTAGAGTAATGGTTATTAGCAAGGAAAATGGAAATGGAAAGCAGATTTCAAATTTTGGTTGGGTTAATTTATGTTCTTGAAAAAGGCATGAATCCATTCCTCCTCAAAGTATCCCATCATCAGAATTCCATGATGCTTGATGGAAAAGAGAGTGGTTGAACAAGAATTTAATCAAACCTCTCTCCCATACCAATCTTTATAAGACCAGACAGTAGCAACAAAAATAGCTGCAGTCTCTATTATCAACTTTTATTGGACTAATAAAAACAGATTAAACTTTGATATCCAATAAAAGACATTACAAAGCATCATTAACACACATTTTGTCTTGAACAGGTTTCAATATTAGAAAACAGTTAATGTGACTTAGAAAAACAACAGCAATATCAAAAATAATAATCATGTAGATAAACCCAATGGAAGCCAATCTATATTACTGTGCGTGTGTTCAAATAGGAAGTCTCAAAGACCAAGTAATAACACAGACTTGGTGGAGTTGACCTCAAAGGTCATTAAAGGTCATCAGAAGTTATCAAAGAGCACATTATAACATTTCCAGTCAAATTAAACAATTTCTAGCAAAATGGAGTTTGTAAATAGAAAAATTATTTTTACTTCCCAAACTGAAGAATGAAGAAATTTCAATTCATCTTTTGGTGCCACTGGAAGTAGAATTAGTTTCTGCATTGCAGTCAAACAATTAGATTCTTGGAGATAAATTAATATGTGGGGATAACTTAGGCAGAAAATGATAGAATAAGTAGTGCTGATCTCCAAGGTCACAAGAGGTCAATTTTAGATTGAATTCACATTTTTTCAGCCAAACAAAAACTTAAAGGGCTGAAAAACTTAAAAATATTTTTTTTTTGTTCAGTTTTGTTTGTAAAATCTTCTGCAACATTGCAAAATATTTTTCAGACAAAAATTCTAAAATGTTCAAGATCTGATCTTCTGTTGCTTAAAAAAACAGGGCCCATAACTACAGGAACTATCAGTGGTTCAGTGAGTTATTACAAAAATAAGGCAATAAACACAAAGCTGTTATAACAGACTGTAAGAAAGGTCCACCTGTACAATAGACCTAGACACTTTGGCATTGAGACTCTTCAGAACCCAGTAGAGTTCTTTAACTCATTTGAGCTGCTTGGTGTTTCTCTCCACAGGCTTCAACTAAACTTGGGACACCCATCATGCTTCTCAGAAAATTCAACCATCCAAAGCCATGCAATAAAACCTACATAGCTGTCAAATCAGTTTCTCGTATGTGTCACCGAGGCAAATATCCTAACTGGTCAAAAAGGAAGATATGCTCATTCCCCAAATCTCTATAATTCTAACTGACTTGCCATTTTAAATCAACCATCTTGAAATTATCACTGAGGCCCAGCTTTGCCATGACCCCCAACAAGGCACAACAACAATCTCTCATGATTGCTGGCCTCAGCTTCTTCATGTTTTCTCCATTACCATTTTCATAGTAGTTGTTTCAGAGTTGGATTTCCAAATTGGTATTCACTATGAGAAGATCTAAATTTGTTTACCCAGAAGTGACTACATCATTTGTTTTGACCATCAGAATACTTATTCAGTAAAAGATATATCTTCATCTTTTTTTATTTGTTTCATAAGAACTTCAATGTTAAAGAATATATATTTTTTGAGTTATTATACTTGGTTAATTCTTATGAACAATGCCAAGTATTTTTGCTAGTTTGAAATAATTCCGTTATTGATGTCCAAGGAAAAGGCATCATTTAAGTTTTTTAAGTAAATCATTACCACAAAATATTGCTATAATTATGCCATATAAGATATACTTTTATAATTAAGCCATAGAAGACATACTTTTCTCCTCCAATAATCACACTGCTTCTCATAACCCAATTGTGGGGGAACAGCTAAATACCCATCTGAGATTATTTCCCTTGATAAAACCAAAATAAAATCTTTATGATTATAAAAGATTAAAATGATTACAATCAAAATATTAAAAGGAATTTTTATTATTGAATTATATTAGTTTTTTTCCATAAATATTCCTTGCCAGATTAAAGATACATATTTTCTGGTATCTTGTTTAGAGTCACTCACAGACGTGCCATCATCTCCCTCTGTCTTTTCTACAAATACTTTCACGGTAATGGCTCCAACAAGCTATTTTCACTAGTTCCCAAACTGCATGAATTTAAACTTGCCACTAGGTTGGCATCTCAGTCCCACCCTTTCACTCTCAAAACAGTTAAATGTCGCCATCTCTTCTACTCCGATAGCTTCATGCCTCGCACTTCCTGTCTGTGGAACTTCCTTTCTCTTACTTGCTTCCCTGATAGCTATAATCTCCAACTATTCAAATGCAATGTCAATCGACATCTCCAGATGCCTTGATCTATTACCCGTCCTTCTCTTCATCCTTTCCTCTCTCACACCTCTTTACTTTTGCTCCCACTTTCTGTAACCCCTTGCACGCTAGTGGCACTCCTGCCTTGCTTGGGGTGAAAAGTTTTAAATTCAAAAATACGCTTTTAAGTAGGCGCCCGAGGGGGTCGTCAGTGATGTTTTGACTTGGTTCACCAGGGAGTTTCGGGTCTTTCAACATCATACTCCCCATCACCAAATCGACCCAATCAGGGGAGATCTAACCCTGATTCCCCCTCACTTTTAAAACGCTAACAGTTACTCTGGCCTTTTTAAAGAATTCTACGAAGAAAGACCACGTATTCCGCACATCCGATTGGCTGTTTGTACAACCAATCAGCTGCGCGAACTATTTTTAAATGGCCCGCAGTGGGGACTAGCTTTTTTTTTTTTGGTGGATAGCAGCTTCAATGGATAACCAAGGAGGTAATCTTAATATTCCTAAGTTCAATCCCTTCCCTAAGTGTTGCATCGTTTAAATATTGCCGGTTGTATTTTATTTGTTTTTTTTGGGGGGGGGGGGGGTAAACTCAACCCTACTATTACATTTATCGTTTAGCCCGATTCTTAAAATTTGTTACAGGTTAACTTTAACTGGATTGGTTTTATTCGCTATATTTAAATAATTGTCCATGAACATAGTCTATTTCTTTACACACAATAATAAAATTAGAAAGAAAATCGATAAAGTAAAGTAAGCAAAAAAATAAATAAATAAAATTTAATATGATTTCACTTTATCATTAAATAAAGTTTATTTGCAGTGAGAGAAGTCTCAATAAATCTAAAAAAAATATAAGACAATTTATCAGGATGTACATAAACATTTCACTAGAAAGCATATTTATATCTGAGTAACATTAAATAAAACATGAGGGCTGAAATATGTTTTGATGCAATATCTTTCACTAAGAAAGGAAGATCGGTTAGTAATAGTTTTTTTTCTTTTTAGAGAGAAAGTGGAGATTTTTTTTTTTTTCTATAAAGGGAGTAAGTGGAGATGTTTTCTTTCAAAAGACGGAAAAAAAAATACTTAAAATCAGATATGCTTGGTAAAAAGCTATAATGGCCTGTCAGAAATAATTAAAATTTCCATTCAAATAGAAAGGATAGACTGTCTTCTAAATATATCTTAAAAACAAAAATACAGTTTTTGCTTAATGCTAAAATGTAGGAGATAATTTTGTATCAAATTCTATCAAGAAATTTATTGGTTGGATCATGTAGCTTTTTTTTTTCTTTTCTTTTTTTACTTCTGTTACTGAAAAAAAAAACTTAATATAAAAACTGATAGAGGAAAGTATTAAGATAATTGATAAAATAGAAGAATTTACCATCATAAATTATTAAATCATTTCCTTCAATAAAATACATACATTTATATGTGAGTGCCAGCCTCTCATAATGTCTGATTTCAATATGCAAGTCAATCTTTTCACAAACCTGGTATTAACAAAGCAATTTTAGAATTTTCTAGTTATACACATTTATATATACCATGTAAATTTCAGCTTATTTTTATTAGAAAGTTTTACAACAGTGGTTTCAGATTATGTATATTATATGATATTGAGTTATATTTATTTTTTAATTTCAGATATATAAAGATTGCCATGGGTTTTAAGAAAGATGTAGCCCCCCAAAGAGAAACAAGATACTAGTATGTAATAAGAAGTCAACCTTGGAATTTGCAAAACATGTACAGAGATCATAGAAAGTTTATAAAAGACACACTGGTAAGAAAAAAGGGAAAAAATGTTTTTAAAAATGTCACAAAGAGAGATCCAAGAATATTTAAAAGAGAAATAATCTCGAAAAGTGGATTTATCAGCAAGAAAATATTTGAAAAATGTTGTTGAGTGTGTAGAGTGAGAAAAGATACAGAATATTAAGAACATTGGCTAAAGAAATAAATGCAATCAAACTGATATTTTAATAGTAATTTTCAGTGATAAATGTAGAGCTACATTGACTTAACCTGATGGTTGGTTCATTTATGGAAATAGTCAATCAACACAACTTAAGAAACAACATTGGGGAGGTGGAGTAATATTTTAGGCAATATTATAGTGATTAAATTTAGATGTTCCTTCAAAGTTGTTGATTGTATCAAGATAAATACATAGAATGCTTCCACGTTCTTGGATAATTTTATTTTTAGTTGAATAACATTACAACCAAGAAGATTTAAACTAAAGAGTATATCAACACAATGCTCCTCAAGATGACCATTGCCCACCTTGTCAAAAAAGGTTTCAAAGATAAATTAATGGCATGGACCCAGTCTCTCTTGATATTAATCCAAGAGAAAATATGTGGCCCTTCACTAAATGTGATTATATGAGAATGGAAAAAATATTCAAGATTTCAGGACAGCTATAAAACTGATGCAAATAAAGTCAAACAGTAGAAAAGTTTTTAAAAAATATCACTGGTTGACGATAAAAGAATGTCAAAATTAATATGTAAAAATAATAATTAAAGTATAACAGGATATTGCGTTAATCAAATATATTTTTATATGGCTTCTATCTTCTGGAGTTATTTGTAATAAATATGTATTTTGCAATTTGTTTGCATTATAAATCCTGACACCTGAAAGGTAAGAAATTATAATCTGAAACTCACATTAGATTATATATTCTGACAGAGTTTCTTTCAGGCAAATACCCTTGGAAAAAGGTATGAATCCATCTCTTCTCCCCCAGCTATGGGTTAAATAGCAGAATAGAATGAGTTCTCACACCTTGGTTGGCAACCAGTCTAGGAGAAGAAAAATTCTGAATTCAAACCTGAAGATGGCTGTTTGGTAATCTTGTGGCACAATGTACACCATTCCTCTTATCAGGCCATTTAAAAATGTGTAACTGATTCTACACAAGCCTTTACCACTATAAACAAATCATACATGTGGGTAAGTCTGGTGGTTCAGTTCTAAAAAAAGCTGAACTGTTGGGTCCTTCATATGTCAAAAATTGATGGGAAAGGTTTTATATATATATATATATTTAAAGACATTTATATATATTATGTTTAACGTTCTTTTTATAGATACAAGTATTTAAGCAAATGCTCCGTTTTATAATAAACAGTATTAAATAACATTTACCGGCCTGAATGTCCGAGAAATTTTCATAGAAAATTTTCGTTCTCCAACAGGAATCGAACCTGTATCCTATACGGAACCGTCATTTCACATGACGTGCCTTAACCGTTCGGCCACAGAGAAGCGTCTGGTTAGCAAGGTCAATTTTACTATCTTTAAACTTAAATCTTCCATGAATCTCTTCTATTCGTATCTGCTCTAGAGTATCAAATGTAAACAAATGACGTCATATATTTTTGAATTGGACAAAGTCCGACAATTTATTTAAAGACATTTATGATATGTTTAACGTTCTTTTTATAGATACAAGTATTTAAGCAAATGCTCTGTTTTTATAATAAACAGTATTAAATAACATTTACCGGCCTGAATGTCCGAGATATATATATATATATATATATATATATATATATATATATATATATATATATATTTTAAGACATTTTTATTTTTATACATTCTTTTTATGTCTTAAAATAATTGTCGGACTATGTCTGTTTCCTAATATATATATATATATATATATATATATATATTAAAAAGAGACAAACCGCAAACGTTTTTGGTTGTAATGTGGATTTTTTTTTTAAATATATTATGCTTTATTTTCCATAATTTTGCTACACACGCTTCCAGTCTCGCGACCATCATCAGGCAAAGAGTGAATATTTCCACATATTATTAAAAGGAATTTTTCTTATGTTTTTCGATGTTAAACATTCTCTTTTTTGCGTGTTAGTTACACAAATGTCTTCCTTGAACTGGCAGTGAAAAAGTTCTTCTACATAAAGGGTAATAAAACAAGTAAGATTGGTCCAAGTAAGGGTGAGGAAAGGTATCTGTATATACACATATACATGCATACATACATACACAGACATACATATATACATACACACTTCCTATGTCATGTAGGGCTTGCGCACGTGCCTGTGCTTAGTTTATTGTTTTTGCTAATACACGTATACATATTCGTGCTCCACAGATATCCACATGTGAGTGTGTGTGCATGCATGCAAGTGGTTTGACCACTGTATTTGGCTATTATGTGTGCATGTTGCGTGTTTTTGCATGTGGGGTTATGATCTATTTAGTGCTGGTCTAAATTTGTTTATGAAGTATTTTTCTTGTATTTGTAGGTAAGAATAATTATCTTTTTGATATATTGGCATAATTTTAAATCCACCCTTGTTACATTTATATATGCATTGTGATACAAAGAGTTTTCTATTGTCTGGTAATTTTATGTTGCTTTTGTGGAAGGAGGCCCTGTTGTTTTGTTGTTGGCTGATACCTATATATGACTGCTTGCATTTTGTGCATAAATCACATTTTTGGAGTTGCAGTTTAAATTTTTATTTATTATGATTGTCGTTTTGGGGTTTTCAAAAGTGTAGGAGTTTCCTTATATATATATATATCCTGAAATTTTTACCAACATCAGTGGGTTAATATCGATTTTATTGTGAAAACTTAGAATTGTATAATGAAACATAACATCATGTGTGTGTGTGTGTGTGTGTGTCTAATTGATGCTGAAAAATTCTTGGCTCAACCTACTTTCCAAAATATGACCAAATGACCCAATAGTTAAGAATCTTATTTTGGTTGGGCTAAGAACTTTTCAGTTCCTCACTCTATATAATTAAGGAGATAAAGAAATGCAAAGAGAGATGATGCTGGAAAATTAGAAATAGTTACATTTCCAGGACAGAGTTTATTGCTTGGATTGTGAAGGGGCAAAGCAATTGGAATTTTTTTTTTTTTTTTTTTTTTACCAGTTTTGTCATGCAATGAAACCTTAATGGAGATATTACTTAACATTGTTGACAAAAAGGCATTGTTGCCTTTCATTTCTTTCCCAATCCCCACTCAACTTATGGCCTTCATCTACAGCTGCCCACTTTGTAGACATTTATTCTTCATACTTACAAACAAATCTAAAACAGCAGCAAAAGAAAACTCTTCCTTCAACCTATATATATATGTGTGTGTGTGTGTGTGTGTGTGTGTGTGTGTGTGTGCTTTTCTCTTCACTCCACACCTACATATAATAAAAGAAAGAAAAAAAAACAATTCTCCAGCTTGCATCAAGAATTCTCTTTGACAGCGGTAGCACAGCTGCAGCAGACATCACCTGTTCCCATTACTCTTGGGTCTAGAAGAGAAAGTCTGGCTCCACCATGATGGCCCTTATTTCCATCATCCACATCCTGCCTCCATCCACACCTAGTCTGTGAATGGTATTTCCTTTTTCTTAGAGGGCAGATGCAAAACAAAGAATACTTGAGATTGTAAAAATGCCCAAATGAATGAGATTGACTTCACCAGATTCCTTGGAAAGTATTATTTTGTACTTTCTCACTGGGGTCCCTAAACTGCCAGCCTGACTGACTTTCAGCTTATTTCCCTTCAAAACTACCCTCACACCTATCCCTCACCTCAGTCCCTTACTTTTCTCCTACTTAAATTGTTTTTCTATATTTTACTCTCAACACTCTTTCACCAAGGTACAGAATCTTTAAGAATTAGTAAGGTCACATATACAATAGATTACACACACACAAACACACACACACACACATTTATTTGCAAAAATTGTTTTAGTATATATGTGAATCATGTTGGACAATAATTAGCTGAGGTCAAAAAAGAGGACAGGAAAAGAGGAGAGTGGTTTAATAACTTATATAGAAGTTCTAGGCAGGTTTTATTAGAAATAGGAGAGCCAAGTCCGAATTACAGCCAAGTTTATTATGTTATGTATATTTACATAACTTTTGCACAAATACCCTTGGGAAAGGTATGAATCCATTTCTTCTCCTCCCAGCTATGGGTTAATCATTAAGGTAGACCGAGTTCTCTAGCCTCAATTAACAACCAGTCAAGAGATTTCAACCATCCCTGGTCATTTTCAAGAATGGAAAATGTTATGTTTTTGATAAACAAGAACACTTTGAGACATATCCCCTCTCCCCAATCATGACTTTTGTTGTTTGGAACATTATAAATTGAAATCACTTTTACAGTATCATTTGCGGCCTGCTTAAAAGACATGCAAGGTTGATTGTTCCATTATGCCGGCTGAGCTTGCATTTATTAATTATTCAATATTATTTAATAAATATATTCATGATTATTATTATTAATTATATATTATATTCAAATATTATATTCAAATTAAATTAAAAATAAATTGTATTTATTCATGATTAAAATAAATTAAAAATAAAATTAATATTATATTAAAAGAATATTATATTAAATATATTATTATTATTAATATGTAATCTAATCATATGTTTTGACAGGAAACTGTTCTACTGTTTTGAAGATGGAAGGAAAACTTGATATAACCATAAACAAAAATGCTAAAATAGATAGAATAATAATGTTCATAAGTAATTTCTATTTTTTATTTTATCTTTTAAAACACCATTTCATTCTATAATAAACAGAGGGTAAAGATGTATTTTCTTCTTTTTGGGGGTGATATATATATATATATATATACATATATATATATATATATAAAATTATCCATCCCACAAAATGTTCAAAAAAAAAAAAAAAAAAAAAATCACTAAATTAACTGAGTTTCTTTTTTACAGATTTTCAGATAAGATGTTTAGCCATCTTCATACCATTTGTTATAAGAATCGTTGAAAAAAAAAACCTTTAAGTTATTAAGTTGAAAAGAGAACAGGTTGGTCAAACCCACTGTCTTCCCAACTGAGCAATGGTGAGAGGGAAATGATCATTCAGGCCATCTGTAATGGTACCATCATTCACACTCTGGCTTCCATCTTCAAAGTTCATTCAAGAACCATCAAGAGAACAGTGAATAAGTTTAAAAAAGAGGGAACAGTAGAAAGAAAAACTGGATCAGGAGGTCACAACAGGAAGATGGATCATCATTTTAACTCAGAGCTACAAAGATCAATTAAAAAAGATCCAACTCAATCCCTAAGACGTTTGCCACATGAGAGAGGAGTTTCAGCTATGAGACTCCAAAGAGCAGTGAAAAAAAGACTTGCAAATGAAATCATACAGACACCTTATTACTCCGGGACAAATAGTTAGGTGAGAGCAAGCAAAGATCATCTTGAATGAGTTGGAAAATGATCCTGGAATATATATATATATATATATATATATATATATATATATATATATATATATATATATATATATATATATTTGAACTTTATTTCAATACTTCATGAGCTTCAGATCCTTAGATATGATTAATTAATGATGAACATGTCATTTTTGCTTATGATCAATTTCATCACAATACTTCTGTTAAGCTCACATTCTTATTGCTCAAAGTAGAGTCCAATAGTGTTATAAAAGCCTTGGAGAATTCCAGTATAATATCATTAATCATTTCTAAGATACAATGGTTCATAGCTTAATCTAACAATTGAACAATTTTACACGATTTGGACAATTTTGCAGTTACACCCCGTATATAGCTAGAGGCAACTGGACGTCTAGCCACACTGATGAGCTGTGAGTCTGTATGTGGATGACAAAAATATTAGCTCCTGAAAAATTAATTTCGGTTGAGCCCTCTGGTTTGAGGTGTGAATTTGTAAACAGTGACTATTTAAGCTAATACTGCACGACTCTTCGACAGAATTGAGTCACTCTCAGTCACTGTGTGTTTATCCGAATCTAAAAATAAACACGCTAAAATTCACCCTCATCCCGTACCGTACGCTGACGGCTTAGTGGGAGAAGTTCGGACTGATGCAAATTCAGTCGGGTTTCGATCCTAGCTAGAGGCAACCGGACGTCTAGCCACACTGATGAGCTGTGAAACAGTGTCTGTGGATGACAAAAATATATATATATATATACATACAAATGTAATGAGAATGAAAATAATATAATTTCTAACATTCACAGCATTAATTCAAAAGAAGGGCTCAATACCAAGAGTAGAGCAATAATTATTTATTATAATAATCGAAAGCCACATTGAAACAAGAATGCATCTTTGTAGTGAGCAAGTTGTTTTTGTCTGTATGTAATATATATATATATATATATATTACATGGCAACATCATCAAATAATAATAATAATAATTAAAAAAGAAGTACTTGAACATAAAATAAAGCTTTACTTCCCGACAAGCTGATAAGAATGTCAGTCTGAACTCACATGACTGAAAGGTAAGTAAATATCTATAAATATATAGAATTTTTGTCTATTTTAAACCCCAGCTCTATTAAGATTCATTAAAGGTAATAATATTCATGATAAGCCAGCATAATGATTGCACTGGGCAATAAAGAGTTTGCAACTGAAGTAAAAGCATGTGTTTTAAATGAAACTGTGTAACCTGATTCCAAATCCATACTGAGAATTGTTCAAGCATGTCAGGTGTGAAACATATTTATGTTCAAGGTAAATATTAATAGTATATTAGTATCCACTTGAGCTGGTGGGATGGGATTCGTTCGTGTTAGTTGTACAGAACTTTCTTGGCTCTCATAGAGCTGAAAACTATTCTGATTTAATAAACAGCATGCTGACAATGTCTCCCAAAAAAAAAATAAAATAAAATAAAAATAATAATAAAAATAAAAATGAAATGCTGGATGTTTAAATCAATATCCACCTGGCATCAGTTTAAACTGATGCCTTCTATTTCCCCAGATATTGTGACTATTTTACTTTAAATTTGTTTTTTGTGTTTGTTTTTTTTTTATTCCATATGAAAACTTGGAAATTTTTCAACATATTGCATGGAAATTTTGACTTTCCAAAATTACAGTTTAGATATATTGGGGTGGGGGAAGAGTGTGTGTTTAAACCAATGCCAGGAGGATATGGGTTAAAATGTACTTCTTGAATTCTCATCTCAATTTTTCTCCAAAGAATATGGGTGATGTAAGTGATGAGCATAGTGAAAGTTTGCATTGGTATATATCCAAGATGGTATCAAGGCCAGTTCAATCCAAACATGACAATTGACTCCGTCCTGGTTCCTACAACATGGGACCAGTTCAACTCACAAGCACCAAAAACAAAATCTCTGAAGATATCAGAAATAAAGTATTTTATATTTGTGCTGTTATTTCCTATCAATCATCTAAATTTTCCTTGAACATAAATTTACTAATATATATGCCTAGTCTTGAACATAAATATGCTATATACAGTACTAATATTCTATTAATAGCTAATTTTTACACAAATACGTTATGCACATAATTCAAAAACCTGATATCCAAAAACCATTTTGAGTATAAATTCAGAATTAACAGGATTTAGTCAAATACAGCATCATTTTCCTGGGTAGCAAGTTGTGTTTGGTTTGGTTTGTTTTACGGCATATCAACCTCAATGCTGACAACTTATTTTTTTTCCTGGTAATATTTTGTTTTGTCAAAAATCTATTTCCGGTAATATTTTTTTCATCAAAAATGTATAGCAGATAATATTATTTTTCAAAAACGTATTGCTGGTAATATTATTTTTCAAAAATGTATTGCTGGTAATATTATTTTTCAAAAACGTATTGCTGGTAATATTATTTTTCAAAAACGTATTGCTGGTAATAGTTTTTTTTCTTCAAAAAGTTATTTCTGGTAATAATTTTTTACAAAGTATTTCTGGTATTAAAACCTATTTTTACACTTTTATAATGCTATTTATCTCAGACTGGGGGTTAACTATTTGCCCATAGCTGGGATCTTAACAGGTGCTACCACCCTGGGTCAGGGTGGGCCTGGGAACACCAGCAATTAAGAGGTGGTTCCACGCTCTTCAAAACCTTCTGATCAGAGGCCTTGCTGTTGGACGTAGTTTATCGTCTTACACAGGACTAAGCAAGTTGTGTGTGTGTGTTTCTGATGTAATGAAATAACCTGTCACCCCCATGAGTAACTACACTATAGGTAGTAACTACCTATAAGTAGTGGTAAGTCAATGGAGTCTAGCTGGGAACTGTTGAGTACGACTCAGATTTACGTGAGAACTACCGACCTTCCAATCGTAGCACTCACTATTGGATTTACTTGTGACGACCTTGTGAATAACTGTTACATTTATTCTTATTGTATTGGCTTTTACAATAAACCTTTACTTATTTTATCCACCGTGTTTATCAAGTATATATTCCTATTAGCAAGGAATATAACAGAGAATTACCAAACAAGAGTTCTAGTTCTAGTTGTGTCACTTGGGAAAAGGCATGAATCCACTCCTCCTTAAATTGCTTCATCATCAATTATCACAACCATTATTTTATCTATGTTACACTACAGTGTTAAAGGAGTGAGGATGTCAGCACAGTGAGAAATTCACTCTCTGAAGATTTACTTTCACAGGCAATAGCAACAAAAATAGCTGCTAAATCTATTGTCAGCCTTGACAGATTTTATGATGATTATTATTTCTTTTAAATGGCAACTGCATTAAATGTTGCCCTTCGAAATGAAGTTGTATATAAGACATGACGGTGTTATAAAGAAGCTTAAATTATAGAAATATAATCATGATAACTGTATGTCTGATATGTGCAGTTTTCAAGACAGAAATAATGATTACCAATGAAACAAAAAACAAAATTTATTACATACAAGTTTTTGTCACCTTTTCCACAAATTTATAGATAAGACTAAACAAAGAAAACATTTCCCCTCACCTACCTCCATAATGGATATGTTCCCCTGACACTTATGTCCACAATGGATATGTTCAAAAACCTACTGTGAGTATAATTATAAGCATTTTTCAATTCTTAAAATGCAAAAAAAAAAAAAGACAAAAAGAGTTCGCTTTGCAAAGCAAAAATTGAAGAAAAAAAGAAGCCCACAAATCTTGAAATGAAAATGCAACAGAAACACTTTGTTATACATTATCTCCCCACACCCACTTTATAAGATGACCAAATGGCAAAGGTTAGATCAACCTGATTCCTTTGAGCACTTGAAAATAACCACTTGCTTCAACAGAAGTCCACTTATCATTTGCTCTGGCTATTAAGCATCTTTTAAAGATTTGATACTTCACAAATTATAGCAATGAGATAAAGTAGACACACTGGTCATTTAGGACTGACCACTTGTCTTCAACATATTTTAAGTTAGACAAATAAGCATTCAGCAATCCCAATTGAATGTCATATTACATGTGGAGGCTGCAGCCAATTTATCTGCCTCATGGTATGAAAACACACACACACACACACACACACACATTTATGTACACTTGATTAAAAACCAACAAAAAGTTCCTTGTACTTTTTTTTTCCCTATTGCGATTTGCCTTTCAATGAGTTTTCCCTGAAATTTGTGACATTAGTTTCTTTCAAATGCATACAATTCAAATGACCTGCCTGAACAGCAGTGAAAGAAAAAATAATAAATTTCAGGAGAAAGCTCATAAAAAAGCAAATTACAACAGGGAAAAATAAATAAAAAATTAATCAACAATGAACTTACATTGGTTTTTAGTCAAATGTGCATGCATGAAAAATAGATGCATATATACAACCCATGTGCATGCATAAGTGTTTAAACCCCTCACAGGGTTACGCCAAAGGGCTAAGGAGGATAATTTAACATATCGACCCTTATTGGGTTATTTAATCTCAAGTCCTACAGTGGATAAATCACAATGGAAAGCTAGATATACTAGTGTCTCTGAATATCTATCTGGAAGGTATCCACTTAGAGGAGAGAGCAGACTTGGCATATTCTAAACCCTGCCAAAACTAAAGCAAATTGGTAAATAGCAAAATTAAGTATATTCACAACTTGATTGTTTACCAGTCATTTAGCCTTTCTATTGAAAATTGGTGATTGAAGAAAAAACTTAGAAATTTGAGCAGTTAAGTAACCAATAACCACAGTAGTTACTTGGTTTGTATGAACTATGTTCCGAGACGATCAGTTATGGTCGAATAAAGAAGCAACTATTTTTTTTCTCTCTCTCTCTCTCTCAAAGAATTAATTAATTTTAATAAATAACAAAAGGAAAAACTTGAATGATTTGAAAATATTTTCTGTCCAACACATTCCAATTTCTCTTTCTATCTTCAAAAGCATTCACCCAAATCTCTATAACAAAGGATATACAAGGAGTATCATATTCAAACTGTCACCTCAACTCAAGCATAAAACGACTTATATTAATTCAAATTTAAAATAAAATATGCCTGACTTGTCCCAAAAAGAAACAGAAATAAACTGCAATTTATTTTTTTTTTATGTGAAATAAATAAAAGTACTTATGTCATTCAAAAATAAAAAAAATCCAATAATATGTATGAAAGGGGTGTTTGAAAAATTCTCAGTCCAACCAACAGAGAATTCAAAATGACCCACTTATCGAATCTGACCAAGTCACCAATCAGAATTATTTTTAATCTTCTATTGGTTGAATTGAGACATTTTCAGCACCCCCTCATGTTAGTGGAATTATTATAATCTTAAAAATGTTTTGCTTTTCAAACACTTGGAAATAAATTGCCAGAGGCAACCTAAACTGCTGTGAAAGTGATGAACAATGCAACAATTCATGTTAACTACAATAAACACTAAATTTAGTCTGAACAAGTACGGCTGTACTTGAAGGTATGGCTTAATGATAAAGTAAAGGAAATAAAGTACTTGAGATAACAGTCTTAAATTTGGGAAAGTCAGAAATATTCTTTTGCTTTTTAAATATTAAAGCATTTTCCCCTTAAAATTGTTGTAGTAAAATCCAGTGTATGGTAAAATACAGCAAATCCTCTTGAATGTCTTGTATTATACTCTTTAACAACACCAAAATGTTCATTATATATATATATATATATATATATATATATATATATATATATATATTAGTTGGATTGATGTGAGTTTGTGACCCTGGGTTTCATGCTATCTACAATCATCAGATTGTGTCAAACCCAGGGTCACAAACTCATATCAATCCAACTAAATATGTTAGCTCTATCTGATATTGAGTGTTTTCCAATAAGTACCATATATATATATATATATATATATATATATATATATATATATATATATATATATAAAAGAGAGAGATTATTGATTGTACTTGACAATCATAATGAAAAAATATCAATTATATGATTTCCAGACTATCTGGAAAATGAAACTTATAAACATACTCAAAATGCTTGAATGAAATATGTAAAATGCTTATATGTAAGTTAATATATAAATATTACTTAAATATATAAAGTGTCTAATATTCAAGCAATAATATATTCATGAATAGACTAATATTCATATGCACATCACTTTACATATGCGAATAACAGACAAATATATATATATATATATATATATATATATATATATATATATATATGTATATGTATGTATGTATGTATGTCCACTTTTGCATATAGAGAAATCTATGGAGCTAACATTGTGGATAAATTGGACATTAGTAGAAATTACCAGTTGCTGAGCAACACCAATGTCTAAACAGTCTGATGTGAATACAAAGAATCAATGGTGTTCGCCTGAGGTGTCCTTCAATCAACAATGTGATGACAGCTGGCAACTGTCCACTGCATAAATGAACACTAAACGAAAAAGGGAGCCGGAGCGGCAACTAATTCAGGGTTGCAAAGTTAAAGAGAAATGTTTGGAAAAATATATTTTTATTTTGGTTTTGGGTAGATAAGGACAATTTTGTTCTAAGAAATAAACGGCAAGGACGGTAAAACGGCAAGGACGGTAAAGGGGTGAGAATAAAAAAAATGAAAGAAATTAAAAGAGAAAGGAGAGAGGAAGATGGGGAATAGAAAGGAGAGAGGAAGATGGGGAATAGAAAGGAGAGAGGAAGATGGGGAATAGAAAGGAGAGAGGAAGATGGGGAATAGAAAGGAGAGAGGAAGATGGGGAATAGAAAGGAGAGAGGAAGATGGGGAATAGAAAGGAGAGAGGAAGATGGGGAATAGAAAGGAGAGAGGAAGATGGGGAATAGAAAGGAGAGAGGAAGATGGGGAATAGAAAGGAGAGAGGAAGATGGGGAATAGAAAGGAGAGAGGAAGATGGGGAATAGAAAGGAGAGAGGAAGATGGGGAATAGAAAGGAGAGAGGAAGATGGGGAAGAGAAAGGAGAGAGGAAGATGGGGAAGAGAAAGGAGAGAGGAAGATGGGGAAGAGAAAGGAGAGAGGAAGATGGGGAAGAGAAAGGAGAGAGGAAGATGGGGAAGAGAAAGGAGAGAGGAAGATGGGGAATAGAAAGGAGAGAGGAAGATGGGGAAGAGAAAGGAGAGAGGAAGATGGGGAAGAGAAAGGAGAGAGGAAGATGGGGAAGAGAAAGGAGAGAGGAAGATGGGGAAGAGAAAGGAGAGAGGAAGATGGGGAAGAGAAAGGAGAGAGGAAGATGGGGAAGAGAAAGGAGAGAGGAAGATGGGGAAGAGAAAGGAGAGAGGAAGATGGGGAAGAGAAAGGAGAGAGGAAGATGGGGAAGAGAAAGGAGAGAGGAAGATGGGGAAGAGAAAGGAGAGAGGAAGATGGGGAAGAGAAAGGAGAGAGGAAGATGGGGAAGAGAAAGGAGAGAGGAAGATGGGGAAGAGAAAGGAGAGCGGAAGATGGGGAAGAGAAAGGAGAGAGGAAGATGGGGAAGAGAAAGGAGAGAGGAAGATGGGGAATAGAAAGGAGAGAGGAAGATGGGGAAGAGAAAGGAGAGAGGAAGATGGGGAAGAGAAAGGAGAGAGGAAGATGGGGAAGAGAAAGGAGAGCGGAAGATGGGGAAGAGAAAGGAGAGAGGAAGATGGGGAAGAGAAAGGAGAGAGGAAGATGGGGAAGAGAAAGGAGAGAGGAAGATGGGGAAGAGAAAGGAGAGAGGAAGATGGGGAAAAGAAATCAAAACAAAGCAAAAGAAACAAAACAAGTGAAGAATAAGGTGCTAAAAAAATATGAAAGAAAAAGAACAATGAGTGCGAAAGGAAAGAGAAAAAGAAAGGAAACGAAATTGGAAGTAGGTAAAGTAAACAAATCAATCATCACATGTCGCTTCTCTTCCAATCAGACAGCATTGATCACCAAGGCTGAAACAAAAATTAATGCTTGTCTATAGTTTCTACTTGTTGCTAAGAAACAAAGTATGCATAATATTTGCTGAGTTATGGAGAAATTTCTTGCAAGTTTTTATTTTACTTTTATAATAAACAGGGATGTTAAAACCATAGCAATATGAAAATTCCTATTAAAACAAGAGTTTACAAAACCTCAAATAGAATTGCTCTTTTTTCTTTTAATTTTTTGAGATGAGGAATTATTCTATAATGAAGATTCTATGTTTATGTAGAATAATGTGGAGTCACTTTTATTTACTTCAACTCTCCTCATCAAAAAATCTCATTATGGAGTTAATTTCCAATTAGCAAAAGAATTAAACTGAAGACAATATAAATCAATTGTTTTATTCTTAATTAGAATTCAACTGCATTCTTAAAAAACAAAAAGTATTGCCCTTTCAACAGACTTTAGTATTACATTACCATTACATGCAAGCTGTCTTTTAATGGTACAAATATTTTTGGCATCATTTTTTTTCCTAAATTGCTTGAATATCTCTAACAAAGTTAGTCCTGACATTTCAGTGTCTGTATATACAAATACAGATTACGCTTTATTTTACAAGTAATATTTTCAATTTGAGAGTTAAAACTTTATCACCCACCCAAAAATGGAACATTGCAAAATCAGAAACCAAGGAAGAGGGAGGGAGATACAGGGCTTTTCAAAAATATTTTTTTCAATATATATATATATATGAAACAGAAAATGTGTAATCAAACATTTTTGCATTGTCCCCCTCAATATCATCATCATATTCAGTATCAGCCTCATCATCATCATCCTCAATATCAGCCTCATCATCATCATCCTCAATATCATCCTCATCATCATCATCCTCAATATCAGCCTCATCATCCTCCTCCTCAATATCAGCCTCCTCCTCAATATCATCATCAGCCTCATCATCATCATCCTCAATATCAGCCACATCATCATCAATATCAGCCTTATCATCATCATCAATATCAGCCTCATCATCATCATCATCAATATCAGCCTCATCATCATCATCATCCTCAATATCAGCCTCATCATCATCATCATCCTCAATATCAGCCTCATCATCATCATCATCCTCAATATCATCATCATCATCATCATCCTCAATATCATCATCATCATCATCATCCTCAATATCATCATCATCCTCAATATCAGCCTCATCATCATCATCCTCAATATCAGCCTCATCATCATCATCCTCAATATCAGCCTCATCATCATCATCCTCAATATCAGCCTCATCATCATCATCCTCCTCAATATCATCATCCTCAGTATCATCCTCATCAATATCATCATCCTCAGTATCATCCTCATCATCATCCTCAGCCTCCTCAATATCATCATCATTCTCAGTATCATCCTCATCTTCAATATCAGCCTCATCATCATGATCAATATGAATTGTACTTGAGAGTACAAAAACAAAATTAAAACAAAAAAATACTTTTTATTATTATTTTCAAACCCAAATAATTCAGAATTGAAAGGAAGCTTATTATTTCCATCATTTTTACCAAGAAAAATAAAATTATTTTTACTTTAATTGGGCACTCAAAAATAATAGCCATTTACTAGTATTTCTTTTGCTTAATCGGAATGAACAAAGTAGATTTTATACAACCATGCTCTGCTCTTGATGTCAGAAATGATTTAGATTTTTACACTATGCACATTAACATTAGATCGGAATAAATAACCTCTTACACAGAAGCTCTAAAAGATGAAAGTTTTCAGGTGCAGGCTTTTTTTCCAGTGATAACAAAGTGAAATGACTTTAGGTATTAGGCACCATTTTTGAAACCCATACTGTAAACCTTACTTAATGATACTTTACCTGAAGTTTCTATAACTTCATACATTATATATATATATATATATATATATATATATATATATGTATGTGTGTGTGTGTGTGTGTGTCTCAGAGTATATCTGTAAAAAGACAATATGAAAAAAGATGAGACAAAAGGAAAACTTATTTTATCCAACACATTTTGTCCACTGAGAGACTTTATCACGGCAAATGTAAAGATTTTATTTTGCAACAAGTATTTATATACAAGAGCAAAAACGTATCACAGCTCATCAGTGTGGCTAGACATCCAGTTGCCTCAAGCTAGGATCGAAACCCAACTGAATTGGCATCAGTTGGAGATTCTACCACTAATCCATTGGCGCATGGCAGGGATGAAGGTGAATTTAAGTGTATTTATTTTTAGATAAACACATAGTGACTGAGAGAACTCTATTCGATTTACCGAAGAGTCTTGCATTATGAGCCATAATAGTCACTGTTTACAAACCCACACTTCCTCCCCAGAGAGCTCAACTGAAATAAATTTTTCAGGAGCATATATATTATCATCCACAGACAGACTGTTTCACTGTATCACAGCTCATCAGTGTGGCTAGACGTCAAATATATTTTGAACAATAAAAAATATTAAAAAATTAAAATCTTCAGACACACTGGTTTGTATATTAATATTCTTTCGTTTTTATTATTATTTCATTTAGATTCCTCGACTAGTTTCGGCCAACATGGCCATCATCAGGAGAAAAAAATATATATATAATACACATATCTATGTATTAGACTAATAGGGGGTAACAGAATGACAAAAACTTTTATGTTACACATTTCATCTTTTTAAAGGTCTTAAAAGACAAATAATAGTTTAATCAAAGGAGTTTTTATATATATATATATATATATATATATATATATATATATACTAGCAGCAAGGCCCGGTGTTGCCTGTGCTTGATTCAAAAATCATACGTTTAGGTAGTTTCCTCTTACTTTTCAACAAATATGTGTAAACTGATTTGCAGTACAAACGGTAGTTACGCTCACCAAGCGTTTCATGTGACAAAACATATTGCCTCTGTTGAGATTGACTGGAAAGCCTCCTCCCGCTTTCTCTTTGCCGCAGAGGCTCTTTTAGAATGCCTGCTATGGTTGCCTTGCCATGGTATTTTGGCACGCTTAGCAAAGCTGCCGGGTCGGTCATCGCCACGGCACTCAGAAGAGTGCAAAGCAGAGGTTGAAGTAGACACCAGTCGCTTCTCCCCCAAGGAGCACTCAATGGAATCCTGCTCCCGTTTCCCCTTAGCTGGTGAGGCTTTTTTAGAACACCTGCTAAGGTTGCCTTGCTTGGGTGGTTTTGCAGCTTTTGCAGAGCTGCCGGGTTGGTCATCGTCACGCCACGCAGAAGAGTGCAAAGCAGAGGTTGAAGTAGATGATATATGATCATCTGTAACCGGAGTTATTATGTGCTCCTCCGCAGTCTCCTGTTCTGCATGTGTAACGTTAACAGTGTTAGGGGTCTTCAGTTGCTGACATATGGATGTTTGTCGTGTAGGGTTGTAGAAATGCTGTCTAAGAATGCAAATAGAAGTTGATGCCGAAGCTGAAGCGGTGCAACCTCATTGTATACGAAAACTAAAAATGCAGTGGAGTGGTATGGAAAAAGCTTCTCCTAGATATGGGCTGTGCTTTCTGGCAACACAAAAACGTTGCTGTAGGAAGAGGTTACGCAACCAAAACGTTGAAGCGTTGAAAGTTAAAAAGTAGTGAAACACTGAGGTGTACTGGGCCGCATAGTAAAGGCAGAGGAGAAGTAACTTGCGACAGCAGTTAACTGTCTAATAGCAAAACTGAACTACGAAAAGGTAGAAATAGGTATGGAACGCTAAGATAGACTGAGCTGCACAGTAGAGGCAGCACGCGGAGATAAAATGGGTAATGCAAACGTTTAAGCAAATAGGTAACTTGCGGTAGCAGAAAGCTGTCAATTAATCCAAGGACAGATGCGTTAATGGCGATCAAATCAAGACGTGAGTGCGGATGCAGCCGCACTGAAGGTATTTAAAGGGAGCGTGACTTGTCATTGATTGGTGTAGCCTGGACAATGGCCATGACTTAGGCCAATGAATGAGCTCACGCAAAATGGAAGATGCTAGCGCGCATTTACGCACACGCGCATGATTTGGCAAGCGCAAGGCTTGGCCGTAAACGGGGTCAAGCTGCCTGCTGCATATGCAGCTTGGCTCTAACGCACGTGATGCCAGCGATGAGAATGCAAGGAGCTGCAATGAAGCATTTGCTCATTTGGTTTTTGCGACAATGAAAAGCCGCTAACCGTTTGCTGACATTAGCTTTGAAATGGATCGGTTTTATCGATTTCCTGTGCTGTTTAGAAGTCCGTGGTCATGAAACTTCTGGACAACACTTTTAATGGTAGACTCTAAGAGGGTGTCAAATTTGGTTGAAAAGCGATCATTCCTTCTGTAAGCAGATTTTTTTGATTATCAATTTTTTCAGAACCTGAGTCCGAACTCAAAAATCGGGCTTTGTCATGTCCTTACGGCAGCCATTTGCAAACTTGGTGAAAACCACATCGAAATCGGGTGAGAAATGTGGCCTGGGTGAGGTAACAACGCCCACGACAGACACACAGACATACAACATGAGAAATATAGATAGTAGATAGATATATATATATAAAGTGGAGGAGAAATATGACAAACATCAGTTAGAATTTTACATTGAGAAATAATGAAGATACAGGGATGTTTATTTAAATTTGAATCAAAACAAAAGTTACAGAAAGCTGAATGAGGATGGCTAGTTTATGCATTTAGATACACCAGATGCCAACGATTTTTTAACATTCAAAACTGTATCTTCAGTATCCCTCAACACAAAAATGGTAAACAGCATTTGTTGTATTTCTTTCGACCACATATATATATATATATATATATATATATATATATATATATATATATATATATAAGATTTCATCAATAAAATCATTACTAGTCTGAAGAAATCATTTCAAAGAGCAAAACAAATAACATAAGGGGTTTTCATTTTGTTATTCAATTACTATGTATGTGTGTGTGTATAAAAATTTCATTATGATAGTAATGCTGGTATTAATTCCTGACTACTGAAAACTTTTTTTTCTTGATCTTCACCCTGTTGCATAAAGAGCATCACTCACCAAAAATGTTCTGTGAGACAGACAAAAATGTGCTTTTAAATTTTATACAAGCCTCTGAAAATAATATTTCACATACGTTTAGCAGAACATGGCTAAGTATTAAATGATCAACTGTTTCTTAATTATATTCATCTGATCTCTTCCCTTGCTAAATGTGCCGTGGAAGTTTTTGGCATCTGCTCCCCTACAAATGCTTTTAGTATTTGCCATGGTGCTACCCAAATGTTTAGAGAATTTAAACTGAATGTACTATGGATTTTTACTCCTACTCTTTGTGTGCTAGTGTCCAAACTGTAAGTAAGTGATTTCTTAAGAGGAGACAGAAGAAAAGTAGATATAATAATCAGCTTAGGGTAACACCACTTATAGGTAATTATGATTTTGAATGAAAGTTTTGACAGGTTTCATAAATTCTGTCCATGATATTACAATTAGCATAAACAGCTACTTGAGAATATACTAAATGAATAAATGTTTTTCGTTCACTGACATAAATGGGTCACAAAATCCCTAAAGTCTTTCTGTGAAGAATGAAAATTTTATTTACATTCAAACTAATATCCTCATCTTTGTAGTTTTTATGACAACATTTTGGTCATTGTAGCCTCTGATCTTCTGATGCAAAGTTTCAAAAGCAGCAGCAGCAATAAAAAAAAAAAAAAGCAAGCAAAGGTGTGACAGCAGCAGCAGGCAGTAACAAAATTAGGTTTAAAGCTCCAAGTTCCAGCAAATCACTCCCTAGACAAAAAGCAAACAACACTGAAAATGGATCCACAATACTTGAAAAAATGGAAACAGAATATGAAAGCAAAAACCAAAAAACCCAAAATCAAAATATAAAGACAAATAGGAAAACACAAGAACCTAAAATCAAAACCAAAGACCCCAAAGACAAACTAAGAACAGGAAAAGAAACAGGAAAACCAGAAAGCATGGATTTCTAGAACAATACCACAAAATACGACACTTAAGGAAAAACCTAAACAAACATTAAAATACAAAGCAATCCAATGAACCAAACAGAAAAACAATGATCACAAACACACATAAGATACTTCAATGGAACTGTAGAGGAATAAATAAAAAATTATTACCAGAAATAAATTTTTGAAGGAAAAAATATTACCAGCAATATGTTTTCGAAAAATACTATTACCAGATATACATTTTTGGAAAAATACTATTACCAGCTATACATTTTTGGGGAAGAAATATTGACAAAAATAGATCTTTAACAAAACAAAAATATTATCAGAAAAAAAAAAAACTGTCGGCATTAAATGACCCATTGAACCAACCAACAGAATTTAGTGGCATAGCAAGTGAGGGTTCAATCTCAGGTCTGTGTTGTACAGACACAGAATCATTAGAAACAAAGTGAGCAATAACTGAGCCATACGAAAAAGAATAAGAGATCCCTAGACAGCAGAACAAGAACAAAATCCCCCTCCATAGATTAAACAACAGGTTCAGTTCAAAATTCCTTGAGGTTACGTGGTTTGACAGACACACACCTGAAAAAGACCTGAGGATGAAACAGCTAAAACATTATGAGAACAAAAATAAGGAGATAAATCTGAAAGTAAATGATAACTTCTCATCAAACAGAAATGAAAATCTCATATAGAAGTCTTATATGTAATTCCTTGTACAGTGTAACCCGGATATAAGAGACCCGGATATAAGAGCGTTTTTCTCTGCTCCCGAATTAGATCCATACTTACCTAAACAAAATAGACCAAACCCTGATATAAGAGACTTCTTCTCCGGTCCCGACAACTCTCTTATATCCGGGTTACACTGTATAATGACAATATCAGGCAATGGGAAAATTTAATTATTGGATCTAACAAGATTGTTATTTTATCATCATAGATATATTTGCAGAGGGTTTCCAAGTATTTATAAATCGGGATGATGAAATGGACAAATAAAACAGCCTGAATTTTTTCTATAGATTTACATCCTGTATTTTTTTTTCAATTATTAAATTGTCTTTTATATGGCTTCCTGTTGTCTTTTATACTTGTTACTGGACGAGAGGAAAAGAAATCTGCTAGAAAATTTATTGTGTTATTTAAAAGGAGAAGGAATGAACCAAAGTAAACTTCTTTTTTTCTTTTTTTTCTTCTCTGTCTCTGCTGTAAAATAAAACTGAACAAAAATCAAAACACGTAGATTCCAGACATTTTCAACTTCAAATAACATGCACACAAGTGTAGATAGATGCCCATAGGATGCACTCAAGTGTAGATAGATGCCCATAGGATGCACTCAAGTGTAGATAGATGCCCATAGGATGCACTCAAGTGTAGATAGATGCCCATAGGATGCACTCAAGTGTAGATAGATGCCCATAGGATGCACTCAAGTGTAGATAGATGCCCATAGGATGCACTCAAGTGTAGATAGATGCCCATAGGATGCACTCAAGTGTAGATAGATGCCCATAGGATGCACTCAAGTGTAGATAGATGCCCATAGGATGCACTCAAGTGTAGATAGATGCCCATAGGATGCACTCAAGTGTAGATAGATGCCCATAGGATGCACTCAAGTGTAGATAGATGCCCATAGGATGCACTCAAGTGTAGATAGATGCCCATAGGATGCACTCAAGTGTAGATAGATGCCCATAGGATGCACTCAAGTGTAGATAGATGCCCATAGGATGCACTCAAGTGTAGATAGATGCCCATAGGATGCACTCAAGTGTAGATAGATGCCCATAGGATGCACTCAAGTGTAGATAGATGCCCATAGGATGCACTCAAGTGTAGATAGATGCCCATAGGATGCACTCAAGTGTAGATAGATGCCCATAGGATGCACTCAAGTGTAGATAGATGCCCATAGGATGCACTCAAGTGTAGATAGATGCCCATAGGATGCACTCAAGTGTAGATAGATGCCCATAGGATGCACTCAAGTGTAGATAGATGCCCATAGGATGCACTCAAGTGTAGATAGATGCCCATAGGATGCACTCAAGTGTAGATAGATGCCCATAGGATGCACTCAAGTGTAGATAGATGCCCATAGGATGCACTCAAGTGTAGATAGATGCCCATAGGATGCACTCAAGTGTAGATAGATGCCCATAGGATGCACTCAAGTGTAGATAGATGCCCATAGGATGCACTCAAGTGTAGATAGATGCCCATAGGATGCACTCAAGTGTAGATAGATGCCCATAGGATGCACTCAAGTGTAGATAGATGCCCATAGGATGCACTCAAGTGTAGATAGATGCCCATAGGATGCACTCAAGTGTAGATAGATGCCCATAGGATGCACTCAAGTGTAGATAGATGCCCATAGGATGCACTCAAGTGTAGATAGATGCCCATAGGATGCACTCAAGTGTAGATAGATGCCCATAGGATGCACTCAAGTGTAGATAGATGCCCATAGGATGCACTCAAGTGTAGATAGATGCCCATAGGATGCACTCAAGTGTAGATAGATGCCCATAGGATGCACTCAAGTGTAGATAGATGCCCATAGGATGCACTCAAGTGTAGATAGATGCCCATAGGATGCACTCAAGTGTAGATAGATGCCCATAGGATGCACTCAAGTGTAGATAGATGCCCATAGGATGCACTCAAGTGTAGATAGATGCCCATAGGATGCACTCAAGTGTAGATAGATGCCCATAGGATGCACTCAAGTGTAGATAGATGCCCATAGGATGCACTCAAGTGTAGATAGATGCCCATAGGATGCACTCAAGTGTAGATAGATGCACATAGGATGCACTCAAGTGTAGATAGATGCACATAGGATGCACTCAAGTGTAGATAGATGCCCATAGGATGCACTCAAGAGTAGATAGATGCCCATAGGATGCACTCAAGTGTAGATAGATGCCCATAGGATGCACTCAAGTGTAGATAGATGCCCATAGGATGCACTCAAGAGTAGATAGATGCCCATAGGATGCACTCAAGAGTAGATAGATGCCCATAGGATGCACTCAAGAGTAGATAGATGCCCATAGGATGCACTCAAGAGTAGACAACACGAACCAATGCTTTAATCCACTAAACTACTGTCCCATGAATTAAACAATTTGTTTATGAATTTGGTGACATAGTAATTGCAAGTTCAATCCCTGGGCCAGGCAGTGTGTATATGGACTTGCCAAAATGGAGCAAGCAAGAACCAAACAGTACTAAATAAGAACAAAATCAGATATCCGGAGACAAGAACAATGAAATAAGAACAATATACACCCATAGCTTAAATAAGAGGTTCATTTTGAAATTCCATGAAGGTTACCTAGAACGACAAGAACCTGATAAAATGTTGTGATAACAACAAAGATGGGGAAATAATGGTAACTCTTCATTCCAGGCATTCAGAGATAACTATTCTGTATAAAACATTGTTTCTTTAAGCAGTTGGCAAAATCTCATATGAAAATCTAGACACTTGTCATATTTTTACGGTTTTTTTTTTCATCTATCAATAGTACTTGTAAAATTAGTGTTACTACAGGGCACATAAATATCTGTAAATTACCTGACTGTATCAAAGACAGTTTTTAAAGCAAAATGAACTAATATTTTTCATAAAATATGCCATGAGAATTAAAATCTACCCAACTTATTTCAATTGAATTTCATAAATTTGGATGAAGGGAGAATTCTTATTTGGATCTTTTAGAATGTTTTAAACTACAAAGAAAAAAATTTGTTTCATTTTACATTTTGTCACATTTCATTTAAATCAAGAATATATAGTTGTGTTCAATTCTATGATGTTCTATATATATATATATATATATATATGTATATATATATATATATATATTCTAGTTTTAGTTTCTTGCTTCTGTAGAACAGATTCATGATCTCACAACTAGGCAGTCTGAAATATATCAAGTTATATTAAACTGAAAGAAGGAAGTAGTAAATAAAATGTTATTTTGAAGTAAATGTTGCTGTAAACATTGCAGGATGTCTGATGAGTCAGTTTTGTGACTTTTAATAATAAATTTCCTCCCTGAAAGTAACATTAGATGACCAATGAAATGACGGATTGGAAATCTGAACATATACTTCTGGTCTTTTAAATGTTTTACAAACTACTCTTTTTTTTTTTTAAGCTAAATAAGTCAAGAAGGCAGTTCAATAGTGAAACCCATTCATGAAAGAGATTCTGCACTCAACAACCATAAATTGCAATCCATGATAAAAGGTGACCTATAAATGTACTGGAGTTTAACGAGGCACATTGGTTTTATTTTTATGAACATGTATGACAAACACAAAATTGTAGGACTATAACAAGACTTTTGGTAACTTTACACGATTAAATTATACAATTACATCAAAGACAGAAACAAACACCAACATAAAAAGATTCATGGGGATCGTTTTGACAGATTAAATAACCACATATTTGCTACCGATGCCAGCAAGCCATATTTGAGTTCAAGTAAAAGCCAGGATTCTGAATGCTGATTTTCCTGAAAGATTTGTATCACAAATTCATCCTATATTGACTCTCGCCACTATTTTCTTCTTATGTCAAACTAAGCTCAAAGAAATATCCATAATAAAAACTCTTGCACAAGAAACATAACTTTTTCAAGTTTAGCATTTTTTTTTTTTTTGATTAATCATACTAATTTATCAGTTTTGGTCCTAAAAAGTGAAAATGCACCTTTTATTTCCATTGTTATCTACATTTTTCTAGTTTATATTTGAAATGATAGAAATACTTACTTTTTTATTCACCACATTAATTGTGTGTTGATTTGTTTCTTATAGCCTATTGGCCTTTTTACAGGTTATTTAAAACCAGAAAATGTTTTTAGAATGTAAGAATTTTGGGGAGATGATGATTTACTGATACAAGTCCTACAAATTAACCCATAGCTTGGAGAGCAGAGGTGGATTCATTCCTTTCTCAAGGTTATTGGTATGCAAGTGAATTTAACAAACCAAACTGGAATTGGCATTCAACTCTGATTTCCAATCCCAAGCCATTATGCATTACACACACACACATCCATACTAACAGCACCTGGTATACACAATTAGTGATCATATGAGAACTGGTGTTTCAACATATGGGCACAAGCCTCATTGGGTGTTCTAAAAAAAAAAAAAAAAAAAAAAAGATTTTGTTCTGGTTTGTAACGATATTTTCTTTTCTGACATAGGAAAAGAAGTTTTTGTTAGTCCAGCACTTGCAATATAATGCACAATGTAGCTATCAGTCTTCTGCTTTAACTTAAAAGTGAAAAAATGAGATAGAAGAGAAAAGAAAAAGAAAAAAAGATGTCCGACAAAAATATTCAAATCAAATTCTGCCTCCTCGTGTTTAATTCAGAAAGATGATTCAGTGTACCATTTTGAGTATGCTCTTAACAAGAGGACCACATTTACAAAATTTGAAGATAAGTAGCAAGAAGAAAAAAAAAAATCTAGAATTTAGTTTCAAGAAGTAAATCCTCCACAATTCAGCATGAGGAAACAGAATATGAAGAAAAAAAGCCTCTTGCCTGCTAATAGTGCTAACTTTTGCAGAATACTTTCAAAGAAACCAAGAATATGAAAAAAAATACAAGAACGTCTAGTCACTGAGGAATAAACCAATGCAAGCTAACTGATAACAACAAATGATAGAACCTGTCAAGGTTGACAACTGCTGTAACAGTTACTTGCTGCTACTAACTGAGCATGTCTAATAGAATCTAAGAGGTGTGTAATGTAATGGTGATTTGGGATTTTAGAAATACATGACAGTACATTTGCACAGAAATATTGGAAACATTATTGTTTATAATATCTAAATTCACTAACTAAAATTCACATTGGAAAAAACATAAGTTTGTGCTAAAAAGTGACAACTGTTTTGAAGTCTTGTCACAATTACATTTGACAAAGACACAACAATAATTGTCCATTAGCTAATATACAAAATATGATTTAAAAATATGTCCACAATGTGTTCGATGAAAATTTTTCAAAGTTATCTACTGAATGCAGCATTGCAAAAGTTGAGTGATGTAAATGAAAAAGAGAAAAATGAAATTAGTGTGAAATAATTATTTTATTTGGCTTAACAAGAAACAAAAGAATTAGGGAAATAACGTAAGTAGAATTATTATGTAAGTAACTATAAGAAATTGATTGATAAAAATAAAAACCTTAATAGAAGAGACAGTGAACTCCCAAAATATATTAAAAATAGACAAATTACTGTTTTTAGAATTGTGAGATTCATATAGATCTGGAAAAGGGTGCGTATATATATATATATATATATATATATATATATATATATATAGATAGAGAGAGAGAGAGAGTACACTAAAATCCCAAATTACCTTATATGGGGAATAGATCTATTTCAAACAATGAAAACTTTGTCAGTCTTATTCAACCGACAAAGTTTTTGTCGGTTGAAATAGGTCTTTTCACCATATGAGATAATTTTGGATTTTAGTGTTTACTACTAAATGCTCTGTATAATAAATGCATTGAGCTCTTTTTGTGGATCAGTTTTAATATTTTATATTATTAGGATCCACTTGGATTATATACCAACAAATTTATTACCTTTACTATATATATATATATATATATATATATATATATATATATATAAGTGAACATTGAAGTCAACACTCAGAGGTGACAGGCTGTTTCATGCTAGACACGATCATCAGGCTGCCTCACGATTGCGTCTAGCAAGAAACAGCCTGTCACCTCAGTGTTGACTTCAATGTCCACTTTTATATTTACATACGCTCTATCTCTGATATTGAGCACTTTATCCCATAAATATAGCACACCTTAAAACTATATTTTTATTTATATATATATATATATATATATATTATATGTGAGAGAGAAATGTGATAAGATAAAATGGAAAAACTAATAAAGGAAGTGTTTTGGTGATGCCTGCTGATCTTGGATTCTTCAGGTCAGAATGAAAGACAAAATTGTTTGTAAAGAAAATGCATTAAGATTTTTGAGGATAACGGGGGGCAAAAAATTATCTTATCAGATCTGGCCACCAGAAAGTGTTTGTTTAATTATATATATATATATATATATATATATATTACATACAGGTAGTAATCTATTGGTATAATCCAGGCAAGTTCTATTAACACAACAAAGAATTTGAAATATGTTAAAACTGACTCACAAAACCGTGCTCAATGTTTATTTTCATTAAACAGTAAATTTTCTTTACAATTGGAATTAAGATACCTTTAATGAATGACCATTTTCATCTACAAATTTTAGTTTTAAAATCCACAGGATTTTTCAAACAGTTTATGGTATCAGTTTGTAGTGGGATACTCCTGTAGGTATATATATATATATATATATATATATATATATATATATATATGGTGCCTGTTAGAATTTAAATCAGGCAACTAAAATGTCCTTTATAATTTTTCCCCACTTTGTCTCAGATACTATTATACATCCTACAAATACACACACACGTGTGCGTGTGTGTGTGAGAGAGAGAAAGAGAGATTTTCCACTTGATTATCTGATAATAAAGTAAATATTTCATATGTCAGCAATGTCAGCACTATTTTGTCATTCTCTTTGATCCTCCAAGAAAGTTACTTGTACAACCAGTTCCAACGGTTCAACAACATTATAAAAGCCCTGCAGTAATTTTTTCCACTCAAACCCTTTCTTTCACAGCCCCAGGACTCCATATTCAGGACCCATTATATTTTCACCCATGGCAGGTATCACAATGTATATAATTGATTTCAAAGACACAACATTACATATTTAAGAGTTTTGGAAGTGGTTTTCTGAAGTACTCACCAACTTTCAATCAACATACCTAGCAATAAGAAAGAACAAAGGAAAAATGGATTCATGCCTTTCTCAATGGTATTAATGAAAGATGAATGTAAACAGCTTACTGTTCACAAATTCTATTTTCTATGCTATGCAGATAAACATTATGATACCTGTTTCTTATATTTTCCAACCAATAATCAGATCAGAATAGGGAAATGCCAAATAGAAATATAAAGTAATTCAACTTCTTCATTACTCCTGACCTAAAAATTAACAACTAGAATTTAAATTATATATAATTATCAGCTTAAATTATGGATGATAACTAATGGGACTAATGAAGAAGGACCAACATTATAAAACCAAACAACAATCCAATATACATTAACAAAAATTTTAAGCCTAGACATATAACATACAAAACAAATGTGTTGAAAAAAAATCAAAGGAAAATGGCTGAATCCCATCATTTCAACTTTCAGAGATGTATAATAAAAAAAAAAAAAATTTCTTTTTCAGGTATACTAAATGATGTAATCTACAGTCTAAAATTCCTACACATTTCAGTTAACCTGATGAATATTTATGAGCATCTTTAAATTTTTTAAAATTACCTTTTGTAAATGCCACATGATGTAATCTAAGGTCTAAATGCCTAGACATTTCAGTTAACCTGTTGAATAGTTATGAGTGTCTTTAAATTTAAAAATTTCCTTTCAAAGATGTTATATGATGTAATCTAGGTTCTAACACCTAAACATTTCAGTTAGCTTGATGAATATTCATGAGCGTTCTTAAATTTAAAAAATAAAACTATTATATTTGCCTTGATAAAGGTCATCAGTTGACGAAATGAGTCAGCTAAAAACTAAGTATAGTTTATATATATATATATATATATATATATATATATATACACACACTAAAGAAAATGTAAATGTATAACAAAGTGGAAAAAGTTTACTTGTGACGCATTTCATCCTCCTGGACTTCATCAGACTAAAGTTGTTATGTTGGTACAAATACACATGCACACAAACAAGAGATGCTGCAGATTTTAGAATTTTGTTTTTTAAATTTTATATCTACCTGAATTCATTCTTTATCTTTTCAGTAATGGTTAGTGGCTCTGAATAAAAAATAAGAGAGCCAACTTCAAATTCAAGTTCTTAACATTCACTTATGCTCAACTACCCTTGGGAAAGGTATGAAAGCATTTGTTTCCCCCTGGCTATGGGTTAAATAGTAGGACAGACTGGGCTTGGTTTGGTAACCATTCTAGTAGAAGGACAACTCTGAATTAAAAAAACAAGGAGGGTTTTTTGGAGAACTTGTAGCATACTATGTGAACCGGTTCTCTGTATTCCTTTTTTCTGAAAAATATGATTTGTTCTGCACAAGTCTTCACCATTATAATCATATGTGCAAATAGTCTGGATGCTTGATTGTAAGATCTGAACTGTTGGACATTATATGTCAATGAGAGAGTTCAGTATGTTTGGGTGCACATGCACATATATCACACACACACACACATATATATATATATATATATCACACACACACACACACATATATATATATATATATCACACACACACACATATATATATATATATCACACACACACATATATATATATATATCACACACACACATATATATATATATATCACACACACATATATATATATATCACACACACACATATATATATATATCACACACATATATATATCACACACACACACACATATATATATATATCACACACACACACACATATATATATCACACACACACACATATATATATATCACACACACACACATATATATATATCACACACACACACATATATATATATCACACACACACACATATATATATATCACACACACACACATATATATATATCACACACACACATATATATATCACACACACACACACACACATATATATATCACACACACACACACACATATATATATCACACACACACACACACATATATATCACACACACATATATATATATCACACACACATATATATATCACACACACACACATATATATATCACACACACACACACATATATATCACACACACACACACATATATATATCACACACACACACATATATATATCACACACACACACACACATATATATATATCACACACACATATATATATCACACACACATATATATATATATATATATATATCACACACACATATATATATATATATATATCACACACACATATATATATATATATCACACACACATATATATATATATATCACACACACATATATATATATATATCACACACACATATATATATATATATATATATCACACACATATATATATATATATATATATCACACACATATATATATATATATATATATATATATATATATATACCACACACGTGTGTATGTTTGTGCACGCATGCATATTTTCATATTAAGTACAAATTCAGTTTATGGTATTTATTAAAATTTTATGCAAAACTATTTGATCTTGGAAACAGATATGTCTTTCTCCCAAATATCATATAAACCCATGTCCTGTCCCTTTTAGTAAAGAACCTTAAATAAATAAAAAAAAAAATAAAAAAAATCTGTGGTCCACTGAATGTTACTGGAATTTCATCCATGTTCTCTACTTGGTCTCAGTTGAAGATGAAACATCAGATTTTTTTTTCTCTTTTTGAATCCCTTCTTGAATGAGCCAAAAACCTTTCAGTACCATTTAGAGAATAAAAACTATAGTCATCTGGATATATATATAAATATACACAAAATATTTACTGCAGACAAAATATTGATCACTTACAAGTTATTCCATACTGGAAAGAGTTAATGCTTGTGGTATCAATAAACTTTGAAAAAAATGTGACATCACCCAAGGTGAATGTGCTCATTGTGTTGCTCTCTTAAAACAATTAAACTGGTTTTTATAAAGTCATGTTTTGTGGCCTAGACAGGTGAAAATTACCTAATAAACATTAAATCTATTTTATATGCACATCTATATGTATACAGAAATTATTAAATATATATGGGTGTGCATATGCATAAAATGAATCTACTTCAAAAAGTTAAGACAACATTGACTTTATATAAACTGTGATGTAATTTAAAAGAAATTCAATCTATTTACTTTAATAAACATTTCAAACTTAACAGTTTTAAAGATAAACAATTATATTTAGATAGTTTTCTGTAGTTTTTTATAAACAAATAATTATATAAACTTATGGATGAACATTTACTTTCCACTAAATAAAGATTATAGAAGGGAAAATAAGATATCTTCCAAAGTAACCTAAAGCATGACATTATCAACACAAGTATAGTATATGCTAATAATATCACAAGTAATACAACCATGAAGTTTACATTATTAGATGAATTCCAGACAGTATTAATAGAAATTCTATATGGAACAAAAATCAAATATGGCAGCATCATGTGTTTAGGGGAAATAAACAAGTCTGTATGGCTGGCTCCTATAATTCAAGTCTTCCCAATGTAAAAGCGATAAGAGTTCAAATCTCACTGAACTACAATGTTTACTAATTACAATAAAATGGTCTGTGATGAAAATCAAATTCAGATAAAAGAAATACTACTAAAAAAAATGTTTGCCAATGTTTCAACTAATAATAAAATTCAGGATTATCCCATTTTTTATTGTAGTAATGAATATATTCAAATTTACTATACATAGGTAAGGTTTTAACTCTTCAGAAATTTAACTTCACAATTGTTAGTCATTTGCAGAATTTAGTCTATGCATTGAAAAATTAAAAAAGGTGGATTGTCAGAGGGGGGTCAGGAATTAATATAAGTATTTTTAATAGAATATAGTGTGTTTGTGAACATGAAAGATATATAAATCTATCAAAAAATTAATGAATACAAGAATTCAACACCTATCAGAAGAATCAAAACTTGCAGCTTTCATATAAACAATTTCAATTTCTTCTGTGGATGAACATGCAATGGTTATTGGATCAGAAAGTGGAATTGGCATGCAGAGTTCAAATTCTGACAACATTCATTATATTCAGTTTTGCATAAAATAGCATTGGGAAGGGTATGAATCCATGTCTTTTCCTACCAGCTATAGGTTAAACAGCAGAGCAAACTGGTCCTTGATTGGAAACCAGTCTAAGAGAAAGAAAAATTTGAATTCAAGACTAGAATTCTAACTGGCAATTCCATCCTGTAAAAACCTATTTCTTATAGAAGTGACAACAGCAAAATCTAGTGTGATGAGCCTGTGGCCCTGGAGTCGAGGGTTGGGGGGTAAGGAAGTGAGAGAATGAAATTTGTTTCAGTTCTACATGAATAAATGATTAAAAGGAGAGGAAAAAAAGAAAAGGATAAAAGAAAAAGAAAATTCAAAAGACAGAGGTAATTAAGAGAAAAGTATTTTTTTGTTTGTTTGTACAGGTGACTAAACAGTAACATGGGAATGTCTTCAAGGTTGGTTAAGAAGCAATTTTCTTTTTCTTATATTAAAACTCCAATCTTGTGTCTAAAAGGACATGTTTAGATGGTTATGTCAGATGAAATATCAATTCCCCATTCATTTTAAAGTATTTTACTTTATCTATGTTTTGTAACTGGATTATGTCTGAGAATGACACTGGATAAGACAATTGATAAGGAAAATTAATGCTTTTGCTTTTTTGTTGCTTTATAAAACAGAAGGCACACTGATCATACATTAATCTCAAAAGTAAAAAAAATGTGATAAAATTGAAAGAAAAGCCAATTATATAAAATTTAGAATGACAAGCAAGCAGACAGATGAATTGGATATCTAACTGGGTAAGTTTCATAAATTGGTAGGCAAATACAAGTGATGCAAGACAAGAGACTAAAATTAAATTGCACGTGTAACTTAGTGCTTATTGTAAGCAAGAAGTTAATAACATGTCCTTTTATAATTTAAATGTCATTTATTATTGTTGCATTATAATTTTTCGAAAAACTCAAAATTATGTGGCAAAATACAAGATATTTTTGCTTCAAATCATTGCATTAATAATTTAATATAAAAGTTTAGTTGAAAAACCGGTATTTTTATTTCATCTTGACAAACAGATTAAAATCTAAATAAGCATGTGGAGAAATATACTGGGCGTAACAGAAAATTGTCCATCCCACAAAATGTTTAATATCTAAAAACCCACTAAACTGATTGTTTTGTTTTGTTTTTTTACGGGTTTTCAGATAAGAATTTTTAGCCATCTTGACACCATTTGTTATAAGAATCACTGGAAAACCTTTTTGAGTTATTCAGCTAGAAAGAGAACAGGTTAAAATCATTTTGTGTCAGCCCCACTATGTCTTCTCAACTGAGCAGTGGTGAGAGGAAAAAGATCATTCAGGCCTTCAGTAATGGTACCAACATTCATACTCTGGATTCCATCTTCAAAGTCCATTCAAGAACCATCAAGAGAATGATGAATAAGTTTAAAAAAGAGGGAACAGTAGAGAGGAAAACTGGATCAGTAGGTCACAAAAGGGATCATCATTTCAACTTAGAGCTAAAGAGATCAATTAGAAAAGATCCAATTTAATCCATGAGATGTTTGGCACATGAGAAAGGAGTTTCAGCTATGACGTTCTAAAGAGCAGTGAAAAAAAGAAAATAAAAAAAATAATAATAATAATTTGAAAATGAAATCGTATGTAAAACCTGTGAAGCACCTTGTTACTCCAGGACAGAAAGTTAGAAGTTTAGAGAGGGCAATAATCATCTTGAATAAGTTGGCAAATGATCCTGGAATTTGAACTTTATTTCATGAGCATCTGATCCTTAGCTATGATTAATTAATGATGAACATGTTATTTTTGCTCATGATTGATTTCATCATGATCCTTATGTTATGCTTGGAGAGTAATTATATATTCTTACTGTCCAAAGCAGAGTCCATTAGTGTTATAAAAACTTCAGAGAATTCCAGTAAGATATCTTTAATCATTCCTAAGATACAATGGTTCAAAGCTTAAACTAACAATTGAACAATTTTTCTGTTACATGATTTGAACAATTTTACAGTTACCCCCGGCCTATGATAGGAAGAAAATAGGAAACATTTATAAATTTAACGGGTTTCACTTTTATTTAAGCATCATCAGAAATTTGGGGAAAATGAATTATGGAAGAGAACGTACCAGTAATTTTAGTCCTGTGTTGTTTGTTTTTCATTGGTCAGGTAGACCTCAGGTGGCTTTGTCTTGTGCTGTTAATGTGTATATTTGGATTCTAGTGGACATTTTTGTTCTGGTCTGGTAATAACCATGTGTATAATTCCTGAAGATGTTAGTGGGATGTTGGCATGTCTCTGCGTCATATTTCTAATTGGTCTTTGGGTGATAAAGTGTTTGCATGTGTCTAGTGGGCATTTTTGCATTTGTCTGGTAGTGTCTATATGTTGGTTGGGAGATGTTTGGTGTTGGAGTGAAAGACTTTTGTTACATCAGCCGCAGGTATGTGGATCTTAGATTTAAGTATGGGTTTTTATGAAAGTTGGTGATATGAAAATGTGTTAGGAAAGTGTTTATTAGTATCCCTTCTAAATATTTCTTAGTAATAAAGCATTTTCCTTTCTTATTAGGGTGGGTTTTTTTTTTTATGAAATTGGACGTATAGAGTGTTATATTTCTATGTTTTACGAGAGTTCAGTGAGTTGTCCCAATGTATGTTTTTCTTATGTTCATAGATGTGGGTTTTTAGGTTTCTGGAGGTTTTTCATGTGTAAAAATAAAAAAGAACACATTATAATCAATGGAGTTCTAGCATTTCAACCACAAATGGATTACGAAAACACTGCTTCAACAATGTAAAAATACTAACAATTATTTCAAGCATTGTTATTACCTGTGAAAAAATTCAGATATATCATTTTAATATATATTTTTATGTAAATACATTTAATTTTTTCTTTTAAATAAAAAAAAGTCCGGGGGGGGGGGCATTTACCCATGAGTTTTTTTTTGTTTTTTTTTTTAAATTAAATAATGTATTTAAATAAAAATATATATTAAAATGATATTAGTAACACTTCTACTGCTGTGGACATATACGTCCAAAAAACTTGCATTGCCTGCTGTCAATACATTTCAAGACATCATGAAATGCATTATAAACTAAACTATCACCTAATACTATTTCCAAATCAGTGTAGATATATAGTAGCATACAATATGACCCATTTTGTTACTCCCTACCATCCATGTTATAAACTAACACTTAGTGCTACTTCCAAACCAGCTTAGGCATATAGTAGCATTCAATACAACCTGTTTTGTTAGTCCCTTTTTAAATTTCAACAGACCTTTGTTTTCAATAACTATTTTGCAGTGAGCTTTAAAGCAGTGATAAGGGAACCTAAAAGTTTGTGAAATCATAGCTTCATCTTTTATAGCAATATTACATAAAAACTACTGTCCCCATTTTTTGTTTTAATCTGTCTTCTGATTGGCTAGTTTTTCAACCACGCCTGTAAAATTAAGGGATCCCTACCATGATGAAAACATCCAACCTAGAGGTAGGAAGACAAACGCTGTATAACTTACACTATCAACCTGTTGTTTGATTAGAAGGTGAAATTAGCTGGCAAATAAAAGAAATGGGTACTGTCAATATGCAGACACAAAATGGGCTTTACTGGGTTTGTGTATCACTGCAAGTAGGCAAGTTCTGCTGGTATCATTAGTTGTAGATAATCATCAGAAAAATTAATTCAATGTATGTGTTTTGTTTTGTTTGCAAAATATATATATATATATTATGAAATGGACAAAGTCTGACAATTATTTTTTAAGACATTTTTTATGTTTATACATTTTTTTTTATAGATACAAATATTTAAGTAAATGCTTTGTTTATAATAAACAGTATTAGCAACATTTACTGGCCTGAATGTCCGAGAAATTTTCATAGAAAATATGCGTCCTCCGACAGGAATCGAACCTGTATCCTATACAGAACCGTCATATAGCCTGACGTGCCTTAACTGTGGCCCAATCAGTTAAGGCACATCAGGCTATATGACGGTTCCGTATAGGATACAGGTTTGATTCCTGTCAGAGGACACATATTTTCTATGAAAATTTCTTGAACATTCAGGCCGGTAAATGTTGTTAATACTGTTTATTATAGAAAGAGCATTTACTTAAATATTTGTATCCATAAAAAGAAACGTATAAACATAAAAAATGTTTTTATATATATATATATATAAAAAAAATTTATCTATTTATGATGATATCATTTATATGGGTACTATGCTAGTTATAATAAACAATTTACATTATGTATAATTTGAACTGAAGACAATTAGGCTTTTATGAGACATCATCAGATGTTAGGTCCTCATATTTTAACTTTAGATGTGATGTATTTGAGTAAAAACTTTGTTCAGATGTTTCCCACTCTCTTAACAGACCTTAGTTACAGTTTCTGGAAGAAAGTGAGAGAGAGCATATAATCTGGCATGATCAGTAGCTGGAGAAGTGCTCGAACCCTCAGCCACAATGAATTTTAACTTCATTCAAGCACAACCATCAACACTTCCAAATAGTTCTGTCTACCCAATTTTACTCACAAGCAGTGGTATGGATCTCAGGCAATTCCTGACAGTGCCGCAATGCTGGGATCATTTCCCCCAGGCCGATATAATCAAGAAATCACTTCCTTGACAAATCAATACTGCTTGGAATGCTAATGTGAACATTACACGCGTTATATACATATTTAATATAAATGTAATAGAGAGGCATTTTACTGTTTGATTTGAAATAAAATAAGCATAAACAAATGTATCAAACCATTTATCTACACAACACCATTATAAGTTTTAGCCGTTTCTTTTTTTATTTTTAGTTGGTTATCATGCTTTGAGCTAAATCACTGATTTTTCAAACAATTGCTTTATGATAAATTATACATAACAACCTATTATTTCATGCATGCTTGCATTAATTCCTGACCACTGACAATCCATTTTTTCATGATTTTCTATGCATGAGATAGAAATTGAATGCTTGCATTATTTACATTATTCGGGCTGTTATCTTCATCGCCATATTCACAACATTTTGGCCATTGTACACTTCGGCCTTCTTCAGGTGATAGGAATTTCAAACCAAACCCTTTATTTCATCCACCTGGATAGATACATGGCCCAGTGGATAAAGACATTGGTTAGATCCAGTGACTAGACTCAAAGAGTTGTAAGTTCAATATCAGGCCACAGCAAGGGGCGTGGCACATGGAACTAGAACAATCTACTCCAGTGGATGAAATAAAGGGTTCAGCTTGAAATTCCAATCACCTGAAGAAGGCCAGGACGTACAACTGCCGGAATGTTATGAATATGGAAATGAAGATGAGGATAATAGTCCAAATAATGTGAATAATGCAAGTAATCATAATACCTCGTCTCAGAGATATAGACAGAGAGATTGAATGCTAAAACTTCATCAAATTGAATTTTATTTTATTTTTCCTTAACCTCCAGATATCTCGTTTCTTAGTGCTGAAAATAACTAAAGGGAGAAAGTGGTAGAAAAGTGTACAGTCAGTGGGCAGCAATAAGAAAAGCTTTGTTTATATATACTGGGTTCAAACGCAGTCAGTCCTAAGATACAACCAGGAGGGTTTCATTTTCTCCATTTCATCATTGCCAGAATTTGCTGTTCTATTTTATATCAAAATATTTGGCATATGTGTTTCACAGATTCTACTACTCATAATACCATAGGTTACAGAAAAATGCAATTACAAGATATTTGGCCTCAAATTTCATGACAACCACATCTCATTTTAATAAATAAAAATACATAAATTTTGAAATGAAATGACTGGTTTCTACTCACTTAAAAAAAACAACAACTAGAATTCATAAAAAGAAAAGAAACAATGCATTTTTGATTTTGTCAGGTTATTTAAAAATCCAAACATATAATTATCATTTTAACCCAGGATCTAAAAACAAACCAGAATCTGTTATCAAATGAATATTTACTTTTATGCTTTCAAGTAACAAATTTTTTCACTATATTTGGATGACAAAATGAATCATCATTTCTTTTTGTCAAGGGAAAAAGTGTTTCCTTTCTAAAGTTCATTCACAGCTGAGTAAATTAGAGAAGACAAGTTTGTGGCTAACAAAGTGGGTGTATGCTTTTTTATTTATTTATTTATTGATGTTGAAAGGGTTAAGGAAGTTCAAGCAGTCAAATAGCAATGTCATTAAAATCAAGAGAGTTCTAAGATCACAGAAAATGGTTGTACAAATATTTTCAAGGGTCCCAACAGACCGTAATTTTTCTTTTTTTGGTTGGTTGAGTTCCAGGAAAGTGAAAAAGAAAAGAAAAATCTGCTTTCAGAATAAGAAGATTTGTAGATATATATATATATATATATATATATATATATATATATATATATATATATATATGTTGTAATAAAAAAGAAAGAACAGTAAAATATAAAAAAACGGTGCTCTTATTGATATTTTTATTTTTACAAAACGATGCTCAATGTAAATTTATAGAGCATAAATATTATAAATTAACTGATTTAAAATATGGTTTCTTCACTACACAGAAATTACCATGTTTCAAAAACCGAAGCTAAAAACTTCAAATTTAATTATATAATTAAATTAAAAGCATTAGTTCTGTTTCATCTTCAAAGTGAATTTTGGAATCCTCTTCACTTTGAAGATGAAACAGAACTAATGCTTTTAATTTAACTATATAATTAAATTTGAAGTTTTTAGCTTCGATTTTTGAAACATGGTAATTTCTGTGTAGTGAAGAAACCATATTTTAAATCAGTTAATTTATAATATATATAAAGATATATATATCTATCATGATCATATAATTTCTTAGTTTGGGTTTTTAAGAGTTTGTGTTTGTGGAAAAAAAACACTTTGTAATACTGTGTAAAAAAAAAAATAAAAAATAATGTGTGTCAAGTTCAGTAAAGAAATCATTTTCACTGTTTAAATGTTTTTTGTTTTGACTTTTCTGCATGAACATCAAATTTTTCTCTCTATATCTGGACATATTTTCAAATAAATGCTTACAAGGACAAATTATTTAATATCTCAGCTGGTGGGCACTGAAGATTCTTCAATTTCAAAATGTAAAAGTATATTGTATAGGTAAGAATTTGAAAGTTTATCCCAATTTTGATCTGGAAAATGCCGTTTTAATAAAAAGTGAATATAATTTACACAGATAAACTAAAAGTGGTATAATCTAGGAGTCCTCTTTGTTGATTAATATACAACCAAACAAATTCAGTTCATTACTTCTTACTAAATTAGTACTGAAATAATGTGAGATATATATAACCTAAAATAGGGATCAAATTAGTTAAAAGTTCTAACTTCATTTCCATAATTATAGTTAATGAAAAATTCAAACATTCAGCCACTGAAGAGGAATCAAGTTTTGTCTCACTAATGTAGATTTTATTTTTACGAAATAAATTGTTTTTCTGACGATGTCAGATAATTGTCAAAACATTTCCCTAAATGTTATATATATATATATATATATATATATATATATATATATATATATAAGTAAGTAAGCCTTCTATATTTATCATCCAACTTTACTTGTACATGTCTAGGGATTGTAGAAGTATATAAAAAGAAAGTAAAGAAATCTTAAAAGGGAAAAGAAGAGAGAGAAAACCTCCAAGAAGAATCTGTCTTTCATACTAAACCTGACCTTACTCACCCTGCATTTTATTGACATTAGAAGTTCACAAGGTAGTAGTAGGATAGGGCCTAAGGACCCCAAAAAGTAACACAAGATGTCAAAGGTTGAGTACAGAAGCAATTCTCTACCCATCCAAGATGGACAAATAATGTTTGATACTCAAAACATTTTACAGACCTAAGTATTTATGTATGAAAGTCAGAAGAAAAGAAAAAACAGATGCTAAAAAGAAGATTTCTGCTGGGGTTGAGCCAAAAATAGGAACACGTTTTTGTGCAGGTTTATTTGGAATAGGCCAATACAGAAAGGGATGCATGAATGAACAGTTTCTGAAAAATACTACTTAACATTTGGATTACCATATTGCAGAAATAAATTTAAAATATTGTATATTTTCAATTAATAAAAGATATACGTATAATTTTTTAAAACTAATTTTTAACATCAATCAAATACAAGCAGTAGCATTATTTTTTGTGACTCGTTATCAACCATTATTATTCATTTCAACTAGTATCTACTTTCATTTTAATTTTTAGTTGCATCTATTTTTTATTTAGAAACTAATTCATTCTGTCAGTCTATGGCAGTGAGTAGACAAAGCTGTTCAGAAACAAGATGCATGCCTTTTGCTTCAGGAAAATCAAATTAAGTCTGAAATTGTAAAAAGATTTTTTTTTTAAAACAAATTTGATTCTTTGTTACAGATTTTTTTTTTTTTTTTTTCTATATTTCAGACTATTTTCCTGGTTTCTGGTGAAAATTCAAATATAAATTTGTACAATTACCAAAGAGTTTTTGTTGATAATGTTGTGATTATATGTATTACATTGTTTTATGTTTATCTTTTTCAAATATCGCATTTTCACACATTAAGTCAGGTTCTTTAAACAAATAAAAATTTATCAAATTCAGGAACAAACATACTAAATATATTTCATAAGTACACACACACACAAACTGATGCATGAAGATCCATTAATTTAAAAAAAAAAAAAAAAAAAAAAAAAAAAATGACATGACACATGAAGACATGATAGTTAAAAAGATGAAACTGGTATAAAATTAAAAAAACAAAAAAAAACACAATACACACACACACATATATATATGTGCCAAAATTAGTCCCAGCTTGAAGCAATCGGACATCTAGCCATACTGAAGAGCTGTAATACAGCTAAACAGTCTGTGGATGACATATATATATATATATATATATATATATATATATATATATATATATATTAGTCAAAACCTTATCAACAAAAACTTTCATAATGGCTTATAAAAGCTGAAAGTACTCAGACATCAGATAATTTATATTCAAATTTTCAATGGAAACCTGGAAAATGGTCTGAAATATATTTTTAAAAAAGCCTAAAACAATACATAAAGAACTTTTCATTTGTCCTTAACCAAACCAATATATATTGTAATCAAACTACTTCTCTAATAAAAAAATATTTCAAAATCACCAGCCTTTCTCTTTCTATTGTCAATAAAGAAATAAAAATTGAGAAATAAAAGTTTCATTATTCAATTTTTTTATTGTGAATTCTCTGCCAGCAACCCCCAAAACCACTCCTTGTAGGCAACTCCTACTTGACTTCATTTTGATATGCTCTTTAAATAGAGTTAATAAAAGCTGTCCAACAAGACTCTCCACAGCCTTGCCCTCCATACCCTTACTCATCAAGGTGGCCCTCTCAGTGGGGTTTGAACAGAAGAGAGTAAAAGATAAAAAACACAAGATACAGCTGCAATAACAAATCCAACAAGCTATAATCAGTGATTTATGTTAAATGGTATCCACATTGCAAGTGCCTTGACAATTATTCCCATTGGTCGGGCTATCCTTCATAAACAGAAGTTATGAACATTTGTGGAAATAAATCTTAGAATTAGAATGAGTGTTCAGGACCCAGAAAACCAAAAAAGTCAAACAGTACATATCTCACCAGAAAGTTGAACTCAGGTCTTTGTTGACACAAAAAAGATTCTAAGTTGGAAATGTCCAAGTCATATTGAAAAATATTTCACTATGTTGGTTAACTGTGAGGGAGTATTATTAATATTTCTTGATTATGAATAATTTTATGAAATCTCATCACTCCATGCATATAAAGAAACAAAAATTAAAATATAAAAAACTAAATATTAATAATGTTTTATTTAGTGAAAGAATGAAAGAATACATATTAATACTCATTATGTGAACAAACAAGTCATGTTTTAGAAAGTTCAAAATAGAAAAACATAGCTTTTATGGAGGCCTGAAAAACTATAAGTCTTTGCTGCTTAAGAAAAATCCAGAACCAGAAAAATCCATTGTTTGATGTTATCAAAACAAATATTACCCCCTCCAACCAAATGAAGGCATATTTAAGAAACAAGGTCTTTTACACAACCCCTATGAAAATGAAGTATTCATTCTATAATTTATGAGATATATATATATATATATGTTTCATTAAAGACAACAGACAAGGAACTGCGATTAAGCTTTTTATTCAATTTCTTGTGTTCATATAAGTGATTTGTTTTCTGAACATAAAAGTGTGTAAAACTGTTCAAATGTTCTATATATCAGAGTGCTTTCGGCTATTCTATTAGCCATTATCAAGGATGTTTTCTTATTTTTAACTGAATGTATAATTTTTATTTTTTTATGTTTCTAGAATGATAGCAATGTTTATATATTTTTCCAAACAGGGTCAGTACATTGTCGCCATGTTCCTACTTAATTACTGAGTGTTGGCTTTTCCTTTTTTATTATTAGTGCTTCCATTATTTTTAATTGTTTTTTTTTACATGAGAATGAGGCTATTATACTTGCATTTTCTACAAATGTGTTGTGGATGGAGTTTGGTAGATTTCTGTGTGTGTTTAAATGCATTCTAATTAAGCTATGGTTAAAGAGGTGTAACACAAGTCTTAGGCATGTTATGGCATATCCAATATAATTATTCATGAATGTGTTTGATCAGGAACACAATTTCTTAAAGAACATGTGAATTCATAAATTGGTTATTGGTTCTCTGCAATTTGGATCTTGTTGTTGTTGTTGTTGAGTATAAGGTTAGCTATTTTAAATTTTTTTTATAGTAAGTTTTCTTGTTGTGGTCAACTGGAGTTTATTTCTTTATAATGTTTCTAAGAGAAAATTCATCCAGCTTATAGTTAATGTGCATTTGATTTTTATAGAAAATGTTAACATTATTGTTTTTATTTGTATATTCAGTGTTGCTATCAGTCACCTTAGGAAAAAATAGTCTAATTTGGTGATCTATGAGGTAGTTGTGAAAACCATTATTAGCTAGCATGTTTCACATTGTTGAGTTCTTTTAAGAAAAGTAGATGAGTGGATGAATTCTTGTGTGCTCACTTAAGGAAATTTTTTATAATTACTTAAAAAAAAAAAATTTCCAGAATGCAACAATTTTTCTCTACAATTTAAAAAAAAAAAACAGACGACAAAAATATTTCTTTGGTCTACATGAAGTCAGGTGAATATCTGTTTATAGATCATATATGAGTGATAAGTTATAGGGTTTTATTTATACATTGAAAGTAAACATCAATTTTAGAGTCAGTCATACAGAATCTTCTTCATATCTCCAGGTTGCAATCAATCAATTTTTCTTTAATGAGCAGAAAAGAATCCCAGAATCCCAACATAATATTTCCCATTTCGGTTTTAATGTATAAGAAACAGTTTTGCATGTCAAATGTGTGAGCAATTCTCGTACATTCAGTTGCAAGCTTTGTATTATAGAAGAAAATAGGATTGGCCTCCCCTCATTGCAATGTTATATAAAATATATATTAAATCAAGTCTAATAATATTTACACCATGGTCATACAGACATCAACACTGGTAGTAAGAACGAAAGAGGAAATAGCAATAAAAGCAAATTTCAATAATAGTTTTTTATTGAAAATCATGTGATGTACAAATTCTTTCGAAAATGATAAAAGATTCCCATTTAGCAAATTTGAAAGTATACTTTTTTTTTTTCTAAAAATACATTTCCCTGATCTTATATACAAAGTTGAAGCATCTGGTCAGATATTTGCCCAGATGTCATAAACTACCTGTATTTTTACCTAACTTAATCCCATAATACTCTAAGATGAAATGTCAATGGGGGGTCCTAAAGACCATCAAATACAGTAAAAGGTAATTAAATTTTATTAGATTTATCCATCTTGGAAATAATCATTATTAACTGAACTTCAGTTGTCAAGAAAACACAATTTAAAAGCAACAATAACTTTTGCATACAAATAAACTAAACAATAAAATTAGAGAAAGTAAATTATAATGCATTAATACAATACTTGCTCGCATAATTTAAGGAATATATCACTTTTTATATGCTTTCGTGTTTGCACTTGTTTATTTAAAAATATTATCCCCATCATATGCCATTTGAAAACAGTCTCAACAATTTACATATTGTAAGAAATCAGAAAATTTTAGTTAGACTTGTTAGGAGTTTAATTTCATACTATGTGTTATAGCATGAAAGTTGTTAGAATTAGCATTCATTTGTTTCAAAGACTATAAAAATGAAATCTCATATGGTCAATTAGAGTTATCAAACATCTGGCCTTGACAAGCATTTCGACATTAAAATCATAAGTTGGTCAACCAGTTAGGCCACTTGAACTTTTTCTTGATTTCTTTGTTTTCAAGTTATTTTGTCAATGCTGCTGTAGTATTATTCAAGTTTCTTAAATGAAGCAGAGACAATGACATTTTTAACTAATATTTCTTTCATCTTAATTTCAGCTCCTCTTTTATCGCAACTTTTGGTGATATGACAGTACAGGCTGAACCTTCCTGCTAATAACACATTTTTCTTTTGCTTTGTTACAGAAAGCAAACTAACAAAATGATGTCTGTCATGAAAGTGCACATGAACTATTTGTCAATGTTTGCCGAATGTTTACAGAGACCAAACAGTGAATGCAAGCACAGCTAGGCAGTGGATAATGCATTTTAGCAGGGAAAGCAACTATATGCATGACAAGCCAACTTTCGGGTTGTTCTGCAAAGTGAAATAAGAAGCAGCTTAAAAATGCATTGCCAATGTTGACAACTACTTTTAGAGCATCGCTCATAAAATATATCAAATCTAAACTAAAAAGTTATAGTTGTGTATTGATAATTACTTGTAAAATAAATCTTAGCACATTATGGATGCGATATAAAAAGGATTACAATAAACTGAAACCAAGTATGAAACCAATATCAAAAACATGAAAATGAGAATCAATTTTCAAAAGGAAAAAAAAAACAGGCAATTTATAACTAAATTCTAAAGACTTGCCGGATTCCAATTTCTTTAAGTTTGATTGGCAGGCTATGGTTTCTTGGTCTACTGTTGCCATATTTTTAATTTTACTCAGTTATTCAATATGGCTTTCTTAGTAGTTACAAAAGCAAAAGAAAGCATTGTGAAATTGAGTTTAATAATAATTTTAATAATATAAAAGTTCTTTGAATTTTAATTAGAATGAATATCATTATAATCAAATAATTCTAATAATATAGTGATGACAAAATGAGAAAATTCAAGCAAGTTTCATCATTGCTAAAAAGAAATAATTCAGAATATAATGAACAAAGCATATTGCTAGGCCGTGAAGTCATATTTCCATGAGCTAATCAGAAACGAGATCAGTTTCCAACACGGATATGATGTCACAGTTTGACAAGCCAATCAGCATCGAACCAGCAATTTCAAAACAAATCTTTGTTCAACAAGATACATATATAAAGAACCTAGACAGCACAATTTTAGATGGGATGATTTTTATCGGTTCTCCCTGTGCTGGTTGTCATCATAAAAACACCACATGGCCAAATTACCCACACATATGTATTACACACACAAACACACTCTTCATGTCATGTCATTTTTTTCAACTTGCCTGCAACAATTTTCACAGAGGACGACTACACTGAAAACTTACATATTTATACATGAGTAATTACTCCTATATTCATTTAGCTAATACATTCACACTAGGACTCTATATGTCTTGCGTATACATATATATTAAGTCATTTTTTTCATATGTACAATGACCTTCATCTTCAAACACTTCAGAATTTTAAATTAACTGATCATCCCCTTCTGTCAATACATTAAACTATATAAAATTTATTTTATTCTCATTAACTCTCTATTTTCCTTCATGCTTTCCACAAAGGACTCTTCGATATAGGACGAGACATTACATTACCAAAAAGATTACCTGCACACATCATAGTAATAATTTTGGTCAGTTTTAACCAAATTTTACTAGATATACAGGGTGCGATGGATAAATTGTCATCTAAATTATGTAAAAATAAAAATAACACTGACATCTCATTTTAACAGATATATTTACCAAACTTGCACAAAAAATATCTTGAAATGCTAAAGAATAAATTTATTCAATAAAATCACCATTGGCATCAACCATGGCCTCCAGATGACTTTGAAATCACCTGCAACTCTTCTGGATGGTCACCTTGTTTAAGTTGGTGAATGCTGCCATAATCCTTGCTTTCAGTTCATCTTTGAACCAGGAGTTTTGTTGGTCTCTTGCTCAACTGCACCTACACATAATAATCAACAGGGGTGCAGTTTGGGCAGTTAGGTGGCCAGATGTAAGGGGTGATGTGGTCACAGAAATTGTCTGACAGCCATGACTGGGTTCTCCTGCTTGTGTAACATGATGCAGAGTCTTGTTGCCAGACACAAGGTCTTCCAACAGCCAGCCAGGGCAGCACTACCTCCTTGATGTAGATCTCAATATTGAGGCCCTGTGGGAAGATGAATGGAAGCATGTCACCATCACTAGTCACCATCACTAGTGATCACTCCAAACACCTTCGTAATCACCATTAGACTCATCCAACTCTTTCTGAATCCTCTGCACTGTCCTCAGATTGACACCCAGACACACTGAAATGTTCATATTGGAGCTTCTGGCATGAATGCCAAGTAGTACAGCATGTTGTTACCAAATTTCTGGCAGAGTGAATTGTGTCATGGTGTTTTTTCACTAACAGACTGTGCCCAACTGACCCTACTATACTGTGCAGTCAACAAAATCAAAAACAAACAATGTGCATGCGTGTAATTAAAAAAAATTAAAATGGCGACAATTTACCCATCGCACCCTGTATATTAACAACGGCAATGAAACAGCTGACGTCTGTTTTAGGTCATTACCATACCCCTAACATGTTATAATTTATGAGAGAGAGAGAGACACACAAACTATTTTTCCTTCCCTTTTATTCTTCTTTCTTTTATATGGTGGTGAGAAATTGACTGTTCAGTAAGGAAATGATATTTATGAATGTAAAATACAAAAGAGGGATGACATTCACTTGCAAGTAAAGGTAAATAGCCTCAAAGCAAAAAGAGTGACTAATTAGTGACAGGTGAGTTAGTTAGCATGGGTCAGAGGTAAAAACAAGTCAGTATTGATGTTTGGAGTCAAAGAACCCTGTTATAAAATTTCTATGTTTTATCATAGTATGAAACAAATGTCCATTATCTGAACATTTAGAATTGCATTTTGAATTCAGTAATAATCAATAGAAAAAAAAATTTACTATATTTCTAATAAAGTATTTGTATTTGATAAAAGCAATTCATTATATATGGTCCAAAAATGGTATAGCTTTAATATAGGAACTTGCACAGATTCGCTAAAAAATGAGCATACCATAATGAAAAAACAACCCAAACTTAGTAAAAACAAAATTTTATCATCAAAATCTTTATGCTATTGTCAAGAGAAAAGATCAAAGGATTTTTTGATTATTAAATTATATTTTTTTTTATCTCTTTTATAACATTTGAAATTTTGGTTAAAAATCTTTTTCTTGTGTAAATCAGAGGACCAAAGATTATTATAGGAAATTTTAGCATTTTTTTTTTTTTTGCAGTGAAAAATACATTGATTTAAAAATTCTTACAAAAATCAAATAATTGTTAGATTTTAATGAAACTTTCAGGACTTATTCACAAATGAATGAAATTATTATAGAAATGTTTTTTTTGTTTTTTCAGAAAATTTTAGTTAAAATTTTATTTTTTTTTACATATGTTATCCTGCCACTTATTTAATTTTATGAAATTTAGAAAAATTCATTTTTGTACCGCTTAATGTTTATATTAGTTTTATGCAGAACTCCAATGGAGAATTTAAATAATCAAATTTTTTATTTTTTTAAAAGAGGAATCCCAGTTACAGAAAATCTGCTCTGAATCTTAAAATTAAAAAAAAATGTTGTAAAGCAAAGATGTCATTTAATTAGAAAAGCTTTTAATTGCTTTTACAATTAAGATATATTATTGACACTTTTGTCTTAAAAAAAAGTTTTTTTCAATGAATAATGAATTTTATAAAAATTGTTTACATTTTTTTTTTTTTTTTTAAATAATTTATAAAGTTTTAAATCTTTTAAATTTCTGTATTGATTTGTACCAGTTAGGTGATACTGTTATTAAATTATATTTACTAATCATAAATGGAAATGTTTGCAATTAATTTTTTTGTGTGTATGCATAAACGTGCATATTTTTGTAAATACACTTTCATACACAACATCATCAGAAAATAAGAGTGATAACTAGAGTAAATTTAAAGCCAAAGTACCTCAAATTCAATAAGACATTAGATTATGGAGAATATTTTCCTAAATTTTTATTACTGGGAAATTAAAATTATATAATAAAGGTGCTCATGTTATATTCCTCAAGTAATTTTTACAGATACGTCCACCATAGACAAAAATTAGATAAACTTCTGGCTATCAGTCAAACCCTCAAGACTCATCAGCACTTTAAATAAACACTATGTGTTAAAAAAATGCATTTCTGCAATATTTTAAACTAAACTTTAAATCAGCTAATATTCCTCATTTAAAGTTTCTGCAAAGTATATTCTATTTTTGAAAGATTTTTTTTTAATAAAGAGAAATACATTCTGCTGAAAGATGGCTAAAAATGGTGCTAAAATCATCAAATTTAGCAATTTCAAGACAAAAACTCTTTCCAGTCAAGTTAAATTAGTTTTGAAATACAACAGTATTTTGCATATTGGAAATATTAAATTTAGTCTTTTAGCTTGAAATTAAAGCTAAAATAAAAGCTTCAAGTAACCTTAGGTAATGCATTTCTGTGGAGGTGCCTAGTTTAATATAATTACAAAAAAATAAAAATAAACAAAGGTTAAAAAGACTTACATTTTAGTTTTCAGATTCTTGATTCTTTTTTTGCCACAAAAATATTAAAACTTACCTGAAAAGAAGAAAAATGAAATTTAATATTTTATCTAATAAGTAAAATATACAATATCCCAATATTATGTATGTTTTTTCACTATCCTATAAATCCAATAGCAGATTCAGAGATAAATTCATTGGCATCAAGCCATTCAAATAGTTTGTTATACATTTTATGAGGCAATAAAGAAATATTTTCTCTCATTAAACCAGAATAATAATTTATAATCCTTTTGTAATAAAATTGTCAGCAAATTTTAATAACAAAGATAACCTGTAATTTTCTATTCATCAAAGACATAAATATGACAGGTTTTTAATGTTTTCTTCCCTAAATATAAGGCAAATTGGTGGGTTATCACATTTAATAAAAATTGGAATGAATAATAACTGATATCTGACTTTGTGTCATAAAACTATTCACAGCAACTGTTTTGGTTATATAAAACAAATAGAGAGAGGAGGGGGGGAAAAGTTTAACCAGTTGAGGATAGCTGATATTTCACAAGAATTTTTTTTTTTATAGAAATCTTTTTTTTTTTCTTAAACTCCAGCAGTGAATCAAGAGATTTTAATGATGATGACGACGAAGTAAGTTAAAGTAATGCTTTAGAATAAGTAAAATAATTAAAAGTAAATTACTATTGATTAGAAAAAAAAACAAATACAACCAAATGCTAAAACACAGTTTTAAATGATACAAACTCTAATAACAAACTGAATTAAAACTGAAAATATCATTGCTGATTGGATAGTTTTCCAACATGTAAAACATCAGTAACTGAAGATGCAGCTCAATATTTCTCAGTTTTATGAGCCATACAAACAAAGGCAGATTTAAATAAAACAAAAAGCGTAAGCAATACATGTTGGGTTTCTTTAAAATCAACTTTATTGACCAAAACTATACATCCCTTCTCTTTTGTTTTTTTGGGGTTTTTTTTTTAGCAAAAAACAATTTTAAGCCAATGCATTGACATCTGTACATATAATATAGACATTTGATTACATATACATTTACTAGTACAAATATATATACACAGACACATGTATACACTTTATATGATCATATTGGTAATTTAATGAAAATTTCTTAATCAGCCAAAAAAAAAAAAAGCTATAGAAATTTATAAATTTCATGAATGACATCTTGAAACAGTTTCATTTAATAAAAAAAAAGACTTCTTGTGAATACATTCATTTTGTTTAAACTTTTAGAAATCTGCATTAATATTACTTCCCTTTCCACTGCATTATTTTTCAATGCCTCTCAATTGCAGTAACCTTATTGTTAATTTCACTCAAAAGTGTTTTCTGTTGCCATAGCAGGATATGACAACACAACTATGAAATTCAAACAAATTCAAAGATCATAGTCACCTTCTGTTGCAGGATAAACTTTGAACAAAGCAAATGAAGTTATATACAGAATGATAAAGGTTAAAAACTGTTTAACAAATCTTAATTTATATAAAAATATAATTATTCATGCTTTGGGCATTATTAACAGAGAATAAATAATGGTTAAAATTAAAATGTGAAATAAGTGCATTACTAATGAACACAAGTCAAATTGATTTGAGCAAAAGTTAACCAATAAAATAAAAGGAGATTCCCACAATCTTCTTTTGAGAAGAACAAGTCAAAGACAGAAAGAAAGAAATGATATATCATTAAGAAAAATAACTATTTTTGTATGTGGATGACCAAATCCAGATCTGCAATACAAGGTCATATAAGTAAATCTTATATGTTATACATATACAGGCATTTACTAAACTTAGTCTAGTTCAAGACCATAATTGTAAGGTACTCAGTGACAACTGAAATCACTGCATAGTAATGACAGTTTATTAAACCATGACTAAACATAATGACTGGATTCTCATTTCCAAGTATACATGTCAGCTAGAGTTGCTAGCTAATCCCTCTTGTAGATGCTTGCTCAGGCACATTTGTGTTTCAACAACACCCACAGAACCAATCTGTGTTTTTTATTGCATCTATGCTCAGTGGACCCAAGTTACAATTTCTGAGAGAGATGGCATGATCAACAGGTTGGACAAGGCCAGTACACTTAAATGCTTAGTCACAATGGCTTGTCACTTTGTGCTAACATAGCCATTATCAAGTTCCAAACAGTTTTGTCTACCCTATTTCACTCACAGAGTTTGGATCAACTCATCATGTGTTTTTTAAATACTTCCCAACAGTTTCACTTGCAAGGCCTGGTTTCTCCCAAAAATTATTTCTGAGGATTTTGAGCATCTAAATAAAATTAACAATTTAGAATGTTTAACACACACACATGAACATCAATATGAAACAAATTTCAAGTGTGTGTCTGTGTGTTTACAAGAAACACAAAAGAGGATTTCAAAGTTTCTTATTTTCTAGCAGCAACAAGTCTAAGTTTTATTTAGTATTCCTGTTATTCTTATGTTCAGCTTACTGGCCTTTTTTTCTTTAGAAAAAGGAATCCTTTTCAGCCAACAATTTTTTACAGGTAATCATTAGCCCAAATCTGATGAAACAAGGGATAATATTCACAAAAGAAAAAATATATTCAATGAGGAGTGGAACTTTGGAACACGATTAAAACAATTTAATAGTAAATAATTCACAATTAAAATGAATGATAAACAGTTTCAAGTGAGTGTAAAAGGGAAAAATTTTCATTCATGTCCCTTCTGCAAACATAGATAGCAAATTAAATGTTCTTTCTGCTTGTACAGATCCAGTTGATGTAACTTTATATATACAGCTTCAAGAACACAGAAGTGGTGAGCAGACCGGGCTCTGTGCAAAACTGAAAAAATTATCTACATATTTGGTGTTGAAAGGATTCCTTTAGGAAAAAAAAAAATGAAAAATATTGTCATGCTTTTTCAAATCAGTGTTTAAGTCCTTACACACGCACATGTTATTTTTGTTATCCATTAGTGTTTTTCGACTTGGTAATAACTTGTCAAACACTGGTTTTACTTTCTTAGCAAACATTAATTCCACCAGCAACATGCTTGATTGTGTATTGGGGGTTAGGTTTTACATGGTCAACTCTCAGAAAATTTTAAGTGCTTCCTCATTTACTTTCTCAAGTCTTGCTTTCTTCAACACACTTTTGAACGTTCCCACAAACCGTTTCGCTTGTCCATTCAAACTTGAGTGATACAGGGATTAAGTAATATGCTCAAAGGAGAACATCTTACAAAAGTCTTCGAATTCTTTACCTGTGAATTGTGTTCTGTTATCAGAGACTATGGTATCTGGTATGCCATATCTTGCAAACAATTCATACAAGAAATTCACTGTCACTGACGGTGTTGGATTTTTGCACGTATAAATTTCTAACCATTTAGTGAAACTATCAACTACTACAAAATAATGTGATCCATTCATAGGACCTGCAAAATCTATATGCAGTCTTGACCATGACATGTCTGTCTTTGGCCAAGGTTCTACCTATGTGATAGGTAGTTTTGCTGCCACAGCACAACCTCTGCAAGCTTTCACTATTTTCTTCAATATCTTGGTCCATTCTTGTCCAATATATGAAACTTCTTATCAGTGATTTCATTCTTGAAATAGCTATGAAAATCCTTCAATATTTGCTTTAGTAATACACTAGGAATTACACCCCTTTGACCAAACATTACAATTGCATAGCAAGTAAGCATTTAAGTCTAGATTTTGTTCTTTGTTACTTTCTTTCAATTGCTTTTTTATTTTCACAATAAAAACATCATTTTCTGCTTTTTAATTTATTTCTTCCAGGATAACTCTTGTACTATGTTGCACAAAATGTTTTTTTATTTCCATTTTGTTTTTAGTACTGCAATGGCCATGTCCCCAAATGGTTCTGCAATTTTAGGTATTACTATTGATAATCCATCTGCATGTCCTAATTTTTAGATGGTTGGTACTCTATTGTAAAATCATAGTATAATAAGATGGTACCTTAGCGTTGTAGTCTATAGGTATTCCTTTCTTTGAACCATATAATATAAATAGAAGACTGTGGTGTTTGGAACCTAAAATTTCTTTGATGCATATATTTATGAAATTTCTTCACAGCAAATATAATTGCTAGATCTTCTTTTACTATTTGGCTGTAATTTTGCTCTGCTGGTAGAAACGAATATAAAGCATGAGTGAAGGCTTTCATTTTACCATCATTGTATTTGTGTAAAATCACAGCTTCCATACTGTACTCACTAGCATCTGATGCCATTACAATTTCTGCTTTTGGATCATAGTGTGCTAATGATAAATCTGACATAAGTCTCTTTTTTAATTTTGTCAAACACCTTTTGACAGTTATCATTACAGTTCCACAGTTACTTCTTTTTTAAGTAGATCATTCAGTGGAGCTCTTAAATTATGCATATTATGTACATATATTTGATAGTAATTACCTAGTCCTAGAAAACCTTGTAATATAGTCACCTTTGTTGGTGGAGGCATATTTTTAATTGCACTTGCCCTCAACAGATCTGGTTGACGACCATTTTTATCAATAATTTGACCAAGGTAATTAATTTCCATCAAAAACAATTCACATTTTTCTTCACTAAGCTTGAATCCGTACCCTCTTACTTTTCCAAAATTGTTTTGCCATGCTCAACATGTTCTTTAGATACACTTTTGATTAAAAAATTCAAACTCACAATCTGCAAGCATGGTATCCAAAGCATGTTGAAAAATAGCTGGTGCCACCTCTATACCAAAAGGAAATCGGTTAAACTTATATAATCCTCTGTGCATATTTATGGTCATTAATTCTGAACATTCAATTTCAATCTGAATTTGAGAAAGATCCAGTTTTGAAAATATTCTTCCGCCGTTTAAATTCAAAGAAAATTCCTCTGGACTTTGTAATGGGTAGTTATGTGTTTCTAAACAACTGTTTAATCCTCTCAAGAAATCCATGCAAACACAAATTTCATTATATTTTCTCCTTTAGATACACTGCTGGTGCAGCCCATTTTGAATGGTTAATTTTTTCTATTACACTAATTCTATTGAGTTTGTCCTACTCTTTGTTGACTTGTTCCAGTGCTATGAATGGTATGCTTTATTACAGCTTAAATACTGGCAGTGAACCTTTTTTTTTTTTTTACTTGAAAATCCATCTTGAATTTTGGACACCAACTCAGTTCATTTCACAAAACATCTAGAAAATTTTTTTTTAATCCTTCCTTCAGATTTTCACTCTGACTTTTTAAACTGGTCATGTGTTCACTTACGTTTTTGCAATAAATGTTTATTGGCAAATCCCCAAGTTCAAATAGTTCTATCCCGTCAGTACTCAATAAATTTGTAGCATTTTCTAATACATAAGCTTTAGTTTTTACATGCTTATTATGGAATGAGACATTACAAGTCATTTCTCAAAAAAATAAAAATAAAAATTTTTTTAAATTCTTCACCAGAAACTGGTTTCATGACTTTGGAAGTCCTTTTTAATGAAAGCTTTCCAATTTCCTTTTATGTGGTTTCACTGATTATTGAAATATCACTATCAGTGTCCAGTAGCATTTTCACGCCCACATTATTTTCACATTCACAAATTTCCTTTTGTTTTCTGTGACCATTTTTTCTGTCGCAATGTTGTGTACAAATTTCTTCCTGTGAGAATTTTTTATTGGTTTTGTTTTGCAGTGTTACTTTAATAAACCTTGTTTACCACACTTGTAACATTCTGCATTTTTAAATGGACTGTCTTTTCCAAGATGTAATTTACCACATATGAAACAAGGATTTATTCTCCTATTTGTACATTTGTCCTTTGCTTGTTCCAAAGCACATTCTTTTTTTCTGAATTTCTTTAGCATCATGTTTCAGACTTAGAATTGTCTGGCAATCATCCACTATTTCTTGCAATGTAATATTACTGTTTTGTTCAATGTTTGTTAAAATTTTTACTTTTATTTCATTTTTTTTATTGCATCTTTTTTAGCTGTTAAACCTTAAGTGAAAATTTCTGAAGATATCTGGTGTTATTTCCTTTATTCTAAACTTTTCACATTCTTTGTTGATGATATCAGCATACATGACAAAATTTTTGTCCTCTTTTTTGGTTAGATTCATGTACCTCCAACGACCATTAAACAGAGAGCTCTTGCCACTAAAGATTTTCATCAGAATGTGCACCGTGTCTTCAAACCAAATTTTAACTGTTTATTTTTTATAATATGTAGTTGCAGTATTTTTCATACTCTATCGGAGCTATTTTCCTCAACAACAATCTCGTTTTTCTCTCACCTTCCCAGCCACTGCATTCCTGACAATATTTGTTCATATCTACGAAAATATGCATTTTTAAAAATCAACTTGCTTAAAATTATCGTCACCCTTATTCTTATTCCCGAAGCAACAAATATATTTTTTTCCTGTACTTGCTCACTTAGTATGAATTTCCAAAATCCTTGTACCTCCTGTTACAACTTGTATGAGTTCCTGAATCCTTGTTAGTTATAACTCATAAGACTTCTGAAACCTCATCACAACAGTTATAAATTACTTGAGTTTTGAATCCCTCATCACCAGTGTTATAATGTGCTTCGTAGCACTTACAAGTAATGCTTCAGCTGCTTTGCCATGACAACTGTATTGCTTGCTCTGAAGATTGACTCTAAGTGTCTTCCTTTTCTTACCTCTGACCAAATGCTGTTTACTTATAGTTATGTACTAGTTCATATAGTCACCGCAGGTGATTGCTCTAATTCCACATACCATTCCCCTTGATAACGCAACCCTCCAAGTATTTTGCGTTCCCTCTGATGTGGCCAGGTATTGAACTCAAAAGTCACTTTTGGATCAATCAACCATGTATCCTTGGGACATTAGTGAGTTAATTTTTGGTACTTATAAAACTTAATGTATCAATTCAACTTTTTTTTACAATAGCTAATATTACAATTTTTTGTTATTGTTGTTTTCCTTTACCTCTCTGTATTACTGGTTCCTATATTGTATTAATTTCTATGCTTGGCTGGATTAAGAGATTTTTGCAGCCTAGGATATGCACAGATTTTCGTATTTTCTGGTGGTGTTTTCTATTATTTCAACTTCATCCCACAAAGGGCGGTGATGTCCGTTTTCTCTCCATATATGGTCAGCCATGCCCAATTTTTTCATTTCCCCTCATGTTACAACCTAAATAAAGGATTCTGTTCAAAATTCTAATGAATATCAGCTGAAGAATGCCAGAGCATACAACTGCTGAAATGTTGTGAATATAGCAATGAAGATGAGGACAATAGTCCAAATAGTGTAGTTACAATAACTCATCTCAGAAATATAGACATACATATAATATATATATATTATTTAATGAAACATATATATATATATATATATATATATATATATATATATATTATTTTGGCAGCAATACCTCTTTTATATAAGTTTCATTAAAGACAACTGACAAGGTACTGGAATTAAGCTTTTTATTTAATTTTTCTTGTGTTCATACAAGCATTTTCTTTTCTGGACTCAAAGTGTGTAAAACATATTAAATAATTCCTAATTGAGCTATGGTCAGATAAGTGTAACATGAGTCATCTAGATAGGCATGTAGTAGTATGACCAATTTAAGCACTCACAGAAACCTACGAAACTCCATCCAAATCATACTAGTAGAAAATACAAGTATAATAACCTCATTCACATGTAAAAAAAAAAAAAAAAAAAAAAAAAAATTAAAAATAATGGAAGGCTTTATAATAAAAAAAGGAAAAGCCAATACCCAATAAGATTAACTACAAACACAGCCATGTCTTGACCATGTTTCAAAAATGAAACATTTCTCTAACTTCAGACAAATGCATAAAAAACCCACATATTCAGTTAAAAATTAAAAATAAAAATTGTCCTTCAAAATGGCTAAAAGAATAGCTGAAAACACTCAGATATGCTGAACTTTTGGACAGTTTCATACACTTTGTGTCCAGAAAAGAAAACACTTATATAAACACAAAAAAAAAAATGCTTAAATGCAGTACCATGTCAGTTATCTTTAATGAAACTTGTGTGTGTGTATATATATATATATATATATATATATATATATATATATATATATATATATATATATGCACACACCATTGTGTTTTATATATGTGAATGTGATACCATATATTTAGAAAATATAGCCATCTGGTCTCTTATTATGAGAATTTGTAACCTAATATACAAGGAATATTTGGTGTGTTCATGCATTTGTATTTTGTGAGAGTGTCAAAAGATAAGGAGAAGGAATAATAAAGATTTTTGTTGGAAAACCTTTTTTTTCTTTCTTACAGAGGATAATAATACATGGATATTTATGTAAGAACTTTTGATTAATGTGTTAAGAACAACAAATACTGTTAAGCAAATGTCAACAGACCTTGTGACTCACAAACAAGTTATATATATATATATATATATATATATATATATATATATATATATATATAATTTTATATGCGTGGTACTTAGTGGAAAGTGCTCAATATCAGTGATAGAGCCAACATATTCAGTTGTATGCATATGAGTTTGTGATCCTGAGTTTCACGCTTTTGTGATCATCAGACAAACTGGTTTATGTTTTTAAAATTGGATCTATTTATGCTTGTTTAACTATGTTTGGTGATGTGAGGGGGAATCTATGCCTGTGTTTGGGGTGATACTCTCCTCTGCATAGACACACAGGTAGATTCCACCTGCCACCACCATAGTCAAACAAGCATAAATAGATCCAATTTTTAAAAATAAACCAGTTTGCCTGATGGTCACAAAAGCATGAAACCCAGGGTCACAAACTCATATCCATACAACTGTGTGTGTGTTGTGGTGGCTGGCTGCTCATGTCCAAGTATACCTGTCTACTACTGTCTACTGGAAGCACACTTCCAAAAAAAAAAAAAAAATAAATAAATAAATAAATAAAATATACAATAGGTCCAATTCCTCAATCTCAATTACACAACTCCTTGGCAGAAATGAGACTCCTCTTGAATGAGCATACCATGCTTTTATGTACCTGATCCAGCCATCGCTCAGCCAATGAGCACCCAGAACCAGCCAATAAAAATGACTACAAGTGACATCATCACATCCACCCACACAAAGTGTTGCCCGATTCACCTTCAGTCTGAAGTTCGCCAATTTGTCATCTCCACACTCCATTGCAAAACCTACATGCAACTCTGGCTCTTTTGGGTCATTGAGTTAAATTTCTGCTACACTCCCCACTGATCTCTTGATCACATCTGATGCATCCCAGAGCAGGTCTCTTCTATTACATACTCCCTTAAAGAGGAACAACACAAGTCTGATTTTCAAACGAACTACTGCCTGGAGAATCATCTAGTGCTCTGATATCAGGCTCTGAACTGCTGTTATCAGAGGAATCACGTGGCAAACTTGATTCTAAGTACACCAATTGTTCACTCTCTTCTGTGGCACTATCGGAATATGACCCCTGGAAGGGCATAAATTCTTCACATGCTGCAGCGCTCCATCAATCTGCACCAACTGCGGACTGATTTCTCGGGTTACGCAGCCAATTTCGAATTTGGTCATGCATTCATGTTTTCAGGCACTAGGACCACCTCCCCAGGCTGATAACATCACAGAGTCACCTTTGGATAAATTGACCATGATGAGATTCAAACCCAGGCCTCATGGTCAGAAAGCAATGTTCTAACTACTCAACTACATGCCCATATATATTTATCACTTCATCATGTTATTTTTAGTGTATACTCGTATTTGAGTAGGTGCTCTGTTTATTTATTAAAGAGTATATTTATTTATTTTTGTTTATCAACCTGAATGTTTGAGAAATCTTGTTAAAAAAATTTGCACACTCTGGCAGGATCTAAACCTGCATCCCTCAGGGTAGAGGAATCTACCATTAGCCATTAAGCCTGGTACACCTTAATCAACATGGCCAGTCAATCAGGCAAGGCCAAATTTAGTGCCTTCAAGCAAAATTCTTCCCATCATAAAATCTGTAAGTTTTTCATATATGCACAATTTTATATCCAAAAGTAAACAAAGATAATTTTTAGAATGGATTTTTTACTAATCCAAGAGATTTTTATTTGTGTGTGTGGTAGGCTGGTTATGGATTTGACACACACACAAAAAAAAAACAAAAAAAAAACATGCACACAAAATAGACATATTGGCAGACACCCATTTTAGTGCAGATGTCAGTGAATTTGATCCTCAGCGTCTGTTCAATAAAATCTAACATTAGTTCATTAATATTTAGTAGACATAAAACATCTATATTTTTATAACTATTTAATTGAATCTGCCAGGATTTGTCATTACTTGCTTTAAAACCAAATTCAACAATTTCTATGAATAATATTTATTTCAATACATCAACAGGATATTTTACCAAATTCTCACCAATGTGTTTTGGGTTTGTTGACTCTTAGTAAAACTTGGAAAATCATTACCAAACTGATTAATGATTTCACCAGATCTGTCAAAATTCAACAACATCACAGAAATTGGGAATTAACCAAATAAAAATAATGTTTTCAATGCATTTTCTTTGTAAAGGAAAAGTCAGAGAATAAGGTTACTCATAATTTAGTAAAAAAAAAATATGGAAGACTTAAGTCAGATGCCACAAATAAATATTTAATGCTTAGTTATTAAAGATAAAATTAGGTAAATGTTGGGAACAAATTTTGCATAGTATGTTTTTTAATCCTATTACCATTCATACACATTATTGTAATTTCCTTTACAGATTTAAGAAACTGGAGATTAACCTTTCAAATACAGAATGATCACCACATGTAAATAGATTCAAATATATTGGAAACAGATTTTATAAAAATGGTAATTGAAGATATTGAAATTAAGAATGGCAACAAGCACTTTGTAAAAGAGTCAAAACCACTAAGAAAACAGAATCATTATATAAATGTTAATGTCAGTTTTCTTATAATAAAGCAAATATATAAAATTAAGCAAACCTTGTCCTGATTCAAACCTGGAAGCAAACAGGCAAGCAACATACCAATAGGCCACTGTATGTCTGCTGAAATATTTGGGTAAATTTAGATTTGGAATTCTAACATTTTTTTTTTAAAGTTTGTAATTATTTCTCTTCCCAGCTATTGGTTAAATAGAGTATACTCTGCTCTCTAGCCTTAAGTGGTTGCCAACCTAAGAATAGAAAAGTTCTCAATGCAAAACCATGGAGTATGCAATAGGGAACAATTCACTATGGCAATTCAGATACTAAAAAGAAGCTGATAAAGGCCAGAGAGCACAACAGTCGAAACATTGTGATAACAGCAACAAAGATGGGGAAAATAGTCCACATGTAAATAGTTTAAATAATGAAACTCTGAATGCTTATGAATCCTTACATCATGAAAGAACATGGCAATTTAAAAAGTTATATATTTTCATGGATTACTTACATTTATTTTTTCAAATGATATTCATACATTAAACTCATGTAAGAAAAATTTAACACTGAATTTTTATTACAAGACAACCACGCAAATAACATTTGTTTCATATAAATTTAAAATACTCCCATTTTAATCCAAAAGTTTTAATGAAAATCTTTTAAAAATAATAAAATAAAGCATTTTCAAAATTTTAAAAAGAATTTAAGTTTGATATTTTTTTTACATTCTTTGAAAACAATACCTATCATTTATTTCACCTATTTAAAAAAAAATCATCTGATAGTAATTCCAAGGTAAATAAGTAAGCTTTCTAATAAAAATGATTATGTAAATAGGAAAACTGTAATAGTTGCCAACGTGTTTCGTCCGATGTGAACTTTTTCAAGGTGAAAAGAAATGAATTTATTAAACAAAGTAACTAATAATAACAAAACAAAATGTCCTTAGCAACTGGAAGAATATAGATAATGCTATTTTCACACTGTTAACTGAAATTACGTCAATTACTGTCACGTGGAGATATTGTTATTATTGCTGTATTGACGGATTCAACCATTTTCTTTTGATTTCTTGATACTGTTCTGTACGTTTGTTTGGGAGAATAGTAATTCTGTTGAGAAAGGTGAAATAGGGAAAAGGCCTGGGCGTAGATTAATATTTGGGTAATATTCAATGGCGGCACTCGAGGATTTTCCTTCTGAGTGAGTTATTTTCTTTTTTTATGAGTGTAGCATTTTTAAAATCAAAATTGTGGTTGAATTTATTTCTATGTATAACTAGTACATTAGCTAAGTTGTTTTTTGTGAGGTCTCTTTTGTGCTCATAAATGCATTTTTTTAAATTTCTACTAGTTTCTCCAATATATTGACTATCTAACTTATTGGAAATTAGTAATGGAATAAAACCGAACATAAATGCTATAAAATAAAAAAACTTACACAGAAACCATAGACAAATATATAAAAGAGGCAGAAGATGGTAAGAAAAATTAGTTGTTACAAGCTAGCCTATTTTATCCATTTATTATAAAGGGATACTGAAAAGTTCTTGGCCAAACCATATCAGATTTTTTTTTAACAGCTTTTTCTGGCTGAGAACATTTCAGCACTCCCCACTATATTAGAACATGACCTAAAGTCCAAGGAAAGAGTGGTAAGAAATAAAAATGAAAAAAAAAAAATGAAAAAAAAATTGAAATGTTTACAAACATTATAAAAGGGTATAGTAGTTACTGTTGTTTTCTCCAAAATGCATCATAAAAGAGAAGAGTGATCAGTAAAAATCCATGTTGACTGACATATCCAATATGGCATCTGAATAATATCCATCTGTGCTAAAACAGGAACTGAAGGCTAAAAGCTTTGAGAATTTTGTACTGACAATGGAAATTATGAATAGAAGAGCAAGCAGAGATTAAAAAACCCAAAAAACATCAGCAATGAGATTGGGGCTTGTCAAAACTCTGATTAAATATTATCAGTAAGGTTCCAGAAAGTGACTGGCGCTAAGAGATTCACATAGCAAACAGCAGAAATTGTCAAGTGTTTAATACAAAGATTTTAATTTTTTTTTTTTTAACCCTAACCTCACTCGTTCTGTTTCACAAGTTTGCCCAGTTTGTTGGCAAGACAGAAATGTTTGATTTACAATCACAAAATATTTCAGCATTATGTTCTTTTTAAAGATATTTGGTAGGATGAGATTTTAGTATCACTTGTCTCCATATCGTAATCTTGTTTGTCAGAGGTAATGGATGACAATAGGCTGACTTCATATTGAAAGATACATGATCGCCTAAGTGTGTATCACACATGGCACATAACTGACTGATTTAATGATATTCAGGGAATGTTGAACAGTATACTTTTATTTTGTCCATTGAGCCTCTGAAAAATCCTCCTTCAATGATTACTTCCTAATCAATCTGATTGGAATTTCTATTTAAATAATACGTATGCATGTATGTCTATATAGCAACACTAAACACATGTTTATGTGTGTATCTTAGAGAGAGAGAGAAAAGATAATGATTATTCTCATTGAAAGGAAAAGGATAATTCTTCTTCATTTATATGTGCAGTGTCTCTTTAGGATGTAGGCGATCATGCCTCTCCACAATTTCCTATCCTTTATAGCTCTTAGTAAATTTTGTCTTTTCAATATCTCTCCTAAACCATGTTCTGCCAACACAAGCTTATTAAGTAGGTTATGCACCATTTTCCTCTGTTCTTCTTACCTTCAAAATGTCTTATGAGTGTCAAATTTTCTAAGCCTGCTTTCCTCGTTATGTACTCTAGAAATTTCAACTCTTTTTGAAGTATGTGTTCTACTAATTTACAATAAAATGTCATGTCATCAGTCTCGTCACCCATGTACATATGGATTGTAGGGGCTCTACATGTACTGCAGTCATGTCAGTATTGGTGTGTCTAGGGCAAGATACCCTGACAGAACCCATCTCTCTTCAGGCTGGTTTTGAATTCAGAGTTTTCTTAGACTGGCTGCCACCTCAAGGCAACCACCCACACATTCTCATCCTAAACCAGTGGTCAATAAACTGGAGTAAATAATAGGGACACTTAGCAAATGCCAAAAAAGACAAAAAAAAAAAAATGAGAACAATATGCCATCTCAATGGACAAAATAAAAGTATCCTGTTCAACATTCCCTGAATATCATTAAATCAGTCAGTTATGTGCCATGTGTGATACACACTTAGGCGATCATGTATCTTTCAATACATGAATGACTAGGCAGATTTTTTTTGTTGCCATTTCTTTCTGCGGTAAACCAGTTGCCATCCAAGGCTATAGAACCCAGTCTGTCCTGCTATTTACCCATAGCTGAGGGGGGAGAAGAAGAGAATTCATACCTTTCCCAAGGGTATTAGCATGTAAGTGAATGTAATGGATTCGACTAGAATTCGAACTCAGCTCTCCGATTCCTCAATCCGAGCCACTATCCATTACTCCACCATGCCACCCTTAACCCTAGAACACTAACAATCAATTAAAGTTACACCACTACGAACCATGGGTATATCATACCCGATTTTGAAAATATTAAAAAAAAATATTAAATATAAATCTTTATTTGAAATATTTTACATGCAGGCACTTCAAACTTTGTACCTTGAGTTAACATTAATAGGAACTGAAAAACATTTAGGTAAGAAAATCAGGTACTGAAAATTGTAATTAAAAATAGGAAAATTTGCGCTGGGTACTATATACCTATGGTTAGTGTTCTAGAGTTAAATGCAACAGAGAAAGGGCATGATTATATATATAGTGATGGAATCCTTATAAAAACAAACAAAATGAAAACGTTTCTTTCTTAAAAGAAGTTTCAAAATTGTCAATTCCCTTTTTTTTTTCCTTCCATAGTGATGAATACATTGTCTTTAGATGGTTACTGTACATTGATTGTATTAGGTTGCTTCTCAAAAATAAATATTTATGAAATTGTTCATAAAAAAAAATGAAATATATAAAATCTAATGGATATCATCCTCATCAGTCATTCATTCGTTCATTGATTTTAACTTTTCTATTGTTTCAACACTTGCAATAGTTTTATTACTTCCCAGAGATCATCTTTGCTTGAATACTGTTTTCCATTCTCATATACAGCTCTTAGTGATGGACCATAAGTTTTCCACTGGTTTAATATCTGGAGAGGCTGGAGGCCATTCCATTAAGTTAGTGCCTTTGAAACTTTTTTTTTGGGGGTAAGGTAGACAACAGACAGCTTTGCAGAATGTAAAGGATCATTTCATTGCAGAATCGTACACCCTAATTTAAAGCTTCTTAGATGTGACCTGTACTACTAAAAAGATTTCTGTCCAAAAACTTATAATTCTATACATTTAACTTTATGCCATTATCAATTTTGAAGGAACATATCATTTTACTAAATACAAAATCTTTTAAAAGCATTACTTCTTATTCCCTTGTTTTCTAAATCATGTTGATCGACTTTCCATGAAAGACCCAACATCTCACCCAGCCACCAGATCTATCCAATGTAACTGTATTAATCACTAAAAGTTACTGTTGAGAAATCAGTTTTCATGTACTTCTTCATCCAACTAACATGTTTCTCTTTGTGATACTTTATGTGTGGTAGTTTGATTGCTTCCCGATATTCTTCATATTCTGTATCTTTTCTTTTGGTCTACATTTGCAAAACCAACTTTTTCAAATATTCCCTTGCTGGTCAATCCACTTTGCTTGCTTACTGCCCTTTTCAATTTTTTTCAAATCGCTTTTTGTGACATTCTTAAAGCCAGTTTCTCTTCTTGCTATTTTCAGCTACTTTATTATTATTTCAACTTTCTGTAATTTTCAACTTTGTATTCTGTTCACACAATGTCACAATATCTTGTTTCTCTTTTGAGGTTATAGCTTTTTTACAACCTATTAGATTTATATATCTAAATTTGAAAAATAAAAATCAGTAATATAAATTACAAATTATTTTATATATTTATTTAAAATAAGATGAACAACCATAGATGCATAAAATCTCACACCACCAAATAAGCTATTGTAAATATTTCTAACTAGCTTAAAAGTCATCCTATCAGGTAGCATTTAAGCTAGTCCCTGTGGAGGACTCTTAATTGGGCCTTCATCACAATAGGTAGGGGGGAGTAGATGCGATAGGCAACAATAAACTACAGAAGAACTCAAAATTGATCTCTGCATTTAAGTATTGCATTAATATTTAAGCTTAGCTTTTTAAAATTCAAAAATAATTCTTCTGATGCCACTTAAAATTGTTGCAAAAAAGTCACATAAAAAAAATTGTCACAAAAAAAATCACATAAAAAAAAATTGACAAAAACAATCGCGGTTATGAAAACTTGGGAATCCAGAACTTCCGGATTACAGGTGCGGATCCAGCATGGAATGTTTTTAATTTGCTCACAGAGTTGGCCTGGTTTCAAAATGCTATGATATGTTGGGCTATGGCCTCTAGGAGTAAAGTTGAAAAAGTGTGACACAGTGACACTTGCATTTATTTTATAGATAAAAACAGATTATAAGTCAAAACACACATGGCCTATAAACATAAGCATACTCTGAAAATGTTAGCAACATTAGTTACTTAATAGAAAGGCTCTTTCGACAATGTAATTGTGGAAATGAAAATTAAAAGGAAAATGAATGAAGCAAATTCTAAAAACTGGATAAAACAAACTTTAAGCCAAAAAATAAATCGTCTGAAACATTAAAACAAAGATGAGGATGACATTCAAAAAATAGTCATGGGATAATGAGAATAGTTCATCAAAAAATGTTTAGGAAACAAAAAGGTAACTAAAGATTCGTCCACAACATCAAAAGAATCTACAGGAACCATATTGGCATTTTCTCAAGATGATATGCCTCTCTAGATATCATATGAAAATATAATGGAATAATTTTAAATACAGAATTAATGTATCTCTTAATTCTGAAGCCAAATGAACTTTTTTTTTTTGATTAGGTGTTCATGAAAGAACTAGATATGCATAAGGACATGTTGCACAATATTATTATAGGAAAAGACTGGTTGTCCAGTAGATAGCAAATCTGAAGAAGCAAAGAAAAAGAGAATATGACAGAATAAAAGATGATAAGAGAAGAATGCTTGGTTTGTCTATGGATCTGTGGAATGTTTATGGCTTTGCAAATGAATGAGAACCAGAAGGGAAGTCATGAAGAACATCTCTCCCAGAAAAAGAGAGAGAGAGAAGGGGTGGGGGGTAGGGGGTGAGGACAGAAAAAAAGAGAGAGAGAAAAGGGGGTAGAGGGGGGGTGAGAACAGAAAAAGAGAGAGAGAGAAGGGGGCAGATGGGGGGTGAGAACAGAAAAACTGAAAGAAACTTTATGGCAAGTAAATTCTGTTAGTGCTTGTCTTTAGTCTAACTCTTCCTGACACCTTACACTCCCCACCTCTACATTCTGGTATTTGTTCTTTGCAGGTCCAATGACCAAGCAATCAAACAACCTTGACAGCAATGTAAAACATGCTTGCCTCACCATTATGTCAACAAGGACAATTGCTGGGTGGGGGATATGTGCTGAAAGAGGAGATGAGCCATGAGATTGTGAATGTTAAGGGAGTGGATTGGTCACCAGGTCCAAAATTTCCATCTTCATCTCCTATATACACTCACCTGAAATTGATATATGCTGATTGCTTCCCCAACATCTTCAGGTGCATGAGAGGTGTGTGAGTGAGTGAGAGAGAAAGAGAGAGAGATTGCAAATGCACCAACTGACATTGGTGTAAATATCAAAGTGAAGGTTTTTTTTAATGAATAAATCTGATTTTCATTACTAATGACACTTGAAAAGGAACACCAAAACCAACAAATGCCAGTGCTTCATACCAATATGTAGATTTGCTCTTCTGAAATTACAGAGACAAGTTCTGGAGTTGATATTCAAAATCTGCAGTACAGCTGATTTTGCAAATCCTTGATTTGCTGCAATTCAATCTGTTTAAAAAGTTTATTTCTTATGTTTCTGGTGTAAACTCATAATAAAAAATGTAACTTACAAGAATTAAGGACAGAACACAAAACTTAGCATTTTTTAATCCTATGCTATTATAACTAAGCTGTTCTTTCAGCAACATGCAATTCTAGAATTATTAAACAGAAAAAAAAGCATACTCAAATGTCAAGCATAATGTCAATCCTCTTAGCGGATCAAACTTTTAGTTTAGAAAAAGTGATTACTTCACTTGCTTACTTTTGTTTGGAATTGTTAATGATTTTATAACTTGTCGCCACCATTATTTAACAAAGTAAAAATTTAAAATTTAGTAATTATTATAAAATACATAAGATCTACTAACAATAATAGTGCTTGTTCTGCCAACAATGGCGTGATAGCGCTTGTTCTGCCAACAATGACGTGATAGTGCTTGCTATGGATACTTTTTGCACCAGATTATGTTAGTCACCATGATATGTGGCTTCCACATAAGCAAAACACGTGCACTCACAACTGGAACATTTTCATGTTAGATTTTTTAAGCAAATTGAGACAAGCAAGGAAAAGAAACGGTTACTGTAGATTAGAAAGAGCATGGAAAAAGCAAAATAAATTCCCTTCCAACCATATCAAAGGACAGCCTTCATCCAAACATGGTTAATTCACCGAAGTTAAGAAACATTAAGCATGGTCAGTACCTAGATGGGTGATCACTTGGAAATACCAGGTGCTGTAAACTTGGATGTATGGTGGTATAATTGATAATGGCTCAGAATTATTAATCAGAGAACCCAGTTTCAATTCCCATTGGGTTCATTATATTCACTTACATGCAAATACTCTTGGGAAATGTTTGAATTGACTGATACCTTCCTCTAGCTATGGGTTAATTAGTAAGACTTGTATCACTAAATCATTATTATCTTAAAAAAAATAATATCTTACAATGTAAAATTTTGTGCCTTTAAATAACATGAAATAGATCGATAAGCCATAGAAAAAGAATCAATCAAAAATAAAACCAAAGATGATGATGCTGTGCATATGATGGAAAGGAGTTGTTTATTTTCCAGAAAACTAAATGATTTAAACAAATACTATTCCCAACTAAAAGACAGCAACTGAAGAAAAGCATCCAGAATTAGGCAAGAGAAAAATTGTAATATTTTATTATATTAACATTAGACTGTGTATTTCTTTGGTGACCAGGTAAAAATTGTGACAACTTGACAAAAATTTTCATACATCTGTTGTAGTTATCAGTTATATTTTCAGATTACCTTTTCAATCTTCACAAAATCCTCTTAATGAAAAAATAAAATTAAAGACTACAAAAGGCACTTAGCAGTGGTCTTTCCTGAAATGTACAAAGTCCAAGGGAGATAGAATTACAAAGTTGGCTGAAAGGTGTTAGAACAGAGCAAAGCAAAACAGTAAATATTTTGTTCAATAAATTTGACATTGGAAAAAAACTACTTCAATTTTTTTTTTTTTTTTTACTAAATACACAAAATTTGCTCAGTTACCAAATACATTTCTGGTGCTTAAACTTCACCAGTATCTGATATGCAGATTCAATAAGAAGATTTTCTCAATGTAGGACACCTAATGACAACTATTGTCCCAGTTATCATTGGAGAATTGGGAGGGTCTATACTACTGACCTTAAAGTCCTACATTGAGAAAATTTGAATAAAGCCTAGTCACCTATCACTTCAGAAGTCTGCATTGCCTGGCACAGCAAATATTCTGTGAAAGGTGCTGTTCGAAATGAATAGATGTATGAAGAGAACCTATAATGCAAAATCCAAGGTTGAAAATGAAAATTATTATTATTATTATTATAAGAGATCTAAAGTGAAAATTCCTTTGAATGTCTGTAATGTATATAGATTCAATGCTTAACACCATTTGGATCCAGGCATTTGGGGGGGGGGGTAATAATTTTAAGAGAATTATCAACCGAGAACAACTCCCTGGAAGTAGATAAAAAAAAAACTTGTTAAACAGGAAGGAGATGATATAACACAAGAGCATAAAGTTGTTTCAGCCGAGGAAGTAATTAAAAACAAACATTGTATCTCTTGTCAACATTGAATATTATTGTTTCATCTATGACCGTTTCCTTCTTAGCAATAAGTTTGGTGTACCAAATGGTAAAGATTAAGGCATATATCAGCCGTTAAGGACAAGAAGGTTAAACCGGCAGCAGTCCCTCCTTTGCACAAAAAAAAAAAAAAAAAAAAAAAAAAAAATGAATAAAGTAAAATAATAATTGAAGAGACAGAAAATTTCCCCAAGATTAAATGAAGAAAGTAGGATATCATACCGGATGGAACAATAAAAATTATATGGACTGGGAAAAAAAAAAAAAAAAGAAAAAAAAAGATACAAATAGACATGAAAATTAACAAGGAAATAATCAGGGTTTTTAATTTATTAAAAAGTAATCAAGTTTTTTCTTATATTATTTTCAAGGGAATAAATTTTTGTTTACATTTCAGATACAAAACCAAACAGATATGGGCTCTTGAGAAAAATAATCTGAGTGAAGATAATTTGCTTTCTTTTAACAGGGTAAAAAGAACCTTGCTAACTGTGAAGTCCCTCATGGCCGACCAGTAAAGCATACTGGATAAAAAGGTAGTTTTCCTTACAAAGGGTGGAGGGTGTAGGTTCAAGCCCTACTGGAGAACACATTTTCTTTACTAACTACTCAAAAGCACAGAGCAATAGACGTTATACATACAGTTTAATAACTAAAAATGGGGGTCTATTTCATATAAGATGTATCCACTATAGTAATGTTTGAAATATATTTATATATTTATAAAAATAAGAGAAAGATTCAGGATTATGCATAGAGTTGTCAATACAATTGTGAGTAAACAGTGAATTTTTTCATCTATTATTTGTAGTAATACTGTTGCAGCATTTTTTTCATTAAAACTTATATTCTATTAAAAACATACATTTATTTTCGAATTTAAAGATTTACAACTTTGCAAAATATTAATTTCTCTTATGCCAGGTCAGGTTTGATATTACAGCATTAGCCAATGTCTAGAGCAGTTACATGCCACTTTTTGTTAAAAAAAAAAAAAAAAAATTTTTAATAAATATGTTATACTATTTAAAAATGAAGAATCTGCTCAATTAACTTTAGAAAAGATTTTTTTTCATGAAAATTGATTTCTTTTTTGAAAGTAAAAGGTTTTATTTTTACAAAATTTATTTCCACCTAAGACTGAGGATGGAATGAATGTGTTTAGACATAAACGGGGACAAGCGGATATGTTATACAGTAAAATAACCAAAATTAGGAAACAAACAAACCATCCTTTAACTTGTATGATAAGACTATGTTGATAAAATTACAATACTGACATTAATTTGATATTTATTGATATTGGCAAGCATCAGCTGTGGCTCTAGACAGGAAAGCTATTAGTGACTAAATTCAAAGCAGCTGTTAATAGGAAAATCTCTTTATTTTGATTCTATTTTATTTAGGCAATATCATTTTACTAAATGTTTTACTCATAAAAATGATTAAAAAAAAAGAAAGTTCTTACATTCATTCATTAATCTTTTGAAATTCATATTGATACAAAAAATGTTTTCCTTTCAATTGTTTAAATTTAGTGAAAAAGATTTAATGACTAAAATGAAAATTGGTATGTAATTTTGCCTAATACTTGAAATTAATTGGACATTTTAAATTGGTTCCATAATTTTTAACAAAAGCCAAGGATTTTATTTCTAATTTATTACATTCTTTTTTTATGGTGCTTTATTCGGTTCATTTTTGGTCGTTTTCTACTACCAGATCGACATGCCAGGTATAAATAAAGAACAATGTATCAAGTAGGCAATCTACAGGATAGTACAAGTAGCAGCAGATGCATGTCACAGAGTCGACATAGTGAGAGCCATTATCATCTAATCTATTTCCTGTCAAGCAAAAATTGTCTTTGCAAGAATAAATTAGACTAATAAAAAAAGAAAATTTTTGTAAAACACCAAGAATTTCCGAAATATAAAATTTTTTAATTAACACTTTATCCACCTTCTTTTCCTTTCCTTTTACTTTGTGGAGGAGTGAAATATTTTACATTGACAAATTCACCTCCTCCCCCTGCCCTCAATCATCCACAAAACCAACCAAAGTAGTTAGTCTGCAAGACAAGCTTGCTAACCACCAGCCATTCCACAGTGAAGTGGTCCTTTGGTCATCTATTAGAGATTGTTTGGACAGGTATTGCCTGCATCTGTATAACTAAGCAAAAAAAAAAAAAAAAAATGACCGTACCAATAAAGAGGGAGTGAAACTGATTATGCAGACAACCCAAATGAAAATAAATGAAGACTAGGACAGTTAAGCAAATAGGAGCAAACTATGTGGACAGCCAAAAGCAAACATTAAAATAAGGATGTGGTGAAGGTCCGAGTGAGGGGGGGGTGTTTGGCAGATATTTACTTTTACCAACAGAAAAGATAAAATATGGTCAGAGCAACAAATCTAAGGAGATTATAAAAAATAAAAACTGTATGAAATAAATGTTTTTACCGATGAAGGGCTGAATTTTTGCAAAACTACGACTGTCTTTTTCAATTTAGCAAAACAGAAATAAAATAAGCTTGTGTATCAAAATGAAAAATAGCAGATAAATGAAAATATAAAAGCCAAACCCATAACTTTGTAATACACAATATCTATCACATTATATTGTTTGCTTTGCTTCGTCTATGTATAATGAAAGCTGGCTGAAATTCACAAGCATCTCATGGGATAGCTGAAGTATGGCTAACAAAAAATTGAAAAAAGACAAAGCTTGATATTTTATGACAATGGTAAAAGTATTTTCCCAACATTAAAACAAGAGGAAAGTTAATTATAATATTATAAAAGGATTTATTAGTATTTGATTTAATAACTCCTAATGGTTTGTAACTAATTTTATAATATAATATTTCTTGAATAGTTTTGGATGTTTTATCATGAAAGGACTAAAGAGGTATTATGGAGTGAAGAGGCACAAAGATAAAACAGGTTGTGTGTGGATTTAGAAGAAAAAACAAAAAGAAGCCTGAAGAAATAGAAAAAAAACAAAAATAAAAAATGAGAAATAAAACAAGTTGGTAATAAAAAAGGAGAAAAAATAAATAAAAGAGAAAAAAGGGGAAAAAAATAAAGGATGAAAAAAGAGAAAGGAAGAAAAAAGAGAATAAAGGAAGAAAAAAGAGAATAAAGGAAGAAAAAAGAGAATAAAGGAAGAAAAAAGAGAATAAAGGAAGAAAAAAGAGGAGAATAAAGAAAAAAGAGAAAAAAGTAGAATAAAGGAGAAAAAAGAGAATAAAAGAGAATAAAAGAGAATAAAGGAGAAAAAGAGAATAAAAGAGAATAAAGGAGAATAAAAGAGAATAAAGGAGAATAAAGAGAATAAAGGAGAATAAAGGAGAAAAAAGAGAATAAAAGAGAATAAAGGAGAAAAAAGAGAATAAAGGAGAAAAAAGAGAATAAAGGAGAATAAAAGAGAATAAAAGAGAAAAAAGAGAATAAAAGAGAATAAAGGAGAAAAAAGAGAATAAAAGAGAATAAAGGAGAAAAAAGAGAATAAAAGAGAAAAAGAGAATAAAGGAGAATAAAGGAGAATAAAGGAGAATAAAGGAGAAAAAGAGAATAAAGGAGAAAAAAGAGAATAAAAGAGAATAAAGGAGAAAAAAGAGAATAAAGGAGAAAAAAGAGAATAAAAGAGAATAAAGGAGAATAAAAGAGAATAAAGGAGAAAAAAGAGAATAAAGGAAGAAAAAAGAGAATAAAGGAAGAAAAAAGAGGAGAATAAAGAAAAAAGAGAAAAAAGTAGAATAAAGGAGAAAAAAGAGAATAAAAGAGAATAAAAGAGAATAAAGGAGAAAAAGAGAATAAAAGAGAATAAAGAGAATAAAAGAGAATAAAGGAGAATAAAAGAGAATAAAGGAGAATAAAGGAGAAAAAAGAGAATAAAAGAGAATAAAGGAGAAAAAAGAGAATAAAGGAGAAAAAAGAGAATAAAGGAGAATAAAAGAGAATAAAAGAGAAAAAAGAGAATAAAAGAGAATAAAGGAGAAAAAAGAGAATAAAAGAGAATAAAGGAGAAAAAAGAGAATAAAAGAGAAAAAGAGAATAAAGGAGAATAAAGGAGAATAAAGGAGAATAAAGGAGAATAAAGGAGAAAAAGAGAATAAAGGAGAAAAAAGAGAATAAAGGAGAAAAAAGAGAATAAAAGAGAATAAAGGAGAAAAAAGAGAATAAAGGAGAAAAAAGAGAATAAAAGAGAATAAAGGAGAATAAAAGAGAATAAAGGAGAATAAAAGAGAATAAAGGAGAAAAAAGAGAATAAAGGAGAAAAAAGAGAATAAAAGAGAATAAAGGAGAAAAAAGAGAATAAAAGAGAATAAAGGAGAAAAAAGAGAATAAAAGAGAATAAAGGAGAAAAAAGAGAATAAAGGAGAAAAAAGAGAAAAAAGAGAATAAAGGAGAAAAAAGAGAATAAAAGAGAATAAAGGAGAAAAAAGAGAATAAAAGAGAATAAAGGAGAAAAAAGAGAATAAAAGAGAATAAAGGAGAAAAAAGAGAATAAAAGAGAATAAAGGAGAAAAAAGAGAATAAAAGAGAATAAAGGAGAAAAAAAGAGAATAAAAGAAAATAAAGGAGAAAAAAGAGAAAAAAAGAGAATAAAGGAGAAAAAAAGAGAATAAAGGAGAAAAAAGAGAATAAAGGAGAAAAAAAGAGAATAAAGGAGAAAAAAAGAGAATAAAGGAGAAAAAAAGAGAATAAAGGAGAAAAAAAGAAAATAAAAGAGAATAAAGGAGAATAAAGGAGAAAAAAGAGAAAGGAGAAGAAAAATGAGAATAAAAAGTAGGAAAGAACAAGTATTCTTTGCGACTTTTTAATAACATTGGCACAGAAAAAATTGAGGCAAGCATAAAAATAGGTTTTCTAACCTAATTTTTGGGTGCTGATTTCAGATACGATATCCATTTTCACTCATCACATATAATTTCTGAGAGATATGTATGTACATGTATACATATAGGCATAAATCTAAAAGATTTAAATGTTTCAGTAACAAATTACATAAGACTGAGTAGTGAGTTCGATCCTCACTGGGTGCCACCACTATCGGCTTTGTGCCACACCTAAGCTGCACTTGGAAAACCACTAATGATGCTGAATTCAAATAAATCTTTTGACAGGTTGATGACATGCCAAAAGGTCCTTTTTTTAAATAAAAATATCCTATTTTTATCAGTCCTATCATAACCTATATCTGTATACAACCATTTTATATGTTTATATTATGATTTTGTGACAATTCATTTAACTATATATATATAAAATGATCAATGTTTATTTTATTTTTAAGATTTTTGTGAACAGTTATATATCTCTACAATAGGGTCAGGCATTTCAATACATGGCAGATGTATCAACATGGCTGACTCATTCTGTTACATATGTGCGAATTTCACAACAGTTGCACAGCACCAAACGATTACTCCCCTCCTGAGAAAGGCTTACTATCACTATTCTGATTGTAAAATTGGAGACCAGGACAAACTCTAGGCCCCACACATCTGTTGTAATCCCTGTTATAATGGACCAACTGCATAACCTAATGGCAAGAAATTAACCTTCAGTTTTGCTGTACCAATGATTTAGCAGGAACCGCAAAGCCATGCAGATGATTGTTATCTTTGTCTAACAAATATAACTGGTGTCAATGTTTCTTACCAAAAAAAAAGAAAATCAAATATCCAACCTACCCTCATCTAGAAGACCTGTTCCCCACTCAGATGTTTTCACTGTCCCTAGTCCCCCAAGCAAATAAGGATCTTCATAGATGGGGGAAAGACCTCAAAGAAGGATCAAATGGCAGTGAGCCCCACTGGATCACCCAAGAAGACCTGAATGACCTTGACCATGATTTGTACCTATCTAAGCATCAATCAAAGCTCTTGACATCCCAGTTGAAGCAGTGGAACCTGGTCAGAGCAGATATAAGGATCAGCAGTTTCAGGACATGGAATAATGAGTCTGCCTCATTCTTCAACAAGAAAAACAGGTTGGGCTACTGTAAAAAACATCTGGTTTGCTCACCTCCCTTGAATTCCCACAGATTGACGACTTTTCATAGACTCTTCCAAGCAAAGTCTGAAGGCTGTGTTCCTGCCCATTGTGAATATGGAGCACCTTTTAGAAGCAGTACAAGCAGTACCATAATATCATTAGCCTCCTTATGAGCATAAAGGCAGGCTTCATCAAGTACTATTGCTTTCTGCATATGGGACAGTTGGACTGTGTCCAAGCACTACAAGCAGAAGAACTGGGGTCCTAGGAGCACTTTCATACCTGAGGAACACAGTGTCCAAGAAAATTCTCTGGTGGACATAAACAAGGTGCTTCTTTCCCTCTTCTTCATATGAAGCATGGTCTAATGAATAATTTAATTAAGGCTATAGACACCTGTGCACTCTGCTAGGCTCAAGGAGAGCATCTTTGTCAGATCTCAGATCCAAGAGGTGCTGAACGAGAAGCAATTTGAGAAGATTCTTACCCTCAAAGAACTGAGAGTATGGAAAGTAATTAAATCCGTCTGCCATGGCTTCATTGGTAACATACAGCCATTAGATTACCAAGAGCATGTCAAGAAGTTTTTACAGGCTTAAGGAAATGGGGTGTGGTATATCACTCTAGATTCACTTTCTCCACTCCCTCCTGAACTTCTCCTCTCCAAACCACAGAGCAGTGGGTGATGAGCATGGAAAAAGGCTCCACCAAGATGGAGAATAATTATCAAGGCAAATGGAACAGCAACAGCAGCACAATGGGGCACTTCTGCTGGGTGCTCCTGCAGGATATCCCGCAGATAAATTACATGAGACTGCCTCCCCCCTAAAAAACTCACTTCTGATTGACTGTTGTACTATGATGTTTTTTTCTGTAATACGCCTTTTTGAATATTGTATATATGCATCATCATAAAAATGGGATACATGAAATCTATACGATAGAACAAAAGTTAGAAAATTCGGTTTGGTTTATTTTGTTTTATGGCATATCAACCTCAATGGGTTATTTAATGCTGACAACATTTTTTATTGCTGGTAATATTTTGTTTTGTCAAAAATCTGTTTCTGGTAATATTTTTCCTTCAAAATTGTATTGCTGGTAATAATCTTTTTCAAAAAAGTATTGCTGGTAATAGTTAACTATTTGACCATAGCTGGGACACAAACAGGTGCTACCACCCTGGGTCAGGGTGGACCTGTGAACACCAGCAATTAAGAGGTGGTTCCACACTCCTCAAAACCTCCTGATTAGTGGCCTTGCTGCTGGATGTAGTTCAACGTCTTACCCAGGACGCGTTTGGAAATTAGTATTCACCACATCAAAATTAGTAAAAAAAAAAAAAAAAAAAAAACATGTATTCACATGCTTGCTTTTTTTTTTTTTGTAAACCACTGTAATTATTCTTTAAGGCAGCAAAAATTGGAATAAAATAGGAAGCCCGTTATCATAAAAAAAAAACTTGCAAAGGAAATTGTCTGAAGGAAAGAACATTAGAATTCTAGCCCCAACATAAAATGGGCAGTTAAATTCAATCAAACCATACTTCATCACAAATGCCAATTAACTAATCCTATTAATATGAGATTTTAAATAGTTTTTCTTTATTATTATTTGAATAAGAGATTAGGAGAAAAGAAGGTTACTTAAACAATTATGAAGAAAAAAATTGATTCTGCTGGCAGCTAAAAGTGAAATAAAAAAACAATGCTTCTAAGAGGTTTTTTTAAAATCTATTTAAAGAAAATTGTACAAAGAGAATTGACAGAAAACTACCAGCTGAGACAACATGAACAACTCAAAAGAAATATTATACAATAAGGAGAATCAAAATAAAGATAAAATAATGTGACATGTTAAGATTAAGAATAGTCTTATGGAGAGGAAATTTGAAGCAATTGTTCCTAAACATTCACTGAAAACCATGCTTTCCACTCCAACTGAATGCTCAAAATAATTTAGAAAGATAAGATCCCATACAATAACTGTACATTTAAACATACATTTTCTTTTATTATTTGTTTAGCATCAATTAAAAAATGATAAAAATTAGGAGTAGATAGGTTTGCCTATTGTCTGGTTCACACTCCTCCCCAGTTTTTTTGAACTGGAGTCGAGGTCTATCCCTTGTTTGATATTGGGTTTCCAGTACATTCTAAAGTCTACTTCAACTCTATACTCCTAACACTTGTCCTTTCTTACACAAATACAACTCCACACTGTAATCATCTACCTTGAGTGTCTCTTGAACCTTGTATTGGGTGAATATTAGCATATAAAAAAAAAAAAAAAAACTTGATTCAATTTACTTTTTAATATTTGTCTTTTTGCATTTAAATCAGATGCCATCTTTATTTATTTTTGACACTATTCAGAAAATTTACTAAGAATGTCGAAGTTTTCCAATAGAAAGTAATTCTCTTATATTAATATTACTTTGTTTAGACAGAAGTTTGGTGACTTAAGTTTACTTTGACATACCAAATAATAAAGTGTTGGAAATTTAACGGAAAGCTTCTTAATTATATAAACAAAGCATCTAATGATTAAAACAAAGCTCTCTTAGAAGCAATGTCAATTGCTTACTAATCTCTTCCTCTCTGCATAAATACACGGGTTACTTATCACATTGCTAAATCCTAATTAAATCCAAGGCTTCCAACTGACTAGAGAAATGGGAGCAAATGCTCCAAAGCCCTTAAGAAAAGCAGGAGGAGGAGGAGGTGAAATAAAAAATTTTAAAAATCTGAGACTTAATCTATCAAATAAAAGAAATACTATGCTGAAGGAATAGGAAAAAAAATAATAAAAATAATACAAATGAGAAAATCACATGGCAAGAGTACTTCAAAATTAACAAGTGGAAAAAAAAAAATGGTAAGATTTTGAAGTGGGGTGCAGGTGAGAAGTAAGGAAAAAAAGCTGCTGCATGAATACACAAGATGCAGATGAGCGGGGGGGGTGGGGGTAATCAAAGATAGGTATTCAGTTAAACTGCTAAAGTTAAAAAGTAGTGAGAGGAGATGGGGGCAGTTGTTAGGAAAGATGGAGGAATGACAAAAGAAACCGTACATTCCTCAGCCTCATCACCTTATTAGCTTTGGTTCAAGAGTTAGAGTCCTCCTTTCACTGGCAACCATGGTAACCAACAAGGAGTTGTACACAAGTAAAAGAAAAAGCAAATAAAAACTATAAAATAAAAACCTCCTTACATCCAAGTTGTAACTTAATTATTAATTTCTTTTTCCTGAACATGGAGTAACTTAACAAGAATAGGCAGAGAAAGTAGATGGAATTTATTTAAACGAGTTTAATTAAATGTAAAATTTGTCCCACATTAGTCTTATTAGCATAAAAGGTGCAAAATAAATGTTAACTTTTGGCACGACCTCAAAGTGTGAATAAACATGAAAGATGTGTGCGAGTGAGTGAGAGAGAGAGAGAGATAAATAGATTGGGTATCTTTATTTTAGGGATGTATAGGAACATTGTTTTTTTTTTAGATACTAAAATTCATCCAGAACAAGGCTCAAGAGAGACTCAAGGCAGAGAATTACTGTTAAAATGCTTATGATAAATGAGGTGTGATATGAATTAAAGATGAGACTGGAGGATAGAGAATAATTAACCCTATATATATATATATATATATATATATAGTGAACTCCTGTTGATTTTAACCAATAGTTCAGTTGAGAACTGAACCACAAGACTAGCCACAAGAACCAGTGTTTTAATGACACACACGTGTGTGTGTGTGTGTGTGTGTGTGTGTGTGTATATATATATATATATATATATATATATATATATATTTTCTACATACAACATGTGAAAGGATGTCCAATACACTGCCCTTGTCAGCCACCAACCAGGGGAGGTAACACAGTTTTGGTAGCTAAGGTAGTACTGCCACCCCTGTCATCATCAGCAGCTTTTGCCACCAGAAGGGTACCGTTTTTGTGTAGATGTGTCAGTCTCTTGCGTTTTTTGGGGTTTTTTTTTTTTACTCCAAGTTAGATTTTGTATTAAAAGTGTTTGCTTTTGATCGTTAACCAATACACAATGCGCTCGTCATAACCATTATCAATGATATACAATGGAAGGTAAACGGACGTGTTTCATGTTGGAAGTAGCATTGTGTTGCAAGCATCGTTTAAATTAACTTTGTTTATTTTGAATCTTGACCCAATCCAATTTGGTGCTGGTTGAGCTGTGGTCTGGAGACTATGTGAAGCACGCTTCAGGCTTTGGCCAGTGATGCCCACTTTCAAAAAGGAAGGAAATGATTGACTGTCCAAGGAATCCATGGCAACCAACCTCAATAGGTAGCACATGACATGCCAACCTCTTTTCCACGCAATTTATAGCAGTTTTTCTTTCACTTGTGAGCCTCCTCCCTCCTGTTCTCCTCCCATGGAACCATTAATTCTACTAGGAGGACACATTTCTTTGAATCAGACCATGCTACAATGTCAGGGTGTGCATCTATCTGAATGATGTGTACCAGAAATTGCAAAGGTGTTCTAAGATCAACTAACACCCTCTAATCATGGGCTCCACTCAGTAGCATCATGTTGGAAGTATTTGGGTCTTCCACACAGGACGTTCACCTTTTTTGTGAAAATAGATCTTAGGTTCTTTGGCCATTACAGGCTGTTTGTTGGCTGCTTCACACTGTAAACTGGCTAAGTCCATGACCACTCCCAGTACTTTGTTATGATGCTATGTGTACATCTGCAATGATTGTGGGCATGCAGAGAGCACATGACATAAAGTGCCTCAATTACTTTGACATAATGTACATACATCAGTGTCAGTGCACCCTCACAGCTGGTCACATTTGGTAGAAGATTATAGGTAAATTTCAGAAGGAATGATAATGCCAATGACTCCATTGCAATCAGGGTATTCCATGATAGCTTCACCAGATCAATATCACTCCATGTAGTCCAAGCACATTGTTTGGACTGAGAAACAGCAGTAGCTGTTCACTACTCTTCCTCGAAATTCCGAATTTCTTCAATCACTATGTCTTGTTTTCCTTTGGACCCTGTTTGGACAACTGGTTGCTTGTGCTGTCCAGGCCAGCTCGATTGGTTTGGGTCATAATCTCCTTTGTTTTCAGGCTGGATTCTGCTTCTTGGGTGGCTTCTACTGCCAACCATTTGCTGACAGTTTTGATGTGTGCAGTAACCTGTAGAAGAACTTGTCAACCGAGTCCCTCATCATCATGTGAAGGCATAACTTTCCAACCTTGAATTCTTCTACCAATAAGGAGATGGGAAGTTTCGGGTTTCCGGCATTGGTATAGAGTCCCACTGTGGAGAAGAGGGAACTCCAAGCCATTTGTGCAGGAACTTGTTGATATACTATTGCCTTTGCTGAATGCAAGACAGAGTAATATCATACACTTGCAGCGGCCACAGAAGACGGGCAGCAAAACCATGTTGGTTGCATCAAGCCTTCCAAGGAGATGGGTTCTGTCAATGGATTCAAATCCATCCAGTGCCATTTTCTGCGCCTCTGTGCCGATCAGTCAGTGGAATTTCATACAGCCATCCAAGGCTCTTCACTGGCTTCTCTTTGAGTGTCGGGATCATGTCACATCCAATGCAAAAGTGAATCCCCCTGACAGAACCTCCGAGTAATAAGATCCAGCTTCTCTTGGATTTAGCCGTCATTCTTGCCCATATGAAGAGTTTATGGTAGTGTTGCAGCAGTTCATCAGATAAACTGCTGCAGCACTACCATAAGCGCTTTGTCAGCACCAACCTGAGATGAGACAAGAATGGTAATGTCCATTTGTTCCTTAGTCATCACGCCTTTTGCTGTGTCTGCTGCACTCCATACGAGTTCAATAGACATAATGAAAGAAGTGGTGAAATCACACCCCCATCATTATGCCGACCTCAAGGGCTTGCCACTTGGTGGTATAGTTACCAACAGTGAACTGCATAAAAACCGCTCTGAAATATTTCATTATAATTTGCCCAACCTTATAAGGGAAGTTGATAAATTTGAGGGACATTCAAATTAGCTCATGAGGAACTGATCCATACGCATTTGTGAGACGAAGCCAAATTCCATGAATCTCAGTTTTATTTTGTTTGGCTGATAGGATCGAGTTCCAAATTATGTGTAAATGCTCCAGACAACCGGAGAAGCCAGGTATCCCAGCCTCCTGTACAGGTGTCTTTATGTAATGGTTACCTAGCAGGAAGTCTGTTATATAACAGGCAAGGACCCCCCCCCCAAAAAAGAATTTTTTCCTTTTGCATTCTTTTCCTTAGGTATCCAAATGCCATCTGCTAGGCACCATTCTTGTGGTACAATACCTCATTTCCATGCCCACTGGAGGATGATAAGCTGCTTCAGTACATTTGGGCAATTCTTATATAACTTGTAGGATATTCCATTTATTCCAAGTGCACTACCGGGATTTGAGGACGAGTTCCCAAATTTCCCTCAGCTTTAATCTGCTGTCATTAAACATGACCTAGATCTTCAAGCCCAGGAAAGTCATTCATTGGAAGGATTGGAACATCTTTCCAAGCATTAGAATAAGTCAACCTCAGGTGGTTCTAGAGTTCCTCCTGCATTGAGTCAAGTTTGCCGTTTTTAGCAAAAACAAAAGGATGATTGTAAAATGATCTCCGAGACCGTTGCTTTATCTTGTGATATTTTCATTGGTTCTCAGCTGTAGAGATCACTAAGATCCTTTCTTTAAGATCCTTAAGCAGGTCCTTAGTTGTGCCTTCTCATGAATTGGAGCTTCTTCGTGATGGTGCTTTCCAAATCTTCTGAATTTTTCATCTATTTGGTTGCTTCTCTTCTTTCCTATTCCCTTTTTTAGTTGCCAAGACAAACCTCATGCACAACTCTACAGAAAGATCTGATCTGCTGGCTAATGGGTATCTTCAAATGATTGCTTTTAATGAGAGCTCCTGATCGAGATTCGACCAAATCACTCTCTGATTGTCCATGGGCCACTGGATCTTTTAGTGATGATATGTTTAGTAAGCAATATATGTGATTAAAGAATTTTAAAGTGATGAAAAGCCTTATACAAGACAAATTCCAGTCTCTGAACACTGATGGCATTTACATAAAAAAGTAATTCGTCAACATCACTGAATATATTAAAAACAATGAGGTATTACCATACCAGGCCAAACTGGACCGGAGAGTAATGTCAACTTCATACTCCTCAGAATTCCAAAGCTGGATTCTTACCACTGGACGTAGTTTAATATCATATCTAGGAGAGTATATGTGTGCGTATGTATGTGTCTGCATGTATACATATATGTAATAATCCATTCGTATATAATCCAAGTGAATCCTAATAATATAAAATATTAAAACTGATCCACAAAGAAGCTCAATGTATTTATTATAATAGAGCATATAAATTACATAGAATAGAAATCCAAAATTGCCTCTTTCGAATAGCTATTTTGACTGACAATACTAACATAGGCCTTGTCAATTCAGAGGTATGAAAAAATATTTATATTATATAAAGCTGCCTCCTCTGGCTGACCGCTACAATTTTCATGCACAATAATATGCAATCTTCAGGTGTCCACCTGAAGTTTGCATTCTAACATGCCAATGAAACTTAAAGAGACACCTTTTAGGGAATTATATATTTGCTCTATCATGAAACATTGAACACTTCTTTCTTTCCAATGTCTATTTCTTGTTTTATTTGTTTATAAAGTGTGTGTGTGTGTGTGTATATATATATATATATATATATATATATATATATATATATATATATATATATATAAAAGAAAAAAAAAAGAGTTAAAAAGAGACAAGTACTAAAAGATAGCCAACAGTTAATGAGAAAATGACAGAGGATTGGCAGTGAAACTTTAGAGAAAAACAGATATTTACTTTGAATAAGAATGAGAAGACAGACAAGAATTATTAAACACAAATCCTATTTTTTCATTTTTATTCACTTTTTTAAATTAGTTTTTCTATGAAAGGTATCATAAAATACAATGATCATTTTGTGAGGCTAATTTGATGTAATAACCGTAAGAAAGTGACTGGGGGGGTGCTAAAAGGAAGAATGTGTCTGATAAGAACTCAGCAAAATAGATTTTAAAGATTTGTAATGTTGTCACTTTTTTATTGTGTGGCTAATATAAAGGAACTATTTTTGAATTTCATGAACACAGACACCTACATGTATGAAATACACTTGTGGGGGTTTCTCCTTGCTGCACATCAACAAATTTGGCTGAGAGGAAGTAGAACTGTATCCTGACTAAACTTCAACCACTATTTTATATGCTCTTTGCTTGAAAGCATTACAATTGAACCTTGATTTTCTGACATTCAAACACAAGACCTTTTTGTGTGAACATATAAACGGGAAATGAACGATTGTTCTTGTTAAGCTTAAAAACTGCCTTATTTCCTGTCTTGGTCATATGAACTTTATGTTCCTTGAGTTATAATTAGTACATCAGATACAGACTAGTTGCACCATTTTAGTTAACCAATACAATAAAAGCAATAAATACTGTTAAGTTATTGGCAACAGAATGTATAGTAACTCCCAATTTCTGTAAGCATCACTGACCACACACGCAATGAGTGAAAGACAGATTGGTCAAAATTAATGCTCTAGTGATCCACAATTTAAATATAGTGTATGTGTGTGAGAGAGAGACATCCATTGGTCTAGAGATACCATGGATCTAAACCCAAAGAGTTATGCCTCAGCTGCTGATTGCACTGCAGCATTTGTTATGGCTGTACAGGCCCACATAGGAATAACAATCTCAATTTCAATGAATGCATGTGAAGATGCTCTCCCCCCAATGTCGTTGGGTTGTTTTCTTTCCTTCGAGCATGCTTCTCCCCATTGGCAAACCTCCATTTCTACTCTCTTCACTCCATCCCTTGGTGTAAATCGTTTATCTGACTTTTTCATATTCTAAGTATTGGTTAATAATCAATATCTGTATATTATGCTAAAACTAGCAAATGCATATGTAATAGCTACAGATTTTTTTTTTTTTTTTTAAATCATTTCACCTAAAGCAAGGTGATAATGCCACTAAGACACAAAGGTGTGAAAGAGAAGAATATTTTAGTGAGGAGAAAGGACAATAAAAGAACAGGAAGACAGAAGATGGCGATTGACATTGCATTTAAATCTTTGAAGATTGTAGGTAGCAGGGAAGCAAGAAACCAGGAGAGAATTCCACAGGTGAGAAGTGCGAGAAAAGAAACTATTAAAATAGAACTTATGGTTACATCTAGCTATTTCATTGCAACAGTGAAACGATTAGGCCATGTAGCCAATCTAGTAGTATGCTTAAATTCATGCAGTCAAGCTACGGAGGAGGACAGCTCATTAGAATAATAACCATGAAAATATTTATAGAAAAGATCGGAAAGTCACATTATAATGTAATAGACATCACACCAGCAGAGCTGCATCTCCTAAAACATCCAATTATGTAAATTTATATAAGTGGATAATTAGAAAATGTATCATATTATTCACGTAGCATGATTGGTACGAAAAGGGGAATCAGCAAGCAGAATTTCAATTCCGGCTTAGTCTGCTACATTTGCTTTTCTTTGGAAAAGGTATGAACCCATCTCTTTCTCCTTCAGTTACCAGCTAAACAGAATGATAGACTGGGCTCTTTAGCTTGGATAGGAGTCAGTCTAGAAGGAAGACTACTTTGAATTCAAAATCACTCCACTATCTTTCCCAGGTAGTCATGGCAATTGACAGATAATAAAGAAAAAGAATTTGTGCTGAGCCATGATTGCCTAAGTACTGAAGGTACATGATATTAAAAAATAACTGTATTATGAGGGAGAAAAAATAACAGCACACATATAACAGCTAAAAGGCTGATAACCAAATACTTATGCTGTATAATAAATATGATAAAATGTACTATGATCCTCCTACTACTAAAAATGTCCTTGTAAAACAATAAGTTTGCAAATATGCTGGTAGGTGGTCTGTACTAAAAATTTAAATCTATCTACTGTGCTCTCAATTATATATATATATATATATATATATATATATATATATATCTCCCGCCTAACATTTTACACTTCTGCCAGGATTAACTCATTTCTATCTCAGGAAAAATTGGAACAAAAAGACAATAAAGATGTTAATATTTCTTTGAATATTTAGAAAGAAAGAAAAGCCTTAGAATAAATATCTATGTAAATCTATTTGACAGTTTCTCCATCAGAAATATCATCTGTAAGAATCAGAAAGTGCTTTTAAATAAATTAATTAAAGTTATTTTAAGTCTTAACATCTTTGTTACTCTTATAATGGAGTTTTTTTTTTTTTAAATGTTGCTTTTTCTATACTTTCAACCAGGAGTAAAATATCCTAATGTTAAAAGTTTAAAAAAAAGAAAAAATATCAGTGAAAGAAATAACAGGGGACAATAAGAAAAAAGGAAAGAAAACTAATAAAATAAACAGAAGTTGAATTATTAAAATCATAGAAGAAAATGAGACAAGTGATAAGAGAGAAAACATCTGAGAGAAAGATTGGTTAGGTGAGGCAGATTGATGTTACAATATCGCAACCCTTGCTGGTTTGTTTAATGTTGGTTTTTGTATGGGGCACCCAGTGAAACACAAACTCACTCACTCAGTAATAGTATGGTCAGCCAAATTAACCTTACTGTTACCCCACAGTGAGTTGCCGGGGGTGGGGAGTGAAATATGAGAGTGAAGGATAGAAAAGGAGTTGGGTTAGAAGAAAGCAAGGGATAGCCAAGAACATAAGATGGAAAGAAGGAAAATCAAAATAAGGGAGGAGAGGGAATGTAAAATGTTAAAAAGTGTTAACAGAGAAAAAAAGAGAGAAAAGAAAGGGTGAGAGATGGCGGGTAGGGCAGGTAGAGTGGTTAAGAAAAAAGGAAGTAATTTGCTCTGGGTGACAATTATTTTAAGCTTTCAAGGTAAAAAAAAAAGGGTACTTAGTAAACTCATCTTAGTCTGGCATAAGGCAACACATGTGGGACACCCAGTGAGGATCAAAATCAGAATAATCTTAAAACTAGCAAAGTTCCTTTTCACTGCTTAAAGGTAAAATAATTTAGATCCTAAGAATTTCTTTTTAATTTCTAAACAGTGTAAAATGAAGAACTTGCTTTAGTTATTCTTACAAGAGAAATATTATTAACTTGTTCCATAACCCATTAAACTCAAAAGAGTACCATATGTAGCAACAGTGTGTCTAGGACAAGATGGCCTGACAGAGCTCATCCTTTCACAGGTAGATTTTGAATTCAAAGTTGCCCTTCTTCTAGATTGCCCTACCAAGGTTAAAAACCTACACTACCCTATTATTTACAGGTACAGTGGTACCTTGGCTGTGTCCCAACTAGCAAGTTTTTTTAGATACAAGTCTCTTGGATGATTCTTTTGCTTTGAGTTGAGAGCTAAAATTCGAGTTACAAGCCAGTTTTAGATACCTCATTGTTAGTTGGCACAGCAAGTGCCACAGTGAATATCACAACATAAACCCCCAGCATCTCACTTGTTCACTTTAAGCGGTTAGCTCAAAGTGGAAGCATTAGTTTATGCTCACATTTGTGCTGGCAGTTATTTTGTAAAACTTCATTTTTCCAATCATGTGTCTGAAAAAAGTGAATGTGAAGGACAGTGCTGAGAAGAAAAAGCGGATGATGTGAATTGAATTAAAGAAAGAAATTATCAAAAAACATGACCAAAGTGTGTGTGTAGTCGACTTGGCGAAGCAGGATGAGTGTAGGACTTCTATGATCTGCACCGTACTGAAGCAGAAGTAGTCGATAAAGGCTATAACACCAGGCAAAGGAGTTAAAATAATTTCTAAACAGTAGACATCTATCCATGAAAATATGGAGAAGCAGCTGATGGTGTGGTTGACCAAGAAGCAGCTCACAGAAGATACCATGACGGAGGCTATAATCTGTGAGAAGGCATGAGCTATTTACGCTGATTTGCTGCAGCAGACACCAGGCACTTCAATGGATGAGGGCATTGGACAAGCCGTTTAAAGCCAATTAGGGCGGGTTTGGAAATTTTAAAAAGAGGACCGGCATTCACTCCATTGCCAGGCATGGTGAGGCAGCAAGCACGTATATGAAAGCAGCTGAGGATTACCTCAAAACTTTTGCCAGAATGACAGAAGCTGAAGGATATATCCCCCAGGCAAGTGTTCAACTGTGATGAGACAGAACTTTTTTTGGAAGAAGATGCCAAGGAGGACTTATATAACAGCAGAGGAGGGGAGGATATCAGGCCACAAACCCATGGAGGATAGGCTGACCCTCACACTATGCGCCAATGTGAGCAGCAATGGCAAGACTAAGCTGTTGCTCATTTATCATTCAAAAACCCTTTAAGTCATATAAGATTCCGAAAGAAAAACTACTCAAGAGCGTGGGTCACCAGGCAGTTCCTTGTGGAGTAGACGAATTTGGGCTTTGGTCAGGATGTTAAGAAATATCTCCAAGAAAATAACCTACCCCTGCAAACCCTTCTCATCTTCGACAATGCATGTGCTCACCCACCTAACTTCAAAGATGACATCCTCGAAGAGTTCAAGTTTATGAAGGTTCTCTACCTTCCACCTAACACCACCCCTCTCCTGCAGCCCTTGGACCAGCAGGTGATTTCTAATTGGAAAAAGCTCTTAACAAAGCATCTGTTCTGCTGCTGCTTTAAGGTGACAGAGAGCACAAACCTCACATTTTGAGAGTTCTGGAAGAGCCACTATGACATTGTGATATGCCTCAGAATTATCGATATAGCCTGGCAGGGTGTTACAAAGAGGAACTTGACCTTGCATGGAAGAAGCTGTGGCCTGAAGTTATGTCTGAAATAGACTTTGAAAGACTAGAACCCAAAGTGGCAGTGGCGGAGGAGATTGTATTCTTTGGCAAGTCCATGGGCGTGGACATGAATGAAGGTGACATCAACAAGCTCATCATGGAGCACTCCAAGGAACTGAAAACAGAGGAGCTAAAGGAGTTACAGAAGAAGTAGAACATGGAGGTTTTATAGGAAATAGAGGAGGCGGAGCAGGTTACCACTACAAGTGAGATAAAGGAAATGTTGGGAACGTGGGGTAAACTTTCAAACTTTATTCCAAATGACACTTGCCTAACTCATTTCAAAAACATTCTGAAAGGGAGGGTGAAACGGACCTCATTGGATAGGTTTTTATTGAAAATCCCTGCAGATGAAAGTGAGGAAAGCATTGGCGAAAAGGGCAAAAATCAGCAAATAAGATTCAATTACTTAATTCAGCCTTTCTTCTCTATCTTCATCAGCATCTCCAAGTCGTCTGATCTTCAAGGTAAAGGCTGTATATTGTACTTAATAAAAGCAGTTGATTTCTGTACATTCTATTGTATTGTGTTTCTATACAATATCTGTTGTTTATAAGTACATTTTTCTTATTTAAAAACTTGTAAACAAAAAAAATGCGGTGTTTTTTTGGAGGGGGGAATCTGGAACAAATTAATAGCATTTCAATTCATTTGAATGGGGAAAATCGATTTGACATACGAGTAATTTGAGTTACAAGCTCCAGCATGAAATGAATTAAACTCATAAGTCAAAACACCATTGTATTAAGAATTTTCTTTTATCCAAAGCAATAGAAACATGTCTACCCTGCTATTTAACCCACATCCAGAAGAAAATAGATTCATATCTTTTCCAAGGGCATTAATGCAAAAGGAACAACACAGATTGTCAGAATTTAAACTTGGTACACCGATTCAATTTCCGATACCAATAACCAGAACATCAACATTATATATAAGCATAATAATTTAATTTAAATTACCATCTGCTTCAAGTGAAAAGAAAGAAAAAAAAAATCAATAATATATATATATATATATATATATATATATATATATATAAACCTAAAGAGCCAGGTAAACCTACCTACGTTTCACCTAAACTGATCATCAGGGTAAACTGGCCAAAGAGGTAAATTTCCATTTTTACCTCTTTGGCCAGTTTATCCTGACAATCCGTTTAGGTGAAACCTAGGTAGGTCTACCTGGCTCTTTAGGTTTATATTAGGTTTGCTCTACTTCATGTATTGAGCACTTTACGTAGTTGCTTTTACTCATTTTGGAGGGTTTTTTTCTTTGGACTCTGAGCTTGAATTCTGGACGATTGTTTTCGCCTCAACTTAATGTTCTTAATTCTTTCTTTTTTTATTCCTCATTTTTCCTTGGGTACTGGTTTGTTCAACTACAAGCCGAAATACCTAAGTTTTTTTCAAGTGAGTACCACTATATATATATATATATATACACACACACACACGCACGCGCACACACACACACACACACAGTCTGATCAAAATGTATCGGGACTGTTGCTATGCAAAACAAAGCTGCAGGACACAAACCGATTTTGAATTCTGTTGCACATACACACTAAGTTACAACATTCTCGCTCATTTCCATTGTTTATGGCATTGCTTGAAATGAAAGTGTTGTCTTCTCAACACACCAGAGGTTCCATGAGTGGTCATGGCTTGTGAAGCAGTTTTTGGCAAAGCACAATATTCCCCAGGTCCAATAACCACTATATTCCCCAGATCTTGCTCCTTGCAACTTTTTTACTCTTCAAAAATCAAATTGCACTTGTTAGGAAAAAGATTTCAAGATGTTAAGGAACTCCAAGAGAATGTAACAAGGCAGCTTCTCGCTATCCCCCAAAAAAGTAGTTCCAGGAATGCTTACACTAATGGAAACAGCACTGGATAAAGTGTATGGCTCCAGAAGGGGACTACTTCGAAGGAGATTAATTGTCAAATTAATATGTGGTTATAGTTTTCTTTTTATACCTCCAGTACCAATACTTTTTGATCAGACCTTATATATATATATATATATATATATATATATATATACACACATACATAATCACACATGGTTGTGTGTGTGTGTGTGTGTGTGTGTTTTGGGAATGTACTTTTGATAATGTGCATTATATCAGGTTTTGAGATTTTTAGTCATCCATATTTCAACTATCTCTTGCTAAACAGATTTTACTTACATATAGGTAAAGGAAAGTGACTCGACATTCATTAGACCTTTGAAATGAGTTGATAGGTAACATACAACCACCAGAAACAAATATATTTTTCATTATTTAAGTTTTTAAAAAATTTAAAAAATTCAAAATTCCCCGAAGTAATTACAACTGACTAATTTTCACCAAATCTTATTTCCTATTTTACTTTATTTTTAGAACATTTTTAATTACAAAGTTTAACCTTTTTTGATAGTAGACATCAATCATAGCATAATCAAATTAATTCTGACAAAAATTAACATGACTAAATATTGGATTAAACCATCTTAAACCTGGTTTTATATACATTTTTTTTGCAATTTAACATTTTCTTGCAATCTGAACCTAAATTAAATTTTTTTAATATTTAAATTATTACAATAAGTTTTAAAATTATCATATTAAAATTTCATGATATAAGCATAATATAAGTATTTTATCTATTAATATAAAACTGATCCACCATATCATGTACTGAGACTCTAAAAATAGTTTAAACTTATACAAAAAAAGTCATTCTTTTTATACCATTTCATTCAAACATTTTATGAAGTTATGTATATACAATATGAAAGTTGTTATCTGGTCTACTCTTGTCTCTAGTAAACAATCAGCATAACATACTGTGTGCTAGAAAGCAAAGGACAATGGTGTCTATAAATACAGTAATAGAAGTTTTTTAATTTCTCAAAAAAAAAAAAAAAATGACAATTGAAGACTGAGTGAATTTAAACAAACAATGAGGTTGACAGATGACCAAAAGAACTAGCTAATATTTGTCAATGACTAAAAAAAAAAAAAAAAAAAAAAAAAACATGTGGCGATAGTTGGTAATAGTATACACCAATTCTGTGCATTATTATGTAACCAATTTTGTTGGTCAACTTGTGATAACAATCCCTACTCAAATCTTATCATGGCACACCTTCAATGCAGCTCACCTTCATTGTTACCCAGAGGAAACAATCAACACAGGAAGAAGGGAGTGTTTATCACAAACCAACAAAGCACTCTACTGACATTAGGGTAATACAGGAGAGTTTTTCTTTTTAAAAAGAAAAAGAAAAAAGAACAGATAAATAAAAAGAAAATATATATATGTCATTAAATTTCATCCAAGTTCTGTTTAGAAAATAAAAAAAATACCATATATAGGAAAGGTTAAGATTCAGTTAATTAAAATAAAAAGAGGCTTTTGACTGAAAATATATTTTTCTGATATAGTTGGTTTTGTTTGATTAGGACATTCATTTCTTTCTGTAACTTTATGTTGTTTTTTTTTTTAAGTTTTAAATTTCTAAAATAGTGTTTCAGTTTATAATATAAGAATTATGCCAAGCTGCACTGACTTTATGACCAGATTTATGACAGTCAATGTTCAATTCAACATGTGAAATGAATGTAAAAATGGATCCTGACTTTGTACTAGGTTACACAAATATGGCTGCAAAAGAAAGGCAAAATCCAATTGGAATAAACAAATATAAAAATGTTAAAAAAAGAGAGAAAAAAAAATTAAAACATCCTATTAAATTATATTGATATTTACCTTGAATTTAACAGACCCTTTTCTTTTTCTTTTTAGAATAATGGTACAGAATGAAGATACACTTTTGCAACCATATTTGTTCAAATAGACACAAAAATCAAGGTTGAGTTTTATATTCAATTCACACATGAAATTCAATGAACATCAATGGTTAACTTAATTTTCCTCAAGAATTAAAAATTTCCAAAATGGATGTCATATTCAAACAAAGAAAAATATAAAAATCTGTTAATTGAATCAACCAAAAATAAATAATCATAAAATAAACTAATAAAGTCAGGGAGAAAAAAATATCCAAAACTAAATTAAATTTTGGTAATATAAGTATTTAAAGCCATAGGAGTGCTAGATTATTTAAAAATTGTACCGTTTATCAGAGAGAGTAAAAAAGATTGTGTAGTGCCAAGATTCCAGAAGAGAGAAAAACTTACAATTCTGACTCAACAGAAAATGACAGAACTTTACACACACATGTGTAAGTATAAAACTCAATGATAAAATTTCCACCGATCAGTAGAAATTCAGTTCTGCAACTCAGAGAATTGATTATTTACACTCCTTCTAACCAATGACTGTCCAGAAACTATTTAGTCCAAGAGAGTAATTTCAAAGTTATTTTTCCTTCTCCCTCCATTACTTTTTAACCCTTTGAGCCCTGACCACCGCTTTACTGGTGGTAGAGAAAAATGATGTAATGCCCAGCCACTGGTTGAAAGGTGGATAAACACTTGCAAGTATTTTCATATCTACAGTGAAACATTAAATACCAATTATTTGCGAATTTTGATTCAGAGGCTCAGGCAGAAGGGTTAAAATTGTTCAGGAACACAGAGCTCAAAGGGTTAAATGCTACTCCTCCAAAAGAAGAAAAACCTACAAGAATTTCAACTTTGATATCACATTTGTGTGACTAATGGAAAACAAAACCTTGAATTTGTGTAAAGCTTGCATTGTTGGATTACACACTAAACCATACTTTGAAATCTAAGTTAATTTTTCTAATATATTTTTTATACATTTGTTTCTTTTAGTTTCTCCCATTAAACAAGTTTCTTTGGCAAGACTTATTTTTTTTATTCATGCTATTTTTAAAAAAATCATACTCAAATAAAACAAAAATTAAAAGAAAAAAAATAACATAAAAAAATGTTTCTCTAATTGTGTCTAAATTAAATTACTGCTGCATTTCAAAAATAGCAACTGACCTGCTCCTGTTGCAGTTAATGAATAAAGAATTCCTGGAAGCAATGCCAATCATGATTGAAAGGGCACCATGTGTATTGTAGCCATAGCAGCAGTGATTGTGTCTAGGGCAAAATAGCCTGACAGAGCCTATTCTGATTTAGGCTGATTTCAAATTCAGGGTTTTTTTTCTAGTTTGTCTGCTACCCAAGACAAAAAGAGTACAATCTACCCCTGCTATTAACCCTATAGTTGGAAGACAAGTTCATGCCTTTTCCAAGGGTATTAGTGCAAAGTGAACAAAATAGACTCAGAATTTTAACTTCGCACACTGATTTTCACTTGTGCCACATATGTGCTTTCAATTTATTTCTTTAAAATGATTCTAGTACTTATAAATAATGTGTGAAAATTTTGTTTTTTATGAGGGGAAAAGCTCCTCAATTTCTTTAAATACCCCAAATTTAACCCTTATTTTGTAGCAGCATCACCCCACCCTCAATAATATTCTTATGATTAAGAAATAGTGCTCAAATTTGTGCTCTATAAAGGTATTGTTGGATTACACACTAAACCATACTTTGAAATCTAAGTTAATTTTTCTAATATATTTTTTATACATTTGTTTATTTTAGTACATGTTTTTGTTTTGTTTTTAATAAATGTATAGTAAAAACAGAACCAGTTAATAAACTTATACCAAAGCTTTATTGCACTTTACTGACTACTCATCTACTAACAGATATTACAGGGTACTTTTTATACCTTCTAGATCTTAAGGGGAGGTAAATGATGATTTATCAGTACAAGATGAATATCTGATATTACACACTGGCTGTGATTCAAGCCTGGAGAGCACGCTTTAAGCTTTGGATTAATCAACTGTGCACATCAAAAGAGTGCCTAATCTATTTGAATTGTCAGAGAATCTGTTTCAGAAGAAGCAAACAAGAAGTCAGCAAATCTAGAATGAATAAGCTGGGTCAATGAGAAAGCCAAACATCTTTCCACACCCAAATGGACATTACCTCCCAGTTCTCTTCTAACATAGCTGTTTGTTTATTGCCAAGTTCTTGTGCCATTATCTGCTAGAATCTATTTTAAAACCATCATCAAAAAGATTGGCAGGAGCCAGACATGAGCTATTAAAAGAAAAAAAAAAAGTTGAACAAGTACTTGAAAACCACTCTTGCATAACATCTTCAGTCTATACTTCCTCTTACAACTGTTCATTACATTATGTTTATTACGATGTGGCAACTCGTGGGAAGAAAGGTGATGCTTTATAAACACGAGACAAAATAAACCTTAATAAAAAATTAAAAAAATAAAATAAAATCTCAATGCCATTGCTAAAAGTCTATTTGAGAATAACATACTTCTCACCCAACCCGAATATAGATTCTTTTACATTACAATCCATAAAATTAAGATAAATATAAAAAATATAACAAAGAATTTAGTTAATTAGTATACAATTAACTATAAGGAAATAGCCATTTTTGGTCAAGCTAATCATATTACTAATAAAAACATTTAGTAGACAAAATGACTAAACAAAGCTAACAATTAAGTACTAGTCATGAAAATAGTGAAGTGATGAAAAGACCAACGGGCTGATATTGAGATTTATCAAACTTTTCATATACAAAAAGTTACAATATTTACATTAGTCGAACTATTGTCCTCATCTTTGTCGCCATATTTGTCACAACGTTTCGGCCGTTGTATGCTCCGGCCTTCTTCAGGTGGTTGGAATTTCGAACCGAACCCTTTATTTCGATCACTGGGGTAGACTGTTCTAGTTCCACGAGCCATGTTTGATGTTTGATGGATGTCAGTTATCAGTTATCTCCTGCTAATTTTCCCTCTGAAAGTTCTTAACTGGGTATTGAACTCACACTCTTTGGGTCTGTCACTGGATCTAACCAACGCCTTTATCCACTGTGCCATGTGTCCTTGAGGACATCTGGGTATGAATTTCTGAGTATTATAAACCTAATGTTTTTTTTTGTTTTGTTTTTTTTCAGCAACCATTTTTTACCAGTACAAAGAAGTTACAAAACTGTATTATATAGATTTTTGACTGAATTTTCTGTCCTACAGGCCAATAGTACAGAAGATTAAAGGCATTTGTTCATAAATGTGATGACAATCTGATAGGATTTTCCAAGCTGGAAATTGGGTCATGAATAACTGAGCAGTACTAAAGAAAAGAAAAAAAAAAAAAAATTATGAATGAAATGAGATATCCCTAGAAAAGGGCCAGTGGAACAAAAACAAACAACCCCAATAGATAAGATAATGAGTTCACTTAAAAATTACCTGAATGTTATCTAGGTCAACAGACACCTGAAGAAGGGCAACTGAAATGCTGTCATAATAACAACAAAGATGAAGATATTAATCTGAATGCAAATAAATGATGTAAATTGGTGGCAAAAGTCAGCTTCTGACTTCAGAATGGAAAGAAAAGCAAACTTAAAATATTTTCTTTTTTGAATTAAATTTTATCCTGAAAACGAAAAGAGGGTGAAAAAAAAGAGGAAAAGAGGGGGGGAAGAGGGAAAAAAAGGAAAGACGGAAAAAAAAGAAAGAGGAAAAAAAGAAATAAAAGAGGAAAAAAGAAAAGGAAAAAAGAAAAAAAAACAGTGCATCCACTCAAACATTAGTATCTACAAAAATGACAGAGTAATAACAAATAATGTTGGATTAAAAAAAAACATTAATTCCTTAGAATTAGCTTGTTTACATTTCAGATACAAAAATAAAAAGAGTGAGCAGATATGGGCTTTTCAGAAGATCAGAACCATAGGATGTGCATTTTTAATTGAGTCTTGCTGTGTTATGACACTCCCTGTGACTGGGTGATGCATGTGGTAAGCTAGATCAGATTAATTAAAAATGATTCTCAGGTAAGAACAACATGATTGACTGATTTTATTTTCTATGGCATAACTATTTATAGGGTATTTAAAGCTAGAAAATATTTTTAGATAGTAAAAATTTTCTTTTCAGATAATGGTTTAGTGATACAAGTCTCATTAATTAACTCATAGCTAGGGGGAGAAGAGGTGGATTCATAATTTTCCCAAGGGTATTTACACGTAAGAGAATATAATGTACACAACCAGAATTGGAACTTAGCTCTCCAATTAACAATTCCAAGCTATTATCCATTACATCACCCGTACATCTAAGTTTACAGCATCTGGTATTCCTAAGTGGTAACCTATCTAAGTACTGCCCAAGCTTCATGTTGCTTAACTTCAGTGATTGTACAGGAATCAGTGTTTCAACATGACGTGCATGTAGGCCTCAACAACAGATGAAATTCTTCATGTCAACATAACCACAAAGTGCAAAGAGTTCCGTATAATTTCCATTCTCCAATATTGATACAAAAATCATTAGTGTTTTTGTGTATAACTCTACATGAGGAGGAACACTGGAACAGGTTTTGTTGAAATTTAATAACCCTAACATAAGGTGTATAACTAGTATAATGGTATGGAAAATGGAATCAGTGAGCAGAGTTCAAATCTAAGTCTAGTCTGCTGCATTCATTTTCATACTAATACCCTTGGGAAATGAATGAATCCATCTCTTCTCCATACAAACATATATATATATATAATCATTTATTTAAATATTATAACATAAATATGTTATAAAATCACTACAAAAATAGCCATTTCGTTTCGACACTTCCGTGTCTTTTCAAGTGATCTTATATATATATATATATATATATATATATACACACACACACACGCACGCACGCACGCATACATATATACTATTTACGTTATTCGGACTATTGTCACCAACTTTGCCGACATATTTATTCTTCAGGTGGTTGGAATGTCGACATTCCAACTACCTGATGTAGGCCGGAGCGTACAACGGCTGAAACGTAATAAATATGGGGAGACAAAGATGAGGACAATAGTCAGAATAATGTAAATATTGTACATAATACTTCATCTCAGAAATATATATATATATCTCAAAATGTAGTGGAAAAATCCATATTACATTTACTTCAACTTAAAACTTTTAGATAACACTTTGTATATAAATCTTGTATATGAATAGGCTTTGTTACATCAGTATAAAATAAAGTATTATTAATAAAATAGAAATATATAATGTGATCAACTAGTGTTGAGTTTTAGATTGTAGGGAAAGTCACAATATTTTTGTTTCAGATAGGTAGCATTTTTATGAAGTCATTTATTTAATATATCTTAAAATAAGTCAACATTAATTTATAATAGTAGTTTAATCAATTGTTATAAAACCTGGTTTTATTGCAAACATGTAAACAGTGTTGTCCTTGTTTTCAAGACATATATTGCCAGTTAAAAAGTGTTTTCAAATATTTAATTATTATAAATTAAATGGGACATCTATAGGCAACATTTCTTCTTGTATATGCCATGTTCATTCCGGACATTTATGATCATGGCTTCCCTAAACTTCCTGTTCTTTGTAACTTTTTACGATATTTGTCTTTTTTACTATCCCTCCTAATCCCTGATCTGCCAACTGTTTACACCTTGTTAGAAAGGTTATTAGCTGCTTTCTTCTTTTCCTCTCACCTTCAATGTATCCTGTGAGTGTCAAATTTTCCAAGCCTTCTTACCTCATTATGTGCCCTAGAAATTTCAATTGTCTCTTTCTGATTCTAAATGTCTTTTTGTTTTCATTTTCTCCAAAACTTTGTTATTGATCCTATGTTTAGTCCATGGTATTCTCAGTATCCTTCTGTAGAACTGCATTTCTGTTGCGTCAAGTCTTTGCTTCATCAGTGAGCAGATTACCATAGAGGAGGACTGTCATTACATAAAAGTTCAGTACACTTTTTTTCTGACAAAATTTTGTTTCTCTGCTCTTAGGAAAGAATCTTTCACTATTCCGATGCACATTTGGATTTTGGTGTTTCAGTTTTCGTTCTATGTTAAAACACTTCCCAGATATTTAAATTTTTGTACTTGCTTGGTTTGGTTTGGTTTGGTTTATTTTGTTTTATGGCATATCAACCTCAATGGGTTATTTAATGCCGATAACCTTTTTAGGATAGATTCATATGAATAGAATATATATTCTTTGGTTTAGATTGGTTTATTTTGTTTTACGGCATATCAACCTCAATGGGTTAATTAATGCCAACAAAATTTTTTAGTGCTGGTAATATTTTGTTTTGTCAAAAATCTGTTTCTGGTAATATTTTTCCTTCAAAATTGTATTGCTGGTAATAGTTAACTATTTGTCCATAGTTGGGACCCTAACAGGTGCTACCACCCCGGGTCAGGGTGGACCTGGGAACACCAGCAATTAAGAGGTGGTTCCACGCTCCTCAAAACCACCTGATCAGAGGCCTTGCTGCTGGACGTAGTTTATTGTCTTACCCAGGACGCGGAAGTAGTTTAATGTCTTACCCAGGACAATGTACTTGCTTTATTTTGGTATCTCCAACTTGCAAGTCACATATAGGGTTCTTCCTTTTGCTGACAACCATATATTGTATCTTATTACAATTGATGTTTAGTCCTTTCTTCTCACTTTTCTTTACCACCTTCTATAGAAGTTCTTGTAATTTACTTTCCAGATCTGCTTTCAAAACTGTGTCATCTTTATATCTTATATTAAGATTGTGGCCACCGATAATGAATCCTAATAGGACTCCTAATTCTCTCAGACTCATCTCACTGTAAAAGTTGAATAAGTCCAGTGAGAAGACACATCCTTGTCTTACATCCCTTTCTATTTTTGTATATTTACTCAATTCATTTTCTATCTATGAGCATGGATACTTCTCTAAGTGTTCTAATAACTCAAGCCTTCCTAGCAGTTCAAACAGTTCTTTGTGACATACTTTATCAAGCACATTTGCATAATCTATAAAACATATACTTCAAATTGCATTTCTATTGTTCTTTCTGATACCATAAATATCACATTCCTTACTCCAGTGTCTTTAACAAAATCCCACTGTTCCAATTCTGCTATGTGCTGTATTCATCAGAATTCAGATCATAAGTTTTGTCATTTAGTTTATTAAAGTATTACTTATCTTATTACTTATGACTTATGACTTCTATGATATATTTTCCTATGACCATTCCTGGTCACAAATTTTCCTTATTTAAAATTTAATTTATGCTTATCTATCTTAAAAATACTTTATAAGCTAACATATGATTTTTTTCATCTTACAAAGTCAATTTATTCACGGGCATCTATGATAACATTCTTAAAATAGAGTTAAGATGAAGGAAAGGAAGAATTGTTTTTGTGAAATCACAATTACCCCTGTATTGTGAAATGTTTCCTTTTCAATTTACCAAGCACAGTCCTCTAAATAATTTCAAAATTCTAACTGAGAATTTAATATTTTTAACATTGATTTTTTTTTTTATTAATATAAACATTGTAAACAAAATGTCAAAATAAGTTTAAACCTTCTGATATGAAAGTGACTTTTACAATAATCATAACATTTGCCTAAAATCTGACTGATATGCAAGTTTATACAAGATGAAATGATTTCTTCTTTGTCTTTGTTAGTTTTTCTTTCACATCTGAGCCAAATGACATCTACACAACATGATTGGTGTAATGAACATAAATACAAAAGATTGACAGAATGATTAACAAGATATTCTATTTTGCCACAAGCTGATATGGAAGCTCACCTATGCAACTATGTAATCAGTTCGGGCAAAGAGGATCTAGGAGGCAATGGCCAAGAAAAGAAAAAATGCAGAAGCAATGACAAAAAAAGAGGTAATATATCTGCTAATATAACTGTAAACAGATGAAAGAAAATACACACTTGTGAGGTATCAAGGGTTTTAAAAAATAAGAAGAAAAAAAAAAAATCGAACAAAGACTACTTTTTGCCTCATATGCAAGTGCAAGAAATGCTGAAAAGTTGTCAGCACAACCAAGAAGCCCTTAAAAAAAAAAAAAATATTTGGAGAACTAGTGTGGACAAAATTTCCTGCACTTCTTGTATCTATTAAATTTAAATATGATACAAATATTTGTCTACATTTCCAAGATGAGTTATTGCAACTATTTACATTGTCTGTTCTCATCTTTGTTGTCATATTCACAACATTTTGGCCATTGTATTCTCCGGCCTTCTTCAGTGTCCCCAAGGACACATATGGCCCAATTGATAAAAGTGTTACTTGAAGTAATCCAGTGAATTGACCCAAAGAGTTGTGAGTTTAATATTTGGCCACAGCAGAGGTGAACAAAAACTTGGAGAGTTGAGTCAAAGGGAAATAACTGAAAGTGAGATATCTGGAAGAGGCATGGCATGTGGAACTAGAACAATCTACCCCAGTGTACAAAATAAAGGGTTTGGTTCAAAATTCCAAATCACCTGAAGAAAGCCAGAGCATACAACAGCTGAAACATTGTGAATATGACAACAAAGATGATGATAATTTAAATAATGTAAATAGATGCAAATGCACTAAGTATGTCAAATCCATAGCTTAATGATGGTTGAAAAAAAAGAAAAAGAAGACATCTCCTTCCTTGCTTATTGAATTATTCACACTGATCAATCATCACACAATGAAAATTTCAGATTAAAACTCAGCTAATAACTATGTATCAGACTAAAGATTTATTGATCTGTCTTTGTACAAGTGGTATTACAAACAGGTGATCTATGTATATACAAAATTTGATACATGTTTATTATGTCTATTTGGATCGACATGTGCAAGAGTTGTATGTCTGCCTAGTCAAACTGAAAACCCAGAGTGAATGATGTCCCCATGGATTTCTTCATGTTGATGGGTTTGCAATCTAAGGCAGGGTGGGAATGAAGCATCTGCCTTGTGACTTAAGAAATGTGCTTTCACAGGAAATGGACTCTTAAGCGAATCCCAAACATCTTTCATCAAAACAGAAATATAAAAACTAATTCAAATAAGTCCTAATTCCGATTATGTTTGACCCAGATTGAAAATAAAATGGTTTACAGACATAAGGATCAGATTTCTTCAGATGCTTACCAAAATGTACGTATAAAAAATACTCAAAACAGTTGTTTGCCTAACTCAGACTGAATCAAAACTTTATTATTATTAAACTAGCTGCTAATGTGACCCATAATATTATAGGTAAGACTTCCCCCCCACAAAAAATTATTTCATTTACTCTTATCATTACATGGTGACATAGTAAATTTTATAGATAGAAAGGGGAAAATGAAAATAATCAAACCTGTAGTTCTAAAAGTTTGTGACCCCAGTGTAAATAGGCAAAGTCCTAGCATCTACCACTACTCATTCATTTCTCCATTTAGCACACACATAATAATAATAATAATAATAATGATTATAGTAGTAAACAGTTTCTTCTTGACAAAGGATGGGAGAAATTGATGATGACTGAAGCAGTGAATTATTTTAAATCTAAAATTTACTTTTAGTAAGTTTCAGCATTCCATTTGTATAATGTGCACTGAAAAATCAAGAAAAAGGATTGTCAATGGTCATGAATTAACTTTTATCACTTTTCATTTGCTGTACAAAAAGTTTATCCTGCAACTGAAGGAGAATCTGATCCTTGAACATTAGTGTGCTTGAAGTTCATAGTTGTGCTGTCATATCCTACTATGGCAACAGAAAATAAATTTGAGTGAAATTAACAATAAGTATACTGCAATTGAAAAGGCTTTTAAAAAGAATGCAGTGAAAAGGGGAGTAATATTAATAATGCAGACTGCTAAAGGTTAATTCAAGCATTATCAGCAGAGCCAAGTTATATAATTATATATTTATAAGTTATATAATTAGCTTTCATCAATGAGAGAATTTGATTTTATGAAATCAGATTTCTACTATCAGAATTATTTCAGTAGCAAATCTCAACCAAAATTATCTTTTGTAATTTCGGTTTTAATTTCTGGGATTATTTACATTCAGGCTAATGTCTTCACCTTTGTTGTTATTATCACGTGACAAAGATGAAGACATTAGTCAGAATGTAAATAATTATCCTTCATAGTATAAATAAAAACAAACTTTATTGGGGCGGGGAATTAATAAAAAAATATTGTGAGCTACAATTTTGTGATGACTGGTTCACATGAACATACTTTCATCATAGATTCATCAAGATAATTTACAAGAAAAGAATTTGGAGTATAGATTTATCATAAATAAAAATTGTAAAAATGATGTAGTTTTCACACACTGGACCATACACTGAATTGTATTAATTTTAGACAGACACAATAGCAATGTAATAAAATGCTTATATTTTCATAGGCCAGGGATTTTAGATTTCTTTAGTTTTGTCAAGTAGAAACACAAATCAAATTTCTATTGTTTTGGTCAGAAAGAGAGAATAAGACTTTGCACAAAAGGTGGCATTTCTTTTTCAATCAAACAAGAAACCTATTTTGTCTGATCCCTTCAAAGCACAGAGCAGGAATACTTCCCCTGACAGACTGGCTTTAGCTAGCTGGTCTATTTTTGTCACCTGATTGATTATGTGTTCTGTCTTTATTTAACTAAATATAATACTGAGGATTTCCTATAAATATATTGCAGAAAACAAAACATTTAAACTGAAAGAAGAGACCATAAGATAAATACAAATGTATACAATATGAACACTTATACAGAGATAAAATGAGGCTAAATATAGACCAATTACAAGGCTTCATAAAAAAACGATGCCTGTTCTAATCTAAAAGCCAAAATTTCTAGTTTATGATTTACAGGTTAAAAATAAATGATGTGTCTAGAGGCCTAGAGGAAAGATTTGTCAAGTTTCCTTCTCTTTTCAGGATCATTACATTCACTTATGCACAAATAATCTTGGGAAAGTATTTACATTAGTCGGACTATTGTCCTCATCTTTGTCACCATATTTGTCCTCAAGGACACATGGCACAGTGGATAAAGGCGTTGGTTAGATCCAGTGACAGACCCAAAGAGTGTGAGTTCAATACCCGGTTAAGGCAGTGGAGAACTTTCAGAGGGAAAATTAGCAGGAGATAACTGATAACTGACATCCATCAAACATGGCTCGTGGAACTAGAACAGTCTACCCCAGTGATTGAAATAAAGGGTTCAGTTCGAAATTCCAACCACCTGAAGAAGGCCGGAGCGTACAACAGCCGAAACGTTGTGACAAATATGGCGACAAAGATGAGGACAATAGTCCGACTAATGTAAATACTGTACATAATACCTCATCTCAGAAATATAGACAGAATCTTGGGAAAGTTATGATTCCATTTCATTTGGGTTAAATAGTAGGGCTTTTATCTGGACAACCCATTGCCATTCTCAAAAATTTGTTAATACAATATTCATTCACAAAAAAAATTACAATGTAAAATATGTTTGAGCTTTAAATAACCTACAAAGTGTTGATAAACCATAAAAAAAATACAAATCAATCAATCCTTTCTTTGCTTACCTATAATTCTCTTTCAAAATGGCTGCTCCTCTGGATATGTAGAAAGTGAAGAGCTGTCATAGAATTTAATTTCTGCTTTTGGAAGGGGAAAGTCCTATAGACATTCAGAGGCAGTTATGTGTTATAAAAAGGCTGCACTTTATATAAGCAAGGTAAGGAAATGGGTCAGTAGAGTTAATGGCAATCCTCATGAGAGAGGAGAAACTGGCCTTTATGACGGGACCTGCATGGCAGGTCAGCTGCTGCTTCTGCAAATAGGGATAAAGCCAAATAGGTTAATACTCCCATTACAGCTGATTGAATGATTTGAAGATGAGTTATATGATAGATGACAATACAATACCTCAGAGCAGCTTAAACACTAGACAAACAATCACAGTGCATAGTTGAGCAACCTTGTATTATTCCCACCACAGCCCTGACCTCATATGTTTAGCTGTTTGGATCCATGAAGGAGGCACAGAGGGGACAAAAGTTTTCCAATTAGTAAGTGAAAAAGGCAACTTATACATAGCTAAGAAATCAGTTAAAAGGTGTCAAGTATACATGCCCTTATTCTTGTGTAGAATATGACAATGAAGAAAAAAAAATTAGTCTGAGAGTTAGATTAGGAATCCTGAGAATTTGTATTCATTTCGGTATGCTTCTACTAATAACTCTTGTGACTAAAGGAGAACAAGCATTAATTTTGATCATCTTCATATATTTACACGAGTAGATAAATATATACATGCCGAAACACATTATACATAATCTAATAATTTAATTTGCTAAGCCACGATCTGTTTCAAGTCACAAAGTTTCTATGATTAAAATATAATTTATGAATGATAATGAGAGAGTTAACACTTAGATTATTGGCTTACTATCATAAATATTGAAGTTAGTCATCTTTTTCTTTGTTACAAATCAAGTAGAAAATACAAATCAAGTTAGAAAGTAAGTATACACAGGCTAATATAATTAATGAAAGAGATAATGATATTAAATCACAAGGAATCACCTTTCAAAATTGATTCTAAAATATTTAAAAGAAAGAGAAAAATATTTTTGTTTACCCAAGTAAAACTAATGTTTCTAAACTGTAGTTTTTAACATTTGCAGACATATTATCACAATAAATAACTTAGCAAGCTAACTTTTCTAATCATGCAAATATTGTATAAACCAAGGATCATTAAATCCAGCTGAACATGATATTTTGTCTGGCCCTTAGACCATGCAGAACATACTATTATATTAAAAATCATTTTAATATTTTTCCTTTAATATTATTATCTATGGGACATTTTGATAAAGTTTTCTTTATGCATCATTAAGCACACCTGCCTTCACTGAAAAGGTGATCAAACTGCACTCCAATGACATGTTAAAAAGCAACTTCTTTAGGTGCAAAGCATGATGCACACTTGAAAGATCACGTCTCTCTTCGATTCATGATCGACCTGGTAGAATTCCTGCAGTAAGCTGACGTTACTTTATGCAGTAGAGTGGTTGCCAACTAAGCCTATAGAACCCAGTCTGCCCTACTATTTAACTCATAAGTGGAAGACGAGATGGATTCATACCTTTCCCAAAGGCAATGAATCCATGGAAGTGAATGTAACAAATCTGACAGGAATCCAATTTGGCTTTCCAATTTCTCATTCAGAGATTTTATCCATCACACCAGACACACATCCAAGCTTACAGCACCTGGTATTTCCAAGTGGTCACCCATCTAGTTACTGACCATGTTCAACATTGCTTAACTTTGGTGATCAGACAAAAACTGGTGTTTCAGCATGATATGGCCATAAGTGAAAGACAACTACAAAGAGAAAATTTAACAGATTTTAAAAAATGCCTCCAAGATTATGGTTATCCTGCTGTAAAATCTTTTACCTTGTAATTTTAGTATTTGGCACAATATATTAAAAAAACCATTCTCAAAGATGAAGCGAAATTTGCATAGAAGTTTTAACTCATCCTCATTTAGTCAAATTTGACGAGAAAAAGCACAAATTTTGAATTACAGTTTGATATAGGTTTTATCTCAGAATTTTCATTGGTTCTTCATCTTTAAAACAACCACTAAAAGAATTAGAGTTCATAATAGAAAATATTTAGTATGATTTAAAAATAATAATAATGTTAGTTTGAAAGCCGACCTATTGGGCAGCATTTAAACTAGCTCCTGTGGATGACTCTTGATTGGGCCTTCATCACAATAGGTAAGGAGGAGTAGATGCAATAGGCCACAATAAACTACAGAAAAACTCAAAATTGATCGCTGCATTTAAGTATTGCATTAATATCTAAGCTTACCTTTTAAAAGCTGAACGATAATTCTGCTGCTGCTTAATTTAAAGACAATTTAATGTATATCTGTCCTTACTTTCAATACAAACAATTATTTTTATTTAATGGGTGACTTTCACTGGATTTCACAATTAATTTTGATTATTCCCAAATTGATTTTATAGAAATTGTTATTGTACCCAAAAATTTGTCACAAACAAATCACGTATAGAAAAACCCACCAAAAACAATCACAGTAATGAAAACTTGGGAATCCAAAATTTCAAGATTGCAGGTCCAAATCTGGCCTGAAATGTTCTTAATTTGCTAACGGAGTCAACCTGATTCCAAAATGGTATATGTTGGGCTATGGCCTCTAGGAGTAAAGTTGAAAAAGTGTGACATTCAATATATAGATGAGCTATTGAAAGTTGTGTCCCTTTAATTGAAAAATGTGACACACTGACATCTGCAATTTTATATATATATTTAAGCAGAATATCTTTATTCAAACATGTTTTATTGAATAATATAGACATACTGTGGCTACTTATTTTTGTACTGATCTTTTCCAGTTGTCTAATCAGTTTCTTGATGTTAAGATGAAATTCATCATGGAAGGTGGCATAGTTTTTATTAACCAAACTACTTTCTTTTCCAAGAGCATCTTCAGGTGTGAATTACAAAGACAAACTTATTGTAACTGCAATAAAATTTGTATTCTGTTATGATGGTCATTTTTAAAAATGCAAATGCACTCTGTAATTATTTTAAAATTTATCCATTGTAGTTATGCAATGTTTGTTGCAAAACAAGCATTTCAATTATATATATATATATATATATATATATATATATATATATATATATATATATATATATGGATTTGCTTTTGAGTTTTAGTTTGTCTTGGCCTGCAAATCCAAAAAAGAAAAGAAAAAAACCATTGTCAGTCTGGCCCACTTTGGAAACCATTTGCTGATAAACCCTGGCAGAGCCACTTGACAAGAAGGGATTATAATTTCATTCATTTCAAATGTGATGCTTAGTCAGAAAAAGGATAAGAACAGCAGTTTGTTCAGGAAGAAGAGAAAGAAAGGAAAATAACACTAAAGGAACTTGTTACTAAGCTAATAGATCTATAAGGGCAGACATGGCTAGACATATGGTCTCTTCCCATAAAACTAAATGGTGAGGGTGGAGTGCAGGGGAGCATTCCCGCCCACCCATGCACAACTAGCAACTACAGCAAAATGACTTAAGTCACACAGAAAGAGAGAAAAGAAAGAAAGTACATTTGAAAGAGAGGAGCTTTTAGATTGGGGAAATTAAGTTTCAAGAGGGAGGGAAGAAAAGAAAAACAATGCAATGGAATTAGAAGAAAGGGATAATATGCTGAGGTGAGAGGAGGGGGGGGTTGTCGTGATGGTGATAATTTTATTAGTAGAAATAATTGAATGATCATATTACTTGTCCCTTAAAAGGATATTGTGTAGAGGGAATTTTAGTCATGAACAATTGAAAACATTAAAGAACCACCAAAGCTATCAAGTTGGCTATTATTTGTCTGGGGGTATAAAAAAAAAAATGCCTCATAGGTACCACCACAGAAAACATGATATCTAAGGTTTGAAATGAATTTTTAAAATTGAAAAATCGTTCTTGAAGCTTATATTTTAGTTTCAATTTCAAACTAATAGATTAAATTTAATATTTCAAATAAGCAAAATACTTTGCTGTATTTCAAAACTAATTTAAATTGACTGGGAGTTTTTTAATTTATTTGATAAAATAGCTGATTAGCGACCTTTTTTTATTTGTGAAATGTTACCTAAGTAAAAGTATAATTAATCTGATTTGAAACATTATTTACTTAAAGTTTAAAATATTGCAAAAATACATTTTTTTAACACAGCAATAGCTGATTTTAAGCTGTTGACAGTTTTTGACAATTTGATGACATTGATATTTACCTAATGTTGGTTCAGGCTTAGGTTAAATCTGCCTCCCCCCCAGCAGCTTACAAGCACATGGTGCCATTTCCTTTTGGGACATAGGCGAATCCGACCCATTTAAATATGGAGTCCTAAAAATAGCATCTCCAGGTCAGGAGTATTTCCAAATTATATGTGAGGCCTTTCCTTTTTTGTTACTCCTTATATTTTGCTTTGCTGTATAGATATATGTGATATATAGTTCTCCAGGTGGGACACACGTATATATGTATATTTATAGTTTTGTGTATGTCTTAGCATTATAAAAGTCTCTGAGAACAAAGTATGTTGCCATCCTCAATGGGTTATTTAATGCTGACAATATTTTTATTTCTGGTAATATTTTTTCTTCAAAAAAAAGGTAATATCTTTTTTTTTTTAATATATTGCTGGTAATAAATATTTTTTACAAAGTATTTCTGGTATTAAAAACTATTTTTACATTTACATAGTGTTTTGATCCCAGTTTGAGTGGGGGGGGTAACTATTTGCCCATAGTTGGGACCCTAACAGGTGCTACCACCCCGGGTTAGGGTGGACCTGGGAACACCAGCAATTAAGAGGTGTTTTCACGCTCCTCAAAACACCTGATCAGAGGCCTTGCTGTTGGACGTAATTTATAGTCTTACCCAGGACGTGGATGTAGTTTATCATCATACCCAGGACGGTGTTATATCATGGGAGAAAAGTAAATGAGAGAATAAATCTTTCTTCCAAGCCCTCTCATTACAGGGACTTTAGTGGTAAAAAATAATTGAATTCATGTCAGTATTCAATTTTTAAATACTCAGTAATCTTAAAAAGTTAAGAAAATATTCTCTATAATATAATGTGTTATTGAATTTTAGATACTTTATGGCATTAAATTTAATATAGTTATCACTCTTATTTTCTGATAACATTGTGTATGGTTGCCCACACTAACAAAAATTGGCACATTTATACACATACAAAAAATTTTAACTTTAATAAAAATATTGCTGTTTGATGATTTGTACTAAGCTTTTCCATTTATGATTAATAAATAGTTTTTACTTAATAATATCATCTAAAAAGGTGAAATTAATACAGAATTTTAAAAGATTTAAAACTTAAATTATTTTAATTAAAATTTTATAAAATAAAAACAATTCTTGTAAAAATTCAATATTATCTGTCTATATTTCTGAGATGAGGTATTATGTACACTATTTACATTATTCGGAGTATCGTCCTCATCTTTGTTGCCATATTTGTCACAACATTTCGGCTGCTGAACGTTCTGGCCTTCTTCAGGTGGTTGGAATGTCGAACTGAAATAAAGGGTTCAGTTCGACATTCCAACCACCTGAAGAAAGCCAGAGCATACAATGGCTGAAACGTTGTAATAAATGTCGACAATGATGAGGACGACAGTCCAAATAATGTAAATTCATTATTCATCAAAAAATTTTCTTAAAACAATGTCCTTAATATATCTTATTTAGAAAAGCAGAAGATTTTTTAATTATGCTATAATTCTATTGCATTTTTATTTTATGATTCAGAGATTTTCAGTAACTGAAAAAAAATAAAAATAAATTGGTGATTTAAATTCTCCAAAGAGTTTTGCTTTTAACTAACATAAATATGAAAAGGGTGGAATTTTAATTTCTTAAAATTTCATAAAATTAAGTAATGGTAACAGATGTAAAAAGAAAAGTTATTTTTAACAAAATTTAAAAAAAAAAAACATTTAAAAAATAATTACATTCATTTGTGAATAAATACTGAAAATTTTCTGTTTTTGAAACCTGGTAATTCCTGTATAGTGATGAAACCATATTTTTAAATCAGTTAATTTATAATATTTATGCTCTGTAAATTTACATTGAGCACTGTTTTGTAAAAATAAAAATATATAAGAACACCAAATTATATATCTTACTGTTCTTTCTTTTTTTACTATTATATATATATATATATATATATATATATATATATATATATATATATATATTGTTTGCTTAGTATTATTTTGCCCGGTTCTTTTTCTTCCTTTCCTTAATGTTCGAGAACTTTGTCAATTCCGTTTATTGAGCATTTTTGTCAATTACACTTAACCATGGTCAATTACTCCACAACTATGTAACTTCTTTTACACACACTCTTAAAATAAAGAGAATAATAATAGTTGGTTGGGAGTGGGGCAAGCTTTATAACATTTTCCCCTAATGATAATCGCTCTTTAAAGAGTAAGATTCTAAATATGTAGAGAGGTCACAATCAGGCACCATCAAGTTGTTCTTAGGAGCACAGCAAATTTCAAGATAGTCTATTAATTTAAGAATAAATAAAGCAGCATTTAAAAAACCACCACTTATGTGAGAAGAGCAATTTTATCAGATTCATTAAAACATTTTGATAGAAGTGCAGTAATTAATAGCAAAACATACACAATATCTGGCAGTAATAAAATAGCAGAATAGTTTACTAATTTTAAGAAATAGTAGGAACTCAGAGCTTAAAAGGCAAAGGTTTTCTTCTTTTTTTTTTTTTTTTTAAATTAACAATATTTAACCCTAGAACACTAACCATCAATTAAAGTTACACCACTACTAACCATGGGTATATCATACCCGATTTTGAAAATATCAAAAAAAATATTCAATATAAATATTTGAAATATTTTACATGCAGGCACTTCAAACTTTGTACTTTGAGTTAACATTAATAGGAACTGAAAAACATTTAGGTAAGAAAATCAGGTACTGAAAATTGTAATTAAAAATAGGAAAATTTGTGCTGGGTACTATATAAACATGGTTAGTGTTCTAGGGTTAATGCATAAATAAAATTAATGATTTTCTTTACACATTTGCAAATACTGAAGAAATTCAAAACTTAATTCAAGGAATCAATGTGAGAATAATGGCAGGAGGTTAAAAATTGCTGATCAATGATTTTTCAGTGAATAAGAAAAAAGTTGTTTTTTTTAAAATACAAATAAATTTTGAGTGGAACATTATTAAGAATAACATGCCAGAACAGCACATGATAGTACTGTAAGATTTTATTAACATTTTTTATTCAATTTCATGAAACATTTTATGTATAAACATACTTTAATAATTTAATTTTTTGTTTTTTTTAGATCCATCCTGCTATTTAAATGATACAATGAAAGACTCAGTAGAAACGTTTTCTGTATATATTTAGATCCAATTAAAATAAAAATTAAAATTTAAAAAAAATCACTGTATAATCATAGATACCACCAAAATGGATGAATTGTTTTTTTTTCAAAATTTAAAAAAAAAAAAAAAAAAAAAAATCACTATCCCATATTTTATAAAATTTGCAAAATACCAGGTAATTATCTGATTAAAATGAAACTTTCAGAACTTATTCATCAATGATAGTTCATTTTATTACAAAAACTTCATAGAAATATTGTTTTTGAAGTCAGTTTCATCCCTTGTTTTTGATATCTCACATGTACTATTTAAATGCAGGCTGGGGGTGCAAATTTCCTTTTTTTACAGTTATATAAAGAAAAATTCATGAAGATTTTATTTCAGTAAAAAAAAAAAAAAATTGATATTAAATGTGAACATACTGAAAATTTGTCCTGAACTTTAACAAAAATAATTCACTTAAATATTTCTTTTGAGTTGCATACTTTAATAAAATATATTATTTTCTTTCAGATTGGACAGAAAAAAATCTACACTGAATATTGTTTTTTAAAAATTATAAGTAATTTTGCAGTGCAATTTTGAAATTCATTGCATTTCTGTTCATAAGAGATATTTTTTATATTAAATAAGGACATTGAAGAATTGAAAAATGTCAAGTTTAATACAGTTTTCAAGTGTGAATCTTTCTTAAAAGAATTTTAATTTTTGAAACTGTCAGATTATTCTTTGTATGGAAGTTCAAAAATGGAATAATTCTTAATTACCTCCTTTGGGAGACTACTCTTCCCTACCATGAGAATAATTCAATAAATCTTAAATTCAGAATAATTAAAAAATACCTCGTTGGCTGCAATTAAATATTTTATGACATCAAACAGGTAAGAAAATAACATAAAAAGCAATGAATAAAACTCAAAAGTATCATTTCACTAGGTTTTAATTTCTTCTTTATATTTCTAATGTAGTATAAAAAACAAAATTATTTATTCTATTAAGTTTCATAAAAGCATATAGAATAAAAAAATTATATTCTTAAACTATTGGTTATATAAGGTTAAAGATTATTTTTAAGCATAAATACCATTTCTTGATTATTGCACTTTAATATTTTCACTTACTTTTTAAGAGTCAGGTATGACTTTTGTTGACTTATGACATCAAAGGCTACCATACATAAATGTTAGTTTCATTATGTTTAAAACAGAAACCAAGCATTACTTTTACAAAATCTAATTAATTAATCCTTAAGTTTACTAATTTACTTTGAAACAAATCTCTCAGACAAATATTGGATTTTAAAGAGATTTAAAAGATTTTGTTTTCATTTTGCATCTATAATGGCAGTTCAATGAGTGATAAAAAAAAATTATTTATATACGGAAATTTATTTTTCTTTTAGTACAAATTAGGTATAGATTATTATCATTCAAATAAAACAAAAACTTCAAAAAAGACATTTGAATTATTTAAAATGTGTTATCCAGGTGTTTTTAGGAAGTCAATGATGGTAATTAGTATATGACAGTTTCATAAGATATTTTACAAGGAGGGTGGGGAATGTTTACTATTCACCCCAACTAATCCAATTTCCTTCCAAGCTGTATCATCCTGAAATTTGGGTGCATTATTTCCTATCAATAATTCATTAGATGAATTTAATATTGATACTTTCTGTGAGCTGGATGTCTTATAAAATAGTAAACATATTTCTAGCAATTACAAACATTACAATATAATCTTAAGAAAAAAAAAAAAAAATTTACAGAGCAAATAAATAAAATACTGGATTTTACAATGAGCATTAAGTAATTTTCAAATAAAAAGAAAACATTTTGAAAAAGTTCAAAATTTGATGCTTCACATTTCACTTTGTTACTTATGGGGCAAGATCAATGTAGTTTGTGAAAAGGTTTCATTGCGTATGCTGTCGGGCATGGTTAATATAGTGGTTGTTATTTTTATTTTAGAAAGTATGAAGGAGTGATCTTTATGTGACCGAGATGTAGTTAGTAATAGTATTACTACTTCTGTCTGTAACATGTCATGAAAGCAAACATATAAAATTAACAATTATTAATCTTGCCCCAATTCAAACATCTGACCTGCAAACAAGCAACATATTTATATCAGTGTTCTGCTGCTTGAACAGCACAGTACAGTTATGCTTCTTTACTTTTTGTTTTGTAATTATTTGATTAAGTCACAAATGATTGTTTTCAAATACCATATTAACTGTATCGGCATATTAGACATCCCTATCCACATTCCCACAAGTCATATAAAAAAAAAAAAAACTATATATTTTAGTATATTTCAGTTAAATTTTAAAGCAAATTATCAATACATTACAAAAACAGCTTTAATGTTATGTTTTTCAAGTTAGTGTTGTACTATTACCATGAAAAATATACCATGTGAATTTAAGCTCATACTGTTTTTTCTAAGAAATATTTACAACTAGCTTAAAAGCTGCTCGGTAGGGCAGCTTTTAAGCTAGCTCCTGTAGAGGGCTCTTGATTAGGCCTTCATCACAATAAGTAGGGATAAGTAAATGTGATAGGCAACAATAAACTACAGAACTCAAAATTAATCACTGCATTATTATTGCATTAATATTTAAGCTAACCTTTTAAAAGGTTCAATGATAATTCTTCTGCCGCCACTGAATTTAAAAACAATTTAATGTATGTAGGTTCTTGCTTTCTGTACAATTATTTTTATTTCATAGTGACTTTCACTAGATTTTGCAATCAATTTTTATTATTCCCAAATTTATTTTCATGTTATAAAAAGTGTTATCATACAATAAAATGTCACAAAAAAATCATGTTTTAAAAAAACCCAAAAAAACACTAGAAACAATCACAGTAATGAAAATTTGGGAACCGCAAATTTCAGGATTGCATGTCTAGATCCAGCCCAGAATGTTTTTAATTTGCTCGCAGAGTTGTCCTGATTCCAAAATGGTATGATATGTTGGGCTACTGCCTCTAGGAGTAAAGTTGAAAAAGTATAACACAGTGACATACAACAGACATCCACATTTATTATATAGATAGCTAATTTTCTGATGTGAGATTTTATATAAATCGAGTTATTCTTCATATTCTAAATAAATATGTATAATAGAATAGTTGAGTTTTTAAAATTTCAAATACTAGACTGGCAGTGAAATCTCATCAATTTACAGATGAGCTGGCTAGATGTAGCTGTAAATTCTGTGCTAACAGTTTCTTATCTCTCACTTCTCACTTGTGGAAGTCTCTTCCAGCTTAATGCTTTCCAGCCAACTTTAATCTGCAAAAATTTAAATGCAATATCAATCACTATCTACTGTCCTCCTGATTGATCTTTTGTCTTTCTCATGACTAATGTTTCTGTTCCTAATTCTTCCATACCCTGTAACCCCTTACATGCTAGTTCCTGTACTGCCTTACCTTGGGTGATACTGATTAAAAAAAAAAAATTACATAAACACTGCCAGGTCTCATAAGAATGTGAAAACATTGGCAAGAATAAGAAAAAAAACTGGCTTCATGAATGTGACAAAGAGAGATTTGAGAAAAATTTTAAAAGTAATGAGCAAGTGGATTGAACACTCAGAAAATATTTGAAGAATAAATGTGAACAGAAAGAAAAAAATGAGAAAAATTAAAAACATTGGCTAAAAACATGAAAGCAATAGAACTATCACCTTTAAGTTAATATTGAAAAGAAATATGTAAGCTAAATAAAGAGCTACATAAAAACTAATTTCTCAATAATTTTTAGTGATGAATGTAGACCAGACAGCTGGTGTTACAAATTTGGTCATTCATGGAAATAGCCATACAAAATACCTTAGAAAACAATGGTGGAACAATGCTTTGAGTAGGCAACAAAATTTTCAGTCTCTTCAAAGTTGACGATACCAGAATAAATGTAGAGAATTTATTCTAAGGTAATAAATTTTTGAAGAAGCTTTAAGCTAAAGAATATATTTATAAAAGATAATAGCCCTTCACATTCTGCAAAGCTAACTATTGCCCACCTTGCCAAAAAGTGATTTACAATATACCAAGTTAATGGAGTGGTCCCCAGGCGGTTCTTTAGCTATTAATCCAACAGAAAACTTATGGTAAATTATTAAGAGAGGTATATACGAGAAAGAAATAATATTCAAACAAAGATTACCTCCAGGAAGCAATAAAAGCTGCTGCAAGTAAATGTTAAAGTTGAAACAGTAAAAAGGTTAATAAAAATCAATGCTTGAAAGACTGATGAATGTTATAGAATGTCAAAGAGTCCATAATATATATATATATATATATATATATTAGTGGGAGAAGTTCCGACTGATGCAAATTCAGTCGGGTTTCGATCCTAGCAAGAGGCAACCGGACGTCTAGCCACACTGATGAGCTGTGAAACAGTGAAACAGTCTGTCTGTGGATGACAAAAATATTGGCTCCTGAAAAATTAATTTCAGTTGAGCTCTCTGGTTTGAGGTGTGAATTTGTAAACAGTGACTATTTAAGCTAATATTGCACAACTCTTCGGCAGAATTGAGTCACTGTCAGTCACTGTGTGTTTATCTGAATCTAAAAATAAACACGCTAAAATTCACCTTCATCCCTGACCGTGTGCTGACGGCTTAGTGGGAGAAGTTCCGACTGCCGCAAATTCAGTTGTGTTTCGATCCTAGCTAGAGGCAACCAGACGTCAAGCCACACTGACTGTCTGTGGATGACAAAAATATATGTATATATATATATATATATATATATATATATATATATATATATATATATATATATTGTGTATTAATCAAATATGTTTATATGGCTTATATTATTTATATGTGGACTATTGTCTTCATCTTTGTTGTTATCACATTTTGGCTGTGGTGCCCTCTAGTCTTCATCAGGTATATGCCAATCTGGGTAACCTACAGAAAATTCTGAACTGAACCCTTTATCTAATCCACAAGAGTAGATTGTTCCCATTCAACAGCCCACGTCTAGGGATATCTCATCTAGTTCTTATGTAGTAATGCTTAGTTATTGCTTGCAGTTTCCACAGATTTTAAGTACACACTGCCTAGCATAGGGATTGAACTTACAATTACTATGTCCCCAAATTCACAAACAAATGCTTTCATCCACTAATCCCACAGTTACACATAAGTTACCTACATTGACATACAACTGATAAAGAAGAACAGCTAAAACGTGATAACAACAAAAATGTGGATGATAGTCTGCATGTAAGTAATGTTAACCCCTCATTGGATAAATTCAGGCAGAAATTATAGTTTATATCTTTTGCATTTATTTATAGGAAATTGATGTTCCACTTTGCATACTAAACCAAAACATCCCCACAAAGTTGGATGTGTGCGTAGCATAGATGTTAGCAACATAGAAAGTGACATCAGTGAATAGTGCTCAAATTCTGACTTAGTCTACCCTTAAGAAATGCACAAATCCAGCTTTTCTCCCCCAACTAAAGGTTAAAAAAAGTAGACAGTGCTGTCTAGTATTGGTTGGCATTCAGTCTAAGTGGACAACTCTGAATTCAAAACTATAGAAAAAGTAACAGGAAACTACTCCACTACCTTTCCTAAGTTCTAGCAATCCACTGATAATAATAGAAAAGAAATCTATGGTGATCTGATTGATATGCTGTAAAACAAAACAAAATCTCAATGGGTTATTTAATGCCAACAAGATTTTTATTGCTGCTAATATTTTTTTTCCTTCAAAAATGTATTGCTGGTACTAAAACCTATTTTTACACTTTCGTAGTGTTTTGACCCCAGTTTTGGGGTTAACTATTTGCCCATAGCTGGAGCCATAACAGGTGCTACCACCCTGGGTTAGGGTAGACCTGGGAACACCAGCAATTAAAAGGTGGTTCCATGCTCCTCAAAACCTCCTGATCAGAGGCCTTGCTGCTGGATGTAGTTTATCATCATACCCAGGATGGGAGCTATGATTGTCCAAAAGAACAAGGAATATTAAAAATAAAATTATTTTAAATAAGGATATATAAGCTGAGACTCAAATATGTTGCTTATAAGTATTTCCTGAAAATTTTACCAACATTGGTGGTTAATACCAATTTTATTGGGAAAACACTTACATAATAATCAAATCTGAGTGTCTATATACAACCCTTTTCCAAGTTCCCAGCCAGATGTAACTGCTCTAAGCAAAAAAGTGACACTTTGAGCCAAGACAGAAGTACTGATTCATATAGAAGCATAACTTGTGTGTGTGTGTGTGTGTGTGTATATATATATATATATATATATATATATATATATATATATATATATATATAATTTTATTTTGTTGTTATCATTTCACCCCAAGCAAAGCAATAAAGCAACTAAAATGCAAGAGGTTACTGAGCACAAAAGAATATGAAAAAAAAAAGAATTAAGGACAAAGAATAATAAAAGAACAGGAATTAAAAAGACAGAAGATAATGATTGGCATTACAGTTACATTTTTGAAGATCAAGTTAACAGGAAAGCAGGAAGCCCAAAGAGAATTCCACAGGTGAGAAGTTTGAGAGAAGAAACTGTTAGCATAGAACTTACAGTTACATCTATCCATTTCAACTGTAAAATGATGAGACCCTGCTGCCAATCTAGTATTACACTTAAATTCATAAAGTTTAGGTACCAAAAAGGAAAGTTCTTGGAACAATTACCATGAAAATATTTATAGAAAAAGCACAGGAAAGCTATGTTATGTCAGTGGGAAATTGACTTAAACCAAAATGCCAGATTAGAACCAATAACATTGCAGATTCTTCTCTGTATTTTATCAAGAATCTCTAAATAGATAGAAGCACCAGACCAGATGTAGCAGCAATATTCAATGCATGGGTAAATATTGAATATAGTCAAGGTCATTACTAAGTTTTCAATGTTAGATCAAATTGTAACTAGCCATAAATGATCTGGATTCGTATCCACAACATAGCACAAATTGTTTTTACAGTGATTTAAAAATTACTCCAATAGTTGGGGAGGACATGATTTACAACAGTTTATAGAGATAAACATTTTCAGAGGGAAAAATAATATACAATTCTTTTTTTCGTAAAGAGTGAAATATTACATTTTAAGTTTTTTTCAGCATGTGTTTGTTTCAACAGATATGAACATATGCTAATGAATTCTTAAAAGTAATTTAGCATTTAATTCATTAAAAAGAGTTTGCAATAAAGAGAACTGATGATTTACAAGGGGCTTAGGTTTGGGCTGGGTGCTCCTATCTTCCTTCTCTTATCCCTCTACTCTTTGGGTGTGCATGTGTGCATGCACACACACACACACACATATATATATATATATATATATATATATACACACACACCTACAAGCACAACTAATAACAAGTGCACATGTGTGAGTCATTACTAAGATGTTGCCCATGGCAACAACTGTAAGTAGAGGATAAAAAAAAAAAAGAATAAGAGAAGGTAGTAGTTATAGTAGAAAAAAAAAAAAAAACTCGTGACCTATTCAGAATCTACCACCACCCACTAGCCATCACCCAAATCCTTCACATAAGAAAGGGGAGAAAGGAAGGACTAAAGTGTGTCTTGAGAAGAGAGAGAGAAAGTCTGTAAAGTTATCTGATACCCCCCAACATTCAATGCACTAAAGTGTGTTGTAATACATAGGCAAAACTTTAGATAGATAAGGTAATGGGATTAAACAGTTATGGCCTTTCAAGGAAAAAGGATAGATTAAACAAAAAAAGGAAAGTGGAAGAAGAATAAATCAATGTGGGACTACTGTACATTAACATCAAGACTACTATAATTTATATAAAAATTCAAATATCCAATTGATGAAGTTTTCCCTGTTTGGTAACAGCCACAAAAGATGTACAACACTCATGTAATAATTTTAAGAGTAATAATCAGCAAGCCATTGCTCTATGGCGTCCCACTGCTGTGGCCTTGGGCCAGATTTAGTTAAGATCAAACAAAGGCTTACAAAAATACTTTTGTGTTCAGATGGAGTGCCTTGATTAATTTTAACAAAAGGATTTAATCTAACTTTCTTTTCTGTTATGTAAATATATAATTTGGGGTGGGTGGAAGACATGATTTTGAAATTTTAACCAACTATAGACAAAATGTTCCAAAATGCAAATCAATATGCTTAAATCCTTTGCGTTTTTTTGTTTTTTTTGTCCCCCCCCCTCTTCTTAAAGAAGATACTATGCTGTGGTGTAAGAGATGTGTGGTGTGGTGTAACAGCTCATGAGAAATCTGAGAATAGAGTTCAAATTCCAGTCAGGCTCATTAAATTCACTTACGTGCAATACATAGAGACCTTGAGAAAGGTATGAATCACTCACTTCTCCCCCCCCCCACCAGGTATGGGTTGAATAGCAGGACAGCAGACTGGACCCTATAGATTTGGGTGGAAACCAGTCTACTGCAGAAAAAAATGGTAGTCTACTGTGGGGAAATTTTTTTCCTAATCAGTCACGAATGAAAAGTGACATGATTTCTCAAAAGTGTATCACATCACGCATGGCACTTAACTGACTGACCACTCAGTGGTAAAATTAACCCTTTTCATGTTTACCCTTATTGGACCATAAAAGTGACTGGTGACAAAAAAAGAAAAAAAAGAGAAGTTTATTTTGACACACTCAAAACTACAACTGTTTTTTTTTTCTACAAGGAGTGCAGCAAATTAACTTTATGACAGTGGCAATGCAAAAGAATTTAGAAATTTATACTCATATGAGACTAATATCTCCTTGAAAAAAAAAAAAAAGATGTGAATGTCTGCATGTCAAGAAGACATTCTCTAATTTCGACTCATTTTTAAATAATATGTATGCATTGCCTCAGCTGCTCAAATTTGTTGATTTTTATTTTTTTTTAAATTAGAGAATATATTCAATATAACCTTCTGTATAAATACAGAATATAATATTAAATTCATACAATGATGCCTATAAAAAATTCCTCATCATATGATGACCCTGGACCTCCAGCATCATTACCATTACTCCTGGACATCTCAGCAATATCTCATGACACTATCATGCTTTGTTGATTTTCTGTCACATTGTGGGAGTACCAGATAGAAGCAGATGCAAGTTTCTGCTCCAATCATAAAGCCTTTCTCCTGATATAATCAAGGCTGAAGTGCAAATGATATCTTGACATCTGACTACAATAGGATAAACATTAATTGTAAAGTAAATGTTTGTAGAAGAGAGAATTAAAGTCACTTGACATTAAATTTAGCTGCCAAAGTATGAAAGAAGCATAAATTTTTCATTAACAAAGAAACTAGGAAAAAAAAAAGTGGGGGTCAGTATAAATTTATGGAATGAGAAATTACCATTATTTACATTTGAACTAATATTCTCATCTTTATTGTTATCCCAACATTTCAGCCATTGTGCCCTACAGGCCTTTTCCAGTTTCTGTCAATCAAGTTAAACTTCAAGGAATTTTAAACTGAACCCTTTATTTAATCTAGGGGCAGGGTTAGAAATATTTTGTTCTCTGTTAGTACTTCTTAGTTATTGATAGTCCTGTTTCAATGGAGTGTGAGTTATGAGACCAGGACTTCAGACAAAATTTAACATTATCATCCCAGAAATATTAAAAAAAACTTTAATTGTCCTGGAAAAAATATTAAACAATTCCAAAAGTAAAATGTTTTTTAAACTTTGTTATCATTTACATTTATCACCTTGAATAATTTTATGCGGAAATATACTTAATAATGCTCAAATCATTTTTAAGAATTGTGCTCTCTGCATTTATTTCCCATGTAAAGTATGCAATACAACTATTTACAATCAAAGCAGTTAAAGAGTACAATGGTCAAAACATTGTGGTAATAACAACAAAGATGAGGACATTAGTCTGAATGTAAATAAAAATATGGTGTTGGTGGATCGACAGACAACACAATAAATATATTCTCTCCTTTCTCAAAGAAAGTAGTATTTTCTTTTCCTAATTTATTTAATCCCAGGAAACTCACCCATTTTTTCCATTCACCATAAAATTTCAGCTTTAAAAAGTACATTAAATGTATCTAAATATATATCTTACTGCATATAGGGGTGAAATTTCACTGCTCAGTTGAAAATCTCTCATTGCCTTATCTTCAGACTTTTGTTAAAAAAAAAAAAAAAAAAAGCCATTACCCCATTTTATTTATTATGCATGCTTCCATATTGTAATGACACTTTGCAGTTATTCAGTGCAGGATGACTAACATCATGGCTGACAAGACTGTATACAGCTTTCTCGTGTGAAGCCGGTGGACTTTGAAGTCTTTTATTAAGAAATAACAGAGATTGTTATCACATGTACTGCCAAGATTTTTGCTGAATAAAGACCTAAGAAATAAATTTGGGTTCCATTACTTATCCTATTAAAACAGGGAGAGGAAAAAAAAAAAAAAATAATAACAATAATATCCTCTATCCTTCTGATTATGTCTCTTAAAATTATCTTTGTGAGTGATGAACTGAATTCTTACAGGTGCTTATGGTTTGATGAATCAAATATAGAATAGAATCCATTTTCAACAAAAGCTGAATATTTTCCTACCAAAATTGTCTTGCCTTAATGCCATCAAATAGATTCTTTAAGGCTGGGTCTGAAGATAGAAACAATTCCCTTTGACATAACATTTTTATTACAATAAAAGAATTTCGAGAGAGGGGAGGGCAAAAAAAAAAAAGAAAAAAAAAGGACAATGAGAGAGGGTTTGGTTTGGATTGGTTTGTTTTGTTTTATGGCATATCAACCTCAATGGGTTATTTAATACCAACAGCTTTTTTTCCTGGTAATATTTTGTTTTTTCAAAAACGTATTGCTGGTAATAATTCTTTGTCTTCAAAAATTTATTTCTGGTAATAATTTTTTACAAAGTATTTCTGGTATTAAAACCTATTTTTACACTTTTATAATGCTTTTTACCTCAGTTTTGGGGTTAACTATTTGCCCACAGCTGAGACTCTAACAGGTGCTACCACCCCAGGTCAGGGTGGACCTGGAAACACCAGCAATTAAGAGGTGGTTCCATGCTCTTCAAAACCTACTTATCAGAGGCCTTGCTGCTGGACATAGTTTATCATCTTACCCAGGTTGCGGATGTAGTTTATCATCATACCCAGGACGAACGACAGGGCAGAGCAAAAACAAAAAAAAGAAAAGGACGACGAGAGAGGGGGAGGACAAAAAAGGACGACGAGAGAGAAGGGGGAGAACAAAATGGACGACGAGAGAGAAGGGGGAGAACAAAATGGACGACGAGAGAGAAGGGGGAGAACAAAATGGACGACGAGAGAGAGAGGGGGGAGAACAAAATGGACGACGAGAGAGAGAGGGGGGAGAACAAAATGGACGACGAGAGAGAGAGGGGGGAGAACAAAATGGACGACGAGAGAGAGAGGGGGAGAACAAAATGGACGACGAGAGAGAGAGGGGGAGAACAAAATGGACGATGAGAGAGAGGGGGAGAACAAAATGGACGACGAGAGAGAGGGGGAGAAAAAAATGGATGACGAGAGAGAGGAGGAGAACAAAATGGACGACGAGAGAGGGGAGAGCCAAAAGGAGAACAAGAAAGGTGGAGTAAGAGTGAGAAGAAAACCACCCCAAGCATCTCTTAAAAAATTACTTCTGTTATCCATACAAGAAATTTTAAAAACTTATCAGTAAATATACTACTCATGCATTAAACAATTTTAAGAAGTAAGCATATCAATTGATTGTGTTGTTAAATGACCATCTTTAAGTGCCTATTTTGTTTTTAAATACCATGTATCTTCAAAATGTAGATTATCATGGTCCTTCATATTTTCTTTTCTTTTTAATTATCTGTGAATTGTCAATTTCTTGGAAAGAATAATAATATGGTTTCCCATTGCCTTCTCCATGATTTTGAACTCAGAGTAGTCCTTTCGAACTAGTTGTCACCTAAAGCTAGAGATCCCAGTCTACTGTACTATTTCCCACTGCCTTTTCCATCTCTTAGAAGAGTTGCCACTAAGAGATGGATTCATGTCTTTCCCCAAGTGCATTTGTTTAAAGTGAATACAACAAACTAGGCTGGAATTTTCTAGGCAATTCTCCTTTCCACATTGATAATAATCAAGCTACTTGTGCATAAAATGATGAAAATATCACTTTGTGAGGTTATGATACAAAATTTAATTCCGTCTTCTGTTCATTAGTTCCTTGTTAGGTATATGCACATTATTTACATTATTCAGACTATTGTCTTCATCTTTGTCGCCATATTTATTACAATGTTTCGGACGTTGTACGCTCCAGCCTTCTTCAAGTGGTTGGAATGTTGAACTGAACCCTTTATTTCGCTCACTGGAGTAAACTGTTCTAGTTCCACATGCCATGTTTAATAGTTATCAGTTATCTCCTGTTAATTTCCCTCTAAAAGTTCTCCACTGCCTTAACCGAGTATTGAACTCTTTGGGTCCTGTCAATGGATCTAACTAACGCCTTTATCCACTGTGCCATGAGGGAAATTAACAGGAGATAACAGTGTGCGAAATAAAGGGTTCAGTTCGACATTCCAACCACCTGAAGAAGGCCGGAGCGTACAACGGCTGAAACATTGTAATAAATATGGTGACAAAGATGAGGATAATAGTCCGAATAATGTAAATAATGTACATAATACCTCATCTCAGAAATATAGACAAATGTAGGTATATGCAATAAAATAATTTGTTGGATGGTAAGGTGCAAAATGTGCATCAGTTTGTAGCTGTAGGAAGAGAGTTACCAAAAATAGAAATCAATAGCTACATCAGAACTGAAAGAGAGAGAAGGAAAGAGAGAGAGATGAGAAAAAAAGAGAGAGAAAGAGAGAGAAAGAGAGAGAAAGAGAGAGAAAGAGAGAAAAAGAGAGAAAAAGAGAGAAAAAGAGAGAAAAAGAGAGAAAAAGAGAGAAAAAGAGAGAAAAAGAGAGAAAAAGAGAGAAAAAGAGAGAAAAAGAGAGAAAAAGAGAGAAAAAGAGAGAGAAAAAGAGAGAGAAAAAGAGAGAGAAAAAGAGAGAGAAAAAGAGAGAGAAAGAGAGAAAAAGAGAGAGAAAGAGAGAAAAAGAAAGAGAAAGAGAGAGTAAAAAAAAGCTCTGACTTAGGTCATTGAAGTGGGCAGTTGGGTTAAAAAGTCAAAGAGAGATAAAGTTCTCAAACAAGGGACCAGGAAAGGGTAAAAGGTCAGTTGAGTTAAGTTTTGACTAGAAACAATGCAATATTATTTTTCATCTGCTTTTTTTCCCCCTCCAGACATCAAGAGTTCTTAACTTTCCCAGCTGGGTCTAAGAGAAAGATTTATAAACCAAATACACGAACTTCCATAGTTTGGTAGTGACACAGTGAAATGAAAGTCTGTCACTCTCTAAAAAAAGAAAACAAAAAAATTTCACAGTTGACACTTTTGTATTTTTATTAGCCCCCACACCATGTGCTATTTCTTCGTTTTTACAGCAAAATAGATGGGTCACATGAAACTGTTAGATGATATAAATTTTTATATCTATCAACAGGTCACACAGACACACTTATATGCACAAAAAGGCCATTGGAAGAAAAGATTATTATATGGGTCATATGATATATGGAGACAGAGAAATGCATACATATAAAAACTAAAAAGCTGCTGAATAATCAGCTGACCTGTTCAGCAGATTCCAAGATCAAGTGTTAATTGAAAGGTGAGTTTCATCATAACAGTCAAATTTCTCTACTTCATGACCGTTTTAATTTGTTAGGCAAGGCTTTTAGCATTGTTATGCTGGAAGATGACATGGTTTCATTTCACACAAGTTTTTGTTGATAAAAGCCTGCAATGTTGATTTCTCCAGAATCCAGTAATACAGCGCGTGTTATAAATCATGGTCCCTCAAGAGATTCATAGTTAAAACCTAGAAGTAGATGTTGAAGAGATAGATAGGTCCATGCTTTTTCCAAGATTTTTAGTGTGAAGGGAACACAAACAAGGCATTTACTGCACTGGTATCTCTTATACACCTGTATACCCTGGTTAGACATTACCATAAACAAAAATAGAACAGACACTGGCATAAATTTGACTCCATATTAGAGGCAAATATGACAATGTTGGGAAGCAAAAGCTGCCCAATCCTTGCAATCAAGGATGCCAAGGCAGGTCACAGCCTTCCCCCTTTAGTGTAATAAAGAACTACCATTCCTAAGTTAAAATCTCTAGGGACCAAGCACACCTGCACCAATTCTGTGTACTGTCTTGGTAAAAGACAAGAAGAATCCTGATCCTGAGAATTTTGCAGATGTTAAACTAAGTTTAGGTTTTATTGTTTACAATTTAAACTTGATTATTTGGGATTTAGTTGATTCAAGTTTGCATATTTTAGATGCAATATTACTTTGCAAATGAAAGCCACCAAAAACACTCATATATAAGACTGGATAAAGACCTTTCGTGAAAGATTTAATTTATTAACGCCAAGCTATATAATAGTTGTAACAATGTTATTTTGCAGTATCGGACTTGATGTCTCCAAAAGTTTCAATTTTTGAATTTTTAACATTATTTTTTTTTTTTTTAAGTTCAGTCAAAAATGACAAAATTTGTAACCAATAAGTGGGGTAGGCAAGTGAATTTCTTTTTTTCAGACGACATTCTTAAATTAGTTAGCATTCCATGAATTGTTCCTTTGTCTTTGTTTCAACAACAATTTTTTTTAAACTACTGTTCTCTCCAGCCTTTACCGAGTGCATGGCACATCCAATAAACAAGAAGCTTCCGAAGAGAAGTTCCCTTTTACATCTTAAGTGGAACAGAGTTTAAGGGGGTCATATTAGATAAGATTTGTGAATTGTTCTCATTTAGGTGGTGATTTTTTTTTTTTTTTTTTTACAAAGATGACATATCCTGCAAGCTGATGAAGGAAAAATTTACAATCTATGCATATTGCTTATCTATTTTTTAAAAAACATGTTCCTTTTCTTAGAAAAGACATTCACAATCATTCTTATGCCCCACACTCCTAGAAAATGTTTGATTAATGGTTGCATGCCTTAAATTTAAAAAAAAAAAAAAAAAATTTTAAACAGTAAAATAAATCAAAATTTGGATATAAAATTCAATGACTTCTTGTTCCCAATTTTGTCAAAACCTGAAACCTTTTTACTGACTGATCTGCTTGTTGATTCAGGCAATTCCTAGATATTGACAAAAGTGAACAGAATCCAAATGGCATTTTTCAAGACCTTAAAATAAAAATATTTTGCCAGATTTAACCACATTGGGCCAAGAACTACTTGGGCCAGGGCAGAATGAATAGACACTTATCTGAGAAGTATTGATTTTTGAGGAATTCAATGTAAAAAGGGGTGATGGTCTTACATGCAGTCAAAAATGGTAAATACCTAAATATACAATTTTTTTAAAAATCCTTTGAAAATTATCCTAGAAAGAAACAAATTGAGATAAAATTATTTAAAATGTTATTACAATAACTTTGATAAAATTTCATCTTAAATTACTTTCAGGATCCTCATTCTTTTCATATTCCATTAATAAAAAGGAAATTCTACTCAGACAACTTCTTCCCACGAATTGCTACTTTGTGGAACAAACTCCTGAAAGAATGCTTTCCTGACCACTATAATCTTAACCTCTTCACATCTAAGGTTAACCATTATCTTTCCCACATATCTTTATAAACTGCATTTCTTACCTCTTACTGCTCATATAACCTCCTTCAGCAAGCCTCTACCCTGAGTGACTCTTGGGCATTGTATAGGATGAACATTAGTTATAAAAAAATTTTAAAAATACAATTCCATGCCAGGTCTCTTCAAATGTTCATAGCTACTGATAGCTTCTTTTTCTTCCATATTTGTCTACTCTACATTTCTATGACTGTTCTTGAAAAAAGAGTGTGGAGTAGTTACTTGCTTGAATTCAGAATTGCCATTCACTTAGACTGGTTGTAGAGAATCCAGTCTGTTCCACTATTTAACACATGGCTTGGAAGAAGTGGATTCATGCCTTTTTTAAATGAAAAGTAAAATTCTCTCAAAACTATAACTAGAATTTCTTTAAAAATAGTGTAAAACTAAACACAACAATGCAAAGGTTCGATAGTTGAATCCTATCAAGAAATACAAATGTTGAATAAACTATTTTTAGCTATACAAACTGCCACACACTTTTCACAAAGGTCAAGATGGACTTCATACATGATCTCTCTCTCCTGGTTAAAAGGTTAAGAGTGAATGTCAAAACCACTAACAAAAGGCAGATGTCCAGAGGCTTATCATCAAGAGTCAAATTAGTATCATAAATCATCTTTAGATGGGGAACACTGCACATTTGTAAAGGTAAAGCTGGTAAATTCCTTCACTGTATAAAAGAGGGGGGGGTATGACTTCAGACACCCCCCCCCTCCCCCAATCAACAGAAATTGAATCCATTCTCTTGGGGACACTGTCCAATATCTATAATAGTGTCAACCATTATTTTTTTTTTTTCTTCACTCCGGGGACACATTATTGGGGTAAGCAAAACTCTGGCGAGCACTTTAAATATTAATAAAATGAAAAATTAGTCATGAAATTTGAAAATAGGAAAACAATAAAAGCCAAAAATAAGCATTTATTTTTAAAACATTACATTGTATATTTAAATGGTTTATGAAGAATATTTTTTTTTTTTTTTTTTTTAGAGAAGCTAATAATAACCGATTTAAATTACTCAAGAAAGGCAAAGCAGAAAGAATTATCCACTCCTTAAAGATTAAGGAATTTAGTATCCAGTTTAAAATATCAAATGACAAAGACTTGACTTAGAAGTGATGTGCTTGATGTCTAGTTTTTTAACTTTACCACACTAATTTCTTTCTAGAATTGTTCTCCCCTGCCACTGCATTTTTTTTTTTTTTTGAGGGGGCAAAAACATGAACACTGTTTTAAAATAACTTTCTTTGTATTGTGCATATAAAGATTTTATTTTTTGTACGCTAATAAAAGAATGAATGAGTAATATTTTGATGTAATGCATTACAATTTGCATTCATGTTTTGACATTGAAAACAAAAAAATGAAACCCGAAATAAAAAATAAAAATCAAATACATTAAAAAATACATAAACAATTCAACATACTTTAACTTTTATTACTCCTTGTGGAGTTCTGGGGGTGCAATAAGAACCAAAGTCGCTAAGAAGGCTTTCATTTCATCAAAAAAGTGACATGTTTCCTCGTGTTTACATACAAGACACCAGAATTTGTTTGCTCTTTCTTTCACTTGACTATCATATTTGTCTCGTTGACAAATAAAGTCATTATTTCGTCATTTATAAATAGACAAAATAATTCACCTTCAGAAAGGCTATCAGGTATATTGATGGTCAACATTAGCTTCCATAAAATTAGTCAGGCATGGATGATAGTATCCGCTAGTGGTCATCATTGCTTTTCGCCATGTCACTAGCATGGTTATCATCTTCAACCACGTCACCATTGTTATCCACTTGAGTAAAGCCTTCAAAATCATCATTGGAGTCTTAATCAAAGAAAAACTCCTGATTAAAGGCTTTGTCAGATGTTGATGCAGCCATTTTAGTTTACAAAAAATTGCAAAAAATTAATGTGCTTAATCGACATTACACTTTGTGTAGAGTTGAAAAGAATTCAAAATGATGTTGGAAAACAGAAGTTTAACCTTTTTCCAAAGAAGTAGTAGGCGATTTCCAGCTTAAAATACCAGAAATAACAGTTGACAAGTGTTTGTTTATAGCAACTATCTCAAGAATTCTACAACAATTTTCACCTCCAGCATGGTGAAGGTTTAAAAAAAATAAAGATTTTTTTTTAAATATAAAAATAATTCATAAATTACTTTCTGTTAACTTGGGGTGCACCTGACTACTTGTCAGGGCACATTAGTGTGTCCGGGTGCAGTGGTTAAGAAATGCTGGTCTGGATTATCAGCAAGTGTTTTAGCTTCATATAATTAATCTTCTCAAGTTATTTTACTCCACTACAACCCTTCCATCTTGGCTGGCTGCAAAAATCTCATATGGTATAAAAATTAAATTTTCTGCTTTTTGTTTGAACACATTTAAAAGAAAAATAAGATTAAAACAAAAGGAAATGAAACTTTAAAAAAAGTGTGATTGAGAACTGGGGACATTTTTTTTTTTCATTTTTAAATAAAGAATTTTGGATTGAAATGAATATAAAAACTGCCAGAAAATTTGTATTGTTTCGGGAGGGGGGGGTAGTTTTTTTTTAATATCTCCAACAAGAACTTGTACAGCAAATGTCAAGAATCTCATTTGTTTTGTTCATTTTGAAAGCAAGATGGAAACTTCTTGGACATATTTTGCAAATGGATCCAGAATGCCCAGCTAACAAAGCCATGGAATTTTACTTTGAAAAAAACTGACTTCAAAAAGTCCAAAGGTCATCCAAGAACCACCATATTTACAACACTGAATCGAGACATTCAAAGAACAAGGCAGAAAGATCCCACTTTTTCTTTGGAGAAGTTTACAATCAAGGAAGATCTGCAACAAATATACAAACTTGCAGAGGACAGAGAAGGCTAAAGATGAGAGAACATGTTAATTCATGACCTCAAATTGAAATAGTTTTGATGATGATGGAGGAGGTTTGACTCAGTGGGTAATATGTTTTTTTGGGGTTTTTTTTTTTTCATTTTTATCAAGCTCTCTTCTTCCTAGCAGGCTTTTGGTACTATAGTGAAAAGAGTTCTTGTTGGTAGCTTGTGTGTGGAATAGGGAGTTAGAGAAACAATCAGGAGTACATACACACAGTGCAAATAAGGGACAAATTGATATCCATTGTTTGGCTGCTTGAATTCTCCCTTTTGTCTTAAGTAAATGTCAGTGTTGATGGTGACTTGATAAGAAAGAAAATATATAAGAAAAAGAAAAAAAAAAACAGCCAACCAAGATGGAAGGGTTGTAGTGGAGTAGGCCTGTATGTTGGAAATGCTGAAAAGGGGTGGGTATCAGTTCTGGGTGCTCAGCTGTTTCAAAAAATGGGTTAGGAGGCTGACTGGCATTGTTCTCTTTAAGTATCCAATTCTGGGCCTTTACAACCCACCATGTGAGGCAGGAGGGGAAAAAGTGGAAGGCAATTTATATAGCTTTGGCGACATAGGGAGGGAAAAGTGGTCATCTCTGATGGAGGTAGTGAGGGACAAAACTTCCTAATTTAAGTGATTTAAGTGCAGTTCATCCTAAAATTAATTTAATCAAAAAATGTCTGTGGTTTGATGGTAGAGCAGATAATTTTATCCATAAAATTCTGTAGGATTTTCTTTTTTTTTTTAAGTAGAAAAATGTTTTCTTTTTTCATAAACACTGGACTCAAAAATTAACCACTAATAGATAAGTGATCAGATTCATTTGAGAGAAGGAAAGGGAAAGGAAAGAAGATGAAAAGAAAAAAGACAGACATAACTTTTCATTGATACAGGTTTCATAAAAAATAAATAAATAAACACCATTTGTTTTGTATTTCAGTTTTAGTTAAATTTTCTAGTTTACATTCAAGAAAGCCCATGAGTGTAGATATTGTCAAAATATTTATGATATCCAAATACCGTCCTCCACCTAACATTGAAAATGACCAAAAACGGGGTTGAAGCCTTTTGACAATATCAGCAGTCAACCTAAACATCTGACTTTTTATACATAAACAAAAAGGAACTAAAAATGAAAACTCATACCTATATTTATCTATGGCAACAATTTATTTTAATTAACTAATCTAATTTATGTAATATTTTACATTTACTAAATAATGAACCTATGTTTTTGAGCATCCAATCTGTTGGTGGTTAACCACTAGCGTAAAATGACACAATCATTTGGGACACTAAAATGAACAAAAACTATTGTGTATGTTTGTTATAGTAAATAATAGATTCAATGACGTTTGAAAGCCATAAAAAAAACTATAAGACTGTGCTCTCATCATCAAATAAGGTTTCAATCATCAAAACTGATTTTTTCTCCTTCCTACCGTTAACATCATGATCATTTAGAGAAAAATGAAAGAAAAAAAAAAAACAGAGATGCTTGCTCTGCCCACATTAAAAATGAATAAATAAATAAAAAATATTATAATCTCATTTGTACTTTGACTTTTTTTTTTTTTTTTTTTTTTTAAACAACTTTGGTCTACAACTAACTTAAAAAAAATACTTTTACAGACTAGAGCTGATTTATAAATTACAGTTTAAATAGGATGACTGGAAATTTAGACAATTATTTCAAGTCAGAACTTCAGCATGTGGGAAGGAAATTATATTTAGTTATATACTTAAAAGGTGTATTTATTCAATATATTTTAATAAAATAAGTTGTTAGTTCTTCTGTTGATTTATATTTAACTTCTTGAAAGTAAAATATTAGTCATTTGTTATCATGAATTTTCCTGACCCTTATGAATTTTCTTCTATGACTTTTTTTTTCCTCTATTGCTATTTCCTATAATGATTGCAAATAGAATGCTAGTTGCCTCAGGATCAGTTGTGACTTCAGGGACAGAATGATTATAGGGTTGTCTAGGTGGATTTTACCCAACCGACTACCTTGAAAAGTTCAACGTATTACTTCAAGATGATTTATTAACATTGTTCTTAACTGAAAACAAACCAGGCCAAATGAAAAAGAAGTTATTATTCTATAAACTGTACTTGCAAGTTGTTAGTAAATGCGTCGAACAAAGTTATCATCAACCTTGATACTCAAATCTTAACAACTCCAAATCATAACATGAAACACCTTTTCATACATTCTTTCTTCACTCTCCGAGAGGTACTAACAGTGAGCTGTGTGTGTGTGTATTTTTTTTAAGTATGGTTGATTGGATAATTGACAAGTTGTCTATCCAATTTTTTATTAACTTTTTCAAATTTCCAAACTAGTTGTTTAATGTAATTGGTAAATTTACCAAAGTTCATATTTATTCTTTTATTCTATTTACCATGAGTGACTTGAAATTGGTTCCAACAAATGTGAGAATGATGGAATCAACCAATAACAGTTACATAAACATACACAAAACACAATCCTTGAAAATGAATGTAGCAACATCTGAAAGTACTCGTAAAAGAAAAGAAAATATGAAGTATAGTAAATTTACTGATTACATAAAACAACTCATTCAGAAATCTAAAAAGTTAAATATACAGAACTTGTTAATATTATTCAACCAAACATGCTTGAAAGAATTCTTGCTACCTATATATATATATATATATATATATACTGGTAGCAAGAATTCTTTCAAGCGCACGCGCGCACACATATATATGTATATATATATATATATATATATATATGAAGAGTAAATAAAAAATATACAGTATAATAAATAAATAAATAATAAAAAATAAGTAAAATAAATTAATCTAAATTAATCCAAATAAATAAACTAACAAACCGATCCCAATAAATTAATTGTTAGAAAAAACAAGTAAAGATAATCAATCCAAATAAATAAAGTAATAAACAAATTAAAAACTGCTCCCGCCGAAATAATAGTTAGAATAAACTACAGCACTCAACCCCAAAATTGAATAAATAGCTTTAATTATCTTCCCAAACCAAAACAAAACTATTAAATAAGCGATACAAACAAATTTTTACTGTGTTAATAAAACACCGATTAAAATAAATAAATAAATATATAAGATAAAAAATAAAAATAAAAACAAGCAAAATAATCTAACCCAAATAAATAAAGAAATAAACGACTTCCAGCAAAATAACCACCAAAATAAACTACCCACAATGCACCACTGATCAGTATATATAAATAGCCGAGAAAAAAAAAAAACACTCGTGGCCTGACGATTGCGTCTACCATGAAACAGACTGTCGCCTCTAAGTGTTGACTTCAATGTGCCCTTGTATATATATATATATATATATAAAGTTGGTCTCTGGTAAATTTTATGAGAAAGATACCTAAAAATAAAATAGAGAATTAGGATCAGAAATTACTTGAATGAAATCAAGAACATCTTGAATTGGCTTACAAGTCTGCATCTTATCTTATTTTATGCTCTCTCACTTAGGTTCTTGCAATGAGGAATGTATTTCCCAAGCAATGATTGTTGTCAGATAAGGTTGAGAAGATAACAAAAGCTAAAAGGAAGGGTGCGGCAAATTAACAGGAAGACTAATGGTGTGGTGACAACACCAATAGAGATTGGGATTGAAAGAATAATACAGGCAAAAGTTAAGAGTTCTCAGCATCATTATGAGGAAAAATGAAAGAGGCCTGCTGATCAAAAGAAGTGTAAAAAGTTTTAATTAGTCATGTAAAGAAAAATAATTCAATGGAACAAACAAAAGAACAAGATAAAAATTAAATTAATGGAAATCAGGAGTAAAGTATATATTATTTTACTTCTCATATATTGAAACAATTGATAGCATCAAGTCTTAATGATTATTAAAAACATTAAAAAAAATTTTTAAACTTTTGCTTTATTTTTTTTTGTTACTTTTTTTTTCTCCAAAATTCTCCACACAAATAATAGATATGTTATAGCAAAAGTGCAGATAATTTCTGACTTACCCTTTTATATATATATATATATATAAAGCATTAAAATTAATTATGTAAAATAAAATGAAGGTACAGTGGAGTAGTGGAATTGGAGAGCAGAGTTTGAATTCCAGTCGAATCCATTACATTCACTTATGTGCTAATACTCTTGGGAAAGGTAAGAATCCTTTTCTTCTACCCCCAGCTATGGATAAATAGCAGAACAGACCGGGTTCTATAGCCTTGGATGGCAACTGGTCTACCGCAGAAAGAAATGGCAACTACTGCGAGAAAAAAAATCTGCCTCATCAGTCATGTATCAAAAGATGATCGCCTAAGCGTGTATCATGCATGGCACATAACTGACAGACTGAAAAAAATGAAATACAATTTTCCTAACTCAAGAAAAGACTAAAATGCTCAAAAATTAATGAGGACAAAATGTCTAGAAAACTGGAAGTCAAATAGTAACAATTGAAAGAAAAGAGGGGGAAAAAAAGAGAAAAGGTTAAGGGCCGAGTGTAAAGTGGGAGAAAAAAAAAAACAACAAAAAGGACAAATAATCACAACATTGCATATGCACACATACACTATGAGAAAAAATTGTACCAATGAAAAGTGCATATAAAAAAGAAAAATCAAGAAGTATAAGCAGTCAATTGCTGATAGCCCCTGACGACTGGACAGACCAGTCCATCTATGAAACTCTGCAGTCAGAATGCTGAAGGTAACACAAATCAGCTAAGTGACAAACCTTTTACTTGTATTATCATATATATAATCTCCAAGTATAGGATTGGTGTATAGAGAATAAATGCCAATGACCAACAAATACTATTCTTAAAAGAGTGCTCAATACAGAGTAGAGCAAATATAATTATTTATTCGAAAATTATAACATAAATATGTTATAAAATCACTATAAAGATAGCCATTTGTTTCAACAGTTCTGGTGTCTTATCAACTGATGGTGTCACTTGATAAGACACCAGAAGTGTTGAAACAAATGGCTATTTTTGTAGTGATTTTATAACATATTTATGTTATAATTTTCGAATAAATAATTATACATACATACACACACACACATATATATATATTATATATATAAAAAATCATAGATATATTATAAGAAAATGTAGAAAATCTGCTACATTCAATAAGCCCTTTATGTAGTATTATCTAGTTGGTGACAATTTAGTTGTGCTTGTTGCAACTCTTACTACAAATATAGAAATATACTCTAACCGTGCCCATCAATTAAAGGATCTATGAGATAAAAGACAGAATGAGTACTATTATACAAAGTAGTCAGCTAATTAGTAGCTCTTAACAATTATGAAGTTTCAATCTGCTGAGGAATATAAGCCAAATCAAATAATGAATATGAAAATATTTCATACAGCATGGTAAAATAGAAATTCCAAGCTCTATTTTCTTTAAATAAATAGCATATTTTAAAAACATCTTCCAATATACACTACATTTATTTCATCTTGGTGTTTACCTGTAGATGGAAATATTACGCCATGAAGATGACAATTTGAAATTGCCGAAAGTACTCAGCCTAGGATCATCAATTCCATCTGAACAATTCAAATATAAGGATCACGTTATTCAAGGAATTGATAGTAAATTAGTTGTCTCATTAAGTCTTGTTAGTAAAGTAATTTCACTATTAATTCTTTGTATAATTACTTCTTTATGATATAATATATATACACTGCACTCATATATATATATATATACACACACACACACACACAAATTTGTATGATCCTTGTTTATATTTTTTAATTTGTTTCAAGTTATTGACTGAACAATATCAGTAGAAAGTGTAAAATTTTCAAGTGTTGAATTAAAAAGGCTATTATGAAGTTCTTGTAAAAGAACATTCCAAAGGAAATCCATCCATAAGTGTACATTTCAAACATTTGGTAACAATTTCCTGTCATATTTTCAACAGTGAAGTGATTTGCCAACTTCCAGTATGGAGGTTTTGAAGCACAGGATATAGCATCACCTGAAAGGCCACAGTGGCTTCAACTCTTGACACTTTTGATCATGTTCATGCAACTTTCTGGCTATTCAATGCATCACAGCCAAAAGAATTACTGGCACATGAGCAATTACCCATGAAAGGCACAATGGGTTTATAAGCCATGACCATTTGGATATGCAGAAAGTGACACAGGCAAGTAGGTGCCAAAATGTTTGAAAACCACCCAGAAACAATATCAATTGGACATCTCCACAAGTTAATTTTGCAGTAATCTATAAATCATTTTCTAAAACCACTTGTTAGTGCTGATGGAACACACATGACTATCATCTGTGGACTAAAGCACAGTCCGTGCAGTGGTGGTACTCAAGTTCCCCATGTCTAAAGAAAAGGTCATCATAGCTATATTTTCATGGAAGAACAATGAAAGTATTTTCATGATGACTCTCTCCAGAAGAGTCAAACAGTTACTGCAGAATAATTTGCTGTGCCAATTGAAAGAAACATCTAAAAGAAACAAAAGCAAAAATGTTACGGAAAGGTGTTCTTTCTTTTGCAAAACAATACACCTGATCACAGGGCTGTCAAAACAATGAATGCTGTGGAGAATCTGAAGTTTAAATACATAGAACAGCCATCTTACACATGAAGTTTTGCTCAATCTAGTTCTTGTTTCCAAAATTTAAAAGGAGTTTGAAATAGTTGAGAATGACTCACATGTGATAACAGAGCAATAGCAGTATTTTAATGGCCAAATACTGACCAAACATCACAATTATTTTTGAAAGGGTTAAACAAACTTGAGAAACAATGTACCAAGTATGTCGAAGTGTAGAACAGCATTTAAGTTTAGTTTCATAGTTCCAGGTTATTCCCTTCTTTGTCAGGACAAATTATAATATACACTTCTTTCTTCAGCACATTACACTCTTACCATAATTCAGTAACCCTTTGATTGGTTTGGTTGATTTTGATATCAACCTCTATGGGTTATTTAATGCTAAAATTTATATATTTTGAATGCTATTTTATACCTACAACTGCATATTTTGTACATAACTTGACACTATCAGGGTAAACATAGGTTTTATAGACATATAATTTGTAGATATTCTACTGTAGCTGTTATATGCTTTGGTATACGCCTATTTCTTGAAGGTAGGACATTACATTGATGACTGCAGTATTTTTAAAGTTTTCTCTTGTTGGTTTCCTTGTAGCATTTATATCTTACAGGTGTTGTATATGTTGCTTAATGTTCATTCTTCAGCAAGGATGAGGTATGTGTGGCCTATTTGTCCCTCTTCTTTGAGTGACTCTTGGGCCTTGTTAATGAGTTAAAAACAAAAAATAAATAAAAAAAACTTTTCTGCATACACACCGTACCATCACTCAGTACAATATTGGCAAATAGATTGGTTCCTGGCTCCCCTCCCCTAAAAATACTAAAATTCATAGAAGCTTTCATCCCTTAAATAAAATGGCAGAGTATTTGCATATGACCTATGCATTATCTTCCTGCATACTTTAAATCAGATTAGTTATAATATCTAACACAATGTAAATGCCATATAAATAGCTGCAGTACTGAAAGTATAAAGGAAAGGTTTTCAAGGAAAAAAAAAAAAAAATTGTATGAAAATAAATTTTATCAGCAAAATATTTGTAAGAAATATTTTGCTAATAAAATAAATTTTGTCAGCAAAATATTTGTAAGAAAAATGATTCGAGAAAATTCTGATGTTATTTTTTTTTTTACTCTGTACACTAATGTGTAAAGTTGTTTACACGTAAAAAAAATAAAATACATTTATTAAAATCATAATTTGTATTAGATAATTTTTAAGCAAAAAGAGAAAAAAAAAAAAATTGATTTTAACAACTTACATTATTCGGACTGTTATCCTCATCTTCATTGCCCTATTCAAAATGTTTTAGCTGTTGCTGTATGCTCCAGCCTTCTTCAGATGATTGGAATTCCAATCCAAACCCCTTATTTCGTCCACCGGGGTAGATTGTTCTAGTTCCACATGCCATGCTTCTTCTTAATGTCTCAGTTATTTCCCTTTAACTCAACTTTCCAAGTGTTTGGTTTATCACTGCTGTAGCCTAGTACTGAACTCACAACTCTGTGGGTCTAGTCACTGGATCTCACAAATGCCTTTATCCACTGGGCCATATATCCAAAGAGTTGAAACATTGTGAATATGGCAATGAAGATGAGGATAGCAGTCCGAATGATGTAAATAATGTAAGTAATCATAAGATCTCATCTCAGAAATATAGACAGATATTGATTTTAACAATCTATCAAAAATAAGCTAATTGTTAGCTTTTCATGATATTTTAGTACTTACTTCATAGTGAGTGAGCTTATGGCCACATCATATTGAAACTCTGATATGATCACCGAAGTTAAGAATGTCAAGTGTAGTCAGTACCTAGATGGGTGACCACTTAGGAATACCAGGTGCTGTAAGCTTGGATGTGTAATGGATAATGGCTTGGAATTGTTAATGTAGTAGAGTTCCAATTCCCATTGGGTTTATTATATTCACTTATGCGCAAAGACCTTGGAAAAGGTATGAATCCACTTCTTATCCTCCCCATCAGCTATAGGTAATTAGTAAGACTTGTATCACTAAACCATTATTATTCAGAAAAAATTCTTTGCTTTAAATAACTTACAAAGGGTTGATAAGCAGTAGAAAATGAATGAATCAATAAACAGATTATCTAAAAATTATTTGTTGTATCCTTAAAGAAGGTTACAAACAGACAAAGGTGGTGGTCAAGTGAAGGAACAGCAACACATGCGTAGATGAAAGAAAGAGAGGTTTATTGTAAAAAAGAATACACTACTGAAAGACAGGGAATCAGGTAGCAAGCTAGTAATACCTGAAGCAAGCCCCCAGGTATATCCAGTGCTCACTATATATAGCTACTGATATAGCCAGTCCACATAGGCGATAGGGAGTGTGGGACATTCCATTACAACATTATTATTTTTGCTTAAGAAGTTACTATTCTAAGTTTCAAAGAAAAAAGGAGTTGAAAATTAAAAGAACAAATACTTCAGATAGAATCTTTGTTCACACAACCAACTCTAAGAAGGTATTTATCCACTTCCCCACTAAAACGATGATGATTTTAATTGTTTTCTAAAGATCACTCAAGAGCCACTCAAGGTAGAGGGTTATTAAATGAGGTGTGTGATATGAATGTAAGAAGTAGAAAGAAGTGACGATCATGAAGATAAGGAGGTTAAATACTGATCTAACAATTGACCTTTGACTTAAAGAGGCCAAGATTGTAATGTCCAGAGAAGCATGCATTGATCTTGTGGGCTTGAGAAAACTGGACATTCACAATGACAGTCATGAACGGACGTGAGAGAAAGGACTTCATAATCGCATGAACTATTCCAGAGATGTCAGGACAACATTCTATTTAGATTTTTAGCAGAATTATCTTAATGACAATATTATGTGTGTCAGAATTATATTATCAGATGTGAGGAAAAGAAAATTGATAGCTAAAATTAGCTGCCATCAAAGTGTCATTAAAAAATGATTATACATGATGAAAAAAAAAAAAAAATGTCTAAAATTTAGTTAAAAAAATAAATAAATGAATAAATAAATAAAGTTTCATCATCAAAATTTTTGTATTATTAAGAGAAAAGACCAAAGGATTTTTTGATTATTAAATTATATATTTTAATCTTTTTTAGAACCTTTAAAATTTTGGTTAAAAATTGTTTTTCTTGCATGAATGGGTGGGGTACCATAAATTAGTATGGGGGAATTTGAGTTTTTTTACACTGAAAAAACACATTGTTTTGGAAATTCTTGCAAAAATCAGATAATTTTTGGATTTTAATAAATCTTTCAGGACTTATTCACAAATGAATTAAATTATTTTACAAACATTTCTTTGTTAGAAAATCTAAGAAGTATATATTTAAAAAATTAAGAGATTAGCCAATTATGCTAACATGGTTTCAACTTTTAGGTATCCTCAGGTGATATATATATATATATATATATATATATATATATAAGCTCCTGAAAAATTAATTTCGGTTGAGCCCTCTGGTTTGAGGTGTGAATATGTAAACAGTGACTATTTAAGCTAATACTGCACGACTCTTCGACAGAATTGAGTCACTCTCAGTCACTGTGTGTTTATCCGAATCTAAAAATAAACACGCTAAAATTCACCTTCATCCCGTACCGTAAGCTGATGGCTTAGTGGGAGAAGTTCGGACTGACGCAAATTGAGTCGGGTTTCGATCCTAGTCAGAGGCAACTGGACATCTAGCCACACTGATGAGTTGTGAAACAGCGAAACAGTCTGTCTGTGGATGACAAAAAATATATATATATATATATATATATATATATATATATATATTCTGTTTGTTTGTTTTTTTTTTTAACATCTGTTACCCCCACCCAAGAAAGATTTTTTATTTTTAAAATGCATTTTAAACCTTAGGTATCACTAATTTCTATTTTTGGAGGTACCTACTAAAAAGTAGCTATGACCATAATATGAAGATGCCTGTGAGGATCAAGCTCATAACATCACAGTGGTGTGTAAAAAGAGATTCTTAACCATCAGACTATTGTTTAGTACCCAACAGACAGGGCGTGTCTATGTAGAAAGTGAGAGAGAGAAACAAATTAAAAACTCAGGCTTTTACCTGGGCTTAAACACCAATGTTTAGTATGAAGACAAAATTATGTAAGCTATGACAATGATTTTTCAAAAATATAAAATTTTTCCTCTATTTAGTTTCTCAACTATACTTAAGCTGAAAATCTTTTTACCAGGCTTGATCACTAAAATCCATATGCTTCAAACTTATGCCTCAATAATAGTATCATGCCATGTATTCTGAGCTGCTGACAGACTTTATAAAATAAAAAAGAAGACTATTATATATATTTTAATCCTTTTCCTCCACTGAGCAAAACAAACAATAACTATATCAATAACAAAAGTTCAAATTTATTAACAAGTAAGCATCAATAAATGAACATAAGGTTGGGGGGTGGGGTTCTTGGATGCGAAATAGTTGTACATTTCCCATGAGGGTCGCAGAAACCAATATTCAAGTTTAGATAACAAGTCAGTATACCAAATGCTGATTTTCAAAGCACTTTCCTCACTTAAACACTGACTGAACAATGTTCCTACATGTTGGCATTTATGCTTCACTAAATTATACTTTTTAATATCAAGAACAGCATAAAGCCTGTACAGGTAGTGTTAATGGTTATTGGCACAGAAAGTGAAATCAGCAAGCCAAGTTCAAATTCAGGCCAAGTCAGTTGCATTCACTTTTAAAAGATATGAATCCATCTCTTCTCTCTACCAGCTATGGGTTAAATAGCAGAGTAAACTAGGCTTGCTAGACTTGGGTACCAGGCAATTGAAGGACTATGCTGAATTCAAAACTAAGAAACCAATTCCATTATCTTTAACATGAAGACAGGACAAATCAAATAAAGGAATCTATGGAACGTCATAATTACATTCATAAAAAATTTTAAAAAATAAAATAAAAGGAATTTATTTATATATTCAAGTCATCTGAAGATGTCAAAAATACTTTACTTTTTCATGAAAAGAAGAAACAAACTAAAAATTCTCAAAGCTATCTATATTAAAAAATTGAAACCAAACCTTAATAAAAATTAATTACAAATACTCCACAAATGTTTTAAAATGTGTACAATAGTTTGAAATGCCAAGGTTTGCACTAATAGATTTTTTAGTGCTTATTTCATATAAACTCTCCAAAACTATATTTAGTTACCTCCCCTTAAACGGTGTCAGCAATAACACACTGACTCATCATTCTTCACTCCACAAGTAAGAAATTTAACTTTCAGATGAAAACAATTTTGTCTTTGACAATAATGAACACTAGAATATTTGTCTTGCAATAAACAATACCCTGATGATGACATTATACTATGTCGAAAGTACTTGAAATAAAGAAATATGTATCAACACAGCAATTTTCTCTTGTCCTTCAATAACGACACCAAAAAGCTTATCTGTGAATATATATAAAATATTGAATATTTAAGCAGTAATCCCTCTTTTATGCAGGTTTCATTGAAGGCAACTAATAAGCTACTGCAATTAAGCTTTTTATTATATTTTTCTTGCATTTGTACAGGTGATTTCTTTTTGGGACAGAGTGTGTAAGAACTGTCTTACCCACAATGTCCAAAAGATAAATAAGAAAATATAAAAACGGTAATACAAACACGGTTTCAAAAAATACACATTGCCAAATAAATGCCACCTACATATTATATATATAAATAAAATCTTAAATGGTATTATTCTACCACCATCACTATTAAATATAGCCAAATGATGTATCTGTTTAAGGATTACTCTATGAACAAAGCTTATAAAGAAAGATTCATTGGCCTCTGTATGCCACTATCCAAATATTTATCCTCACAGCTTTTCATGTTTACAAATTACTTTGCCAGAGACCTCTATACTTTCTTTCACTTTTCCAAGAAAAAAAGAAAAAAAATTGGGTAATAATACCAAAATCTGTGATACATTTAATTCATCCCCAGTGACAAGTACTGGTATTTCTACAAATGACTACTTGAATATATACAACTTTAAAATCCCAGACCTATGTATAAAAAGAGATATAATAAATCTACCTAATTCCAAAACCTTACAAAGAACTCTTAGTCATATAACAAATGTAAAAATATGTTTACCTTGTGAACAAACCTTTTTCAGTATTAGCATAAAAACTGACACACACACAAAGAAAAAGTTAATCTTTTCTACTCAAGAGTATATGTGTGTGAGCATATATATCTCAAAATCCAGGTAGCAGTCATGGCCAATCACTGCCTACCTAAATTTTGACTTAAATATATTAAAGCTCTGCCAGTGTACAATTTTAGGCAGACTCTTTTTGGAGCTGCTTATTGATTTCTCTGATTATATATATATATTCAATTCACTAAAGCAGTAAAGAAAAAACATTACTTGCTCAAGTATCAACTAATGTTATCACCTTGATCAACCAGATTGCCAGGTGCTAATTTCTACTTTGCGGGTCACAACATTTTACTCTCTTAGCCATCTTTTAAATATTGCCATCCTGCTGGCTGGAAAGGCAGGCAACTCAATTCAGATTTGTCCCTTTTCTAGGTAGATTGCCAACCACAGCTAAAGAGCCCAGTCTGCTATTTGACCCATAGCTAAGTAGAGAGAAGAGATGGAATCATATGTTTCCCAAGGGTATTTGAACACAACAACCTTGGACAGAGTTTTAACTTCACATGCCGATCCTACTTTCTGAACCAATAACCACTACACTACTACATAGCCATCCAGGTAAGATTATAACAGAAAAGAAGGCAATAATTAGAATTTATGCCAAAATTTAACACTTCTTCTGAAACCAATTCAAAGTTTCTCTTTAACAAGAATTGCAACAATTGCTTGATAAGATTCATTCAGGTAATGCTTCACTGGCATTTCTTTTTCCATCTTTGATTTCTGGAGAATGGCTGCCTTCTCAAACTTACTTAAGAATCAGTACAAAAAAAAAAAAAAAAGACGCATTCATAATCTAATTAATCATGCACAATTAAAAGACAATAGCCACATCTTTTATTCACCAATTTTGTTTTGGTATATCTGTCAACATATAATTCTAGTGCAGAGTTATTGAAACCAAATTTTCTCTTACTTATAGGTCCCAAAAACACGTTTATTGCATATTAACTTTGAAAATTCCATAAAGTTTTAAAGTTTTTAACCAGGGATTTGATTTACAAGCTAAGCATAATGTTAATCTTGAGCCATATTTGAAGCTTGTCAAGTTTGCCAAATTGTTTATTTATATTTTTGTTTAACTGTATAAAAGTAGTTATCAAGATCAAAATTTTCCAGAAAAAAAAAATAAACACGACTTAGAACATTTTTTTTTTCCTCTGGTTATCAAAAAATAAAAATTTGTAAATAGAGCAATGGCCACTAGGAAGCCATAAACATTGGACTTGACATTTAATAATTTAAAAGTGAACATAAAACATTACTATAATAAAAATGTAAAAAAAAATGTAAAAAAAAAAGAAAATGTTATTTACACTATTTACATCAGGGTTTCTCAACAGGGATGACTTTTGGATTTTCAGGGATGAATTGTGACAACAGTAAGTTTTTTTTGGGGGGAAGCAATTATAGAATTTGGCCTATCTGGCCTGTCACCTTGAAAATGACATTCTGACAAATGGTGAAATGGTGCAAGCAGGGATGAGAACCCCTGATTTACTTACATTGTTCAGACTGTTATCCTCATCTTTCTCGCCATATTCACATTTTAGCCATTGTACACTCTGGCCTTCTTCAGGTGGCTGGAATTTCAAACTGAACTTTTATTTCATCCATTTCATATCTAGTTCCAAGTGTCATGCCTCTTCTGGATGTTTCAGTATCAGTTATCTCCCTTTAACTCAACTCTTTTTTTTTTTCATTCACCTCAGGTATTGAACTGGAGTTTAACATCATGTATAAAAGGGACCAGTAAGGCTGGCTGCTTGTATCCTGTCTGCTAGGGTGACTAGCTAATCCCTATTGCAGATGCCTGCTTAGGCACATTTGTCCGTTCAACACCCACAGAATCAATCTGTGGATTATACTGCAACTATGTCAAGTGGACATTAGTTAGTTTCTGGGAGAGTGCACATAATCTAGTGTGATCACCAGTTTGAACAAGGCCAATAAATTTAAACTCCTTGGCCACAATGACTTATTGCCTCATGCTAGCATAGCCATTGACAACTTCTGAACAGTTTTGTATACCCAATTTCATTCACAAGCCTCGAGTCAACATGTGTCATGATTTTCAGGCCCTTCCCAATGGCATTGCACACTGGGATCATCTTCCCAAGCTGATGTTATCTCCTTGACAAATCAACCACAGTGAGATTTGAACATGGGTCTCATGGCCAGAGTGCTAAAATTCTAGCCTAATCTGCAATGCACCCCCATATATATATATATATATATATATATATATATATATATATATATATGAGCCCTGCGTGCAAATATACTTATGTCTTCATATTGTGGTTCACACTAAGAACTAGCAATAGCCATTTAAAATCAATTTGACAAATGCTAGAACCAAGCTTTAGCAATATTTGAGTGCTACATTAAACATCAAGAAGAATTGGCAGTAGCCTGCAGTCATCAGCCAAATCCAAGTTATTTGATCCAAAACAACTGAGGCATAACTAATTGGTTACACTTGAATAATAATTGATTTTAGTCTACATTAAAACAAGCAAACACAAATACGGCAGCCTCTAGCCACATTAAAGTCAGGAAAACATAGCAGGAAGTAATAACCACATTAAAGTAAACTGAAAAATATTGAGAAATTGCAGTAAAAATCCTAAACACAATCTGCTTTAAATTGAAGATGTCGTCTGAAATGTTAGACTTTCTTATTGAGTAAACAGAAGATAAACTTCAATGTATTTTTGAAACTCGGGCAACACATAATATCAGTGACACTTCTGATGAAGATGAGGATTTTTGTTTTTCATAATAATTATAATAATCTTTATTTTCCAGTTATGCTGATACAATTACATATGCAATGACAAATTGCTTATAATTCATGAAAACTATTATTATAATGTCATTATTGTTATACCTATTGCAATTAGTTTATTACTGCACTGATGCTACTATTTTTCTTGTCATGTCAAATTGATAACCAGATGAACAGTAATGTTAATTATTTCAGCATCACAATGTTTTATGAATGTCAGAAGAAAGTCTAAACCATCCAACAAAGGAGACAATAAAATGAGTAACAACATTTTGATTTTAAAAATGAAAAGAAAAGATTCATTTATTGTAGTTTTAGAACATTATCACCAGTTCTACTTTCAAATTGCAATAAAATCTCAGAATGATGAACTGTAAGCAGTTAACCATCCACAACTACAATTTCTCTTATCCACAATTGACTCAACTAGAATAATTTTTCTTGATAATGAAACTACTTTGCAAAATACATTCCAAAGGATAGATATATATATATATATATCCTGACGATTACGTCTAGCATGAAACAGCTTGTCACCTCTGAGTATTGACTTCAATGTTCACTTTTATATTTACATACGCTCTATCCCTGATATCGAGCACTTTATTCCATAAATATAGCACACCTTAAAACTATATATATATATATATATATATATATATATATATATATATAGTGTGTGTGTGTGTGACAAGACTTTAATAATAGTAATAATAATAATGACTATTTTGAAATATAAAAAAAGTTTTAATCTTACCAAAATCTGTTTGAATTTTCTCTTCAGAAAATGGTGACTCAAAAAAAAAACTTTTTAGGTGGAAACATCAAATATCTAGTTTTGGCTCAAAAGAGTTTATATTAAAAAACAAAAACAAAAAAAAATTACTGTGCTAACAGTTTAATGGTGATTGGCAAGCCAAGTTAAAATTACAGAGTAGTTTGTTGCATTCACTTTCACACAAATGCCCGCAGTAATTCAAAGGCAGCTACGGAGAGTTTTGATTGCCTCCACCCTGAAGGGACATCACATTTAAAAACAAAATGAAAGGTAAAAAGTATTAAGTCAACAAAATGTTAAGTTTTTGGCTTAGATCCTTGAATAAACAATCATTTTTGGAAGTGAATGTGAAAATGTAAAATTAAATCAGGTTTCTCATATATCTAAAATTCATATTAAGAAATTATTAATGTAATGCAAATAGGTAGTCAATAAGTAATTGCAGTTTGTTAAACTCATTTCACATGTGATAGCATCTAAGCCTCCATTCTCTATCACCCACCCCACATACACAAAAAATACTCCCCCAGGACTTATATGCAAAATTGAGATATCTAGTTGGTTAATGAGTATCGAGATATTATAGACTATCAATATTTGTATCAAACTTAATACTGTAATACAGAGCGTGTCAGAAATACCTCCCACATAATAGTAAGACATAGATGAAGTCACCATTGTCACTAATGCCTTACTACTGTGTGCGTGGTATTTCTGCCACACCCTGTATTAAATTTAAATAGATCTTAAATATGCCATCAAAGATGGTCGGTGTTTATTGCACAATTATGTATACAATAAAACGGGCACCTGCTGTTCAGTCCATCAATCACTGATCTTCACCTGTCAAGGGAGACAATGGATATAACAGCTATTTTACTGCTATTACTTGAGTAAGAATGATAATTATGGGAGAGTGGTTTGTCCATGTATTCACCCAATATTTTGGGTCTGCTATCAGTGTACTAGTAGCTTGGTCATCAAGGGGACTGGCAATAGCACAAAGTACAGGGAAAGTTGGATTCATGTGTTAAGTGAACATCGCCTCAACAAGAATTCAAAATCAGTTTGGATTCTATTTTCCATACCCATTATCTCATTCCACACTGCCAACAATAGCAGAGAACAACAAAGCCAGACTTGCGTAGGTTTCTTTTGTTAAAATCCTTTTATTCTTTTCACCATAGTTATCTAAACAGAGTTTGTTATATCAATTTACTAAGCACAGCATACATGTGGCACAAGGTTTAAAGTAAAGAGCACCCAGTGAGGACCAAACTCACTATTCAGTTGTAAACGATCTTGTGGCGGACTTCACCACATTAATTTAACTTAGATTAGGAAACCAAACTGATGTGAAGGAAAAAGGATAAGCCAAAGACATCATTACACATAAAATATGTATTTAACTAGATGTACAAACAAAGATGTGAAAGAAAGACATGCATTGAGTAAAACAAGAGTTGTCTCTCTTTAACTATTATTTGTATTCCAAAGTTCACTGAAAGAAAGAAAGTTTGTGATAGTGTCTGGTAATAAATGTTTTCAATAGTTTTGCTGTGTAAGGAAAAAGATTATGTGAGTATAGGGAATATTCAGCATGTGAGTGGTGGTGTGATTGAGAAGATTGGTGCATGGTTTCAACTGTCGTGGATTCATTTGGCAGCTGAAATCTCATATTTCTTGCTTATATAGGTGATCATCGGCTCCGAAGCGCTGTGCGGGAAGAATCATTCTCCACGTGCAGATAATCTGATTAGTTGGCGTTGACCAATCAGCAAGCGATCTTTGGGGAGACTCACAAAAGCTTCTGTGATCCGATTCTCCCAAAAGTGCACAAAATCGACTACATGAAAATATAGCGATTATAAAATTGTCCATTACACAGTAGTGTTGATTTATTATCCAATGAATGCTTGTTGTTGTATAATTTGAATTTCTGTAAGTATGTATGTGTGCGTGTGTGTGTGATGATCGTCACAAAAGTATTTGAAAGGTTCCCATAAAGGTAAATCACCCAAGTTAGTGGAAAATGTAAACATTTTCTTGGATATGGATGGAATATTACGAGTAGATGGCAGGATAGCTAATGTAGCCAGGTTCGAACTGGAAATATAATTATCTATACAGAGTTTGTTATAGAGAGAGACCCAAGTGTTTCTTTGCCTTGTCTATTTTTAATTCTAAACTTGAATTTGATTATTTAGAAATGCAGTGAAATTTTATTAATCTATATTTGCAGACTAGAAATACATGGTAAATTCATTTGAAAACAGATAAATAATTAAAATATTAGATAATTAAAATATGAGGAGTAAAAACAAAAAGGAAAACACAAACAATTCAAAAAGCACAAAGATGAGTGATCAGTTAAAAAAAGAAAAAAAATCTTGTATATTTATGATCCACAGCTAGAATGTACCATTTAAAACCAAATGTGTCAGCACACTTTGAAGAATACAGGAACTCAACACTTGCCAAAAAATAAATGTCCCCCACCCCAACCTAAATCTGTGATGATTAATCAGACCCAACCCAAATTGAGAGAGAAAAAAAAAAGAGAAGAAAACCTCAGATTTCTAAAGTTAAGATTCATAAAATGCATTGGTTATGAGGAAAACTGTTAGATATTATATATCTTACTAAAAATCAAATAGAAAAGTAAAACAAAATAATACCATAGTACCAAAAACTTGGTTGATGCAATAACTTCAATCTAATTTTTTCTTCTATTATACATTGTATTTTCAAATACAAGAGGTTACTGAAAAGTCCTTAACCTAACCAAGAAAGGATGAAAAAAAAAAAAAAAAATATTCTGATGTTTGATCAGAATTTGAAAAGTGGGTCAAGCCGAGAACTTTTCAGCATCTCCCTGTTAACATGTGTTTTTATAGAAAAAAAAAAAATACAATTTGGGCTATGAACAAATCTACATTTAACACATCTGTAAAATTGCTTCCTCGGCATCTTGCCTTCACAAAAATAAAATTCCACATTTTCAGAATAAAAAATTGAGAAGTCTTTATCAATGCAAAATGTAAAAACATGCCAGATACAGTCTTTATATTTCATGTGATATATTTTAGATTTTAACTTACAACTATGTTCATAAACAAATGTATGAAAGATTTGAATTTCTAGACTCAAACTATCACAAGCCAAAATAAATTTTTAACAGTCTTTATTGGATTTTAGCAATTAACTTGATAAGTATACAAGTATGACACATTATTTAAAGTCTATATTGCTTTTTAAAGCTTTTTATAATATCAAAATCTAAATTTTACACACACACACAAAATAAATTTTGAATGAACAAGCCAGGTTTAAGAGCCCAACTGTGTTTACAAAAAAACACCATTAGAGAATAGCAACTTAACAACAAGTGAAAAATTATATCCTTTATTATAAAGGATATAAATTTATATGAGTAGCTGTACAGAGCTTACATAAGTTTTCAGTATTATTATGATCATAATTTAAGATTTGAAACTGGATATAACTTAAGTCAAAATTCGACTATCAAGCAAAAAGAATCATGGTTGTCATTGGAAGAAGGTAAAATGAAGGTAATATGAGCCGGGCATTTTTAGCACCTGCAGGGTAGAGGTCAAGGACTGAGAGAATAAGAAACATCTGGTGATGATGAAGTTGAAAATTGGTAATTGATGAAGAGAAAGACAAACGAAGAAGATGAAATGGTTAGAAAGGAGTTGTAGACTGAAGAAAGAATAGAAGAAAGAAAAAAAAAACAGGCAACAAGAACAGGAGGCAAAGATTAGAAAATCAAATTTAAGAGAAACAAAACATGACTGTGAGAAAAGAAACAAATAAAGATTATTTAAAAAGACAGAAAAATTAAACAGAGACTGGAGGAAAAGAAGCATACGGAATCTTTTTTTTTTTTTTTCTTTCTTCTCAATGATGAATCTGAAAACAGAATCATTTTAGAAGTCGTAAACAAAGATGGTTAAAGAGGAAAAAAAATACATATTTAGAAGTAAGGGAGATAACTAAACAAAAATTAAAACTATCCACCTACAAAGATGGTATCTCTAAGATAGACACAAGGTAGAGAGTGGTCGACAAGATAAAATAAATAAACAAACAAACATCTTGAGAGAATAAGAAAAACATTAATCCTCAGCGAGAAGCAGCTGATGATAGGACAATGTGAGAGAGTGGGTGGGCAAATAGTCACTGTGCCAGTTGTGAGGGAAAGGTAAGATAGTGAACAGAGATAACTAGAGAGAGACAAATTGTGCCCCCTTAGCAGCTAGCAACAAGTTACCATGTTTCCACACGCCCCATTAATTCCACATCAGAGGCAGGGAACTTAAAGTGAAGTTAGCGTCTGTGAGATACAGTTACATCTTGATGTGGGCCTGCCATCTTTCATTCGTGTTGATGATGCAACCCGAATGAGAAAGAGAAGGAGAAAAAAAAAAAAAAAAAAAAAAAGAGCGCAAAATCTATTTCTGAATCTTTTCCAAAAGCCAGAGAGGAAGTGGATCACAAATTTGTTTCGTAAAACAATAAATAAATAGTAGACAAGTATGATTTATAAGTTTTTCTACTGTGGTTACCACAGCTATTTATATGGCAATTGCATCTTATCGTTGTTGGGTGGGGATCTTTTACTTGTAATAAACATCATTTTTAATGTACATATAAAACTCAAAATGTTTTAAAAGTCTTTTTGAGTGACTATTCTTGAAATCTTACATTTAGACTCATTAAAACATTTAAATAAAAATTAGCTTCATTTTTTTTTTTTTTTTTTTTTTTTTTAAATTTGGAAAATTTTAATTTTAAAATGTTGAGCTGTAGCCTATTTAGTACTCTTGTGCATCAAATACAATTACCAAAAAGATTAAATAGCTTTCTTCAATCCCCACCATTTCCCACTTTCATTGTGCCTATTTAGCTTGGTGCACTGATTATTTTTCAAATAATGTCCTCCTTGCCACTATTATTTTGTTCAAGTTTATTATATTCTTATTTCCCGACTATTCCAGACAGCATTTGTACTTCGTACAAAAGTATATGACCAACAACTGCTATTTGGACACAATTAAAAAAAAAAAAGAAAATGTTCTCAATAAGTGAAAACGGTCTGTGTTCAAACCCAGATAAAAGATCTTAAAATGATGATTTTGTAGCTATTGACTCTCCCCGCTTGGAAGATTGACACAACGCGGTTCCTATCCCTACTAATATAAAAAAGAAAGCAGACTCGATCATACACATTTTACCTTAGATCACCACACCTGCAATTCTAGATTTAATTAAGATTACATGTACAAAGCATTAACCAAATGTCAATGCTTATTGAAGCTATTTTATTCTTCTACTATTCACCGTATCCCTTCAGGATATTGGCTATATGGTCCTCCACAACTCCCAGTCCTTTGTTGCTGTTAGTAAGGTTTGTCAGCAAATTTGAACCTTCATGCCCCCCTCCAAAAAAGTGTCAAAAGGACATTTTTTCCCCCTTGACACGACTATTATTTTAACTACCTCCACTCTTGAGCAATGTTGTTTTAAAAAGCAATGATTAGAATTGTAATAAAACTTAAACATATGATAAAAGTGAATTTATACAACTTTTTGTTTTTGAGAACTGACAGCAAAAATAAACACTATTAAATTGTTTATTGGAATGGTTACCAAAACATTGGCTAATTGCCAATTGATTCAAACTTTATAAAATGGTAAATAATTAGGATTTCCTTATAGTTGGTTCATATATTTTAATAATTTAGTAGATGTTTATAAATTTATAAATAAAAAATTGTTTTCGTATTTCTTTATAAATTGGTAAATGATAATTGTATTAGTTTAGAATGTTATAAATATAAAATTATTCTTGTAAATAGACATTCTAATAAATAAACAGTGTTTAATATTTTTGTTGTAAATTCTCAAAAACAAAAAAAAAAAAGATTTATAAATTCAGTTTCATCATATGTTTAGGTTTTATTAGAATTCTAACCACTGATTTTAAAACAATAAACTCAGTTGAAGAGAGAAGGTAGTAAAAATAATAGCAGTGTCAACAGAAAAACCGTCCCTTTTGACATGCTGTTTTTTTTGCAAGCACGAAAGTCCAAATTTGCCGATTTGTCATTTTGCTATCTTACTTAAACCCTGTTCCACTGACCATTTACACAAGCTTGTTAGGTACATTATGTGCTGCTTCTCATCTGTCCATCTTGCTTTTAATATCTTCTGTGAGGGTCAAATTGCCCAAGCCCATTTTTCCTTATTATGTGCCCTAGAAATTTCAACTCTTTCTAATTCTATGTATCCTTTTTGTTTCCATTTCCCTTAAAACTTTGTTGTTACCCACATGTTCAAATCCATGGCATTCTCAACATCCTTCTGTAGAACCACATTTCTGTTGCCTCAAGTATCCTCTTCATCTTTTGAGGATATTGTCCAGAATTCACTGCCAGACAGGAGTACTGATATTACATAAAAGTTCAGCACTCTTTTCTTTCTTTCTAATGAAATTCTCCTGTTTCTTAATACTTTGCTTAGGTTTTGGAAAGTACCTTTTGCTATTCCACTACGCCTTTGGATTTCAGTCTCATTTTTCGTCTCTTTATCTTATCTTTACAAAAATCATTTTCCAAGTGCATGAATAAACTGACAAGATTTGAAATCAAATCAAGAAAAACCAATGCCATTGACATTTTTTAAATTTCTTAAAAATAATATTAATATAAGATCTTATTTCATTATTAATACTTTGACTGACATTTCAGAGAAATAAACCAATTACTTATTATATTGTCTCTAAATGGCTTCGCTATAAACTAGCCCATTTGGTACAGCAGTTACTGAGAAAGTACATTAAAAAACTAATAAACGTACAATAGACTTGTTGCTACTATGACTAATAATTTTTTTTTTTACTCTTATTGAATCTTTTTTTGACCTTTTAGAAATTTCAGTTTGACACATTTCAAAATATTACTTTGATTTGACAAAAGGCTATTATAAGGATTCTCAAAACAATTTAAAATCATGAAACCTTGCAAGAATGAAAAAAAAAAAAAAAATCACCATTTTATTGCACCACAAAATGTTAAACAGAAATTTTTTTTTTTTATATTCATATGGTCAACTGAAAAAGAAATAATGTTTTTATTTGAACAAAGTATCTATAAACAAATTTTTTTTTTTTTGCTATCCTCTGCCATCTGCAATGATGGCAAAAGCATTACCTCACACCATCGCCAGTGAGACGTGCTCCAAGAGCCACTCCATTTCACAATTAACTGAGATGCAATCCCACCAACCCTCCAAAGGAATGCCATCGAATGAGGGCCAAGAACCCCACAAGTCTCCTGCCACTGGCATAAAAATAAATCTGTCTGCAAGAGAAGAATAAACTTTTTTTTTTATCTCCACGTCCCATGTGACAGACCCTAGATCAACTGCGGACCTGATCAAATTACCGGTTGAAAATGTATTAGCACAGGTCACATCCCAAATCAACGACTTCCCCACTTTAATATATAACAGAAAAATATATTGGATTTTGTAATGATTAAAACAGTTTTAATCTGGCATTAAGCATCTGTCTATGAACTGACAAGAAGAAGGAGATGCCATATGGTAGAAGCAAATCTTACTTAAGATACAGCACTCAAGAAAGAAGGTTCAGTTAAGTATCAGAGGCGATCTTCTTGTATAAGCAGTCTTATCCAAAAAAAGAAAAGGATGCCTGTGGTTGCACATGGGCTGAGGTATGCAATGCACGATACAGACTGCAACAATTGCAAAACGTTTGAAGTTGAAGAGGTGCGTTCAGATTTAAAAGACAAGCTACATCTGTCTCTGGCCAGACACTTAACTTTGCTCATCTAAAAAATCAGTTTTGTTCACTCTGAAAAGCAGTCCATCCCACTTCTAACCTCAGCACTGCATGTATTTTTTTTTTTTTTGTTGCTGCCAGCTCTCAGCTGATAATATAGATATTGGTTTTAATTTTACACATGATGAATCAAAGAGATGTGGCTATCCTCGAAATACACACATATATCAGGTATCAACATCTAAGAATTTTTATATAATCATAGATAATAATTACAGAGGTCTTAGCACGTACAGTTATCATTTGGTTTTAAAAGAAATTCATATTCATAGCATGACACTAAGGGAAGACGATATTTGAAAGAAGATCTAGTATCATGTCAAAGACTTATTATTAGTATAGATAATTCTGGTTTTATTTCCAAATTGGTTTGAATTTATGTTTAGTGATATATTTTAATAGTAGTGACAAGAACCAATAATAAACCAAAAATAAAAAAAAAACAAAAAACGTTCAAATCATTAAGTAACTTATGAAGAAAAACCAAAATATAGACAATGAACTTGGCTACAATCTCAGAACATGTTCCTGTATTTTGTTTAATAAAATTTCAGTATACTGATAACTTAACCTTATCACTCTGTATATGACTTCATTTGCTGTACAAAAAGTTTATCCTGCCACTGAAGGTGACTGATCTCTGAATTTCATAGTTGTGTCGTCATATCCTGGTTTGGTTTCGTTTATGGCATATCAACACCTCAATGGGTTATTTAATGCCGACAAGATTTTTATTGCTGGTAATATTTTTTCCAAAAATGTATTGCTGGTAATAATTTTTTACAAAAATGTATTGCTGGTATTAAAACCTATTTTTACACATTTTGACCCCAGTTTGGGGCTTAACTATTTGCCCATAGATGGGACCCTAACAGGTGCTACCACCCCAGATCAGAGTGGACCTGGGAACACCAGCAATTAAGAGGTG
>OZ038492.1:96623995-96793995 GCA_964036315.1 Acanthosepion esculentum
CAAATAGGCTGTAAAAAATTACAACCTTGAAGGTGAAAAATCGAAAAAAACTGATGTTTTTACACTCCACGCAAAAATCAAAGGCAAAATTTAACGTCTGTAAAAAACAGTGTACAATCAATTTAGGGAGTTGAAATCTAACACAAAAAATTATAAAAAAAAATAATATTATAAATAAAAATTATTGTATATTATTATGACGGTCCATGGAAGAGGTTCCTTCCTTGTAAGATTGAGAATGCAAAAACGACCCTTTCAAATTGTTACCCCGCCCCTCCATTTGGGGATGTGCCCCTCAGTTGCACCCATTTGTTGTTACTAATAGTGATTTCAAGGGGGCTGACTTTAGACTTAAACTGTTCTAATTGAATGGCAAAAATTCCCAGTAATGAAACACCTGGTTGAAGACAGGTTATACTGCTTGTTCCTTATAAGAGAGAGAAAAAGAACTTACCTTTTCTTCAAAGGTGGTTGCAGTCTGATGAATACAACCCAGAGAGACAAAATATCCTTCAAGAAGTCCCATTAAAAGTATAAGGTAGAATCCATCATGAAACTGTCAAAAGATAAGTTATAAACTTTAAGCATAAGCAGAAAAACTGAACTTAAAAAAAAAATAAAATAAAGTAATAATCAATTTTTGACTAACATTGTCTTTTTGTTCCTTTTATAACTTGGTTCAAAAGTCATCCCCTGACTGTTTACACGAGTGAATGAATAAGGCCACACTCTGACATGTTAAAAAATATTTGTGTGAAATGAATCCCTTTTTAATTAGAACTTATCAATGTACATACATTAATATGAAGTGAAAATAAAACAGAATCTTCGAATGAGAATTGGACTCTTTTCCCCAGGTTTTTATTCCTTTGCTTTAACCAATTAAATCATGAAAGTCTGTAGCTTAACAAGACACAGATCTATAATTTTATTGCTACTTCTACACTATATCATTATTTCTGTCCAGTCATTGGTTTTCATGACCAAATTGATTAAGGTGCTGTTCATGAAAGAATCTTTTGAATAGAATAGAATGAAAATCCAAGTCTTGCTGGAAATTACTGCTTCATTCTTACAACTATAATTGTTGGAGGAGATTTAACCAAGAGAATTGTTATAAAAAGCAACAATAAAATAATATAAGTAATCAGAATTAAAATACTTTAAGAAACAATTTTAAAAATTCAGATGCACTTGAAATAATTCAGCTAATTATGCAAGTCATCCATGCTTAGTTTAGCCAGAAACATAAAATAGAAACTATTGTTTCAGACTACATTGAAAGGAGGACATGAATATGACAATTGGTTGTTTCATTTTATTTATAAGAAAAAAAATTCACATATATATAAATAACACCTTTTCAGATATTAACAATATACATTTGTCATTAACTTAATCATTATTAACCATCATTATTAATTTTGATTTGTATTTACTTTCATTATTAGTTGCCTTTGTTTTTCTTTATCAGAGCCTAAATAAGCCTACCAGAGTCTATGGCAGTGAATAGACAAAGCGGATCAGAGATAAAAGAGACAAACTCACATCACTTTTGATTCAGGGAAATCAAATTAAGTCTGAAACTGTAAAATAATTTCAAAAATTAACACACACACATTATATATATATATATATATAAAATACTTTTCACAGAGAGCACAGATACTACACTCTGATCAGGGCAGAAGTATAGGGCAGCAACACAGATCTGAGGACAGATATTTTTATCCTAGACAAAAGTGCTAATACATAAATAATCCCATGATTTTTGACAGGTATTATACTAAATGCAATATAATAGGTTTGACAGCATCATTTTTTTATATACAAAAGGTCATTTTAAAAGCTTTGCTCACTTCTTGCAGCATACCGTGTTAAATTCACAACCACTGTTAGAAAACTTTTTGGGAAGCATGTTGTTATCCAACATTAATCAAAATCTTTAAATAATAAAAGCCAGTTTGTTATTAATTACAATTGCTGCATAAAAACAAGTTGCCAGATCTCCAATTGCAAAAAAGTAAATTTTGCTGAATATTTCCAAATCTAAAATAAGTTTCATTAAATTTAGTTGCCAAAGGAGGACTGATAAAAGACAGCCATATTTCTTTCATTCAACCAACATTTCACACTGCTCCAATACAGAATTAATTTCATATTAAGTTCACAATGATTAATTCCTACATTATGAATCAATTTAATAAGCTTTTTTGGGATTAGGATAATAAAGCGCTTCATGTAATTTACCATAATTTTCTGAACATCACTAATTTTGGAGTACAACATTATTAAGTTACTGGAGTCCTTACCGCATTGTAAATTGTGATACAAGGAATAATGGCCTGAGTAATCATCGGCCCAGTTATAGTATTCTCAAAATTCAAAATCATTTTTCATCGTTTCATAGATTTCTTAAGAGTAAATTATGTTACATTCAATAGCATCAGTTATTAAATAAGCCTTCATATTTCCAACCAAACAAAGAAATAAATTGGTAGAGTAGAAGTAAAAACACTGTCAAAATGTCACCAAAAGTAAACATCAAAGCAGAGGACACTTCTCTAATTAAAAATTGCACATTGATAAGGAATTTTTATCCATTTTCTAGACTGACTTAAATTATAAAGCTTGTGAAAGAGCAGTACACTGTCTATGGTCTTTATCAAGAAACAGACCTGGTTTTTCAAGAATATACACGAGTTTCTTTCTTCAAATCGGTAACAAAAATTTCATCCACTAAAAGAAAAATAAATTGCTAATACCCTTTTCTCTTTGCAGTTCAGTAAACTCACCCCAAATGACAAGGTTATACTTCCAATTCTCACAACTGTTTTTATCAACAAGTTCAGGAGGCCACTTGTATAAATAAAGAGTCCTATTTACCTTGGACTGTGCCATAACTATGGAACACTGGGCTATAGGCCCAATATGCTTCAGATGCCAGTGTTAAAAATCTTATCTTACATCAACTACTAATCAAGTATGGCTGCCCATCCTGGGTAAGACATTAAACTACGTCCAGCAGCAAGGCCTCTGATCAGGAGGTTTTGAAGAGTGTGGAACCACCTCTTAATTGCTAGTGTTCCCAAGTCCACTCTGACCTGGGGTGGTAGCACCTGTTAGGGTCCCAGTTAGTGACAAATAGTTAACTATTACCAGCAATACTTTTTTGAAAAAAATTATTACCAGCAATACAATTTTGAAGGAAATATATTACCAGAAACAGATTTTTGACAAAACAAAATATTACCAGCAATAAAAATTTTTGTCAGCATTAAATAACCCATTGAGGTTGATATGCCATAAAACAAAATAAACCAAACCAAAACCACGTATGGCTGCACCTTTTATAACAACCTGCTATCTTTATATTGGGATCACAGTGTCACGGAAAGTAGATTAAATAAAAGTTTCAGTTTGAAATTCCCTGAAGGTTAGCACATGAAGGCCAGAGAGCACAACGGCCAAAACAAAGATGAGGATAATAGTCCAAATGTAAATAATATTTTGTCCTTTTTATGCAAATTTCTTTAAAAGAAGAAGCCACTTACAGTGTGTGTGTGTGTGTTTATGATGAATTGTGGAAGGAGAATGAAACAATACAACCCAGGTGTATTTTAATGATGACAGCACCTGAATCTGATACCTGCCGATAAGGTTTCAATTCTTGCTCTTTATTGTCAATCCACTGTTTAACATTACTCATCTCGTTTTCTACATGAACAGAATTTTAGACAGTTAAGAGAGAAAAAGATGGCACTCAAGCACCAAATATTGTAATTTTCTACCTAAAATTTATTTGCAAAATTTTTAGAGCTCTCTTTTGACATTGAAACCAGAAATAAAAGGGATTCCAGTGGTCAAGAATTAAGGCAAGTGTTACTAAAAGAAAAAAAAAATAGAATTATTATATGAACATATTAAAACTGCCGTGAAGTAATTTATGCCTTAATCTTTGTCTAATGAAAAATTATTTTTCAAAAGCCAGGCAAACAAAACTGAAGTACCTCATTTTTAATCAAGCAAAAATGAGCTTAGAATGAATTTTGAGGGTTAAAGCAATTCAACACAGGCATGGAACAAACAGGTTAAGAGCTTCTATCAGATGTAGAATATGTAAGATTAACCCAATACTGTGACCTTGTGCCAGAGATTCTTTTGATAGCAGTTTAAGAAGTAGTTAAAGAATATCAGAACACAATGGTTAATGAACTTGTCTTGCAGATTAGTGTGGAAAATAAAATCATGAGTGCTCTACTACAACAGCCATGTGCCAGACTAAGCTAAATTGATTCAATATCAAAAACCAAAATGAGATGGAGCTCACATAAGCTCAACAACAAAATTAAGAGAACAATTACAGTAAAAAGTCTATAAAAAAGTATGTAAATAAAAAACATTTACTTTCAAGTACAAGATCTTAAATAAGCCTAATTAAAAAGAAAAAAAAAACTGGGAAAATTATAAGAATAAGAAGGTCACTGTCACCTGATGCATTTCGTAATTACAAATAATAATGTAAGACATGAAATAATAACGATATATAGCATAGCTAGTTAAACACTAACAAGTTATGTCCCTTACACCAAATTAAATGTACAACACAATTATATCCCTTTGTTTTTTCTTATACTCCTTTTTTTGTACATCCAACTTACTAATATTATTTAAATTCACACATTCAAATAATCAATATGAAAAAAAAAAAAACACAACACGAAATTGTCTCCCATTAAGGATAATTAAGAGATGTAAGTGAAATAAGGCAGTATTGGCCTTACCTGTTTATCAAGATCTGATACTTCCAAATTCACTTTGGTCAAGTGTTTGTTCACAAAAGTTATCAGGGTCTGGAAGAGAGATAACATTGAAATACTTTAAGAATACAATCGACTTTGAAGAGCAATAATTTTACCCAAATATTACAGCAAAGCTTGATAGATGTACATACTTTATATAAATCATTTTTACATTGGTTGAATCGGTATAAAAAAATGATAGTAATGTTAAATTGTCACAAATATTGCAATATTTAGTCTTCTGAGGAGAACTATAGATTTTTAATATCAATTTAGAGTGTTAATAATAAAAACTTGGGTCTTGACGCAATCAGAGCCGAATTAAACTGAAGCTTAATTTTTCAAGTCAGCTCAACTTTCCATATTTGAAATAAATTTAAGCAGAATGTGACAAAGTTAGAAAAGAGACCAGGTCTCTACTTTTTGACATCTTGTATAAGAGATTTTAATATTATGTTTTTTGTTTTTGTTGTGGTGCAAGTCATCTCCTCAATGTTAATGAAAATGGAGGAAAAAAAATACAAGAATACTTTCAATAATTCAAGGCACTTGACATTTATTTTCTCTCAACTTTATTTTATCACAATACTAAGGAAACAACTCATCTCCCTACAGTATTTTACAAGCATTCTGTACTGTTTTTTAATGAAACCAGCACCATCAGCATTTTTTTATTTTTTGAATATAAGTACAAATAAAGTTTGGCATTGCTGAATTGTCTAAACCCGTACTCCTTTTTTGGGAAACCTCTTGGTTGAGCCAAAAACCTTTCCGCATGGTCATACTTACATTGTGCATGCCATATGCTCTATTATAAAAGCAAATGCATTTAGCTTTGTTTTAAAAAGAATGTTAGCAACATATACAAGGTTTGACAACCCAAATAAGAGAAACTTTTTATGACACAAGGAAAACTCATCAGATGAAAGGCTTGTCAAATTTTGAAACTAGATATTTTTCTATAATATAACAATCTAGCTTTTATAAAATGTTCACGTTTTCTCAAAGATAATGTTTTATGAACATACTATGAAAAACCATAATTAACCAAATTCATTCATGTTATCTATCTTTATAAATAATTAATTACTTAATTGAAATATAATTCCAATTGAATGCAGGTTATTGTTGACTTTTTAGTTTTTTTTCAATACAGTACTTAATATCTTACAGGCATATAGTGAGTGTGTGTGTGTGTCTCTCTCTCATATATATATATATATATATATATATATATATATATTATATATATAATAAAATGATGAAAAGGAACGATAACCCCAACATTTGACACACAGGAATAAAAATGAAAAGAAAAGAAAAAACTAAAAAACAACCTAACACCAGTAAGAGAATCCCAACTAGTACATAAATTAATTAGACCAAACTTAGTACAGAGATAACAAAAAAATGATATAAATGGCAGTCAATTGCTGAAACCCCTGACGAGTGGAGTGAACTAAACAATTGCAAAAAGATTCATTATGAAATGGACAAAGTCCAACAATTATTTAAGACATTTTTTATGTTTATATATTCTTTTTATAGATACAAATATTTAAATGCTCTGTTTATAATAAACAGTATTAATAACATTTACTGACCTGAATGTCCAAGAAATTGTCATAGAAAATATGTGTCCTCTGACAGGAATCGAACCTGTATCCTATACAGAACCATCATATAGCCTGACGTGCTTTTACTGATTTTGCTACAGAGGAGCATTTCGGTTAGCAAGTTCGATTTTACTGTTTTTAAACTACAATTCTCCATGATTTTCTCTCATACATTCATATCTGCTCGATGTGTATCCAAATGTAAACAAATGACATCACACATTATGAAATGGACAAAGTCCGACAATTATTTTAAGACATTTTTTATGTTTATATGTTCTTTTTATAGATACAAATATTTAATAAATGCTCTGTTTATAATTCAGGCTGGTAAATGTCGTTAATACTGTTTATTATAAACAGAGCATTTACTTAAATATTTGTACCTATAAAAAGAATGTGAAACATAAAATATGTCTTAAAATAATTGTCGGACTTTGTCCATTTCATAATGTGTGATGTCATTTGTTTACATTTGGATACACATCGAGCAGATATGAATGTATGAGAAAAAATCATGGAGAATTGTAGTTTAAAAACAGTAAAATCGACCTTGCTAACCAAAACACTCCTCTGTGGCTAAATCGGTAGAGCACGTCAGGCTATACGACAGTTCCATATAGGATACAGGTTCAATTCCTGTTGGAGGACGAATATTTTCTATGAAAATTTTTCGGACATTCAGGCCGGTAAATGTCATTAATACTGTTTATTATAAACAGAGCACTTACTTAAATATTTATATCTATAAAAAGAACATCTAAACATAAAAAATGTCTTAAAAAAGATTCATCTACAAAACTCTGAAGTCACGGTGCTGAATATAACATCAATCAGCTAAGTGACAATTTTTATTTTATTAATCATATATAACTTTTGACTGGATAAATATTAGAGTACCATATACAAAATAAGATCACACAGAAGTTTCCAGGAGTTGTTAAAGACTATTGAATTCTGTCTTTATGGTTATATTTCAGCTGTTCTATTCTACAGCCTTCTTCAAAAGTACAATCTGTAAGGAAAGTGAAAGGGCAGTTGAATATGACTTGCAGTGAGATCTCTGGTGATTATTCTGACCAACTTGACCTATTTCAAACAACATTCCCACAGAGGCAATTCTATTTTCAACAACCTTATATAATATATACACAATTTCTTTGTCTATAATGATTTTTGTACAGTATGTACACTGAATTTTGAGTATAAAATTATAGCCTCTTGTATAACATGCATACTCTCTATTTGGTTCTACAGTTAGTGAGTACTATATGCTTTTCTGCTTTGATATTCCTGCAATAGAGAGCAAGAGATGGTCACTCTGTAGTCAACCTGCACTGGGTTATGGCATGGGTAAAGGTATAACAGACACACACTCTCAGAGGAATACTCTTGAATTGCCAAATTCCAGAGCAAAGAAACCCACCCTGGCCTCAATTAAACTTTCATCTATTATGTTAATAAATGTTGCTTTTTTTTCACCCTCTAAAAATGTTCCCTATCTATTATTTGGATCTCATTCCAGAGAGGATAATATGAACTTTTCTTCTTCCAGATATGGTATGCCAATCCAAACTTTTCTCCCACCCGACCTTTTGTATGTGGCTTTATGTTCTTCAGATCATAGGTGATTTCTCTTATATTTTTTTCACTTCAGTTGCACCATATGTCAGAAATACAACCTTTTATAAATCACATCTCCCAGAAATGACCACCTGGCTGCAAAGAAGACTGTAGAGCAAAATTAGGTGAAAGGTGCTAACGAGAAAAGCAACATAATGAAAGATTTCATTAATCTGAAGAAATCTTGTAATGATAATGACTTCAAAAGTTATAGATGTGAATAATGAAAAGAAAGATTATCAAATTTATTTCCATTATAGGTATTTTCTATTTTATTCAAATATTCATTAATATTTTTTTTGTACAAATAGCTGATTAAAGTCTTACACATACACACACATATAGAGAGAACATAACATATGATCCAGGAAAAATAACAAAGATGATATAACCCGAGACATGAACAGTGGAATGAGAACACTCTACCCACAAAGATTAAATAAAGCATTTGGTTTGAAATTCTCTGAAGATTACCAAGATTGATATAAAACCTGAAGAAGGCTGTAGAACTCAATGGCCAAAACATTGTTATAAAGATATTAGTCTGAGTGTAAATAAATCCTCATCCTTGAAATTCAGATGAGAAGAAAAAGAGAAAGAAAGAGAAAGAGAAAGAGAGAGAAAGAGAAAGAAAGAGAAAGAGAAAGAAAGAGAAAGAGAAAGAAAGAGAAAGAGAAAGAAAGAGAAAGAGAAAGAAAGAGAAAGAAAGAGAAAGAGAAAGAAAGAGAAAGAGAAGAGAAAGAGAAGAGAAAAAGAAGAGAAAGAGAAGAGAAAGAGAAGAGAAAGAGAAGAGAAAGAGAAGAGAAAGAGAAAAGAAAGAGAAAAGAAAAGAAAGAGAAGTAAAAAGAAAAGAAAGAGAAGTAAAAAGAAAAGAAAGAGAAAAAAGAATCTAATTTAGGATGAAGTATAGCCATTGTTATCCATAAGTAGAAACTGCCTGTAAATATAAAAAAAAACAAGCTTGATCTTGGTGAGTCTTCGTTAAGGATTAAGCGTTCATGGAGTTTTATGTTAGAAGGGAAATAACTCAATGATTATTTGTTAAAATCTACGTAAACGTTTAGTAATTTTTCAGTAAATTACTAACATTATTCTGAATACAAACTAGACTGCAGTAAAACATTAATCTTGAGCTCATAAAAACAATTGTAAAGAAGATACAAATAATATATACTCACTTTTTTTACTAGATTTAACTTCTCAGGAGCATGATCAAGCAATGTGTCAAAAGCATCCCGATCTGTTAAAAGGGAGAAAATATTTTTTAAAGAAACAATCACAATAAAATAAATCTAGATTTCTTAAATGAAATATTGTCATTAATTAACTTTTTATGATGAAAGAAAAAAACAAGTCAAAATTTAATAATGAGAATTCCATATTTGTCAATGCATGTCTTTGTGATTAAGTATTTGACAGCATTTTTTTTTATTTATCTCAATTTATGTCATTGAACACTATAAAGCTTTTGCAATTACACTAATCATTTACAAAAGGTTTTAAATCCTACTGTTTTATAATATTTTTTCAGGCAAGAGATATGTTACTAGAAAAGTTTTAAAAAAACAAAAAAACTTTCAATTGAAAACCAAAAAAATAACAGGAAAATGTCTTATTACACTTGCACGCTCTTGCAGAGTCATCTCCCTTTATCACTTCGATCGATTTCAGTAATATTCTAATGAAGAACACTATTCTTCGAATTCAAAATAAAAAATTAAAAAAAATTTTTAAAAAAACGTCAAAAGGAATTTGGCCCTTAAACATAATACCCAAGTAAATACTTTTAGCAAAATTTAGAATTTTGTTTTTTAATTGCTTGCCATACAGAATTTCATTTTGATCAGTGCACTAGAGTTAGCAACTGCTTGCTGCTTCATCATTCCACTTTGAGAAAGAACTTAGTGTATTTCTGATCAGTGTTTTCAAGGTTAAATTCTACAATTTGTAAATTTTTCTATAAAACTAATAGTGTTGAGTTTAAATTTAGTTCAGATTATTGTTTTCACTCAATGTTAAGAGACTTTGATACTCCACCTGATTTCAGATGCATATGTCAGGTGAATTAATTTTTATCCAACAAATGGGCTTGAAGAATTTTAATTTATATCAACCTTTGAGTTATTTAATGTCAAAATCTGTTTTTATTATACATGAGTTTATAGCTAAACATGGGCTAGGACTCTACTAGTGTCTGCAAGCATCCAATCAAAAGGACTTTTTGAATGAGATGCAGTATTATAGACACTGTCAAGAGGCTTGAATCTCACTTGACAAACGTCTGTTAATAACCAAAACTTTATGCTAAAGATCTCGTAATGTTAATAATGTAGCAAGAAGTAAAATTTGCTTTCATTTCTTATTTTTATGACAGTTAAAGTGAGAAAAAAATCCATACTTAAGTAGACATTTTACGTTGAAGTTGGGGAAAATAGATTCAAGTTAAATCCGTAACATTTATTTCTCTTGCTAGACATCTTTTATTTTGTAAAAAGACCTTAAAATAATACAAAAGTTCAATACTCACCAGATCCAATTCGAGCTCCCATGTCCCTAAAGAAAGAAAGAAAGAAAGAAATTATTTTACTGAAATTACATTACCTTGAATTTTTAAGAAGTCATCTCAAATAAAAAATGTACAATTTTGTACAAATATCAAATAAATTGACTATTTGCAGAAATTATACCCCAAATCTAAAGTAAAATATATATGGTCAAGGTTCTTTTTTTTAAACTTCTGCATTATAAAGTTATGACATGATAGTGCTTGAGTTTGAATACAAGTAAACAATAACTGAAATTATAAGAGCTTACTAAAGTGGATTCAATATCTAAATATATTTAATCTGAAAGACATTAAATATAAAGCAGTAATGTCTTTAAAAATAAACATCTGTGATTTGTTAATAAATAATAATTATGATAATAAACACACTTGAAATGTTATTTCTATTAGTCAAAAACTTGACTTCTATCCTTGAAATCAGACTTACAATTTAATGATTAAACTATGGTAACATTTACATTTTTTTTTAATTATTGATTTTGTATCTGTCTATATTTCTGAGATGAGGTATTTAGATCCAGTGACAGGACCCAAAGAGTGTAAGTTCAATACCTGGCTAAGGCAGTGGAGAACTTGGAGAGGGGAATTAACAGGAGAAAACTGATAACTGATATCCATTAAACATGACACGTGGAACTAGAACAGTCTACCCCAGCGAGCGAAATAAAGGGTTCAGTTCGACTTTTCAACCACCTGAAGAAGGCTTGAGCGTACAACAGCCGAAATGTTGTAATAAATATGGTGACAAAGATGAGGACAATAGCCCAAATAATGTAAATAGTGTATTGATTTTGTATTAAAATGTCTACAATTGCAAATTTAAACTCAGTTTTATAGAAATTTCTAAAATTAATTTACAAGGAAATGTTAATTTGGGTGAAGTGATTTCAGACAATAGTATGAGAAAAATCACTGTAAGGATAATTTAAATTCAATTACTTTATATTAGGAAGAGAAATCATATCTTTATAAAAAACATCAATTTTCTTTTTCCTTTGACTAACACTGAAGGAAGCTATAAGCATAAGTAACCAAGCAAAATATATTAAAAGTCAGACTTCTAGAAGTTTAAACTGACATAAATTAGCAATTTGAAGATATCTGAAATGAAATAAACTAAATATTTTGGGATGTTTAAATTGCAACCTAAATAGAAAAACGTTTATCTATTTACCCTTCCAATGCTGTGTAGATATATATGAAAATTACAATGCCTGCATTAGATGCATATATACATTTTCAAGACACCATTTTTTATAAACTAATGTTTAATACTACTTCCAAACCAATGTAGACACATAGTATCAAACAATACAACCTGCTTTGTGATATATTGTGCATTGAGTTTGTCTTTTACCTTAGTCTATACCGCAGAGTATCCTATTGAAACCAAAATGGTGACACCCATGAGAAATCACGACCAACATCATTTATTTCCAGTATATGGTAATTCCCCCACCCTGTCAAATGGACCAATACAACCACACAAAGTGAAACTTATTAAAAAAAGTAAAAATATGAGGCCATTTTCAATATTTCCTTAAAGGAAAAAAATAAATAAATAAAAATCTTTCTCCATGAATGGAGGGAAATTTAGGGGAAATAAATACGATTTACTTTTACTTATAACTGAATATATTGTACCTGAAGCTGAAAGTGTTATCAAAAGTTGTTTTCCTTTCTTCTTTTTTTCAAGTGTGAATATTAATAAAATTTTCAAAGTAAAAAGTGTTAACTCTTATGAACCAAATTAGTAAAATTATATTTAGTGAAATGTGTGCCCCCCTAACGTTTGTGTTATAAAATACTGCTAAATACTAATAGTGTTTGGATAATCATCCATTTCATACTATATAAGCCAAAAAACAAAAATTGTGCATATAATGGCTATATTTAGGATATGACCACTGAAACTTTAAGCAATTTTGTATTCTATGCTTATAGCAATCAATTCAATATTGGCAGTCTAATTAACTTTTATTCAAACAGAACCCAAAAAATAAATAAATAAAATAAACAACAGGCATGTATATTAGACAAAAATGCTAAGCTTACATTACTTAAATTTCTCTTAATGACACAAAGCCAACATGAGAGGTCAAGTCTCAAGGTTACTATCAAGATCAGTCAAGAAGCTCAACAAAATCACATTTATCTTAAGAGATTTTCAACAGACACAAATCAAATGTAAAACATAAACATATCAAAAGGAAAGGAGATCAATATTAAGTTTGCATATTCCTTTTTCAACATTACATTCAAACAAAATCACTAAATCCTACAGAAACTCAGATTTTTTTGTTTTGTTTTTATCTCCAAATCTGAATGACAGATTTAAAAATAAAATATCTTACTAAATTTATTCATTTAATTATCTTTAATTTCTCTTTCATTATGTTTCTTATAACAATCCACACAAACCAGAGACTAAATGTGTACCAGGGTAAGCAGTAAAATTGAGTTCCTGGTCATAAATCATTGCAATCAGATAAATTGACAATGTTCTATGATAGACGGTTTTCAATTCTTGTCAAGTCCTTAGATATTCAGGTAAATTACATTTACATGGTTACAGTAACATAATTTCTAGTTTTATCTCACTTAAAATATAGTAAAATATGAAAATATAATAATTAAAAGCTTTTAAAAAATTATTCAATTTTCAAAAAGAAATAATTCCCATCCCCAGAGAGAATTTTTATGGTTTGACTAAATTGTATCACCAGACTTTATTTGAAATAAGAATCTAATGTAAATACAAAAGTAGATATTTTTTTATTATTTAATGGAAAAATAATTACTTTATAATCTTCAGATACCTTCACATTTATAATATCGAACAAATTTATATCATTTTATATTTAAAAAAAAAAAAAAGACTGTATTGAAAAGGACTTGCAAACATTTTCAGTGTGCAAGAGGGAAAAAAAATTCCCACACTCAAGGGAGGCAACTTAATTGGTAAGAAGAATTGGAACCTAATTTTTTTCAATTTTTTTTTTTTTCAAAACCAGCACAAAATTATAAATCATGGGGGGGGGGTCTTAAATAATTAAATAAATTCGTTGCATGAAAAACCATGAACACAGCGTTTTGGGTTTTTTTTTAAATCCCTGTTTTATTTTTGTGATGTCCATTATAAAATATTTTTTTGATAGAATAAAATTATGATAGTATGAGTATCAGACTTAAAAACAACCTAAGCTCCACATTTACCATTATTGGTGTACTTGGATTTTTTTTCTTTTACTATCATTTACTTATTGCACACATTAAAATATCTAATTCTAGATGTTCATGTAAATGTAGCATATGACAATTTCAAATTGATATTCAAAAATGGTGTCCTAGACAACCCTTGTGAGAATTCAGACTAAATGATTGTTTTTTTTTGTTTTTTTATTTACCCTAAAGTTGCCTAACAATCCAAAAAGCAAAGATTAATTGATCACAAGAATCAGCTATACAATGGAACAGTGGTTCAGAATCTTTGTGTAATCCCATGTTTCCTCAAATATCTTAAATAGTCATTTTTCATATTACAAATTGCCAAGCATCAAATTGAGGCAGTTTTTTAATTTATTATAAGTCTAGGTTTTTCATGACTCAACCCCCTCTAAACTTCAGTGTTGATAAAACAAAAAAACAAAACAAACTAATAATAACCTACTAAAACAATGAGACAGACACTTCAAACCAGACCATATAGTAAGGCCAATACTAATTTATACAAATGATAAATTCCTTCCCTTAGATTTGAAATTTCTCACCTTGAAGCCCGGCTTCCCCTGTTTGATTTGGTTTGGTTTGGTTTATGGCATATCAACCTCCATGGGTTATTTAATGCCAACAAGATTTTTATTGCTGGTAATAGTTTGTTTTTTTTACAAATATATTAACAAAATACATTTATCCATTCTTCTATATCTATAATTCTCAAAATGTGTGTCTGTGTGTGTGATCAGATGTTGTTTATGTGTTTCTACAGTTTTCATCCGATTTCAATGTATTGCTGGCAATAATGTATTGCTGGCAATAATGTATTGCTGGCAATAATTTTTTTCTTCAAAAATTCATTGCTGGTAATAATATTTTTTACAAAAATGTATTGCTAGTACTAAGACCTATTTTTACACTTTCATAGTGTTTTAACCGCAGTTAGGGTTAACTATTTGCCCATAGCTGGGACCCTAACAGGTCCTACTACCCCAGGTCAGGGTGGACCTGGAAACAACAGCAATTAAGAGATGCTTCCACGCCCTTCAAAACCTCCTGATCAGAGGCCTTGCTGTCAGATGTAGTTTATCGTCTTATCCAGGAGGTGGATGTAGTTTATCATCATACCCAGACCAGGTCCCATTTGAGAATTACTACTGTAGAGAAAAACCTTTTTATATAGTTCTATAACATTTTAATGACAGGTATTAAAAGAAACTAATTTCTGCCTGAATTTCTGAGATGAGGAGTTATTATTTACATGCAAACTATTGCTCTTATCTTTGTTATCATCATCATCACACTGTTTCAGCTGTTGTGCACCCCAGACTTTATCAAAAACTAGATGAGAATTTTCTTAGACATGGACAGCAGAACAAGAACAATCTACTAATGTAGATTAAATAAAGAGTTCAGTTTGAAATTCCCTGTAGCTTACCAAGATCAACATACACCTGATGAAGGCTAGAGTATATATATATATATATATATATATATATATATAGCATAATGAGAAGCCACGTATACTTTCTTAATATGTATATAATATAGAAAAAAACAACTGAAAAGTTGCAAATTAAGAAAAAAAAAATTGAATGTTTTTTTTGCGTGAAAGTATATATATATATTTGATATTTCAGATCGGTCCTGATCTTTCGTCAGAAATGGCTGTTTTCAAAAGTTTGTTTACATTAAGTAGCATCCGTCACGAGACATGGACGTCACATGATATGGAATGCAACTGTATTTGAATATTTCTAACGTAAATCTAACTGTAGTAATATTTTAGATGTTGTTTAAAAATTTTTTTTAACTATATCTAACAAAAATTTTTTGTTTAACTATTGAAATATTTATAAACATTTAAAATACTCAAGTCTCTATTTAACCCTAGTTTATATGTATTTAATTTTAAAATCCAGTATTTTTCTTTAAAAAAAAAAGAAAAATACTGGATTTTAAAATTAAATACATATAAACTAGGGTTAAATAGAGACTTGAGTATTTTAAATGTTTATAAATATTTCAATAGTTAAACAAAAAATTTTTGTTAGAGTTAAAAAAATTTTTTAAACAACATCTAAAATATTACTACAGTTAGATTTACGTTACAAATATTCAAACACAGTTGCATTCCATGTCTCGTGACGGACGCTACTTATTGTAAACAAACTTCTGAAAACAGCCATTTCTGACGAAAGATCAGGGCCGATCTGAAATATCAAATATATATATATATAATAAATAAATACTTTCACACAAAAAAACAAAAAAACATTCAATTTTTTTTTTTTAATTTGCAACTTTTCAGTTGTTTTTTCTGTATTATATATATATATATATATATATATATATAGCTGGCCACTCATATTTGAGGACACCTGTCTACTAGGGCAGCTATCCAATCCCTATTGCAGACTCTCACTCAGGTGCATTTGTGTTTATTCAACACCCACAGAGCCAATCTGTGGTTTATACTGCAACTATGCTAAGCATACCTCAGTTACAGTTTCTGGGGAAGAGCACGTTATCTAGCATGATCAACAATTTGAACAAAGCCAGCACACTCAAGCCCTCGGCCATGATGACTTGTTACTGTGCTAGAACAGCTATTGATGGCCCCTAAAGTTTCCGTCTACCCAATTTTACTCACAAGTATATGCGGGTATAGTTTTCAGTCACTTTCCAAAGGTGCCGCATGCTGGGATCTACTTCTCTAGTCCGATAACATCAGGAAGTCTCCTTCCTGACAAATCGACCATGGTGAGATTCGAACCCAGGTGTCCCATTGTCAGAATGCGAACATTCTAACCACTCAGCCACATGCACAGAAGGCTAGAGTACAACAGCCGAAATGTTGTGACAACAACAACAAAGATGGAGACAATGGCCCACGTGTAAATAATAAAAAGTAACTACTTTATTCAATTTATTCTTAATTGACAGCACTAACTTAGAGCAGCTGCCATAGGCTTACTTGAGTTTGTCGAAATTTCAAAAACAAATCATTTTCCAGACCTGGAAATGGCGTAAAATTTGTGTTTCACAAGTGAAAACTGATAAATATTGTGTGTTACCAAGAAGAACCAAGAAACAAACAAACATACAAATCCCAGAAATATTTCATATGTCTGCCCACTTCGTCATTGTAATAATTAAAAGCACAAAAATACAGAAAACTGTTTTTTTTTTTTAATTTGGCACTGGCATCTTTCAGTATCTTATCCAGATATAAATCTAGTCGTTTGGTATTTATTATAAAAACAAATTCAGTGAGTACGCCTAATCCCACAACAGGGTGCAACAGAAATATCTCCCACATAATGGTAAGACATTAGCTAGATGAAGTTGGTATTTGTAGGAGATATTTCTGCCACACCCTGTACAAATATGAAATGCTCTAATATAAGTGCTGAAAAATTCTCAGCCTAACCAAAAACGCTTCAACACACATACACAAAAAGATGCTCTAAATAGAATCAACTGCTACAATTTGATAAATATATAAATGCTGAAAAATTCTCAGCCCAACCAAAAATCCTTCACACAAGAAAAAAAAATAAATAAATAAATAAATCTTATGTTTAGCCATTTTGTCAGAATTTGGAGAAGAAAATTTTAAAGGATGTTATAGCTTTTAAAAGCATAAAAACTTAATTTTGATTTATCAATAAGAAAATAAGAAACCACTTACTCATGTTCACTTGTAATTTCTTCCAGTGCTCTTCTTGTCACCAACTGGTTTCCACTTTTCTGGAAAAGTTTTTAAGTTTTTTCAGTTATTTCCACCATTTATTTTTAACTGAAATTCTCTCAAAAAATTTAAATAATGCATTAAAAACAATTTTTTTAAATTTTTCATGGAAAGTTTTCAAGACCTTAACATATTTTTGCATTTAAGCACATCATCCCAAAATTTACCCCAAAAAGACAAACAACCTAACTCTGTACTATTTTTAATGATTTTTCTTGTAGCATGTAAATTTATCAACAATTTGTGGCCTGATGTTTCAATTCTAGTTGACAGTTAATTTCATTTTTGCTTGTTTAAACTCAAATGAATTATGTACAATGACAAAGTATAGAATACACATAAATAAAACCATTTGCTTACAAACTGTTAAACAATTCAAATTATGTTTAACTTCTAGACATTCTCTTCAGAAGTTAAGGAGTGTAAAGCCAAAATGTTGAAATATTTTATTTAGAATTCAATACGTGCAAGTCAGGTCCACTTAAGACAATGATGAAAACAATCTTACTGAAAATGGTTCAAGGATTTTCATATATTAGAACAAATTAGGACTTTAATTAAGACTAGAAGTAATCCCTTGACTGTTATAACTTCAGCAAAGGTTTAGAAAATCATTTTCACAAGTCATTTACATTATTCAATTAACTTTGATAACCACATTTTTTTTGTTTCATGTTTTTCTATTTATCTGTGAAAATCAAAACATCGGGAAACTCCTACCTGGACAACCAAAATAGTGACAACAACATTGTCAGGAAGACGAATAGGTGCATGGAAGAAACGAGCTAATGCCACCAAAAGGTGAAGAATGGCTACAAGATTCTTAGAGTGGATACCTGGAAAAAAGAATCAACATTCAAATGTGAATTGAAAATAAAGTTTGTTTGCCATATGATGAAACTCAATTATTAACTGCTATAAATTTTTCCCTTCAAATTATTAAAATTATTTTCATAAAATAACAGGGTGATATGCATATTCTTTTTAAATTAAAAAGAAATTATGTATCTGTCTAGTGTGTATTTATGATTGATAAACCTGGATATTAAGTGACCATTTCAACCTTAAATAAATAAAAATTTTAAAAAAAATGTTACATATAAAAATAAACATATTTTTAGGACCCAATTAGCGTATATTAATGTGTTCATGTTTCTAGAACATATGAGTAGATATAAGCAGATTCACATCACCTTTTTTTTTGTAAATGTCAGTCTTTAGATTACTGCCAAAGTATTTAAAATGATTTCCAATTACCAAATTTGTGTAGTGTTATACAAAACATGAATAGACAAAAAAATTAGGATCAATTCTGAAAATATAAAGCTGAAAGAAAATACATTAGAATAACTTGTAATGCATTCTGTCAATTTTTTGAAAAATTAAGTTAAGATTTGGGTGCTAAGAGAATTTATAATTTACCGATAAGATATATCTTTCCTATAATACTAATAAGATATTTTTTCTATAATATTAAAATGACAACAAAAGAAAATGAAAACTTTGGTAATATTTAAAAAATTACAAAAGGTTTTGTTTAAAATATCATCTTCTTGAGGGATGGACTCACTCACCATATATATATATATATATATATATATATATATATATATATATATAGGTAAATGTTAAATCTTTGAATGATAAATGATAGGGAAAAAAATTGATACTGAGCCAATAGTCAAAGATAAACAAAACAAATATTATGGCACGAAATGCTTTTCCTACAATTTCAAAAATGTCCTATTTCATAAAAAAGAGAAATGTTACACTTCAGTATTATAAATAGAGTCAAATTATTTGTACCAATAATTAAACGTAAGTACTTTAAGAAATACAATGTTCTTAATAAGACATTCTTATGGAATGGATGATGGGAGCAGGTCTTGGTGAAACTGGAAGCTTCCAGTCCTGAACCGGCACATTGGTGGTGAATGCAGTCATCAACACCATCACCATAAAGGAAGTGATCAGCAAAGAAATTAAATTCTTGGATACGAGATAAAGCTGATTTCGCTTGACGAGGAAATGGAACTAATGTCTTTGGTTTAATAACAAAATTAAATTCAGAGGCTTTACCGTCCATTTCTGAAACATGGTTATCACTGTGTAGCGAAAAAAAACATATTTTAAATCAATTAATTTATAATATTAATGCTCTGTAAATTTACATTGAGCACTATTGTGTAAAAATAAAAATATCTATAAGAACACCGGATTTTATATCTTACTGTTCTTTCTTTTTATATATATATATATATATATATATATATATATATTTTAGGAGGAAGTAACTTTGTGTGATTGCAATACAAGTGACAAATGAACTCACACACATTATAAAGACAGACACACTAAAATGTGGACATAGAAATCAACACAGCATTGCCCAATGGCAGTTTAACATCTTAAGTGATCATTAAATCAGACAAAACTGCCAGTCACCATATAGCGTTGATGTTTATTTCCACACTATTTATATCTAAAAATCCTGTATCCCAAATATCAAGCACTCTTCTCCATAAATATTGCAAATTTCAAAAAAATGTTATATAACATAATATTATAAGACATTCACAATAGGGTTAGGGAAAGAAAATGAGTTGAAAACTTCTAAGTCAAATGCACTTTTAAAATTTATCTACAGAGATAAAGACTTTTCAGATTAAACAAACACTAAATTACAACAACTGCTGTTTTATTAACTGTAAGAAAAACATTGTTCATAGTCTGTAACTAAATGAAGTCAATTATTGCTCATATAGCATCTTAAATCAGCAAAACACACATTTCAACAGTCATTAACATTTTCCTTGACCACAAAATAAGTCACATGACAAGAAAAAAAAAAAATCCACTTATATAACAGTTTAAGCAATTTTTATAAAATTTAAATTTGGTGCTACTATAGCATGAGGTCTACCTCAATATGGCCATCTGTTCAGGTGAGATCTAACATGGATATTTATATCTGTCTCACATTTTTTAAACATGTAACTATAGTAGCACCAATTATTGTACATAGACTGTTTTTGGTTTGAAATTTGTGTTTCGTACAAAAAAGAAAATCATCTGCAAAAATCAATGAAAAAATACTAAGGCATTTTAAAATTTTACTCAAGTTCAACAAATAAATGGATTTGAATGAAACTTCAGGTATTTTATTCATTGATTATTGAAGGAAACTACAATGTTAACCCCAAAAATATCATTATAAGTTAAGCAATTGTAATTCAGTGACTATGTTTTATCGGTTTCATTTATTTTAATTGATCTCTTCTTTTCACTGTGCAATGCACAATAAACATCAGTTCCCCCGTACACACACACACACACATATAAAAAAAAAACATACACAACCATACACACAATACAGAAAGCATCAAATGAAGAAAAGTAATGGCATTTAAAATGTTTAAAATTGTCAGCAATATTCATTTTTGTGTGAGAATTGGTTGGAATCACACACAAAAAAAAAAAACAAAAAAACATACAAGTCCAATAGTTAAATGAATTTCACAATTATCTCCATTCCTCAAGTACACCACTCCTCATCAGAAACGAGACTCCTTTTGAATGAGCGCACTGTGTTTTTATGCACCTGACCCATTGCTCAGCTAATGAGCGCCCAGAACCAGCCAATAAAAATGGCTACAAGCAATACTACCACTTCCGTCCACATGATAATTGTGATAATTCCACAATCATCTCTGTTCTTCAATCTCAAGTACACAACTCCTCAGCAGAAATGAGACTCCACTTGAATGAGTGTACCATTCTTTTATCCACCTGACCCAGCTATCGCTCAGTCAGTGAGCACTCAGAACCCGCCAATAAAAATGACTTCAAGTAACACCACCACTTCCATCCACATGAAATTCTGCCCAATTCACCTTTAGTCAGAAGCTCACCAATTCGTCGTCTCCACACTCCATTGCAAAACATATATGCGACACTGACCCTTTGGGTCACCGAGGTAAGTCTCCGCTACAATTTTACTCAGGGCACAAGAATAAAAGCTGTCTCGCAAGCACTTCATCCTAAAACTAATAGATCTAAAATATTGACCTGAGGGTAACAGATCAAACAAGTGGTAATTTGGATGCATGCTGTCTTTCATTATGTGTTGTTCTCTGCTGCAACAGCAAGAATTAGAATTGTCCTCCCAGGATGATAGAAAGCAACAGATTATATTTTAGGTAACATCTATAAACTCTTTGGTGGGCTCTCCTGTCCGCTTCCGAGCAGCTGGCATACCAAACAGTAATGCAGTACACCAACACACTCTCAATAGAGCAGCAGGCGAAGGTCATCAGCAGTTGCCTTTGTAAATTATATTTTCTGAGAATCCTGAGTAAATACAGTTGCTTCTGCACTGCCTTAACTATTGTGGTGGTATAGTCTCTGCAATGCACGTGCCCAGAAATTTATCATCAAATATGAAATGCACATGGCAACTACAAAATTTCAGAACAGATTCTGAACAGAAACATAATTATAAATAGTATGGAAGCACAGATAAAAATGGTCAAAATATACTTACTGTCAACACTCCAATTGACTTCCTTAGGGGATGCTGGACCTAAGCCCAAAATTTTATTAATCTCATCAAGAACAACACGTAACTTTTGCTTTTGCCCAATTTCAGATTGAGTCACTTCCGGAAACTGGACTTTGATACCAGCTAGTTTTTCTGTAAGAAAAAAAAAAAAAAAGAAATTTTCATCAAGATAATTATGTGTATTGTTGAGGTGCAGAACTAATTTCAACTCAGAACTATTCAAATGAAATTAAAATTTAATTTATTGATTTTCTTAAATTTTGATCAATAATGGCTTTGTTTGAATGAGTCCCCCACCCCAAAAAGCAATCTACTGTTCCTGCCACAAAGAACATTGCATTTTTATTGGATCAGATTTAAATGAATAAAGTAAATAAAAAAAGTACCAATTTGTTCATTTGCAACAAAAAAGAATGAAAGTTGCAGAAAAGATGAATTCTGAATTATCTACTAAGGATTTTTAATGCTAAATTAAAAAATTAACACCAACTCATTGCATTTTGTTTAGGAATTCACGGAAATTGATAACTTTGATTTTAAATAGAGTTGAAATTAGTTCTGTCACTCATATTGACCATAAAGCAGAGGAAGAAAGAAGAAAAAAAGCGGGTATATCAAAATTGCATGATTGAAAATACAAGATCATGGTCAGAAAACTTAAAATTTCACTTATTACAACATTCACTTAAATGAATAAATCATATTTTATACTGACTAAAATGCAGCATAAATATCTTACATATATTTGATTATCTAATCTATGGAGGATTCGATTTTCTCTTTCAGGTAAAAATAAAAGCAGTTTAATGGACAATTCTTTGTCTATAGATGATTATAAATTCAAAGTAGTAACATTCTTTTTTTTTTTTTTAAACTAAGAGTCAATAAGATATCACCATAAAAAAGAAAATCATGGTCTTCTGGGCTGTGGTCCTCTCCACCCTCCTGTACACTTGCAAGTCTTGGATTTTGTATCATCAGGACATTAAACATCTGAAACAGTTCCAGCATACAAAGCTCCAAAGAATCCTTCACATCAGTCAGGAAGACTGTATCACCAACAATGAGGTCCTCTCTCAGGTATCTCTCCCCAGCATTGAGCCTACCATCCTTCAACATCACGCTAGGTGAGTCACGTGTTCAGAATGCTTCCCACTCGACTCCCATGTATCATCCTGCCTGGAGACCCTCACCAGTGGCAAAAGGCTACGTGGAAGACCAATATGACGCCTCAAGGATCAGTTCAAAACATCCTTGACACAGGCCAACATTGACCCAGAGACCTGGGAAACTGTTGCTGCAAATCGCTCTCTGGCTACGACCATCTGAGCTGAGATCGAGACTTCAGAGTCCAACTGTCAATGTGAAGAGGATCTACCACCCATCCGTGTCCACCACCCACACTCCTTTGTAACTCCTGCTCATGACTTTTCAGGGGTAGGTTGGGCCTTCACAGCCATCTCCATCATTGCCACCAGAGAGGAGGAAGGCAATAAGGAGAGAGTGATGATTCCCATGTGAGTGGGTGCTGACAAATAAGGTATCTGCATTTATTTATAGTAGCATTGAAAATAGAGCATTTCTTATAACCAACCGAAATGAAACAGTTTCTATTGTAAACATAACATTGTAATCACCATAAACTTTTACTTCACTTTTCTAACTTGGTAACACTATTCATTTTTTTTTTTATTTCTTATCTATAACTTCCCTGCATGTTATAACAGGTAATAAATAATTATAATAGGTTTGAAAAGAAAAATATAAGAAAGGACTTTTCAGAAACTTCTGGCAGTCTATTTAATTCTTCAGCCTCGTTTGTTTTAAGCCTGCACATTGAGCTTTTCATTTTCAAAAGCACACATCAAAAGACAGAAACACAATGACAATGAAACGCACCAAAAGGAAAGAGAGAAGAAACAATGTTAAAAATAAGAACCTATCAGTTTTTGCAGGATCTGTCCATCAAAGAGATCCTCTCCAACATCTTTGACAATAATTCTCTGATCAGCCAATTCGTCATTGATCCAACCAAGCAAAATCTAAAATGTTAAGCAGAAAGACATTAAAAAAAGAAAAGAAAAATAAACTATATCACAACAGTGTTCAACAACTTATTAAAATGAATCTGTTATATGAACAAAAATCATATACCTAAAATTACAGATGCTTTCATGTAACACTTTTGGGGTATTTACAAATATACTGAACATTCTCTAACCCAATATTGAAAGAAATAAACATAACCAAATATTAATCTAGAATAACAGTAAAGATACTTTAAAAATAATTTTTAAAAATAATGAAATTAAGAGAATTTTTTCTTTAAGGCAAAACAAAGTAATACAAGTATAAAGAATCCCTGTGATTATCCCAGCTGAGCAAGAAAGAGAAAGAGGAGGAGGGAAATGGGGAAAGAAAGACAAAGGGGAGGAGGGAAATGGGGAAAGAAAGACAAAGAGGAGGAGGGAAATGGGGAAAGAAAGACAAAGAGGAGGAGGGAAATGGGGAAAGAAAGACAAAGAGGAGGAGGGAAATGGGGAAAGAAAGACAAAGAGGAGGAGGGAAATGGGGAAAGAAAGACAAAGAGGAGGAGGGAATGGGCTGAGAAAGGAGGCGGGAATGGGGAGAGGAAAGAGAAAGAAGGAGAATAGGGAGAGGAAGCATTTTGCAAGCTAAAAGTATTAACTGACAGGTTGACTTACATTCATCAGTTCCTTAACTTTATAATCATCTCGAGATGAAGGTTCAATCATAGAACGTTCTTCATTTTCCTCTGAAAGCCAAAATAGCATCATTGATAAAATGGAAGAATCACATTAATTTATTTAATGCATAGGGATTTTAGAAGTATAAATCTGCAAATTTTCTAATGGTCAAATAGGAAGAAAAATTACAGAAAAAACACGTTAATCTATAAGTTATATGAAAATTATATGTTGTTTGTAAAACTAATCACTAACAAGGTAGTTAGTCTGTATGAACCATTTTTTTTCTTTCATTTTCTTTTTCTCTTGCTGAGTATGTGATCGAGCTTCGGACTAGAGTAGACATTTTCCAATTATGTCTAATTAAGGGAAGTTACTCTTGATTTCAGTACCAAGAGTAACAGCCCTTGTTCACACCATTACTACCACATTTAATTTTAAATTGTTCAAAATTAAATTATTTTTTACTCACTTTCATTTCGTCTTGCTTTTTATCACAATACTCAGATCATTTTTTTTTTAATATTCGATGACCTTTGATTAAGCAGTAAACAGGGAGAAAAATAAATTTGAATTTACAATCTATTGCAGTTGAGCCACAAAAATACTTCAGCATGCAGAATACAAAATTAGCCATTTACCTACATTTTCCCTTAAATAATTTTCTCCATATCTAGTAATAGAATTTTTTTTATCTCTCAATCTCTGTTCTTCACCTGATCTTCAAACGTAAAAATGAACTAAAAATCGGAATGAAGTGCAAGCAGAAACAAAAAACAAAGAAAAAAAACTCATAAATTACATTGTATCATCTAAAAAAAATGAACAACTTCATATGATTATTTCTTCTATATGTAAACAAAACAATATAGCAGAGAGAAATTTGAATAAAGTACATAGCTATCTAATTTGAATTTTGCCAGTTTATAACCAATCATATCCTAATGGTAAGAAACTGTACATGCTCCAAGAAGATAGGATATAAGTTTAAATTGTAAAGATTCTTTATTTTCTAATTTCTATTGCTTTAGAATCACAGAATGTAAAAATGATAAAAGGATTATGATAGAACACAACAACAATGAAAGAAACACTAGTTAAAAATTAGGAAAAATTTCAAAGAATTTTCAGCTTTTAAAAGCCAAGAGAAACCTGCATATTTTGTTTTGGACCAAGACAGAAATTAAGAATTTTAACCAAACTCGCAGAGAAAATCTCTGAAGATTTTTTTATATTTATCAACTAATATAAAAACCTTAACACTAATTTCTAATTACAATTTGTTTTTTTTTGTTTTTTTTTTTTGTAAATCTTGCTTCTCAAACAAAAATATTTTAACCATTATCATGCTACATTATTCATACAACTTACTTCCTCTTCCCTGGCGTTTTTTTTTTCAACGACTTGTTCTTGATTTCAGTCAAAGTTGTTTTTTTCTGCTGCTATAGAAGGACATGACAACACAACCAAAATTTGAAACACTTGTTTGGTAATCAAAATGACTTGCAGTGCCAGAACACACATTTAGCTCAGGAAGCAAATTTGCCTACAAAGTACTAAAAGTTAATGAAGGGTTAATACTATGTGACTGGGACATCCACATAAAAGAGGATGGGGAGTGTATTTTATCTTAATCTTAAAATGTGTTTTTATAACCAGCAATAAAATTTGTGAAATGAAATCTTCAAAAGTAGCCAGTACATGACCAAAACAGAATGAATGAATGAATGAAACCCTTTGCGGTCAAGATATGGGAGAATTCTGGTCACAGACTTATATAAACATGTCTGTTGTCCCCTACTTCTGGCCTACTGCACCTCTTCATATAATGGTCCTTTTGTGTCCTCAAGTTTGAGGCCCCTGTCTTAGAATGGCAGGACAGAAGTTTCATTTACCTATCTACCCAGACTATGCAATAGAATCCATGAAATAAATAATAAAATATTTTAAAACAGTGTTTGAGTTTTCATTTCTTGCCATAACATTGACCCACCCACCTTTGTTTCCTTTGTAAACATACAATGAACATTTCATAGTTTTTGGTATATATTGATGCATGTGAGAATAGAGATGCAACATAGGATTTCATTGTCAGCTCAATGAAAGGCCGAGAGAGGGCTCGGTTATATGTTTACAACTAGATTAAACCCTATTTACAATTGGTTTTTAAAACGCAGAGTAACCACAGTTTGTTAGAAACAGACGGCAGAATTTTAACATGTATCATCTATAATCAACTAAGTAGAGAGACGTAGTCAACATCCCAATTAGATATCATAGTTATTGACAATTGCATAAGCCTAGACATTAACCTAAAAACATTTTGCAGATCTAACCTCGATTTGCAATTGCCCAGGCAATATGTACAACTAACCTTTAAAATTTCTTTAGGAAATCCATTACTGACACAAAGGTATTTGTAAATAAAGATACAGAATTACCTTCCATCCCAAATTGATGAATAATGGAAATGAAACACCTAAAAACAAAACAAAAATATTAATGATGATAAATTATTCCATATATATATATATATATATATATATATATATATATATAAATAGTATAGACTCATCCAATATCACCCTAGAACACCAAAAATTTGTGGTCTCCCTATGTACCCCATCATTTCTGGGATAGGTAGCGCCCCCAACAAAATAGCTAGAGCCATAGCAAAAATATTAACCCCTCTCCTCGGAACAATAAGTCCATCACATAAAAAAATTCAAACAAAAAATTGGATTACTGATGGGATCCCCTCTCAGTGGAGTGATGGCCTGTATTTTCTTGGAATTTCTCGAATCTGGTTCTTTCCAAAACATTTCACTTAAACAATCAACTTATTTCCGATATAGTGATGATGCTCTATCCCCATGATACTAACTTACCAGATCTTGTAGATAAACTAAACAAACCTGAACACACTATAGAATTCACATACAAATAGAAAAAAAAAAAAAAAAACAATATTTTACCTTTCTTAGACATGTTACACCAAGTTGACAACAGTCTAGAACTCGGTGTCCACTGAAAATCAACCAATAAAAATGACTAAATAAACTCCTATTCCTATCATAACAACAAAATAAAATCCAGAATGATCATTGGATTCTATTTAAGAGCGCTCAGAATTTGCAGCCCTCAATATTTACATGAAGAAAATACATTCAAGACCCTTCTATACCCTATTTCATTTTCAATATAAAATAAAAGGCTCATAAAATATTCCAAAATAGAAGAGCTGTTCTTCCTGACAAATTCAACACATCAAAAAAATATATTATTCTACCCACCAACTACAACCAAAAAGAATTTATCTAAACTCAACATAAAATTTGTCACTACATATGAAACAATCAAAGACTTAATAAAAAAATTTTTTTAAAAAGCCAAAACTTGAAGGAGGATTTTACTCTATCTAGTGCAGGAATTGCCAGAAAGAATACATTGGAGAGACCTCAGGAGTTTAAAGAAAAGACTATATGAACACAAAAGGAACATTTTTAAAAAACAACCCACAAAATGCATTGGTTGTTCACTGTAACAAAATGGACCACAATTTTGACATAGGGAATGCTATTTTGATTAAAAGAGAAAATAATCCACCGAGATGAAAATGTCTGGAAAGTGCCTTTATTGCTAGTTCAGCCACTTTCAATATATCACCATTCTTGGTAGATTTTCTGTTGTCACAATGTGGAATAGTCAGGGACAAAGGTGATGGAGAGAAAAAGAATGCAGATGAATTTGGCTAGATTGAAAAAAAATAATAAATCCTTTCAAAAGTTTTTGAAACTACCAGCATCTCTCCTGCACATGTGTAGACGTGGCAACGTCAACAAAGCCAAGTCCAATGAAATCCTAATGGAAACACATCACAAATAAACTTTTCCAGTTTGAAATATATATATGTGTGTGTGTGTGTGTGTGTGTGTGTGTGTGTGTGTGTGTATTCCAGAATTACTGATGTAACATTGTGCATTGAAATACATTTAAATTTTATATCAAACAATTTATAAAATTTCATCAACTGAAACCTATTGACTATTTAATTATCTTTTTTGCACATATCCTTGATAAAATCCAGGGGTGGAGTGGGGGTGGGTCTTAATATTATTGAGCATAAGCTGCTAGCTCCATTTTCAGATTTGTAAAAGTATAGCCTAGCTCGATGATCTGTCACTAAAAAGGATGAAACTCAAATAGCATAGGTACTGTTATTTTTATATTTCATATTTCACACTTACATTTAGAAATACGACTGTTTCTATTTAAATGAAAGCAAAATTCAGTTATGTGACTTGGCAATGATAATTATGGATGACGTGTTCAAAGGACATGCTTGTGACAAGTTGTTGAATAAAGTATGAAGTATGCAAACAAACCACATGACATAAAATGCTCATGTTTACATAACTTTGACCATAAAAGATATAAATTAAACCAAAGAGAAACTGAAAGGCAATTCGGCTATGGTGACCGCTTTCTTCTATGCAGTTAAAAGTGGTTCAGTAAAATGAGAAAAGAAACTTCCTTTTTTTCAACCTCTCCTTTTCTCTCTTTCATCATCCTTTGAACCCCATTCAGCTTTTATCCTTTCCTCAGTCCCCCCATACCCAGTCTTTTCTCACCTTCACTTTCTATACCCCCCACACACACATACTAGTAGCATTCCCACCTTACTTGGGATGAAATGATTGGAGTAGTATCACAGTCGTGCTTTATTCTCTCTTCCCAACCACAAGATCACTGACCATTTGACAAACTTCTCATATTTTTATTCCAAGACCGACTCTTTCATGATCCATCAAACTTTCGGTATTACAGTGGTCCAAAAGTCTTGTCACCCTTAAATAGAGTTTCACATGAACAATACCGGAATAACCATCAATTGAAGGATGCCGTTCGGAGATCCTTTGCAACAATCAACAAAGCACAGCTTCATAAAATATCACACAGGACATGGCAGCACACCTTTTTGTGCCATGAAAATGATGTTGTTCATACAGACCTCCTCGATGTGTGACAGTGTCAATGAAAGTGAATAAACTGAATCCAGTACATGTACTTTGTATTACTTGTTGTTCTATTGCTCTCATTACCTTTTAGTAGGGTGACAAGACTTTCGGATCACTCTCTACATTGCACTTGTCCCTTCAATAATCTTATTCTGAAAAAAATCCATATCTACAATCACATAAAGTTGTGTGACACTGTGAGGGTACTTTTTAAAACTGAAATGGATTTTCAGATACATCATATTTTTGTTGGGTAATTTTTAAAAAGGCTGATCAATAATCAGCAAATGTATAAATAGTAAAACAGTTTATTGGCATTTGCTAAAAAGGAAAAAATGAAAAGATTTTTGTGAAATTTTTGTCTCATACTAAAGACTTATCCGTGCTTTGTAATTTCTGTACATAAATACCTAAACACATTTACAAGTAAAAAAGTACAAAACTTATGAAAGCTCAAAAACACTCAACCCAATTTGTATCCTTCAGGATCAATGGCCAGGCTGGATATATTCAACTTGGATTCAATGGCATCTTTGCCTTCTTGCTCAAGTTCATTGACTGAAAAAACAAAAGAAAAATTACAAAATATTAAAATCAACCATATTTAAGATTATTCAAATATGAAGGGAAATATTAACATTTAACACTCTGCATCACTTATAAATATTACTTCCACTTTTACTGCATATGGAATCCCCTTAAAATATAGTGTTTTATATATTAGTTCCATATATTTGAAATCGCAGTGGCCTGACTCAATTTCATTCAAGATTGTTTTAGCTGTTGCCATAGAAGGATATGACTGCACAACCAAGAAATTCAACTTGCATTGGTAGGATTAACATTTTACTTGGTGTAAATAGTCAGCTGCAGAATGCTAAAGATGTCATAGTTTTTGAGTGTAAAATAAAAACTGAAAAAATGTTTAATTCTGAATACAAACAACTCAAGTTTATACAGTGTTTGTCAAGTTTCAGAAAAAAAAAAAAAAATTTAAAGTAAAAATTAGTAGGACTGGGTACTATGATGGATATCAGTACAGAAAATGGAATTGGCAAGCCAAGTTAAAATTCTGGCCTAACATGTGCATTCACTTTAACACAAATGCCCTTGGAAAGGGCATCAATCCATCTCTTCCCCTCCCCCATTTATGAGCTAACTGGGAAGGTAAACAAGGTTTTCGCACATTAAGTGGTACAACCAGTCTCTGTGGAGGACCACTCTGAATTCAAAACCATGGAGATGACACCAGAAAAACACTCCACTTTCTTTTCCAAATATTCATGGCTAATTACAAAAAGAATGTGTGACAAGCCAAGATTGCCTATATGGGTGATGGTATTTTTAAAAAAAAAAAAATAATATATATAATTTGTATTTTTATTTTTTTATTAATTCATCCCAAGCAAAGTAAAGCAATAATGCCACTTAGATGCAAGGGGTTACTGAGAGAATGAAAAAACTTTAGGAGGAACCAGAAACCCAATCCTAAACAAGAAAAGAAGAGATAAACCTCTACTCCTGTTCAAAAGAACAGGGAGGAGTGTAAACCAGACAATAGGTATATATTAAAGTATGTTAGTAAAAAATATTACCAACATTTTAAACAGAAAATCTAAATTTCAATTGGATAACTAAACATCTTTGTGTTTTTTGATGTTATTTAATATTTCAGTCAATTCAACTTTCATCAGGTGTCCAGGGTTAAAGCATGAATCAGCTGAAATATTTATAACATCAACAACATGAACAAAACCTTAAATTGTCTAAACAAAACTTGGAATTTTAATATAGTACTTCAATTATAGACAGAGAAAATACAACAAAAACCATGATTACTACTTTAAATAAGTCAAACATTACTACTTTAAATAAGTCAAACATTACTACTTTAAATAAGTCAAACTGGTGCAAAGATGGTTTTGTCTTAAGCATAATTAGTGTTATAACAATTTTTTTGTGATGTCAACTGACACTCATTTGACACATTTGTGATGCCAACAAATATTCGTTGTCACCTCCGTAATGCTCTTTGTAGTAGAGACTTTGTAATTGCAGATACAACTATAGTACGCTGTTGAAACAAGGCTAGTGTCAGACACCTTTGAATAGCACTCGCACTAATAGTACTTGCTTGAATAGTAATTTATATAGTGATCTGAATAGAAAAATAGTATAGTAAATGGAGTAGAGAATAGCGGTCCGTATAGTAATAGAGTAGAAATAGCAATCATTTAGATGTCACGCAACTTCCTACTTATGCATTTCCCCTATGCTCACATGGTCCACTTAATTCAATAATGGGATCGCCTGTGTTTGCTCACTGGTGATCTATGTTCAAACTCAAGTGTCGGCAGTGACACTTTATTCCTATATAACAAATTTAAAAAGAATCTTGCTATAATACTTAAATTTGTTACTTTAGCAGGCAAAAAAAAATAAAAAATAAAGTGGGGACGGAACATAGATGCAACTTAATTATTCACTGAATTAGGAATAGATTGCAAACTGTCTTCATGGATAGGATACATGTAAAAGAAAGATAAGTTCAAAAATCCACACACACATCAGATGATCTTCAAACTCAGCTGCCAAGTTGCAGAAAAGAAAATATGTATGCCTCTCCAAAAACACATGATTTTATATAGCCTTGAGACATGTACCATTGGTCAGACAAATTTGCATAAGCTGCTGGTCTCTATGAAAGGGAACTGGATACAGATTTCCAGTTTGATCATTCAGTAAATATTACACGCAACACACGGCCATTTTGTTTGGCAGAATCAGCCCTTCTATCTTTTTCATTTTGATTACCCAATTTTATTTTGTTCTTACAGTCAAGTCCCAATCTTAAGCCCAGCATAAATATGGAGAGATGATGAAAATTAAATTCAATGATGAGACATCTACCAAATTAATAGTCTAACATTGTCTTAAACAGCATAACTATTTTAACATGTAAAGTTCTGAATAGCTAAGTACAATATATGATAGACATTCATCACACAAGATACCTTTCCCTTGCTTCTGAACTGCTGTCACTATCTACATTATTCGGACTATTGTCCTCATTTTTGTTGCCATATTTATCACAACGTTGTGATAAATATGGCAACAAAGATGAAGACAATAGTCCAAATAATGTAGATAGTGTCTATATTTCTGAGATGAGGTATTATGTACACTATCTACATTATTCGGACTATTGCCCTCATTTTAGTTGCCATATTTATCACAACGTTGTGATAAATATGGCAACAAAGATGAAGACAATAGTCCAAATAATGTAGATAGTGTACATAATACCTCATCTCAGAAATATAGACAGATGCTGTCACTATATTTGCATATTTACTTTTATCAACCAAATAAATATTATTTACATTCACATTTATGTCCTCATCTTTAGTGTTATTATCAATGTTTCAGTTGCTGTACCCTCCAGCCTTATGCAGGTATCCACATTTTAATCTTAGGTATTTTTTTCTTGCATTACCTATTATAAATGAAAAAGTAATTAGGAAGTATGCAATCTTAAGAAAAATTAACTAACAAGTGCTTTGTGATAAGTAGTAAAAAATACTATAAACAAATATACCAAATATTTGCTTTTAATATGTATACAATTCTCAAAACATTGTCACATTACAAAACTTGTAAAATCTTGCAAAGTTCTTTCTGGTTTATTGTAGAATGTCTTAAAAGTTATAGAATTACTCAGCAAGTTCTGTCAAAATGTTTTAATAATTAAAATATTGAAAGAGCAAATTAATCAAATTTTAAATAGGCAAGAATATATTTTCATTAATTTCCTATTAATTCTAAAGCAAGTAAGAGAAAAAAAACAAAAAAAAAAACAAGCTGTACATCTTCTACTCCAATAGCTTCATGTCCCGCACATCTCGCCTGTGGAACTCCCTTCCTTATTCCTGTTTCCCTGACAAATACAATCTCCAACTATTTAAGTGTAACGTCAATCGACATCTCCAGTTGCCTTGATCTATCCACTTCCCTTCTCCACATCCTTTCACCTTTCATTCCTATCTGCTCTCGCTCCAAATCTTCTGTAACCCCCTTGCCTTGATCGATCCACTATCTTTCTCCACATCCTCTCCTTTACCACTCCTATCTGCTCTTCCTCCAAACCTTCTGTAACCCCTTGCGTGCTAGTGGCTTCCAGCCTTGCTTGGGGTGATAAGCTTTAAAAAAAAAAAAAAAAAAAAAAAAAAAAATTTCTAACCATAACCAAAAGGGAGATAACATATATATAGTAGGCATCCATTTTTCTCAAAATGTCTGGTCAAAATTCAATCCTTTGGTGATAAAACTGGAGTGAGCTCTCCCGGGTACAGACCTGAGCAATGGTATATGGAAGTGGTGTGCATCCCAGACCACATGGTCCTCTCTTGGCCATACAAACAAGATCTAAAGGAATAGATTACAAGGCATTACATTTGGGTATGGTTTGACTGCAGCAATTGCCAGAAAGTTGTCGGTGTTGACAGCCAAGCGCCTTCGTGGCTCCACTCCAAGTTTTCTGTCTGGATACTTCCATAGCCTTTTCCTGGTTCCATGTTTTTGGATATGTCCGTAAGGCAATGGAGGTTTAAAATCAGTGTTTTCCTTCCCCTAGATAGACTGTCTTTCTGGACCGTCGATCGCCATCTACCCAGAGCAGCTAGTTTTCCACCTTTGCCCGTTCTCCGGCTTGGGGCTGGACTTAATTGCCCGAGGCTATTTGAGATGCATGACAATAAAGCATTTTAGAGACAGTGGGAGCTTGTCCCCCACTATCACCGCTAGCTATGACAACCTTTGAAACATATAATGTACGCATATAAACATTACATACATTACTTGTTTTAGAGTGGCTCCAAAAGAATTAACAGTTTTAAAACAAACCGCTAGGTAAGCAAAAAAAAAAAAAAAAAAACACTAGGAAACAAGATCAATTAAAAAATAGTACATAAATAAACAAATACAAATATCGAAAAGTTTGTTAATTTTAGAAAAAGATAGCAGAAACAAAAATTAAAATATAAATCAGGCTTTAAGCCTGAAATAGAAATTATGAAGTCATTATTTAATATACAATATAATTTATACTGCCTTTTGACTGTACTGACACCTAAACTATTAATTGATAAAAAAATAAAATAAAATAAAATGAATGAGAGTAGAAAATGCAAAGTTGATGCACATTAGGCCCAGAGGTGGAAAAAAATCATGTTATTTCTTACTTAAAATCTTTGTTTATAAAATGAATCTACATTAAATTTCTGAAAAAAAAAGTTTCTCATATCTAGAACTGATTTTGTTATTTTAAAGTTACAGAAATCTGAATAAAATCTTAGCTATTTCTTAGTCATATTTTGACCACATATTTTTAAATGCTACATCACCCTGATAAGTGAATGAGCTAAAATCTGTTATGGTTAGCTGAGGAAATACAACTAGTATCATTTTTCTAACTTTGAATACCATATAATTGAATTCTGAGTGGAAAAACCGTGATTCATGATGAATTTCATTAAGATTTTGACAAAGTAAAATCAGAATTGCTACAAAACCTGTCGAGAATATGTCCAATTTTCCTCGAAATTGCACTTTTTTTTGGGTCAAAAACGTCAAATACATCAAAAGTGGTTAAGATTCACATACCAAAGTATATACATTATGAAAAATTCAGGCTAAGCCCATTTAGAATCTTTTCAGTTGGCCATGTGACTCTCGGCCCTTTCTTATTTAAATTTTATTTCAGAGACCGTAAATTTATCTAATTGGTAAATTTTGTGTGTACGCTAGAATTAAAATTTAGGCTCCAAAATGGATGAAAATGGTTGTAATATTACTATTTTGGGGGTACAGACAGGATGTTAGCAATGAATTGCCTCAGAATACCATCAAAATAAATGAAAACATCAAAATCTTTCATTATTTTTGTTGATTTTCACCCAAAATTGGTCCCGTTTTACACAAAATGCAGCAATTTTCTTGCTCTAATTCATCAAATACACTAAAAATGCCTAAGATCCATACACCATAAGTTACCAATATCAAGGGTTTATTGGTTAAACCCTTTCAGAATTTTCAAAACCTTCCTCCTTCAAGTCAATCGTTCACGTTGATGTCCTTTGCGAATATCCCCTGTCAAGTCATTGTAATGTTAATGTCCTTTGGGAATTTCTCTGTACACTCTTACATCAACAGTACAACATGGTTTCTGACGGTTCTGTATCATTGTCATATTGACTAACAGTAGTGGCTAGAAAAAACTGGACCACTTGGGGATGCCATTTGTAAATCCAAGGATCAAGTTTTTGAGAGCATTCACCAGGAAACAGGACTTTATCTTGACAGAGTCAATACAGCTAATGGGACCACAAGGAAGGCAATTTTTCTCTGAAGAGGTGATTGAAGCCATAGAAAAGTTAGCTGATCAAAAACACAAAAGTAACCTTCTTCGTATGCATTGTCAATTATCTACAATCCTCTCAGTTGTATCTTTATTGCGTAAAGTCGAGTTAAAAAAATTCAAAGATCTCTGTGACTCAAATGCTTTCCATTTGTGTAACAACTTTCCATGGGTAAGAATTAATCATACTTTGCATGGAACTCTACACCACTCTGTAGAACTGATTGGTTTGAATGATGGTTGCAATCTCGGTAACCTGTCTAAAGAATGTATCGAGGCAAACAACAAGGACATTAGAAATTACTTACAATTTTTATCCAGGAAAATCTCTCCTGTTGATCAGCTCACTGATGTCATGGCAAGAATCCTTGAACATTCTGACCGTTTTAACCAATCTTATAACTCAGTGTCAGCCAAAAAAGTACTGTACAGAAAGTGGTGCCACAGATCATACCAAATGCTCATTCTTGGCTGCTTAATTTGCCAAAGAAGAGGTATGAGAGCCTTGTTGAGGATATATTTCTCGATTAATAACAGTACGTACACCAGATTGTCATTTTGAAACTCATGAAACTTTAGCATGACTTTATACTATAAAGATGTTTTTAGGTGTTTTGCTGAATAGCAGTTTCTCAGAGCTTTGTTTTGAAGAAAGTTTATTTATTTAACACGACTGTCCTGCTCTGTCTTTTTTGATGTTATACAGCCCGAATCTTCAACTTTTTATACAATTGTAATTTATACTATTAAATTGGCGTACACTTCCGATATGCCCTCAACCAACCTTTCTTTATCCAAAGAAATTAGAGCAATTTTTGTACCTTGGGACAGCAATGCCCAAATAAGGAAATTCCACCTCAAACCCCAATTTTTGAGAAATTTCATCTTTTATGAACTCAGCTTGGCCATACACTTCCAAAAAGACCTTAATCACTTACCAGAAATAGTTTGGGCCTAGTTATACATCTTCATATCCCTATTTCTAAAGTTAGCCCATCTGGGCCCACTGTATAATGAATATAACTTTAGGCAAGAAAAAATAGAAAATCACAAACAACCTTCAGGTTAGTATCAGTTGTAAAAAAAAAAAAAAAAAAAATGCAGAAAAACTGTAGAAAATTTAAAATGAATACATATATACAAGTGAAGTCATATGAAATAAATAGTAATTGCAATTTATTAAATTACTTACATATTTATCTCCACGCTTATTTTTAAAATGCCTAGCTATGTTACTCACTACTATAGTTATCTAATTAATTTCAAGAATTCAGGTCAACATGTTTTGTTCCATATAAAAAAAATACTAAAACTACTGTTACTACGTTTTGTTTATGAGATTTATTTTAATAAATTGTGTCTATTTTATTCCTTTCAGTAATCTAATTTTCCAAAACATCTTAAAATAATTTTACTATGCTTAACACAAATGGGAGATTAACAAGGTAGAAGATGGTAAGCAGTGTGTGTGTCACTGTATCTTGGAAAATCAGCTCCCAAAATTTCAATTTTTATTTAACTTAGATACTTAAAACTTAAAGTTGGTACCTCCACTTGCTCGAAAAAAAAAAAAAAAAAAAGCCTGATGAAAAAAGACTCCAAACTTTTTTTTTTTTTTGCGTCAGCAGTCGACGTATTTACTTTTTTTAAAAGAAAATCTTGGTAAAAATAAAAAAAATATTACTTCTTTTTACATTTGTAACTCCCACCCCCATTTACTTAATTTCATGAAATTTCGAGAAATTAAATTTCAACAAAATGTGTTTTATTAGTTAAAACTAAAAGCATAACTCTTTGGAGAATTTAAATCATCAGTTTTCGTTTTTTTTTTTTTGTAAAACAGCACACACACAACACAAGTTACCAAAAAAAAAATCTTCTCTGAATCGTAAAATAATAAATGCGATAAAACTGACATCATTTACTTAGGAAAGCTTTTAATTGCTTTTATAAATAAGATTTAAGGACATTGTTGTCTTTAAAAAAAAAAAAATTTTTTTTTCAATGAATAATGAATTTTTACAGGAATTGTTTTCAACTTTTCATTATTTTTTATTTAAAAATAATTATAATAATTTTTTTAATGTTTAAAATTCTGCATTACTTCAATGCGGCTAGGTGATATTCTTAAATGAAAACTATATTTATGAATCAAAAATTGAAAAGCTTAATAAAAGTCGTTTACCCCAAATATTTTTTTAAAAAATTAATTTTTTTTTTTTTTTTTTTTAAGATGGAAATATTAACATTCCCATTTTCGTAAATATGGTGTCCTTTACGTGTCATAGAGTTGTCCTCCCTAAAAATTTGGCCGTCTGCAATTCTTTCATCGTCTCAACAGGCTTTACAAACCATCCCTTCAAAATTTTAAAGTTTAAAATTTAAAAAGTCATTTTTACTTTAATTCCTATTTCACTAAAAAATACTTTTATTTTATGCATTTATTTTAGTGTGGGTCATACTTAAATTATTTTTTTTTGTTTCACTTCGTTAAGAAAGAACCTAGAGATGAAACCTAAAAAATAATTTTTAAATGTAACTTAAATTTAAATTCTTATTTCTATTTGAAGTTTTTATTTTATTTTTAGTGTCATTTTGAAATTTCCTTTTAAAATGTTTTTTTTTTTTACTTTAACTATAATTTCATAATTTTTTTTGTTAGTTTTAATTTTTTAAAGTTTTTATTCGTTTTTGTGAGTTATTTTGATAAAAAGTTTATCAAAATAACTCACAAAAACGAATTTTAGTTACTTTTTAGCAGCTAGCAGCTTTTTATCTTTTATTTTTACACATGCAGCTTATCATAAAAGCTATAAAGTAACTAAAATTCAATAAAATATTAGATAACTGCTGAAAATGTTAATTTAAAAAAAATTACTAGATAGTTAAAATAAAAACAAAGCGTTCACTTAGATTTTTCGTAAATTTATGTCAATTTCTAGTCAACCATACTTAGCTTTTCAACACGTTATGCTGCAAATCAATCGATTAACTAACACGTCAGATAAACAATACCTCGTGGTTAAGAAATGCTTGTATACTACGTTTTATTTGTTTCAAATCAGAATTTGTGATACGTTATTTAAATTAGTGACATATTATTTGAGAAAAATTAGCAAATTAATTGCTAATTTTCCTCAAATAACGTGTCACAAATTTTTTTTTTAAATTTTTAAAACCGTGAAATTAACTCTTGTTTACAAATCTGTCAAAATGGCCGTTACTTATCGATTTTCTGAAAGCTATCAAAAAGTTGAGATTCTAATAAATATAATTTCTATTTGAAATAATACACCCTAGTAAATTTAATCATTTAGCTTTCAATTTAAAGCTAAAAAGAAAGCTTCAAGAATGCTTTTGTTGGGTTTTTTTTCATTTTTAAAAATTCATTTGAAACCTTAGGTATCGAAAACTTAGTGGAGGTTCCTACTTAAAAGTAAAACCAAATACATGTGATTCCTTCTCTATATTCAAAACAAAATTGTCCAATTGTCACAAAATTTGGAATCTAGCACGGAGGTTCAATGTTGCTTGTGTAGTTTACGTACAAAAAAAAGGCAATTAATTTTTATTATATTTCCCTTTCTTTACATAGAAATTGATGCCATGGTACTTGCTATTAAGGTAAGCCAAGCGTGCACTTGTGGACTAACCTTTGACACACTAAAACAACAACAAAAAAATAAAGTAAAAATGTTAAATAAGAAATGAGCCTAAAGTGTAAGTCACATATATAAATTTGTATTTGAAAGTAAAATGTATTTCAATAGTTCAGAAAACTAAAACACAACACCCAAACTACAGAAAATAAGATGTAAAAGATTTAAGTGCAAACTTTTTTTCCCTGTTCTTGCAGAAAGCTTAAATGAAAATCTCTATCTCTAACCAATATCCTGAAGTGGGACGGGAATAAAAAAAATAGGGCATCGTCGAATTTAGCAGTCGAAACAATTTTCGCATAACAAATACTGATTTTTATTACCTTGCTTTTAAAAAAATCGCCTCATACAAGCACGCATGTTTCCATAAATAAAAAAATTAACTTTTGTGATCAATAAGAAGTGGAATTTGGTTATTTGCAAAACGGAAATAAATACGGACCTTCCTTCTTTGGATCTAAAAAGAGAATTGCATCAGTAATAAGATCTTTTAAAAGTAGTCTAAAAAAATGTAGTATAATGTATTTAATCTGATAACAACTGAATCTCCATGGGGGAGGGGGGACTCACGAATATACACATTGATGTTCCAATGTTTTGCTTTTTTCAGAATATGAGGCCAGAGTAAAGCAGTCTAAGGGAGGTAACTCAGTATTTGGTATGTGAAAATTCTTTTGAACGATGACTCAAATACAGTTCGATTCTTAACAGGAAAGAAAAGTTTACAAATGTTAAAAATAAAATAAATAAGTAAAAAATTCTGTTAAAATAAATAAACTAGAAAACTTTTTTTGCTTCTAAGAAAATATATTTTGCGGATTTTTATTTACTTTCATTGGGAAAGCAACTTTTTAAAGTTTTTCTTTTTTGTAAAGGAGTTTTTTTAATTTTTTAAAATTAAAAACTGGCTTTGTTTATGTTTTTTGTTTTTATTTTTATGAAAAACAGTTTTTCTTTACATTGATTCATAACCAGTATCCATAATTTTAAAAGATTTTTAAAAAGTTTTAACTTAATTAATTGTGGCTTGATTTTGTTTGATTCTTTGAAGATAGATTACTGACTGAAACGTTTTATTTTTAGGCTTCCATACATTTCAAAATAACCCATATATTTGCGTAAAAACAAACGCAAAATCAGTCCCGTTTTAAATTTAAATTGGACATTAGATGTCAATGTCGAAAATCAGTGTCCATCCATATTGTAAATTAAATTCCTTTTTTTTTTTTTTTTTGAGTCACTTTGTTTTCAAAATCAAAATCTTTCATTTTTTAATTTTTCTTTCATTTTTTTCTCTTTGTTTAAGCAAGTAGGTAGCACCTTTTTAATTTTCAAAAATGAGCAGTCGCAAACAAAAAAGTGTTTGTCATAAAGTAGAAGGCGAAAATAATTTCACAGAAATTTTCATTAAAATAACAGTAACACAGACCAAAAAAACAAAAAAAACAGGGATCAAGATAACAACTGTTGGCCGGCGTGATATGTAGTAATTTTTTTTTTACTCTCTCGACAATCAAAAAGAAAAACAACATTAAAAATGTGTTGAGATATGCAGCTCATTTAAATCTCAATTTGCCATGTCCTTTCCAGGACGTGGCCAATCATGGCTCTCCGCAGCTTCCTATATTTTGATGCTGCAGATTACAAGCACTCTTTAAACAAAAATGATCTGATTTTCTTCTACCAGAGACGAAAGTAAAAAATTGAAAACACAAGTGTTTGTTAGTATTTTTATGCTCGTTTGTCTTATCACTCAAGAATAAATAAAAGAAACTTTGATCATAATTTTTTTTCTAGATACATTTTTAATTTTAATGATTTAAAAAAAAATAAAATGGGAAAAAAATGTACAATATGAAAATTCAACATCAAAGTCGCTTTCCATTCAAATTTCAAATGTTTAAAAAAAAAACAAAAAAAACTTTATGACTGAAGTTAATTAGTATTAATTAATTAAAACGAAAAAAAAAAGACGAGCTTTTGTTGAACAGAACAACTTTTATGCAAAGTTTTGGTTTGGATCTACTCACTCACATAAATGGAAAAATAAATGTCTATTAAGAAAAATAAAATAAAAATAAAGAAACCAAAAGAAAAAAAAAGTAATTTATTCCTGCATTTTTTGTGAATCAATTAGCAAATGGAAAAATGGAAAACAAATGTTACAAAAAACAATAAAATGTCATACATAAAAATAAGATTCAGATAAAACATTCTGGAAGTACGAAGTAAAAAAAGTAATAAATAAAGTTAAAAATTAATTAAGTACTGTACTGTGTAACTTAATTTTCTCCCAAACAAATAAAAAACAAATTTTAATAACCGTATTTATGCCGCAAATGATTTTTTGACTTACGGAAAAAAAGCTAATCATTTTTTCCTTAAAAAAATAGCCGTAAAAAGTAAATAAATAAATAAAAATTGAGTATTGCTTAAAAATCTTTCTTTTTTTTTTAAAAAAAAAAAAAAGAAAAAAGTTTTGTTAATGAACTGCACAAAAACCACCTAGAACTTGTCTTCATTACATTGTTTATTAACAATAACATGATCTTAATGCCAAATAAAAATACAGTTGCGAATAAAAACCAAAGTTTGTAGGTAAACTAAAAAGTGTGGTGTTTTAAGAAGACTGATTTTTTTATCATTTCGGTACGTGTCGAAAAAATAAGTTCTTAAGCTTTTGGATTTAACTGCTTTGTTTATAAATATCTTCATAAAAAGAAGAAACACACACTCAGTTAATAATTTAAATTTATTTTCTTTGATTGTTTTTTTTATTTTTTTATTTCCCGGTGCGTTGGCTAACTTATAATAAAGTAAACTAAAGTGCAACAATCAAAAAGTTTTGAAAAGTTAAAGTTTCCTTTTTAAAAGTTTTGTTCCTTTCCAGCAACAGTTGATAAATTATGATTTTTAAAAGAAACGATAGCAGACCTTTGTGGAGAGACATTACCTCAACATACAACTTTTAGGCAATGTGTTTAATAAATTAGGGCCACAAAATAACTTAAGTTAGTATTTTTTTTAAAGCACGCCCATATTTGGAATGTTGTAGCAACCCCCCCACAACAAACATTCCAAAGAAACAAGACAAACTTTTCTCAGAGAAACTATGGTTTGAAAGAGATAAATGATGTAGATTTTTCCTACCTTCTTTAGCTTTCTTTTTACGGGCTAAGGTCCCAATTTTATCCAAAAAGGAATCTTCCTTTTTCTTTGGAGTCGTCATGGTATGGTAAGCCATTTTTCCCTAGCTGGTTAGATATCCGGAGAGCCGCTCTCCTTCGTGCGGAGGAAAGTTGTAACCGGTTGGTGCGTGCGAGAGTCAAGCGGGAGAAGCAGAGATTAGTTAAGAGAGGGTGAGCAAAGGGAAAAAAATCGAAAAGCAGATTTTACAGAGAGGGGGATAGATAGAGAAAAATGTCTATCGGAGTGGGACTGAAATATGCAGAAAGAAGAGAAAGGATGCTGGTGGGTGCACACATGATGTCAGGATGGGGAGAGAATGTATGTGTGTCGGTGGTTAGATAAGTAAAAAAAAAAGTATCCTTCCTCGCGTGGGCGGATGAATGTGATACAAAAAATTCTATGGACACTGGGGAAATAGGTTATTCGTGTTTTTTCGGCCACATTTTTCGTTTCTCTCATTATTTGCACACACTTTTTTGTTTGAGCGAAGTTTCTATCTTAAATATTTTTTGCCCTATGAGTAAATTGTTTTTAAAAAGATTTAGTGAGGATATTATTAGTGTTTACGAGTGTACGCGTACGCACGAAGGAAGGATTTGGGAAATGACACGCACGAGTTATCATCTTAATTTATTCTACTGAAAAAAGTTAGAGAAACATGCAACCCCCCCCCATCTCAAGTTTGATAGATACTTGGTGGCTGAAGTAGTTACGTTTTGACTCGAGTTTGCTTCCTCTTTACTTTGCTATATAAACTACTAAAAACACCTGTTAGCGTTTACAAAGCAGAATTTCAAACAGCATTTTCTGAAAATAAAATACGAGTATATTTGACAAATATCTTCTTACTTGAAAGATTGACGGATCACAATCTTCCTAACTCATAAAGGACAATATACATGTGCGTACTTGTAAAATTTGTGATATCCACAAAAACATATCCGCGCATGAGGGGGTACTGAAAAGTTCTCAGCCTGATCTGACCAAATGATCACTCATCAGCATTTTGTGGAGAAGTCACTTCTTGAACAGACCAAGACCTTTTCAGCACCACCTAACCCTGTTCAGTTATAATTCCCTCTGTGGTCGAGCAGTCTTTAAAGCATGTCAGATCAAATGGTGATTTTTCCTACAAAGAGGAACACAAGTTCAAACCCTGCTGAATAGTACATTTTCTCAAGTGTGCAGGTTGATAGATGTAATATAGACTAGGCATCTAGTTCAAACACAGATATCCACTAAAAATAATGTTTGAAGTAATATATATATATATATATATATATGTATATATATATATAATACATTTCAATTGAGCACTGTTGAGTGATAAGCTAATTCTATAAACAACAGCCACCTACACTAATGCAAAGCTCTTCAGTAAAATGAATGGAGCACTTTGGCTGATTGGCATTTGTTTACATTTGTAAAAACAATACGCTAGATTTAGTTGTGTAACTCTACCGAGTGAAGATAGCTCTGGCTGACACAAAATCAGTTGAGTTTCAATCCTGGCTTGAGGCATTCAGAAGTCTAGTCACACTGAGGAGCTGTGATACAGCGAAACAGTACTGTCTGTGAATGACATATATATATATATATATATATATATATATATATATATATATATATATATATATATGGCCAGTCGCCAGGTTGTTTTAAATTGTGAGATTGGAAATGGACTTTAAGTCAGACGACTACAACAATCTGCACACTAACATTAGTTCACAACATTTTCATGGCAAGAGGTGGGTGCAGGATCCCCATTCCCCATTCCTCTCCTTGGTAACGGACCTGATATATATATTGTATAAAATTTGCTATATTTATGATTGGAAGTTCGATATCATGGTTAAAACATCATCTATAATCCCACAATTTTTTTATAAGCATCTTAGGATTTAAGACCTGAACTAAGATTGCTTAAATTTTAAATTTATTGAATAATTGTATTTAGTAACTCTTCTTTTTTAATTTATTTTATCTTTCTTTTTCTTTTATTATTTTTTTTAATTACTTAAGCCAAACTAACGTTAGTGGAGATGCTTATAATTTATTCAAATTTCAGTACAGTATTCTAAAAAGGCATGTAAGTAAATACTAGAGATGCTCAGGTGATTGCTTAAAGCATTAAATACAGTTGCCATGCAGTGTGGATTCCTATGTCCACATTCTATCTCTCTCTATCTATCTATCTATATGTATGTATGTATGTGTGTAAAAATTTCAGATAGAATGTATCAGTAAAAGGACAATATGAATAATGACAAAAGTAAAATTTAGCCGATGCGTTTCATCCGATGATAAGTTCTTCCTTTTGTCTTTATTAATAAATTTATGTTTATTTTGCTTTTTATTAAGTTTTAAAAATTTATGGACATTTCTTATTTGTTCCATATCTTATCATTCTGTCAGATTCTGATCCATATTTGATTCCAATTCATATATGTTGTAATGTTGTCTTTGTTCAAAATGGCTGAAAATTAGGAAGGCTGTAGTTAGAGAGAGCATCTAAGGAACAGAAGACTAGGTAGAGGAAAGCAAAGAAGAGGTTTATTAAAAACATAGCTTTTATTAAAGACCACAAACAAGGTTTGTTTTGATAAGTTTTAGACATTTTCTTTTGTTTTTCATACAAGATAACGAATGTTTGGTTCCAGTGTTTGTAACGATTTTTTTCAGGGTTAATCTCTTTTATAGAGGACATGTTCTTTTTATTCAATTAGAGCAGGTCATGGATGGTCACATAATACAGAGACTCATCAAGACTGATGCATCATAAAGAAAACTGTGACAGACTACATGTCCTCTACACCACAGATGATTATGTGTAGGTTATGATGGAATTATGCCTGACCCCTTCAGCAAACCTACCTATACCTTTTGCCGTATTGTGTCAACAGGTTTTAGAATCAGACTTCTACATTTGTTTAAAAACCCATTAAAAGTGGCTCTGAGTGAAACTTAAATCAATCCAAGTTGCCCAACAACCCATTAAAATTGGCATCAGATGAGAAAGTGTTTTTAGTTACTTCTCATATTTAGTTAAATTTACTTAACATTTCCACAGCTTGCAAAGTACTCTCACTCAACTACATAAACTCAACAGAAAACATCAAGTGACACACTCAATCAAAGAGAGACAACTTCATACACAGAACAGTAAGTTGAGTACAATATTACAAAATTCAACACCAAAAGCAAACTGTTTAATTTTCCTACAAACACAAACATACCTTATCAAACACCCATTTTTATATACACAATTTCTCAACTCTTAATCTTTCATATAATATCTTCATAAACACTTCAATCCACACAAGAAAAAAACTTTGAAGCAATTTAAACAACTCTCAACATACAATGTTTTACCTTCTATTGATTATATATAAAAAGAACATTTATTGTTGAACCAAAATATTGTTTCATATCATTATTTCTCTTGCTGTTTGCTTGCTTTTTATTACATTTGTAAAATTTTTAAAAAATAATTACATTTTCTTCAACCCTTTACAGATTGGTAAACCCACCTTGTTGGTGGCATTAGCCCGCTACAAGGTGCAAAATGAATGGAATATTGTATCACAGGAAGATATTTACTATAGAATTGAAGAGATTAAGATTGTAGTGTTTGCAAAAGCATCTTCTTGGGAGTCTGTTCCACAAAGTAGCATTTCTTGGGAAGAAATGACATTTTTTTTTAAATCATTTCATCTCGAGTAAGCTAATAAAGCCACTAAGCTGCAAGTTGTTACTGAATATAAAAGAATATGAGAAAATGAAAAATATTATTAACTAGTGAGAATAATAAGAGAAGAGGAATTAATAAGGCAGAAAATAATGATTGACATTGCATTTAAATTTTTGAATATCAGAGTTGATTGGAATGCAAGAAGCCAGAAGAGAGTTCCACAAGAAGGAAGTGCAAAAGAGAAAACTATTAGCATGCAACTTATGGTTACATCTCACCATTTCAATTATTAAATGATGAGACCTTGCTGCCAATCTAGTACTGTGCTTAAATTTGTACCTGTACTTTTAAATTTGAATAAATTTTCCTGAAGAATTGTTTTAAAAGTGATTATATAAATTTTAACCAAAAGCAGTACTGGATGAATACCAAATTTTTCCTTATAGGGAAACAGCTAATATTACAAAAGGGAAACATATTTGTGATGTCGCTGTCAATGTGTATATTATTTATACACAATAAAAATTCATATATGCATATATGTTTTATATCTATCTATATATACATATATATAGATATATACGAGGGTCATTCAATAAATAAGGTGAATTTTTCGGTATAAGGACTTCTAATACAGATAGAAGCTTACTTTTTTTTAATTTTTCAACGTAGTCTCCCAGCACTGTCACACACTTTTCCCATCTGTGCACAAGCTTCCGTATTCCCTCAGCGTAAAAATCTTTGGACTGATGTCTCAGCCAGTCGCTCACAACACTTTTGATTTCATCGTCACTTTTAAACTTTGTGCCTCTCGTAAACATTTTCAAGGGACCAAACAGGTAAAAGTCTGAAGGGGCAAGGTCTGGGCTGTAAGGAGGATGAGGGAGCAGTTCCCAGCCCAGCTTGTTGATGGTCTGCACCGTTTGGGCTGCTGTGTGAGGCCTTGCATTGTCATGATGCAAGATGACTCCTTCTGACTGATGACCCCTGCGTTTGTCCCAACAGATAAGCTCAAAGTCCTTGCAATGTCATCCACTGTCACCCTTCTGTCAGGCTGAATGAGATCATTGACTGATTCGATCACCTCAGGAGACCTCACTTCTGTAGGCCTCCCAGGCCTGTCTTCATCCTCAATACTGCTCCGTCCTTCTTTAAACAATTTAGCCCACTTGTAGGCATTTTTTTTGCTGAAACATGTGGCACCATACACAGTTGACATTCTCCTATGAATTTCAACTGGTTTGCACCTTTCAGCAACTAAAAACTTAATAACTGACCACTGTTCAATCCTGGAGTATGCTTCTTGGTTGGCCATCTTTGTTAATAGCCAAAACTCTCAAAGTTTTTTTTAATCTGCAAAAGAAATTAAATCCATGTGAAAAAGAAGTAAAACAAAAAAAATAAAAAAGAGTAAGCTTCTATCTGTATTAGAAGTCCTTATACCGAAAAATTCACCTTATTTATTGAATGACCCTCGTACATACATTTATATATATATGTACTTACATTGTACATATAAATAGACATTTTTTTTATTAAATCTTAAGCACCTCCACTATTAATGTCAGTGTGGCTTAAGCATTTCAAAATGAAAGTAAGAAAAGAAAAATATAAAATCAAGCAAAAAGAATTACCAAATATGTTACTTTATACTGTATTCAAGAATTCTACCAGTTTAGTTCCATTAAAATATCTTTCTTTTTTGTTTATTAGACCAAAATATAAGAAACATATAAGCAACTATTTAAGCAACTTAAGTTTTGACTCTTGGACAAAAATTAAGCAGCCTGATTATTCGTCAAAACCCTAATTCATTCATTAAAAAATTGGCATCTTAGACCTTCATGTCCACAAAAAATGGAGAGTTAAAAGAATGATTTTTCTTTTGACACTGCTGTTATTTTAACTAACTTCACTGCTTGGCAATGTTTATTGTTTTCAAAAGTGATAATTAAAATTGTAATAAAACCTAAACATATAATGAAACTGAATTTATACATTTTTTTTTTGGTTCTTGAGATTTTACAACAAAAATCTTAAACAATATTTATTTAGCAGATTGTTTATTGACAAATATAATTTTATATTTACAACTTTCTAAAAACTAATACAATTAGAACTAATGCAATGCAATATTTACCATTTACTAATTTATAAAGAAATAAATATGAAAACAATTTTTTATTAGTAATTTTATAATCATTTACTAAATGATTAAAATATGTGAACCAACTATAAGGAAATCCTTATTATTTACCATTTTATAAAGTTTGAATCAATTGGCAATTAGCCAATGTTTGTCAAACATTCCAATAAACGATACAATAAATAGTATTCATAATTTTTGATGTAAGTTCTCAAGAACAAAAAGATGTCTAAATTCACTTTCATATGTTTAGGTTTTATAACAATTCTAATCATCATGTTTTAAAACAATAAATATTGCTGAGGAGTGAAGGTAGTTAAAATAATAGCGGTATCAAGGGAAAAAACATTCTTTTCACACTCCATTTTTTTTTCTGGGCACGAAGGTCCAAGTTTACCAAAATGTCATTCTTTTTTATTTACTAAATCAAAGCATAAAAATATAAGCAACCATTTAAACAAATTTAGTATTGACTCTTGCACAAAACTTAAGCAATTGGTTAAAACCAATATTAAGCAATTATTGGTTAAAACCATAATTTGCTGGTTAAAAAAAATGATGTAATTATATATGATGTACACTATGGTAAGTGTGTATGTCAGAGGGAGAGTGGTTGCCAAATGAAGTCACTTTTGAAAGCTCCCAGTGCTACTAAATTTTGAATTTGGTTATTTGCAACTTTTAAAAATAAGCTGGAGTAATTTGGACTACAAATGAGGGGGAAAAGTCAGTTCAGAATCTAGTCTGGGCTTGGATATGTTGTCTAGTTTGTTACTTTTAGTCCAAACTGATAATCCCCTGTGTGTGTGTGTGTGTCTCTCTCTCTTTCTCATAGTATAAATAACCAAAAAGAAATGCTTTTGTGTAACACATATACAGGGACTGAAAAAGTAGGTATACCATAAGTATTATACCAATATAATAGTGGTTCCGGAATTCATTAAAATCATTTTAATATTTTTATTTTCATAATTTTGATTATAATACATTTATAATTATTATTTTTTAATAAATAATAATAAATGATTTGCAGGTAAAGTGATAATTTAATGATGGCTGGTAATTTTAACAGACAAGGAGTGCAAATGGATTTTTAAACAGCACTGGAAGATATTATTATTGATATGTTTATTATTGATATGTTTGTATAATCAATACAATATATTTTGTGTGCAGGTTTTGTTTTTCATTACTGTATACCTACTTTTGCATTCCCCTGTATAAAAGAGTTTTTGGCAGTAAGACGATTTGATAAACAAATGTGTATGTATGTATGTATGTATGGGTCTAATTTGGTCTGCATAGTCTGTTGAAAATGGAAGGAGGCGACTGAGGATGAATGGAAACACTGGTATTCTATCTATGCCAACCTTCCTTCCTCCCTTCTTTATGATCATCAGAACAAAATGAAGCCCGTCATAGTGAAGGAGAAACATTCCACAGAGTTGGTCTGGTGATTAATCAACACCTGCAAAACCTATTTCATTCAGACTATTTAGACCTCCTACTAAAATCAATAATTCCATGATCTTATGAATGATTTACTTAGCCATAGTTTGGCACAATTGATACTTTGATTTATTTTTTATGGTTTATCAACCTTGGCATGCTGGATATCTTCATTTCTCAGAATAAGTAGGTTACTTGGGTGTCAGGACCCCATAAAATCACATTAATTCTGTATAAGAGTAAAGATAAATAAAAAAAAATCAACAACTTATCCTTTGACTAGAAGTCACTCATCTTCCTCTTCTATTTGCCGTGCCCCTTCAGGATGTTGACGGCCACGGCTCTCCTCAACTTCCTGACCTTTGTAGATCTTTGCAATGTGTATCTTTTTGCTATCTCTTCTAATCCTTGTTCTACCATTTCTACCATCCATTTACACAGGTTTGTTAAGTAGGTTATTCACTGCTTTCATCTGTCCCACTAGCCTTCAATATGTTCTGTGAGTGTCAAACTTTCTAAGCCTTCTTTCCATATTATTGTTCACTAGAAATTTCAACTGTCTTTTTCTGACTCTAAGTATAAGTGTCCTTTTTGTTTTAGTTTCTATTTTTTTTCAATTTTCATCATTGTTCAAATATTTAATTGACGGTATTCTCAGCATCCTTCTGTAGAACCACATTTCTGTTGCCTCCATTTTCTTCATCTGTGAGGAGGTTGTCCAGCATTCACTACCAAATAGGCGGGACAATATTACGTAACAGTTCAGTTTTGTTTGTATCAGAGAAAGATAAGTTTAATAAATTAAATTTATGGCAATCTTGGACCTTTTGCCCACAAAAAACAGAGTTTCAAAAGGACCGTTTTTCCATTAACACCACTATTATTTTAACTACCTCCACTCCTCGGTTAATGTTTATTGTTTTAAAAAGTAATGATTAGAATAATAATAAAACCTAAACATATGAATGTGAATTTAAACATTTTCTTTGTCCTTGAGAACTTACAACAAAAATAATAAACATTATTTATTTATGAGATTGTTTATTGGAATGGTTGGCAAAACACTGGATAATTGCCAATTGATTCAAACTTTATAAAATGGTAAATAAAAAGGATTTCCTTATAGTTGGTTCACATATTTTAATTATTTGCTAAATGTTTATAAATTTATGAATAAAAAATTGTTTTCAGATTTATTTCTTTATAAATTGGTAAATGGTAAATATTGCATTAGTTTTAACTGTATGTTTTTAGAATGTTCTAAGTATAAAATTATTTTTGTAAATAAACAATCTAATAAATAAATATTGTTTAATATTTTGGAGATAAATTGTCAAGAACCAAAAAAATATGTATAAATTCACTTTCATTATATGTTTAGGTTTTATATTTAGGTTTTATTATAATTCTAATCATCACTTTTGAAAACAATAAACATTAACCGAGGAGTGAAGGTAGTTAAAATAATAGTGGTGTCAAGGGAAAAACTGTCCTTGCAACACTGTTTTTTTGCAGGCATAAAGGTCCAAGTCTGCCAGATGTATCTTAATGAGCAGATCTGTGCCTGTGAAACTTCGATTAAGCGGATAAGTCATTGGACATTTTATTTATCTTTTCTTTATTTGCTTCTTTTTTTTACTATTGAACATTTTTAGACATGAACTATCCTTGGTGTTGCAATAATTATAAATTGATGAGTTAGAAGCCATTGTCAGAATGCAAGATAATACGAACAGAATTAATAAAGTTTGCAGGGAAAAGAAAAAGGTAAAAAAAGCAACAATCAAGCAAACAATACAGTTAAAGCAAATCAAACAGGTAAGAAGGCAAAAGAATTCACAAACTATGAGTTGGTGTTTGTACTCAAAAGCAAGGTCGGACAAGCAAACACAGTAGGTCTGTCTAGTAGTTAAGGCTGATCTGGACTGAGGTCATTTACCTCGCCTCCCCACAAGGCAGAATGTGGCACAAAGCCATTTTTTATGTGGGGTGATTCTGAGCCCGCACACTTGGGCAAAAATTCTCCATACACCCCACATACACACAGTCAGACTTGTCTATCTCCCCAGGTGCAACTCTGCTCTTCGGCATAGCCTCATCTGGGTTCGTCTCTGTCCAAAGGCAGAGTTTGACAAGTCAGCTGTGAACCGCCTAAGTTGGCAGATCTAGACTGAGTCATGTCAAAATGCAAGCCACCCCATTTTATTGGCTGAGAAAAATATCCCAGCATGCATTTTGTGTCCTTCTGACTATAAGAGGGTGAGGGAGGAAGGAAAACTGTTGCAATCATTCATAATACCCCCTTGGGAAATCAAGATAGATAATACAAAAGAGACTTGCCTTGGTATAGTGATTAGCATGATAATCTCAGAGACCAATACTACTGTACTTTCATCTTCAAAGGATGCTCCAGTTGTATGGCCTTATGTAAGACTAAACTAAGCTTAGTAAATGTCATTGATATAGTGTTGTTAGTCTCAGTTATTATTATTACAATTGTGAGTTTGATCCTCACAGAGTGCTCCAAACTAAGTTATTTACTAAGTACAAATTATATATATATATATATATATATATATATATATATATATATGAAATGAGGACACTGATGCCAAAACCCAGTGGTAACAGTTTGTTTCATACATCAGCACTATCTTGAGACCATGTGATTTGGATTATAGAGTGACTATTTATATGATGTAATGGAATAACCTGTCACCCCCATGAGTGACTACATCATAGGTAGTAACTACCTATAAGTATCTGTAAGTCAACAGACTACAGAGACTAGCTGGGATCTGTGGAGTACAACTCAAACTTATGCAAGAACTACCGACCTTCCAATAGTAGCACTCACTACTGGATTGCCTTGTGCATAACTGTTACCTTTATTCTTATTGTACTGGTTTGTTACAATAAACCTTTACTTATTTTTATCCACCTTGTTTTTCAAGTATATATTCCTATTAGCATGGAATATAACATTATATAAAAAGATAAACTATATATTATATAATAAAGATTATTATTATGATTTCAAACATTGACTTTAGTGGATACCTGTATTTGAAATAGATGCTCTGTTTCTATTTTAAACAGTGTGTATTAGTCTGTACACTCAAGAAATCTTAATAAAAGAAAATGTGGTCCCTGACAGAGTTTGAACATATGCCCCCCTTGTTATGGCCTTCCACAACCGACAACCCATACACACACACAATCTACACTTAATGACCCATCACACTTTCCCATCTCTTTAATAATGTAACATAGGAACTCACCCTCTCTCTTTGGATATATAATAGCAGTTGCTGAATGCAAAGACAATTAGGTCAAAAGAGAATGACAGTCACAGCAACAGGTGGGAGCTGAAGCTAAAAATAGATTCTTATACATGTGACAAATCACGTGACCAAATATGAATGATCGAGCAGGAGAAGATCAACAAAAACCATTTGAGGTAATGAAGCTCAAAGGAGACAGATCATCTATTAAATTCTCATGTGAATTGATTCTCCAAACTGAAGAGAAGGAATGCCATCTCCAACTCACATAAACTTAAAGATAGAATCAGGCGAAACAAATTTTGTGCAAATAATCCTTTTTCTACTTATTACAATCAAGCAAGAAAGATCACACAAAAGACAAACTCCAATTCAACTCAACACTATACTGCTTACATTAAAGGCATAGGTTAATTGTGAAATATGACAGTCACCTAAGAAAGACATGTGATATACTCAATTGGACAAAGGATCAAAACTATGAATTCTGCACAGTTAAATATATAACTCATATAGCACCAAATCTCCATAACTGAATGAATCTCCACAACCGACTAATTAAAGCGACATTGAAGAAAGAAGAATAGATCAAAGGACATCGATATTTGAGTGAACAAAGTGATTTGAAAGTAAAGAGGACAAAGAGAAACCTAAGCGAGAGAGAGAGAGAAAAGGAAAAAGAGAAAATCTTATTTTCTTTCAGAAGATAGACTGAAGCAAGGTTTTTGTTTCAACTTTTGCCCTCACAAAATAACACATACATATTTTCCACACAGAAATGTATAACACATATTTTTCCACACATTCTCTTGCCTAAATGTTTTCATGTATTTTTCTCGTTATAATTAAATCTTGTCAATTTGTATATTGGCGTTTTGTCATTTGTTACTGTTGGTTATCATGTATTTGACCCTGCAAAAGAATCCAACTACGATGGAGTGGTAAACCTGGTGTCTTCTAGACAGCAAATTTTTTATTTATTTTTATTTTTAAACTTTTTGCTGCAGTAATTGTCTGTAACACCCTTTATAGGAGAAACCACCATTTAATTTGATGTGCATTAAACCACTCAGCCACAGAGAGCGTCACAGCCCAGCAAGGTTCTATTTACCTTTTTAAGGAAAACATATCTCCTTGTTCAGATTTATCTTGAAACCCCATATCTGCTCAGTTTTGTATCCAAAACATAAACAAAGCAATTTCTAAAGATTTCATGGATTTATTTTTAATCTGACATTTTAATTACTTCAAACATTATCCTTAGCGGATACCCATATTTAATAGATGTATGTAGTGCAGTTATAATCTACTCCACATGGCCTGGGTATTACGTTCAATTATGAAGCAAAATTTCATTTGCTCCAACAACCTTTGTCACTGTTTGATATCGAACAGTGTTTTTTGAAGTGTGTTAAATTTAACATCCAGCAGACGTTATAAACCTCAGTGCAAGAATCACCAACTGTGGTATCTGACAAATATCTTTATCACCTCTTTCCTATTCTTTTTCCCTCCACACATATTCATTGCTAATATCAGACAGATGATGCATACTATTAGCAAGGAGGTGTGTGGATGGAATCTCTCTTTCACTTTATCTAATTAGTGTGTTAATAAGAGTGTATATACAAAAATATAAGATGACGCATTTTTAATAATAATAATAATAACAATAACAAGGATAAAATGGGTACATGCAAGTAAAAGCGATATTATCTGTGACTATTGGATGATAAGTGAACTTTGAGTTTCACAGAAATTGTGTTCACTCTTCAGGAGACTTGATTGTAAAATTTGGTTTTTGTCCAGAAATCATATTTACCTCAAAAGACATTAATTTATGATATAAACTTACCTGAATTTGTTTTCCTTAAAGAATGTTATTGTATGATGTTAACCTGTTTAAAATTATTATATGCATTAGATATATTTTTTATATAATCTGAAGAATTGGAGAGTGATGTGTGTAAAAGGTTTTCTAAGTAGATTGCTAATCTAGTGAATTATTCTATTTATAGCAATGTACACACACACACACACACACACACACACATATATATATATATATATATATATATATATATATATATATATATATATATATATATATATATATATATATACTACAGTTCAAAAGTTTGAGGAGACCCCTGGTAATTTTTTAAATTGGCCCAAAAGTAGTTGTTTTGTAATTTAAATAAGAGAAAATTATTATACATTTTAAAGTATTTTATAATTAAATTTTGCTCTCATCTAAATATCCTCCTTTAGCTTTGGTTACTGCAACACAAATTTTTGGCATTTGTTTCAAAATTTCTCAATGTATAAGTTAGATAATTGATTCCATTCTTTTTTCAATGTCTGTAAGAGCTCTTTTTCATTTTGTTTTAATAGCTCTTTTTCATTTTTTTTTCTCTTCTGTCAAGTTCATCTCATGCTAATACTGGGGGTGGCTTCAAACTTTTGAAAATATGATGGACTTCCGTCCTGGGTATGACGATAAACTACATCCGCGTCCTGGGTAACATTCAGCAGCAAGGCCTCTGACCAGGAGGTTTTGAGGAGCATGGAACCACCTCTTAACTGCTGGTGTTCCCAGGTTCACCCCAACCCAGAGTGGTAGCACCTGTCAGGGTTCCAGCTATGGGCAAATAGTTAACCCCCAAAAGAGGTCAAAACACTATGAAAGTATAAAAATAAGTATTAATACCAGCAATACTTTTTTGAAAAAATATTACCAAAAATACATTTTCAGAAAAAAATATTACCAGCAATAAAAATCTTATCAGCATTAAATAACCCATTGAGATTGATATGCCATAAAACAAAACAAACCAAACCATGATGGACTCTCCCATCAATTTTGACATATGAGGATTTGACAACCACATTCAGTTTTTATGTTTGTGTTGTATGTGACACTTCAGTCCTGCTAGTAACCTGCATACAAGTCCACATATTGTGCAACAGGAGGATCTTGGGACATAGCAACAGGAATATTTGCTGATGCTTTTTGCCATTGTTTTCTCTCTCTTTGCCGGTCAATACAACTGATTTCAAAATTTCTGATATCACTCTGGTGCAAATATCTCCAGTTATTTCTATCCAGGACAACTTGCTCAAAGTTAGTATGTTGACAGCTGAGATGTTACTCTAGCTTGTTTTTATACCTGAACCATGACCGTCCAACATTCCTTTGTCTACTGTCAAGCTGGCTATCGATGAGGATCTGAGGTATTCTGTCATCACTCATCCTTGCAATTGGACGAGACCAGCAAAGTTGTGATTGCATCAGGAAGGTCTCAATTCCACCAATGTTGCATTTTGCAAGATCAGCATTGGACACCCTGCTGTCAAAAGTATAGCCACAGATTGCGCAGAAACAACTTTTGTGGAAGACATTCAGCTGATTGATATGGGACCTATATGGGGTCCATGATTCTGAGCCATACAAGAGTGTGGTCAAAACAGCTGCTCTATAAAGCCATAAATATGTTCTTGTTCGTCGATTGAGCACTATAGAGAAAGGAAACTTTCAGCAGTGGCTGCTGCTGCTATTAACGCATTGCTCTCCAGTTATGAATTGAGCATTCTTGGCTACTGATTTGGCGTTTATATACATCACCTATATAATACGTTAGAAGATTCCCTTTCTCTGCCATGCACTGATAGCTCAGGGGTAGAGTCTCTGACAGATGCCAAATTGGTTGAGTTTCAATCCTGGCATGAAGCAATCGGATGTCTAGCCACACTGATGAGCTGTGATACAGGCTTGTATATGGATGAATATATATATATATATATATATATATATATATATATATATATATATATATATATATATATATATATATATATAACTTCAAAAGTTATTTTAGTAGATATTTGAAATAGATGCCCCATTTTTCTTTATTAAACATTGTGTATCACATCTATTGGCTTGCTCATTCGAGAAACCCTGACAGGGATAAAGCTTGCAGACACTTTTGTAGGTGAAACTACTGTTTGATCTAGTGTGCTTTACCACTCAGCCACAGAGAATGACGCAAACAATTAATGTTCTATTTTTATTTTTTTAAAGAACCACACCCAGATTATTTTCTAAAAACGTTCATATTTGCTCAGTTGCATATCCAAAACATAAAGCAATTTCTAAAGAATTAAGGCACACTGTTTAATTAATAAAAATGGGTCGTCTATTTCAAATACAGAGTATCCACTAAAAATATCATTTGAAGTGATAAAAATGTCAGGTAAAAAATAAATGCATTAATTCTTTAGATGACTCTAGACCAATGTCAAATTATTACAGCTGGTGTGCTGTCCATGAAGCTAATTGAAAATAATTTTTCATAACATAAGTTGTAAGCTCAGCTAAAATTCATAATAAAAGACAAGTTTATCATTTCTGGTGTTAGTCAGGAAAGAAATTCAGTTCCAACTCAACTGTTATGACACGTAATTACTTATATAAAATTCTTGATTTGCATTATATGAACTGGGTAATGTTGGTTCAATTACGTGTGTTTATTTGTGGCAAAACAAATTATACTCTGTATCATTGTGATGAAGTTTGTTGAAGCTATTCTATGTGTAATTAGGTTAAAATTTATTTTATTAGGTTAGAAAGAAAGTCCTGTCACATTTTTGGCATGATTGCTTTGAGAGTACATTTCCAATACTTACTACAATGTAAACACTAATTTTTACATTTTAATGTGTTTTTTTTCTTTTCTTGTAGATCACTTAGTATGAGTGGGTAAATTTTGTATAGATTTTACCCTTTTAAAATGAGTTTAGATCAGACTTATATCAGACACCCCTCACCTTGCCCCATCGGTCAACTTTTCTAAAAAAATTTAAAGGGAAGACAGTTTATTAATCATGAAGAGTTTAAAACTGATACTGTTTCTTTGCATCAAAACCCAAAGAATTTCACAGCTGTGGAATCAACAATTTGCCAAATTGATCGGATTGTTATTAATAATGAGGGTTTGTTGCCTGCTCAGGATTAGGCTTCCAGTTCCTTCTAAAGTCTGCTTCAACTTTATACTTCTAATGTCTTCACCTTTTTTTTACTCAATGAAAATAAATAGGTTTGCCTATTGATCAGTCTCCACTCCACCTTGATCTTTTGAACAGGAGTAGAGGTTTTCTCTTGTTTCCTGTTTTGGATTGGGTTTCTGATTCCTTCTAAAGTTTTATTCACTTTCACTTTCAGTAACTCCTTGTATCTTAGTGGCATTATCACCTTGCTTCGGGTGAATCGATTAAAAAAATATATCATTATTTAAATATATCAATTAAGACCTAAACATTTCTTCCATCTTTTATTTCTTTCCTGCCTAATATAATTTAGGATAAAGATATTTCAAAGACATCCTGTTTCTGATCTGCCTATTGTAGAGATAGGCATGAACAATAAAAAGTCAATAAAAATAAATTTAGTCTATTTAGTGGTCAGATAGTTGTATATTTCCTATCAACACCACTGGTTGAAGTTTCAGTCCCAAGTTTGTGGAGCTGATTTTCAAGGCAAGTATCTTTAATTGAAAGACTGACACAACACACATTTTCTTACCCCACCACTCCCATTAAACTTGATAAATTTATTCCAATCAATATTTATTAACCTTTTGCACTCATTATTATTCAACCTTTCACTGTATATGGTGGCATTCCCTTGACCGCAAACACCTAGTTCTTAGTGAAAGTTGTTTTTGCTGTTTCTATTGAATGGATACAGCAACACACTATCATTTGGAGAATAGAGTCACCTGTAGTGGCAGGACAAACTTTCTACCTGTCAAATTAAGTTACCTACAGAGTGCTGATGGTTTAAGTATCTAAGTTATTCAAATTACTATTAGGTATCCTAAACTGAAATTTTATTTTTAATATACCTAAAAACCTTATTGGTAATTTTCTTACATTTTCTCAATAAGCATCTTTTTAAGTAAGGCTATAAAGTACCTATGATTCAGTATTAGGATACTATTCAGGTTTTTGGAAATAGCTTGGAAATTCTTGACAGATTCAAATAATAAAGTGAATAAAAACTGAAAAATTTCATTTTGTATTGTCATATAGGAAAAAAAATGAGTACCAATATTCTGGATTTATGAATATATATTTTCTGCCAGGTGTATAAATAACAGTGTCAGGCTACTGACTGCAGTGATTATTGAGTGACTATTGAGTGGAACTATCTAGTTGAATTAGTGTGAATTATTGTGTGTCGATGATTTTGATTTAGGATTTACCTGACGTTAAGCCAAGCCATGCTACTAACAAGGCATTCACTGAAATGGTTAATTATCTTTGGTTGACTTTTACTTCTTTGTTCTTTTGGTAAATACTAAATTTGCGATTGTAATTAAATACTGTTTTATTTAACATTGAAGTCTTGTGTTATGTTTAATCATTAACGGGCACCGTACATCAAAAATGTATCTAAAGAAAAGATATTTGGCTATTAATGTCAACTTCTTTGTTGTCATCATAGTAGTGGTAATATGCTGACACCATTACAAATGTAAAAATGCAGGTATTTTAATTAAATTGTAGTAGAGTGAAAGTTCTAACAACAAGAAGGAAGAAGAAAATCAAAATAATAGGAAATTCAAACATATCTCTAAATAACTAGAGATATTTATTAAAGTGGTATATACTGTTAGTTGATACGCGACACATAAAGAAAGGTACATGCTGAAATAAAGGACATTTTTCTTTTGTTGGTCAGAGGCCAGCTCGACACATCCTCACCTATCAGTAGTCAAAAGAGACAAAGTCTTTTAATTGTCCACCAAGGTGGAAACAAGGTAGGGCTGTGATTGACTCGTCTATTGACCAATCAGAGAACTCCTTACATGCCAGTTAAAACAATGCTGTTAAAGATTGGATTGGCCACTTCAACTTTAAATTCTTACAAGGAGCCATTATAGTATCATCATTATCAACACTACTGATCCTAATATATTTAAGAAGACTAAACAGTAATATAAGAAAAAAAGATAACGAAGCAATAAAACCGGTATTAAGCAATATATCAGAAATTCCCTAACAGCCTAGAACCTGATCGAAATATTGCACATCAAAAATACTAACCTGATGAACAAATAATTATTTGCTTGCTAATTCATTAAATCCTTAATCCTTTAGAATCTACTGAAAATTAATCAGTTTTTGAAGACAACTTCCTAAGGTATATCTTCAAATTTTAAGAAAAGCAAAATCAGCATTGGTGAAGCACATGAAAAATTTGTTCTGCACTTTGGCCAATTGAGAAATTTAGACCAAGAAACTGTGCGTTTCTCTTATTGATGCATTTTTTTAACAAATTTTTTCCTCTCTTGCTGAAACAATAATGTGTAAAATGATCCTTGGAGTTCCTACATTTTTTTTAAAATTATTTCACAGCAAGGCAATAAAGCCACTAAGATGCAAGGGGTTACTGAGTGTGAAAGAATATAAGAAAATGAAAACACTATTAAGAAGAGGGAACAATAAATGAAAAGCAATTGAGATGAAATAAGATAACAATTGACATTGGATTTCAATTTTTGAAGATCAACGTTGGCTGGAGAGCAAGAAGCCAAAAGAGAGTTCCACAAGTGAGAAGTGTGAGAGAAGAAATTGTTAGCATAGAATTTATGGTTATGTTATAATAAGTGTTTGGTTGTGAAAGAAAAGGAATAACGAGGATTAGGTTTTTGAACATGTATTTGTTTAATATATAGGATGTCTTACAGAAAATCGATGAAATGTTGATTATGCTGATTGTCAGGATGGAGATTAGGCATAAGGGTAGCACTGGGAGCTGACCGATTTCTTGTGTTAGTTTGACTGAGGTCACAGGATATAGTCATTCGAAAGTTTTGGTCGATTGAGGTTATGGTGGTGGACTGATTCGTAGTAGGGTGTATTGGTTGTCAAGGTGATGAAGGATTGGTGTAGCTGGTAGGCCTGTTCCATGAAATGGTGGTAGTATGAGTGGGATGCAAACTTGCAGAGTCGGAGTCACTTGTTTGTGAAGTCGAAGTCGCTGCTTGTGGTGTCAGAGTTGCTTGTTTGCAGAGTCGGAGTCACTGCTTACTGGTAGGCCTGTGTTTCTATGAAATTGTGATAGCATGAGTGGATTGCACACTTGTGGAGTTGGAGTCGTTTGTGGAGCCAGAGTTGCTGTTTGCAGGGTCAGAGTGACTTGCTTTCGGAGTTGGATTTGCCAAGGTGACGGCATTGGCAAGAAAGAAGGCTTGTAGCTGGGTGGTGTCAGTGTTGAGATGTTATCAATCATGACAGTTGATGTCTGCAGCCTAGCAGTGTCGAAGCTGGATAGTCAACTGCTGTAGTGAGTCGGGTTTACTAAAGTAACGGCATTGGTGACAGGGAAGACTTGTAGCTGGGTGGTGTCAAGGCTGGTCTCTGTTATTTTAGTGTGTGAAGTTGGGTGATTAGTCAAGCCTGGGAGTGGTAACGGTCATGTTGAGAGGAGCAGTCATGGTGGCGGCAGCACTCTGCGTGTCAGCCCACAACTGCTTGTGGTCATTATGGGAGACCTGTTTTAAGCAGATCTAGCAGTCCCCAGGGACATCTCCTTTTTGGTGGGAATGTTCACAATTAGCCACTTATCACTTTACTTCCATGGGGCTTGCCTTGTGGACCAGATGTGATACTTGGAGCCTACGTGCAGAAAATGACTTTTTTTTTTATTTTGTTCTCTGCTTTCATGGCATTCCCATCCAGCCAGCATGCAGAATGAATCAGAAAGAGATCTAATTGCAACAGAGTATAACAGTTACGTCTAGCCATTTCAAGTGTAAAATGATGAGATCTTGCTGCCAATCTAGTACTGTGTTTAAATTCATAAAGTCTAGGTACCATAAAGGAAAGTAATATTTATTTTGTTTTAATACAAAATGTGTTACAAGGCCAAAAGAGAGATAAGGGAAGGCTGGTCTTCATTCTGTCTTATCTGAAACTTAGCTTGCAACAATTACTGACCCAAACAAGTGACTTTCCCTTTCGCCACAGCATACCAGAGTATTCCTTACACCAAAACAACACATTTCTACTACAGCTATCATAAAACCTTAAAGTCTCTACGAAGTCCTAACTAGCACCCATATATGCAATTTATCTATGTGGGAGGAGGAATAAAATAACATTTAAAAATGAAACTCCAATGAATATTTACAATAGAGGAAAGTTAATCAGAACAATTACCATGAAAGGAAGTTATTTTATGGCAGTGGGAAAGTGACTGAAGCCAAGATGCTAGGTCAGAAACTATAACATTGCAGATTCTTCTTTATATTTTATCAAGAATCTCTAATACATAGAATCACTAGACCAGATGTGGCAGCAATATTCAATGCATGGATGAATGGTAGACTTATAAATAAGATAGTTTCTGGTGAGAAGAATTGTCTGGTACAGTGAACCAACTTTCCTAGCAGCTGATCTAGCAATTGATTCATCATTTTTCCACTTCATGCCAGCAGAAAACTTTAACCAAAGAAGGTGCAATAAGTTCCTCTCCTGGATATTAGCATCAGCCATGTTGATAGAAGGCAAAAAATGTTCTCTAAGATAATTAAAAGAGACCAGTTCATTTTAGAGGTGTTAAAATGAACAAGCTCTTTCTTACAAAAGATTGTAGGTCATTTTTGAGATCAGCTGCCAATTTGACCTTTTCAAACCAATCAGACTTACCATTAAGACAGGAGTAAATGATTATGTCATCAGCATAGATACATAGTTGAGAAGTGATAACATTGGGAAAGTCGTCAATGAAAATTAGGAACAACATAGTTACAAAGATAGGGGCCTGGAGTACACCTGCATTTATACAAAAAGATCTAGAAGAGTGGCCATTCAAGATAACTTGCATTACATTTCAGGATTTCATAAGAAATATTAATTCAGATCAAAAATTTGTCCAAATATACCCTAATCTTTCAATTTTTGAAGAAAACTAGCATGCCAAATCCTGTCAACTCCCTTTGAGATACCCAAGCAACAGCCAAGAGAAAACTTTGTGTTACGGTTGTATAGATTATATAAAAAGGTGACTTGTAATAAAAACTAATTTTTTGGCAACTTGATATTTTGCTCTGAAAGGGAGCATGTATGCTACTCTTGATGGAACTGTTTGGTGGTTATTTTATAATGGTAACCTACAAGGAACACTCCCACAAGAATAAATATGGGGTACTAAAAAGGGAAAATGAAAAGAAGGGTGCCAAAATACTTTTTACCATTTTTTATTACATGCAACAATGAAAACAATACAACATAAGCGTAAACATGGTGCTTACAATAGATAAGGCTTACTACCTTTGAGCTAAGGCAAGGTGTGGTCGTCAACTACCAGGATATATTTTCATCCCCCATGGTCTGAGCTAAGTTACCAGTCGCAATGCATGTACAACTTCTTCCCAGGACTGGACTGACTCTAATTGTGTCAAGCGGCCCAGTTCATCTCAGTTGTCTTAACTGATTAATTGCATTAACTCACCTCGCCTTATCAGCTCACCAAGTGGAGAGTTCTATCTAAACTCCTACAGAACCTAACAGTATTGATAATTGTGGTTTTGGTCTTCTCCGAGTTTTTGGTGCAATTTATACACACACATAAACATTTGCTTCTCGTAGAATTTGAAAACTGACTGTTAAAGAAACTGATTGTGTATGCCATGTTCAAAGATGCACACAAGTTGGAAAGACTTGAATTTTGAAATTCATCATTCATCAGGAAATCTTGGATTTAACCCAAGAATACAAATATTCACAACACTATTAGATGTGGGTGACTGGCAAAAAGTTTGGGTAACATGGAAAACAAACATTAAAATTTCTATCTGAATTTTTTGGATAAGGAGTTATTTACATTCAGATGAAAAGTACATTTATTTGGTGCTGCTTGCAAAGAAAAAAAAATATTGAAGCACCATAGCTGTTGGTGCATATATTTACAAAAATAAGTTTGGGGCTTAGAAGAGGAACAAGTATTTAAATAGTTCTGTTCTTTTTAAATATGATTAACCCTAGAACACTAACCATCAATTAAAGTTACACCACTACTAACCATGGGTATATCATACCCGATTTTGAAAATATAAAAAAAAATATTAAGTATAAATCTTTATTTGAAATATTTTACATGGAGGCACTTCAAACTTTGTACTTTGAGTTAACATTAATAGGAACTGAAAAACATTATTTAGGTAAGAAAATCAGGTACTGAAAATTGTAATTAAAAATAGGAAAATTTGTACTGGGTACTATATACCCATGGAGTGTTTTAGGGTTAAGGAAAATCATATGAATTTTTATCTGAAATTCTAGAATGAGTTATCATATTTACACTTAGACTATTACCCTCATCTTTGTTGTTATCATCACAAAATTTTAGCCTTCTTCAGGTGCTTTTTGATCTGGGTCACCTCCAAGGAATATTGAATTGAACCCTTTTGTGACGCCCGACCCCTCGTCAGCGAGATCCTGCAGTCACGACACCACTCGTGACCCCTGCCTCTCTCTGGCGCAGTCCTGCAGTCTCGACACCACTTGTGACGGGCTAACCTTGGGACATCGGTTGAAGTCTTGTTAGGTTCTAGTACCAACTTGTCGTACTCGCCTCGCCTCCAACGCCTGGTCACCAAAGCAACTGCTTTGATCTCGATTCAACCTACCCACGTTGTGATTTGATCTTAGGTTGATGAGATCAATCAAACGTCGGGCCGTAGTGCCAGCCGAATCCGGGTCAAGGTGATACTGCACAATAAATGTAGAAAAACAAAAACACAAAGAACAACTTCAAGGCGAGCAACTGGTTAGGAATAGTGATTAATTTTATGTCGGTTTGTTGAGTTACAGGAGTGCGTCTCTCTCTTTCTCTCCCAGCCCCCCAAAATGTGGATTGTAACACGTTTGTGTTCTTAGCGAGCTCTGGATATCTGGGTTGTTTTCAATAAAGTCGGCCCTGGTGGAAAATATAAGTCAGACTTCTATAATTTGTTCTTGGTTAGAAGTCTAAGTCGGAAGGCATGGATTTGTGCGGCCACCTCTGCGAGGCGCTATCTTCTAACTCTCTCCGGCTGTAACGGTCTTGATCTGTCCGGGAACTGAACTCGAACTGCACTGCCAAAAACGCCCGAAGACGTTTGCTTATATAGACGCTGATCAAAACCCGGTGTGGGGTCGGACGTGGTTTGGGTTCTTCGTTGATTTCAAATCCCCAATAATGATTTTCTTTGTTTTCGGTCAGGAATATTTATCATTTTCCATTTTTGGAAATCTACCGCTCTTTGTCTAGAGGGGCTCCACCCCTTCTGTGAGGAAAGGTTGGAGGAGAGCCCTCTTCCTTCTCATACCGGCACCTCATACCAATCCTTTCGAGGGGTGTCAACAAAAATCTCCCTCCTTCTCATATCCTCATCTTATGTGAGGGAAGGTCGGAAGAGAATTATCCTCCTAAGCTTATCCTTTCTCACATTGATACCTCACACCAATCCTTCAAGTGGGTGTCAACCAGACCCCCTGTTTTATCATATTTTCATCCCTCCCACCGCCTCAAGCCAGGTAGGTGTTTAGCTTACCCTGGATGGAAAAAGAAGGGAAAGAAAATAAAGAAAAATTATTTTTCCTTTTTCTTTTAAAAAAAATCAATTAGACCTCCCAGAATTCTGTTTGACAATCTTTTATCTTACCTTAGACATCTGGTATTTGCCAGGGCCTTTGCCACAATGCTTTAATTATTCGTTTACTCGTTAATTTGGGAAACCGTGTCCACTTATGGACACAAAACTTGTTTTATCACAACCAGATGCCTGCCAGTTTAGCAACGAAATTCTGTCGCAAAAACAATATTTGTCTCAACCTGACTTCAATCAATTCTGCCCTCATTGATAACGAATTTCGGCAAATTCTTCCTTTCGTATTCTTTTTCTTTTGTTAATCAACTTCCTTCCATGCCCCACTGACCGACATTCACCAAGTGGCCGACCCGTGGTTCTATTGGAGCATTAACCAATACTGACAGCTGCATGCCTGTCTCCCTTCTCCAAAAACCTGACTTATTCGTGAGAAAAGGAAAACAATAGGTCATTAAATTCTTAATCTTATTCAGGAACAATTGGCATATCTCAGTGTCAACTTTCCGTTTTTCTGCGAGAAAGGAAAAATGATTATCTTGAATCGCATTTGAAAATAATAAAAAATCTTTTTACCCATTCTTTGTTTGGGAAAATAACAAAACAAAAAGAATATCGCTCAGTATGCCTTTCATTCTATCTATCGGTTTAAGTAATCCCCGTAATTAACTTCTGTGGTTAATTAATTGGTCAACTAACTGCCGTTGCTAAATTTATAATACTTTATTCAATCTACAGAATAAATTGTTCTTATTCTTTTGACCATGTCTAGAGATACCTTGTCTTGTTAATTTTTTTTTAGTACTACTCAGTTATTACTCACATTTCCACAGAGTCTAAGCCTGCACTAGCCAGCCCAGGGATTGAACTCACAATTACGGTCATGAAATTCTTAAAATTCTTTAAAACAATGCTTTAATCCACTTGGCTAGGACTTTTTTACCTTTTATTAGATAGAAAATTTGGCAATGTTTAATCTTTGTCCTCTTAAAAACAATAGCAGTGTGTCAAAAGGACTGTTATTCCCTTCATGCTGCTACTACTCTATACAATTCTGACTTCCTCAGTGATGTTTATTGATTTTAAAAATGAAGATCAAGATTTTAATAAAACCTAAACATAAGAAAATGGATTTATATATTTTCTTTATTCTCGAGAAATGACAACAAAGATATCAAACATTATCAGATTAAATAAAAAACTTGTTTTCATCGTTATTTATAAAATGATAAATAATAAATATCACATCATACTTTGTTCACATATTTTTATAATCTAATGAATAAACATTGCCGAGGGAGTCAAAAGTGTATACAGTAATAGTGATGGCAAGAGAATAGCCGTCCTTTTGTGAGCATGAAAGCTAAAAATTACAAAGTGATTTCTTATCAGATTTATCAATGTAATATTAACAATCGTTTTGATTATTAAATTTCTCTAAGACAGCAGCCTGTTGAATATAATGCACTTGAATCTGAAAAATAATTTATAATGCAATTTTGGATTCATTTTAGGGAAAATAAAAAGAATGATGCTAAAGTGAAATAAATGTTTTGTACAGAAAAAGAAAAAAAAAAGAAAACCATATTTGTTATCATCACTAAACAAGGAATTAGTGAAGCCGCCTTCCAGTCACAAAAACAGTACATTAAATAGAGACTCAACAGAAGATATTAGGTTATGTCATAAATATTTTGTCTTTGTTTATCATCTTTATTCTTCAAAAAATAAACACATTTATTTCACATTTTATTCAATTATATATTCATCACGTTTCAGGCAGCTTTCTGAATAAAACTCTGCAGGTTTTGAGGTGAAAAATTTTTTTACAAACTCATGAATCTGGTTTTCATTAGAGAAAGTTTTTCACCATGAAAGCATTTTGGTGTAATTAAAAATAGGTAATAATCAGTTGGTGCAACGTCGGGTAAATATGGCGAGAATTTTTTTTTCTGTTATTCTTGCTGTATGCAACATTTCATTGTCATGGAGAACAACATTTTTCCTATTGACAAGCTCACCACAAAATTTTATGGACACATTGCAACTGCTGAACATATAAATTTGCATTTGACATTTCATATTATTTTAAGAACTTCAAATGTTATTGTAGTGGATACCTCATATTTGAAATACACACTCCATTTTTATTTATTCAACATCTAACATGAAGCATATATTTCAAGATGAAATGCATAGTTGCAAGCAAGGATAGCTGAAGGTGGGACTTATGTTCTGGGACATCAAAATCAAACGGGTGTGGAATTTCAACTATCTTGGTCAGTGGTTCCCAATTTTTTTTTCTCAAGGCTGCATTTTCGAAATGAAAATTTGTTAGCACCTCACCAAATTTTATGTGATAAAAAGTACATTTAAAAATAAAAAAACAGAGAGCAGTTTAAAGGGAGATAACCAAGGATTCAAAGTCAGAACATTACCATTGATAACTCTCCCCTTCAATTTGCAGACTGTAGTTACTATATTCTTAATACTTGATATAATGCAAAAAATATCACAATGATAGAATAAGTCAATAATTATTTATAACTATTTATACTGGGACTCATGCATGCAATTACAAGTAATCCATGATAATATCTCAAATTTTGAAATCATATTTATTTTTGGCATATGAATTTTTGGAAACTGTACATCTTTGATTGTCTTTCAATCATTCCACCTTACCTGCTATACTCTTCTGTCACACCACACCATTTGGGAACCACTGATTGAGGTGGTACAGGAATTCCAAAGGTGCATAGGAAAAAAAAATGCCCCTCAGAAATAGAATATGGTATTAAGGAATTGAAAAATAAGCAAACAAGAGTGCTGGATTGCTATGTAATGTGAACCTCCAATATGGTAGCGAATGTTGGACAATTTTGTCACAAATGGATAAAAGAATTCAAGTTACCGAGATGTGGTTCTACCAACAAATGTTGAGCATACCGTGGACGAAGTAGATGACAAATTGAGTTTGAAGTAGAATAAGAACGACAAAGATTATTGATAATAATCAGAAAGAGTTGAAATCTTTGGAACATATTATGAGGAAAGAAAGTTTGGAAAATTTAACACTTACAGGGCACATCAAAGGCAAGAGAAGCAAAAGAAAATAATGCCTAACTCAACAAGTCTGAGCGAATAGGTGAAGGAACAAAGATGATGGGGGAGGAGTAAAAAAAAAAAGGCAAATATTAGTGAGAGCATGACAAGGTACTGTGAAGAACTATGATTGCCTTTGACCTAAACGGGCATAGCAAAGAGGGAGAGAAAAAAAGAGAATGTATAAACTCACTTTCATGTTTAGGTTTTATAATAATTCTAATCATCACTTTTTAAAACAATAAATATTGCCAAGGAGTGAAGGTAGTTAAAATAATAGTGGTGTCAAGGAAAAAAAACAGAGTCCAAGATTGCCGAAATGTCTTTAAAAAAATTCAAGCAATTATTTAAACAACCTTAGTCCTAATTCCTGCACAAAAACTGGTCAAAATCCAGTGTTGCTTATAAACAGTAAAAAAACAGAAATGTATATGTACACTGACGAAACATATCGTTGGCAAGCCATTTAAGATAAGGCAAAATATTATACCTGATAGTCAAAAGAGTTGCCTTGCTTGTTTGGATTTATTTTCTTCTTATGTAACAATGTTGTAGAGGTGTAAAAAGAAGAAAAAATATGATTTCGAATGCGTATTTGTTTGTAACAGTGCTGGAAACTTTTGCACACACCTAATAAAGTCATTAAACAACAATTTGGAACATTCACTTCGAAATGTATCAATGTGAAAATGTATGCTTGTCCAATGAAAATTTTAATTCAAAATTTAAAGAGTTCTTATAATTTTGCTTTCTTCCACCTTTGAGCTAAAAATTTATTTTGCAAAGAAAAAAAAACACTTATCGTATTTGACAGCATATAAGATGCCCGAGTGTATAAGACGCACCCCAGTTTCCAAAAATTCATATGCCAAAAATAAATATGATTTCAAAATTTGAGATATTATCATGGATTACTTGTAATTGCATGCATGAGTCCCAGTATAAATAGTTATAAATAATTATTGACTTATTCTATCATTGTGATATTTTTTGCATTATATCAAGTATTAAGAATATAGTAACTACAGTCAGCAGGGCAAATCAAGAAAAAATTAGTAATTAGTAAAATTATTAGTAAATGGTACAGCCTAGTCTATATTTATGAGGTATTATTTTGGTTAAACAAACCATGATTACAATTAAATGAAAAATAATAGGAAAAAAAAGAACACAAGCCTATAAAAACTTTATATCTAAAGGTAAGAAAACAAAATATAAATCAAGCAATTATTACAATTGAGCAAAACAGTAGTTAACATTAAAATTTGATTTATCTTCAGATCTATAAAACTCGTCATCTTTATTATCAAAACTCTGATGCTCATTTTCAATACTCCTAACATCATCATTAAATAATGTGTCATCTTCCGTTCCATTGAGAGCATTGCTAATGCCACACTTTTCAAAAGATTTCACAATTTCTGGTCTAATATTATCCCAAGCTTGCTTCATCCATTCGCTGACTTGTGCAATGCTGGGTCTTTTTTTATTCTTCCTGTAAGTGTCAAAGGTCGTGATCAGGCACTCCATTGATCCTTCATGTTTTTGCTTGGATGGTCTATGCAGACACATCCAGGTTTCAACTGACACATTAGTCCACCAGGAATAATTCTGAGACTTTCTTTTTAATAGATTCAGTCTTATGTGCTCAGAACTGATCCCAAACCAGAAGAGAGGGCTTTCGTAATACTCTCCCAGAACGTCTTTCCCCATACAACTCGTAGCCATAACCTTAGACCAGCTTTGTCCATCCAGCCTTTCAGATAAACAAGAACATGCACACCTTTTGGTATTTTATCTTTCAGTGTAGTTTTTCTCTTAAAAATCAGAAAAGCAGGCAGTTTTGTGCCATCAGAACAACATGCAAGAATGACCTTATAATGGGTCTTCTCATGGTTTGTGGTTTTTATTGTAATTGTCTTGGATTCCTTAATACTCAGTTTGTTTGATGGAACATCAAACGTTAGTGTGACTTCATCCATATTTCCTATCTGGCCTAGTTCAAAAGTTCTTTTTCAAGCATTTATAACAAATTTATGAAACTACTATTTTGTCATCATAGTCAGCTGGCATTCACTGTACAATTGATGTTTTTGTATGCATTGACAAACCTTCCCATTTCATAAAACGATAACACCATCCTTCTGTTCCTATAAAGTTTTGAATCCCCTTTCCATTTACTAATCTTCTAGCCTCATTCCTTATTATTTTCGTAGTAACGATTCTGACTGCACTTCTCTTATCTACAACCCACGTTTTAATTTTCTCTTCAATTTCAGGCTAATGTGGGGCTGGGTGGTGAAGGTTACAGTTTCCTTTCTTCACTGCCCATCGGTTATTTTCCTGCAACTGCAAGTAACGTATCATTTTTTTCTGCAGGCGGAGGGCAAAAATATTTTGCCGCTGCTCTATTTCCATACTCTTTAGCACAGTTTATTACATGAAGCTTGTACACAGCAGTGTAGCTTAACCTTTCTTGCTGTTGTCATAACTGAAGGAGTGAAATTCAATCAAAAACTTTCCTTTATATGATCTGTACAACCTGCGTCTTATAAACGTCTCATTGGAATAATTAGGATATAAAAATTCTGATTGTATTTATACCAATGTAACCAGAAGTTATCGCAATAAAATTATTAATGAAACAAATATATTTTACAAATAGTTTCAGTTTATTGCATATAATTTTCGTGAAACAAAGTATTAACATTAAACGCGATGAAATTAATATAATGAATATTATCAATGATGACACTTTTAATCTGTATAATAGCCTTTTAAATAACAGGTATATGAAAGTTACTATAAAGTCTAAGGTAATAGGAGTTGCCAGGTAGCTAATTTCGGCCAAATATCACAAATTTTAAGCCTACATATAGCATATTATATGCATAGGAATTTTAAAAGGTATTTTTTAAAAAAGTGCACTTATATACTGTCAAATATGGTAGTTAAGATTGAAGTAAACAGCTAGAAAGTCAAAACTTTTCCCTTGAATCAGTAAAAGTCAGTAATAGATGCCATGATTAACAGAAAACTAAATATTGTAAATAAAACAAAATCTATTTATAACATCAAGACAATGGGAAATAATTATTTTAATCTTTACTTGATTTAACTACAGCAACAAAACATCCAAACTTTATTAAAAATTTTATTTTTATAACATGGGTGTCTTGCATAAGTTGGTTTGAGTTAAAGGTCAAATTGGGTGGGTAAATTGACGTTTATCTTACAAACTGACAAGTCATTCTTAATTCATATTAATAGCTTAACTAAATTCCTTCCATTTCTAAGTATGGTGGATTGTAATAAAAATTAATATTTTATTTTTTGTAAACTAATTATTTTTCCATAACTCTTTTTTTGCTGTTGTTGGGCATCAAGAGTTTTTTTTTATATTTTAAAAATATTCCTTACTTTTAAAAAGTCAAAACTGGAACACATTCTGTCACATGAAATGTTGATTATAAAGCATGTAAGAAAAACTATTTTTTGGTCTCAAGTAATAAAATATTTTTGGTGAAAATGATTATTATGATATTTTAAAACAGCAAACTATTTTATTTTCAAAATAGAAAAATCTTATATTTTACAGACAAGTGAATTATTGGAGACATCAGAGTTTTACATGGAAGACAAATGGAAAGCATTTCAATTGTTTGCATTCAAACATGAGACATCAATGCACTATCTACTGAATTAGTTTAAGCTAAAAAATTAAATGAAATCAGTTACACCTAGGTCATATTTCAAAATTGTGTAGTTATCAGCTTTTGTAAAATAAAGCATTTTAAAATTATTATTAGCAAAATTTATGGTTTGTTCCTTAAAAATGCACATTGCAATTACCAAAATTCCATGTATGACATATGTCCCTACTTCATATATTGGTTAATCCTTGTACAAATTTTTTTAAAGTAATGTAGAAAAATATAGTTATTCTTTCAATTGGCATAGCAGAAATGATTATGAGTCTGTGCACCTACAGTTAATAATAATATCCAATCAACGGTTGCATAATATTTATAAAAATTATTTTAAGAATAGTTGGAAAGAATATTTTCCTAACATCTTTGCATATTTATTAAAGAACATCAATATTTTAAAAACAAAATCTCAGTGGTACACCTTTTGAAATAAGACTTAAGTCAAAAATATCAAATTATGAAACTGATAGAGACAATTACAAAAAAAGAAAAAAATTCTTATTTTTTTTATTATAGACAATAACCGAATATAGTGATTTTCTAAGCATAGCATAGATGTGGCGCAAGGCTGCCTGTATAGAGAATCTAGTGAGGATCAAACTCACTACTCCATCGTAATTGATCTAGCAAGACAAGCTTGCTAACCATTTTACATCATGTTGAAGTGTCTGATATAAATTTTGAAAAAAAAAAAAAAAAAAAAAAATTTAAAATGGGCCATTTTTTCTTTTTTAAATTTCAAACTAAGGCATCCATATATGCAATTCCTCTGGGTTCTGATTTTTCACTTTTACGATATTTATCTTTCAAGGACTTTCCTTTAAAAAGTGTAAACATAGCTGAAAATCATCAAATTAGAAATTGTCTAAAAGATTTTGCCTTATATATAGATATTTTTTGAAGACTTAAAAATCAGCGTTTTTACAACCCCCAACAGCAATATTTTATGACGACATAAAATACAAATACCTACAATTTTGCTTAAAATATAGAAATAACAATAACAGATCAGAATTTTTTTATTCTTTGTTTGTGATTAGCAAAAAAAAAAACAAAAAAAAACTAACTACAAAATGTAATTTTATACATTATGTAGCTGTTGTTTCTTTCTTACTCAGTAGTCAAATTTTCATCAAAATGTTGCTTCCTAAATTACTTTTCCAATGGCATAACAATTTTCACATTGTTATATTCCATACAATATCAACAAATTATATGAATTCATGCATGCATCAGATTTTCTACCATTCAAATAAAAAAATGCTATGAAGAAATCGAAATAAATCAGTAAATTTCCTTGCTCTTTTTTAAGCTGACTTGTGATAAACTTATTCCAAAATATATTTTCTTCATAGTATAAAAAATATTTGCATTATTTTTAAAATTATTTATTTTTGCTAGTCAAAATTTATTTAGCCAAGATCACAATGAAAATGCACCAAAATAATTATCCTCCATTTTTGTTGGCTATAAATTAAAAAAAAAAAAACATTATTATTATTACTATTATGAAACAAGTAATGTCTGTAATGATAAAAAAATGTCAAACATTCCTGAACTTATCTAATAATTCAATTTCAGTAATCAACAAGAAAAGAACAAATGAAAAAGCAAAAACAATTAATAAAATAAATTTTCTTTATATTATCATACATCAGACCGTGATATTTGAACCTGAAATAAGTCAAAGACTTGCCTACAACTTAAGTTCTTACTTTGGGAATTGCAAAGTTAAAGTATGCTTTTCTTTTTACAAAGTCAAAACAGAAATTATTAAAAATCCAAGAAACAAAACAAAATCACTGAGATACAAACTTGCACCTATGGAGTTTTAGAACAGTGTAGCTTTGAATTTCATCTGAAATAATTCTGTTACCAAGTTTTCAAATAACTTGCATTATTTTTAAATGGCCTTTTCTCTTAGAATTAAAAAACAAATGCTATGTTGATTTAGAAATGACAAATGTGCGTGTATTATTGTTTGAATGTTTTATCTTTGTTTAAATACTGAAATTAAATTGCAAGTTTGTTAAATGCTCATCTTTAAATTTGTTCTGTTTATGATTTTGTAGACTTTTATCAAATGGCTGAATTCTATGCTGAAAGTCATATAGAATGAAATGTTAATTTATCCAAAATGAAAAAACAGAAAATAATGAATTTCAGGTAATGCTGAGAAATTGTTGATACAAAATCCTTCCTTATAAGCAGCAATTTATTTTTGTTGATCTGATTCCTGGCAATGATGTTTCACTTCAAGTTTAAAAAAAAGGCTTCAAGAACTGATTGAAAGAGCATATGGAAAGATGTATTAAATTGCTTATTTAATTGCATCCCCTTTCAAAAAGAAAAATCCTTTTTTTTTTAGCAGATGCAATCAACAAGGAACACATGCTCAAGTGTCATGTACAGAAATTGCAAGTTACATGGTGTTGACAAAAAAAAAAAAAAATTTTATTGGCTGAGAGTTCCACATGTCACAAATTCTATAAGTCCCCAGGACTTTGCAAGAAAAGGAATCCAATGACCTGTACAATCTGATAAAGATTTCCTTATTTCTTTCGGCCACCCCTCTCTTTGAGTTGCAAGTTGATGACAGCCCCATGAGGTAAGTTGTAATAAGCCAGTGTGTTGGAATCTTTCACAAAAATGCCCTCATACTGCAATTTCTGTTTTCCTGCTGGCATGTTGAGTGCTTCATTCAATTTAGCCTTGATCACAGATACAGAATCTGTAAGTGGCAATGTGAAGTTGAGCACCTGTCCATTGAGATTCCATTCTGATTTGTCTGGAACATTTGGAACCATAACTTTAACCAAAATGGGATTCTTATGCGAGCGCAGATACTCTTCCTCTGGAATGAGGGAGTCTTCTGTTTTTTGGCGCTTTGTAGGGGGTGGTTGTGGCTCTTCTTCTTGCGGAGGAGGTGGCACACCATAGTCCTGAGGTTGATTCCGTGGTACTGGCACTGGTGGTTGTGCTGGTGGCTGAGGGGCACGCTGCGATGTGATTCCAAGCACATTTCCGATAGCTGTTGGTGGTGGACGGGGTGGAAGGAGAACCATATTTTGTGGCATGGGTGGGCGGGGCATAGGTGGCATGTTAGGGGGTCGGCTCTGCTGCACTGGGGGAGGTGGAGGTGGTTGCACTTTCATCATGCTTGGTTGTAAAGTGCTTGGTGGCAGAGGTGGAATTGGTTGTGTTGTCTTTGGAACTGTAGGCTTGGGCATAGCTGGACCAATCTTTTCTTTTTCTTCATCAGGTAGCAAACCTTTAACCTTGTGAATAACAGCAATTTGTTCTTCAATGGTGATGTTTTCACGAGCTTTCTGGGTGACCTTCTCCATAGATGCAGTGTGACCATCCCACACCACTTTCTTCTCCTTCTTCTCTTCCTCGCCAATCTTCTTACCAATCTGGGTTTCCTCAGCACCAATACCGAAAATATCTGTACGTCGTTCAGCCAGCTGTCTCAGACTGCTGCCAATAGCAGAACCTGGTGCATAAACTTCTTCTTGTTCCCGTTTTTCAGCAATTGTGCGGTTACGTTCCTCAATCCACTTGCGGTCAAGCAAACCAATTCGCATATGCTCAGGCACCTTGTGCGTGGGGATTTTCTCCCCTGTGATTGGTGATACCATGAAGGAATCAGGGTTGGGTTCAGCTGAGATGGTCCGAGCCTTTGGATTGTAATCTTTGCGTACAATGACTTGATCTGGGGTTGGTGGCAGGGGTGGTGGTGGTTGGGGTATCTCACTGGGTGGTGGTGGAGGAGGCTGAGGCGGTTTTATCTTTTCCAGTTTATCGTCTTCATCACTTTCATCATCCGATGCTTCTTCCATGTCCAGAACTTGGTTGTTATCTGATGGAGGAGCTGGGTGAACTTGAGGTGGCAATGGCAGTGATGGCGGTGGCGCAGGTGGTGCCAACTTGTTTTTATCGCCATGATGTAGCATATCCTTCTGAGGTTTGCCCTTCTCAATAACTATATCTTCACCGTCTTCGTCATCCGACTCTACTTCCATGGCAACGTCCGCAGTGTTCTCACCTTTATCATAACGCTCCTGTTGGATAACACGTGCTCCAACTTCTTCAGGTGTGGTTGGCGAGGGGAGATTGCCCATCTCACTCGACTGAAAGTCCACAGTTTCGACTACAACAAAATCATGCCAGTCAATCTGGGCATAAGCAATACGCTCTTTCTCTAGGGCATCTTCTTCTTTGCGTCTTTCTCGTTCCTGGAATTTGGCCCATTCTACACGGTACTTAACTTGATCCAAAGTATGTTTGATACTCTGCGATTCCTTCTTCAGCTTATTGATTAGGTCTTTTGGCGGGATTAGAATTTTCGTGTACTGCTCAACCAATTTAGTGAAATAGTTGAACAAACTGTGCTGCGGTCGTAAAAAATCAAATTGGTAATTCCGCTGTTCTCTGTTCATGAGATTCGTTAAAAACTGACGTCCGTTCCTGGCTACAAACTGCGCGGTTAGCTTTACGACATCAAGATCGAAAGCCGAAATCGAGGGTGGATCAGCAGTAAATTCAAATTCGGGTGGGGGATCTTTTGGAACAATCGGTTCAATTGTTTTAATGGGTTCAGACACGGGTTTAATGGCCATGGATGCTGGTGAGGGTTTAGCAACCGTAGGTTCTTGACCTTTACCCTCTTTAAATTCTTTAACTTTGTGCTGGTAATATGCATGATAAGGATCAGCGGGGTTCAAGAAATTGAATTTGGGATTATTTACCTCGTTTTGTCGAATTCGACTCTCAAACTCGGGCCCGTTGCGTGCCACAAAACTAGCTGTTTTGTCAACAATGTTCCTCACTTCAGGTGGTGGGTAAATAATACCGATTACAGGCCTTGTGTAAACTCTGTCATCCTCAGTTTTTTCTTCTGGTGTTGGTGTAGGCTCTACAGCCGGAAGGTTTTCTACTTCGACGGCTGCCGGCATTTTGAAAAATGATGAAATAAATTACAAATATTTAAAATTTTTAGCGGCGAGTTTACGTAAAACAAGCAGTATGGCGGATAATGTGAGATAATTTTGAAAGAAAGAAAAAAAAGCAGTGTGAGTTATTGTCCTTAGGTAGATTGTTAGTACCTAATAGAGCCGCTAATGATTAATTAGGTGGCGCGATCAACTTCCGGTTTACCCGTGATATTCTTTGGTGTTGGCCCCAAATCAATCTCTTTGCCAACATGGGTTTTCAGGCGCAGGTAGGCATTTTTTATTCGCGTCTATATCTTTCGATTTACTTGCAATGAATCTATTTTACGTTTTATATTTTCATAATAAAAAATAACCATGAAAAACACGAAAGGATTCTAGTAGATTTATGGATTCAATTATTGAGTATTTTATCATTAATGCTATTTTGTCATCCTTTCTTCCAACGTGATCTATCCGGTTTTATCCAACATGGTGGCAAATTTTAAAAGTTTTGATGTATGGAGATTCATACGAAAAATTTTGATTGACTACATTTTATGATCTGCTTCCTTTTTAATGTAACCGGTTTTTGTTGATTTTTTTTTTGTTACTATGTTTTGTTATTTCATTGCATTTGCTAAAAACTAATTATTCACCTAAGATAGCGTGATCTAACTTAACGAACACGTGTGTAAAAACTCAAAATGGACCCTTTCGTGATGAAAATGTATTAATTATTTTTGTTTTGAGAATTTTTTTCAAAATATTTGTACAATTAGCTTAACTTTTTTTTTCTCTTATACTGTATACACATAATTGATCGTACTTGATGAATTTTTTTCTCTATTTCATAAATTTCAATTATTTCACAATTCTGAGATTAAACTCTTTTCACTGGAATTTATTTCATTTTATTTTCTTTACATTTATTAATTTTAATAATCTATAAGCTAATTCTTAAAATATTTTAGCCATATTATGAAACAAAAACTAAAAATGTTCGACATACTCCAAACAAATTTTCACAAATTATAAAGAATTTTTACTAAAAACTTAAAAGAAAAAAATACAAAAAAAAACAGCTCTGAAATGCAGGACAGGCCATCAGTTCGATTCGTTGATTATTTCCAAATAACTTTTTTTTTTTTTTTCATGAAATTATCTACACATTGTACAACATTAAAATAAAGACTATGTAATTTTAATAGAGCAGTCTTTTCTTTATGTTGAAATAAAATTTGTTGGGAAGCTTGAATTTTTCTTTTTACTTCAACCCCTCAATCTCTAATGTAGTATTTTTTTTTTTTTTTTTTTTTTTTTTTTAATGAACTTGTTGATTAAAAAAACTCAACGTAATAATTTCAAATAGCGAAGAGTTAAAATATCTCGTTAAAGAAGTTAACTTTTTTAAATCGCTAGACCATGAATGGCCAACTTTTCATATTTTCTTTTATGCATCTGTTGCGAATCGGCAGATAATGCTGAAAAGAATACATTTTCTGGACTGTGTATATTTTCCCAGAAGAATGAATGTCAGAAATTTTTGTAGTTGGGAGAATCTCCTCAAGCTTTATTAAGTTCTCTCTGAGCAACCCATCTTCATTTTCTTCTGGCACAAACTCGTCCACTCGTAAAAATAGGGAAGTTTTTTTCTTCCTGCCAACAATTTTTGTAGATTAGCATTCGTTTTAACCTTCAATTTACAAATTCGCCAAAATAAAAAAGTATTTTTCCAATCTTTTTTTTTTGTAACATTGATACATTGTAATATCAATCACTGATTATTAAAAACGTTATTGGCCTAGCAAACCGTACTTACCATTTATAACTGCATATTTTTTCTGAATTTAACGGAAGCACATTCGCAAACTTCGCGGGGTAATTATTTCTTAAATGAAGAATAAATGGGTACCTACTTCCATTTATCCATTCTCTTATTTAAATCTTTTTGTAATAGTTTTATTTTCCTACGCAGAATAACTAAGTCCAGATAATTCTGTAAAAAGTCAGGGATCGTTTTTATTTTTAACACTGTCGATATGAACACGACCTTCATTTTAAAATGATTTTTAAAAAAATATTCTTTTTTCTCAAATGGAGGAATTGATAATGAATGTTAATCGATCCCCTCCAAAAACAATAAGAAAGTCACTATTTTTGTTTTTACAAATGGGCCAGTCTACTGAGAGTGCCATTTTGGTTCATGTCTTCCCCATTGTTCATTGAATATACCTTCTAACAAATTATTGCTGATTTAAAATAAACAAAAATGAGAAGCATTTTATCTTGAATTGAAAATTTCTTATTACTGACCAATTTTCCCTCAGTAGTGATATTGCCCCCCTCCTTTTTTTTTCTTTCTTTACAATTGATTAAAATTTTTGTATTTGTTTTATTTCAGCCTATTCTCATTGATGCCCGAGGGCACTTACTAGGCCGTCTCTCGTCAATTGTTGCTAAATGTCTTTTACAAGGTAAGTTAAACTAAAACTTGATAAATGATCAAAAATACGGACTGGAAAAAAAAAAAATTATGATATTGATTGTCTTTGTTTAAATCTGCTCTCCTAAGCAAATTTTTCTCTCTTGAGTATTCAGTTAACATTTTTGATATTAGATTTATTAATTAATTATTTGACTCCAATTTATTTACAGGACAGCGTGTTGTTGTGGTAAGATGTGAAGGAATTAATATTTCTGGACACTTTCACAGAAACAAAAGTAAGTTTCCTGTTTACACCTGTTTCAATTACACCTTTATTGAATCTATTCCATTGAAAATTTATTTAAATATCCTCAAAATTTGAGCTTTAAAAAAAAAAACCTTCAAAATGCATTTTTAAACGTCGCCTTTTTATTAAAACTTACCTTTTATTTGAAAGATAATTGTCTTTTCATGAAATACGTCTTAGATGCTATGACACTAGTATTCACTGTGTAATATCAAAATAAGAGTAACCAGAGAAAAGGGAGGCATGGTGGAGTAATGGATATTGGCTTGCATTGAGGAATCTGAGAGCAAATTCCAGTCAAATTACACTTACATGCTAATACTCTTGGGAAAAGTATGAATCCTCTTCTCCCCACAGCTATGGGTAAATAGTAGGACAGACCAGGTTCTATAGCCTTGGATAGGAACTGGTCTACCACAAAAAGAAATGACAACCTACTGCAGGGTGGGGAAATCTGCTTTTGTTAGTCATGTAATTAAAAGATACATGATCACCTAAGTGTTTAACACGTATGGCACATAGCTGACTGAACCAAATTTCTACTTTTCTGATAAAATACTATTCAGTATATAATTCATTCATTAATGAATATGTGCTGAAGCTTTCATTTAAATTTTTTTTTTTTAAGTTGTCTATATTTCTGAGATAAATATTTTTTAAAACTGGGTATTTTTGATTTTCATTTAAAAACAAACAAAAAATACATCCCCCTTAAGGATATAATTAAGTATTCATGTGATTTTGGTATTCTATATGAAAAGGAATAAACTTTAAAACATGCTAAAGATATTTTAACAGAATGTTTAATTATTCAGACAATAGATTGTCAACTTCACAAGGAAGATTAAATCTGTTTTTGCAAAAAAGAAAATTGACATGGACAGGTTTTGATTTGTAATTTGCAAAAATCTCTTGTGCATATAATTGAATAATTCAATCAATTTTTAAAATTTTACATTTTAAGAATTTTCTTTTTTTTTTATTTTATAACTAGTGGTTCTAACAGCATGAAAATGTTAAGTGTTTAAATTGTCTGCTATTTTTAAATATAGTTATCCTAAGGAAATGTTGTTTACCTTTTTAAAAATACTGTTTTCTGTGGATTTTGTGTATATGCATAGTTAATATAACAGTTAAGTTTTAGATAACATTTTGCTAGCTGAGGAATTGTGTAACAACATAAAAAATATGTATTCAATTCTTGAAATTGCTTTTTTACACAAATGTAATGTAAATTGAATGATAATTATCTTTTTTCTCTTTCCTACTTCAGTGAAGTACTTGGATTATTTGAGGAAAAGATGTAATGTAAATCCTGCTCGTGGTCCATTCCATTTTAGAGCACCCAGTAAAATGTTCTTCAGGACTGTTAGAGGTAAGAATTCCTTTTTCTTAACCCACACAATAAAAATTTAAATGGTGAAGGTAGTGAATGATAGTTTTTTTTTTTTTTTTTTTATCGTTGTCATGAAGATCACTTTTGCTACACAAAACCAAATTTTGAGGTTTTTGGTTGCATTTAAACTGGAAATATTTCTTTCAAATTTGTATTTGGATGGAATTGCATTCCATGTTAAACATGAACAAAATGCCAGTGTTATTTATTGGGAAATTATGATTTCTTAAATCTTATATGCAATCACCCAATTGTTCCAAAATTATGAAAGTGTTTCTAAAAACTTGCCAGAATAAGGCTTTGTTAATGAAGTTTTGATTTTCAATAAATAAAAATGACTATAATTTCTTTGTATTAGGTTATATTGTCCCAGATTTTGGATACTGAAAAGTCTCCAGCCCGAACAAGACACCCCCCCCCTTCTGTATAATTCTAAATAATTCACTATTTTAAGAGTTTAGCTTCCATAATTTACTTTTGCTTTTTGTAGGATGAATTTGCATTGTCGACATAATGTAACTTGTTTATTATAATCTATCAAAACTTTCACTGTGAAAGCAATTTTAAATAGATATTATCTGCATGGGTTTGAAGTGTTGATGATGATTAAACACCAGTTTGATGCTCAGTGAAAAACATTTAACATGCACTACCAACTGAAACACTTCAGAATTATGTTTATTTTAGGATAATTCTCCTAGATGATATAAACTAATTTGCTAATAATTCAGCTTTTGAGGTGTAGAATAAAAAAAAAACATAATTACTATAGTAAAATGGTTCTTTTTTTCCCAGTTTAGCTGAAATCTCATCAATTGGTGTTATTATGGCTCTAATTAAAATCATTTACAATTTTTTTTTTTTTTCTTAATGAATGTTGCTTTCATTTTTAAACAAACTTTAATAATTATTAGATAATTTTAAGTTACTGATATTTAAATTTCCTCAAATTAAAATTTTCTTAAGTATATTAACTTATAATATTATTCCAAATTTTGTAATTGGCTGAATTTTTTTTTTTTATATTTGGCACTAACAAATCCTGAACTTGCTTAACCAAATGTATGATGTTATATTACCTACATTGTTTGAAATACTTTGAGATTAATCTCTGTCTGACATGTTGGTTAGCAATTTCTTAATATTGGCACTGGTATTGCTATGATGAAAAAAAAATCTATTTGATGATTATGATTGTTACATTCATTGCAGGTATGCTTCCTCACAACAACAAGCGAGGGAAAGAGGCACTTGGTAGACTAAAGGCATTTGAAGGCATCCCCCCACCATACAACACAAGGAAAAGAATGATTGTACCCTCTGCCCTTAGAATCATCAGGTTGAAACCTGGTAGAAAGGTAAATGTCTTATCAGCTAATGAATCACTCTAAGCAGATAAAAATGTTGCAAACTTATGTAAGTACATTAAAAGTATGAAAAAATAATTAGGAACTAGTAAAATGATGACTTGAATTTAATTCAGTGGTTTTATTTCCTTAACCTTTTTCATGTCATAAATATTTGATTGCACTTTCTTTTTTTTTCTTTTAACTCTAAGGAAATTTATCGAATGAAATTTCTGCTAAACAAAGAAAATGGGGGCGGGGGTGTTAAGTTAGGTGATCGCTTTCACTTTGATCTCAACAGTTTTTTTTTTTTTTTTGCTCCCTCTTTTTGTATTCACGATGTATCTTATTAGGTATACAATTCATTAATGAATACGTGCTTAAGATTTAATTTAAAAAAGTTAATTCCCTGATTTTGGTAAATATTTACAAAAGGTGTGGCTTTTTCTTTTTTTCTCATTTTGGAAAAAATGCATGTAGCTTTGTGATCAGAAAAAATTGACTTGTTTTATTTATTGAATCAATTTGAATTTATTTTGATTAAATAGAAAATTTAGTTGTAAGAAAGAGCAAAAATGAACTTTTCTAAAAAAGCTATAATCTGTAACAAGAGCAATCAAGTAAATGATGACTTTTTTTAATTACCTACATTGTTTGAAATGTTTTGATATAAAAGACATATCTGATATCTTGGTTGCCAAATGTTCAGATTTTAGAAGTTGATGTCTCGTGTTTTATTCCTATTGTAGACATATTCAGCATTGGTGTTGTGTATAAGTAAATTTATGGACACTTTAAAATCTAATTTTTGAGTCTTGATTAGTAAGATGCAGGGGACTTAAATATTCTTGAATATTTTCAGATTATGTTGAATGAAATGTAAGCTGGACATTTCCAAGGCATGGCTTCTGTGTGCTACTTAATATTTAACTTGAAAATAATTTGGGGGGGGGGGGAGAATGGACAACTTCAATTTGGAATTGACTCCTGTCCCAGCTTTTTACATTTAGGCACAACTAAAATACTGGCTATGTGTGTTCCAATTCTAAGACATTGCAGGCATACTCTACTGAATTTGTATGTTTTGTCATTGATGTTTTCTGTTTAATATGCTTTATGAGGATTTGAACTTGGAAACTCATGATTTAAACTTGTCTTTTACTTGTTTATTTATTTTGCAATAGAAATTGCCATTAATTTCATATAGTCTCTCTCTCTCTTGAAACCTGGTTAATATCGCTGTGACCTTCTGATAAACAGCGCACTCAGCAAATGAGCAAAAAATTCTCTCCCTCCACAGAACAATCACCTCAGCATTAAACATTTAAAGTTTCAGCATTTAAAACCCTTAGGCATGACAAATAAAAACACGGCTAGCTCAGATATTAATGCCCTATAGACAAACATAACCAGTCACCAAATGCTTAAGATTTTTACCCACACACACAAGAAGTTAAAAAAAAACCTCCTGCTAACAGACAGTTATAAGAATATATTGTATCATTACAATGTTGTTTCAGCTTCAGAGGAAATTTTTTATAGACAAGGATTTGGATTACCAATGGTTTCACATATTGACATGCCTCTTCCTAGAATTTTTAGAATTTGTCCACCCCAAAAATGCAACATATTTTTGTTACATTGATGATGCCCTATTAATATACCCACATGACACCACCACCACCAGAATTTGTTGATAGCTCAAACAAGATAGAACATAGATTTAATTTCACCTATACAACAGAAACAGACTACACCGTATCATGTCTCAACTGCTGGTCCATCGAAAATCAGCAAATAATGACCTCGTACACTTTTACTCGCACCTCAAAAATAATAAAAACAAATTCAGAGTAATCGTAGGCTTTTACTTAAGTGCCTTAGAGTCTGTATCAGCCATCATTTAAAAAGACATCAAATGCAACACCACCACCTCTAAGCAGTGACATTAAAAAAAAATCTGCTTAACAATAATCTAAATGAATTGGTGATTCACCATAATATATTTGACCAATTTTGACTTTTAAAAAATGGCAGTCTGATCAGAAGTGGACAGGATTCACTGATAAAGAAATACATCGAGTGTGTGCTAATCTCTGCAATAAATCTAAGACCAGGTCCATATGATAATTGCAAAGAAAATGGTAGCACAATGTTGTATATTACTTAGAGATGGCTGATTTAAAATCTACAGACCCCAATGGCTCTAATAATGATATATAAGCAAAAAGCAGATAGGCTAGGCATCCCAATGTGACCTTTATTTAAATACTCAATTTTTTTTTTCGAGGTAATAGCCAATATTAATTTGGCGTAGTTTTTTTTTTTAATTGTCCAGACTTGTAAGTTGAAAGTATCAGCTGGACATTTGCAAAATATTGAAGTGTTGATGATGATGATTACCAACTTGATACTAAATGAAAAACGATTAACATGCACTACCAACTGAAACACCAATATTTTTATAGTCCATCTGTTGAAAAATTTCAGCTATTAAATTTTATATGCATTCTAACATTTTCTTTTAAATTATATACAAACGATTCTTACTTTAAAATTCTGATGTGTGCTTATTTTCTCTATATGCATAATATCAGTATATCATTGGGCAAGTTAGAAATTTAATAAAAAGAATTCTCGTTACAAACCAGTTATTTCACCTTCAATGGGAATTTTTATATCCAGAAATTTGGATCCCCAATAGGACACTACCACCAGAACTTGTTGATAGCTTAAATAAGATGAATCTACTTCTAATTTCACCTATGAAACAGAAACAAACTACACTTTACCATATCTTTTTTTTAAAAAAACTTGGCGTAGTTTTTTTTTTTTTTTTAATTGTCCAGACTTGTAAGTTGAAAGTATCAGCTGGACATTTGCAAAATATTGAAGTGTTGATGATGATGATTACCAACTTGATACTAAATGAAAAACGATTAACATGCACTACCAACTGAAACACCTCAATATTTTTATAGTCCATCTGTTGAAAAATTTCAGCTTTCAGCTATTAAATTTTATATGCATTCTAACATTTTCTTTTAAATTATATACAAACGATTCTTACTTTAAAATTCTGATGTGTACTTATTTTCTCTATATGCATATTATCAGTATATTATTGTGCAAGTTAGAAATTTAATAAAAAGAATTCTCGTTACAAACCAGTGTTATTTCACCTTCAATGGGAATTTTTATATCCAGAAATTTGGATCCCCAATGGGACACTACCACCAGAACTTGTTGATAGCTTAAATAAGATGAATCTACTTCTAATTTCACCTATGAAACTAAAACAAACTACACTTTACCATATCTTTTTTTTTTAAAAATCTGCAATAGTAATCCTGACAGCCATAACAAAATGAATGACTTTTTTTGTTAAAGTGGTAACCATTGATATTTGGCTTAGATTTTAAATTGAAAGCAAATTCGTGCAGGCTTGTGTCTAAATTGAAACTATAAGATGGACATTTGGAGAAAATTGAGGTGTTGATGATGATGATTACCAACTTGATACTAAATGAAAAATAATTAACATGCACTACCAACTGAAACAACTCAATATTTTCCATGGGCCATCTGTTGAAAAATTCAGCTATTAAATTTATATGCATTGACATTTACTTTTAAATTCTTATTGTATACAAAATGTTTTGACTTCAAAATTATTGTGTGTGCCTAATTTCTGTATACACATTTAGTTATAATGTAAAATCTGTATCATCGTGCCTCCTTAGTCATAGAGGCACCACATGCACTGCAGTTGCAGTAGAAATGGTGTGTCTTGAGCAACAATCCCCGGGCTGGTTTGTATTTAGTTTTCCTTCTCTTAGACTGGTCACCACCTAATACTATAGAACCCAGTCTATTCTTTTATTTACCCATATTGGGACTGGGGATTCATACCCTTTCCCAAGGGTATTAGCACATTTGTGAATGTGATGAATTTGTCTGGAATTCAAATTCAGCTTTCACTCTTCAATCTGTGATGCACTATCATGCCTCCAAAATTTATTGAACATTGGGTAAATTATAAATTTGATAAAATAACTGACGTTTAGTTAATTTCATTCTATTGTAACATTTTTTTTCTTTTTGTTTTGTTTAGTTCTGTGATTTAAACAGGCTGGCCCATGAAGTGGGTTGGAAATACCAGGCTGTCACTGCTGCATTGGAAGAAAGAAGAAAAGCCAAATCTGCTGTGTTTGCTGGAAGAGCTAAAATCCGACAGGTATTCTTTTAAAATTTATTACCTAACACTTTCTGAAGTAAGACAGTCCTCAATAAGAGAAAAATGTTGGGGCGGGGGTATTTATTTTCCCACCCATAGCTGTTTCATATTTAAGATATAACCAAATTAATTGTAGGGTGAGTTATAAAATTAAAGCTTAGTCAGTGGGGGTGTTATTTGTATAATTTTACTTGTTTTTCACTTTCAATGATTAAAAAAAAAATTTTTTTTTTCTTTCTTTCCAGGCACTGGAGCGAAAAGCGAAAGAAGTAGTTGCTAAGAGAATTAGCAAGCAGCAAAAGGTCATTGAACAGTATGGCTTCAGATAAATAAGTCACCATTTGTACACTACAAAAGTTGAATAAATAATGTGGACACTTATTATTAATTGCTTAATTTGAAGGATGGCAATTTCACGTGTTGATTTTCGGGATTTTTTTTTAAGTTTACAGGAATTCATGATTTCTGTATGTGAAAATATATGAAATTATTTTCAGCTATATATGATACTGGGATGATAAGGTTTTTGTGCCAAGTTCCTATTGAGCACAATAGTGTCGCAGATTTTAGAAGTTCAGAAATATACTTGTTTTTTTGTATAGAAATGTTTTTTTTTTTTTTCCCCCTAATTAGATATAGTACAGGGTTTGGCAAAAAATACCTCCCTCAAAAAGGTAAAACATTAGTGGCAGTGGTGTCTTCTAACTAAGCTAATGTCTTACCATTATGTCAGGTATTTCTGCTGTGTACACTATAACCAAACTGCTTTTTGTGTGTGTGTGTCTCTTTTATAACATGTTTTTGATACAACTTCAGTATTGCTAATTAATTTTTATACAGGCAGGGTGCTGAAAAATTCTTAACTTTAAAAGGGTGCATTCCCAAACAATTTTGAGGCATGGTTTAATTAGATTTTGGGAATTGAGTTAGGCCAAGAACTTTGGGACACTATCCATAGTTCTTTGATTAGCTACCAGATTGATGTTTGAGCCCAGATAAAAGCCAAGATTTGGAGAAAGGTGAAAACAACCTAACAAACCCTTAAAATTATTTGGTTTAATTTTTGTTTCAAGTTAAGATCCTTTCAACATAATTTTGTGTATGTAAGATAACTGGCCAAGTTTGAAGATTTACCTTAAATTTAAAAAAGTTTCTTGTTGATGGAATAATAATTTCATCATGAAAAATACATCAGTGTTAGGAAAGATAGTTTTAACACCATTCTTTTATAATGGTAGCACCAATATGAAAGAAATATAGTCTTAAGATGTGCTATATTTATGGGACAGAGTGCTCAATGTCAGAGATAGCGTGTGTAAATATAAAAGTGAACATAGAAGTCAACACTTAGAGGCGACAGTCCGTTTCATGCTAGATGTAATCGTCAGGTGGCCTGACGATTGCATCTAGCATGAAACACTGTCGCCTCTAAGTGTTGACTTCTATGTTCACTTATAATTTATTTATTTCTATAACTGGTTGAAAATAATATCTATATATGTTACACACATACACATTGCCAAAAGTCATTTGATTGCAATTGCTCCTGCCTATATCAGTTGTACTGTGTGCGTGGAAGCTGTTCATGGCAAGGTAATATGAATTAGACGTGGCATGTGGAACTAGAACAGTCTGCCTCAGACTGAACCCTTTATTTTGCTTGCTGATATTCCAACCACCTGAAGAAAGCCGGAGTGTACAACAGCTGCAATGTGATAAATATGGCAACAAAGATGACAATAGTCCAAATAATTTAAATGGTGTACGTAATCCCTAATCTCAGAATTATAGACAGATAAGTTTACAATATGTCAAAGTGAAATTTCCTTCCACTTCAAATTAGATGATGAAATATTTTTTTAAAAATTACACTTTGTAGAGCGATGTCTTTAACCAGTTGGTTTCATATCTGCCCAAACAACTCAAGGTTCTCATGAATTAAAAAAGATCGCATAACTCATGCAAAACAGCTTGGATCCAATGCATCAAAATTTGTATTAAACAAGTGTTGAAGCTACTGTTTAAGCCTTTCAATGATCCATTTTGGACAAAACTTAGTTTGAATTGCTATTGCTGTAGCTATTATTTCTTTTCTTTTTTTTTTTTTAAATTGAAGTCATTTATAAAGCATCACTACAAGAAAACTTTGCAATGCATTTTGAATAATTTAAATGTCTGACAGATAATAACAGCTTTATTATTTTTAAAAAATTTTGTATTTAAATAAGGTTCATATTGGAACTGACAAAACGAAAAAGACATGCATCACTTCACCCTTGAACCTCAAATATGCTCAAGTATGACCAGACTACAGCTTGGTTAGAAGCAAAATCAACTGCGGCAATCAGTTCTTGGCATTTCAAAGAAGCATATGAAACGTGCAACAGTCAAGTAACTCCTGCAACTTCATGTAATGGTAAAGGAGTATTAAGCTAGTGTGAAACAGTCATTAACTTAGTCTTCAAACATGGTAGTCTGTGATGTCTATTAAAGATGTACAACAAACTGGTTTGGAAGTGCTGAAATATTAACTTTGGTATCAAGATCTACACCCGTGGAAGTAAACCTCAGCTGGAAGCTACTCTTTGCCACTACTTGACTAGAAAATCAGTTGATTTATCCCCACCTGAATGTCCAGAATAGAGTTGGTTGGTCTGGCAATTTATGTTTCGGTATCAGGTTCCATTTATTTCCTTTGATACCGCAGTTTTTAATTTAGTATTTTTGCTTTCTAAGGAAGCCATCCATTTTCTTGTCTAATAATAGCATTTCCAGTTGATATCTGATTTCATTTGAGATTGATAAATTTGCAACTTAGTCTGTTCAACTTGCAATTTCTCGTGTATTTCGGGACCAATCTTAAAAATATTCATATGGCTGGAAATAAAATAATCTTTCTAGATATGTAATTTATATGTGCTTTTATTCATTGAATTATTTTTTTACAGTGAGTTAAAATGGTATTTTGCTTCAAACAGCTGAAAATGCTAAGTTTTTTTTTTTCTTAGACTAAATTTTACACATTACTTTGTTTCACAAAATCAATGTAACCAATCTTTATCAATATTCTTGAAATTGTACACTCAATCAGAAGAGACCTTAAACTACAAGCAGGAAGTTGTTCATTTCTTTGACCTGTGGAAGCAAATTCCTTCAATAATTACAAAGTAAGCAAAAAGGAAAGAAAAAAAGAATGTGTGGTAAACAAACTTTCAAATTATATTTATTAACAAATTGGTAAAATATGAAAGAAATTGTTGCATAAACTATTTGTACTTCGTATTTTACCAGTTTGTTAATAAATATGGTAGTTATTTATAGTTGACAATTTATTCAAAAGTTTAATAAATAAACTTTAATTGAAAACAAATGTTGACAGTAGTTTCAATAATTTGAAATAGTATTAAAAAGGGTTTAATACATTTATAAATTAAAAAAAAAAAATCAGCCAATCACACTACCTTGGTTTCAGGCAATCTGGTCTAAATATTTTCCTAACATTATTTAGAAATAAATGCACAACATGAAGTGTAATGAAAGGGAGGAGGAGAAAATCAATGCTATTGAAATTGTGTGTGTTTATAATTATACCAATACAGCAAGGGATGAATTTGATTGCCAAATTAGTGGCTTAAAGTTTAGGTCACTGGATTAATGAATCAACAAAGAAATCATCAGTGACAAGGAAATCGGCAATAAAAATAGATATATGAATCAGTGCTTCATGTTGACTGTCAGTTTCAACTATCAAGGGATCTTTCATCTGTAAATGGTATATCTATTTGATCACTACCTTCACCATAAATGCAAGTGCAAATTTAAATGTGTGTGTGCTAAAGTGATTTGCTTTTCAGTCTTGAAAAGTGAAATAAGAACTCCAATCTGATTTCTTTATTGTGACAAAAATGCATTACTGATCATACAGTACTTGTATATATATATATATATAAAATTATTTATTCGAAAATTATTAACATAAATGTTATAAAATCACTACAAAAATAGCCATTTTGTTTCAACACTTCTGGTGTCTTATCAAGTGTTGGTGTTGAATGTTGTATACACCAATCCTATATATATATATATTATATATATGCGTGTGCACACACATGTAATGAAACTTACTTGAGTGATAACTTGACCATTAAAGAATAAAAGCTGTATTTAACTCTTGAATCTAGTTGAATCCCATGCAGTACTGAGTAGGGTGTGACAGCCACAGGCATCCAATCAAAGAGTGAAATAAAATTGAAATAAGTTTATTTTATGTTTCATTTGTTTTTACATATTTAAAATGTCGTCTTTTCTCATATTTGTCAGTACTAGTCTCCCGCCTACTTGAGTTGAGGCATACAAATCAAGGAGTTAGCCCCAGGCATCACCAAACTTCTACACGTCACTGATCAAATGAGCTGTGCGGTCCACTTATTGACAAGAGTAAATAAATTTTGCAAAACACTTGGAATGGGTGTTGCTTAGATAAGGGAAGTAACCGGTGATTTTGGTACCCGATAGTTATCTCCCGTAGAGCGTAACATCGCTTTACTTAATTTTTTTTTTTTTTTTTTGCGACGATAATTGCCTTAATTTATTACAGATAAAGAAAATTTAAATTTACCCTTAAAAGAGTCATTCTTTTTTCTTAATTCTCGTAAAAGTAAATTTTGTCCCCCACCTTACATCAGTAGAAAAAACACCCCGTATTGCTAACAGACAAACAATCATATTGCTATCAGCCTTTTGTATATGGTTAGGGATATTTTAACTGTTTCCTTATAAAGAAGCATTCACCATTCATTGACCGAGCAGTCAGTGTTGGTTTCGTTTGAAATTTATAAAGTCTCTCAGAAAAATAGGTTTAAGTCCATTAACTGTTATTGCTCTTTCCACTACTGAATTAATTACCAGATTGAAGGGTTCCCTCAATGGAACCAATGGCCATGTGTCCATGACCAAAGAGAGCCTTCATGTCAAAAGACAATGGCTGTGGTCTGGCCTGGAGAGGAATGTACTCTGCCAGATCTACTTTACTCATGACATGCCATGCATGAATAAATACCTATCAAGACAGGTTGAGGGACCTGGTTAGGTGCTCAGCTGTGTAGCAACCCTAAAACCACACCCTGATCCTAGTGTAGGGCTACAGAAGAGTCACACGGGTCATGTGACAGCCACTTATTGATGTCACTTCATACAGTGACAAGAGTGGCCAGTAATTCAGTTTTGTTTACAGCCAAACTGAGCATCTTTTTTAGATTGGGCCAAGTGGCCCGAGCTGATGCTAAATCTGCCTCCTCCAGCAAATGCTACAGTTTACAAGTATGTAATGCCATTTCTTTTTTAGAATATATCTTCCCTAGATATAGAAATTTCCGGCTAGCAGACCTCAATTTGGGAAAATTTGCCATTTCCCTTTCATGAAATATGTCCTCACCTGGAACATAGAAGAATCTGGAGTCCTAAACATGGCTTTTCCAGAAACACAGAAGAATCTCTATATTATATGTAAGACTCTTTCTTGTTCTTTCTTACACTCTGCTTGCTCTGTAGATATGTATGACATAATTTCTGTGTAGCACACACACACACACACACACACACACATATATAATTTTGTGTATGTCTTTGGGGTATAAAAGTCTCTCTGAGAACAAAGCATTTTGTCATTCCTTTTCCTTTCAGCCATTCTGTTCCATCCATGAATTATGGTGTTGTTATATCATGGATATAATTAATGCCCATAATGGGGGAAATAAATTGAGGGAATAAATTTCTCCATGGCTCTCTCCTGTTAAAATGGAACTGATAATGTTAATAATGATTATTTAAATAAACCATAACACTAAGTGTTTGGTCAATGAATTCTGAATATTCCGGTATAAGAAAGCGGCTAATCTTACCATTACAATTTTTATAGAATTTAATAATTTCAGGCCCAGCAATGTTAGTTATGATCTTATTTTATGCAGCATTCACAGTAAATATTATTGTCTGATATTTCATATTATTGGATGAGTGGAACCAAAAAAATTATGGAATGATCTGAGTTTAGATTTTCTTAAAGCTTATTCAAACAAGTGGAAAAATCAGAAAGTTTGCTAAATTAATTTTTATTATTAATAATAAAGATTAAAAACTTATTCAAATGTTTCTGTCATATTTAGCCTGTGGCAGAAAAACACAATTTACACATAGAGATAACAAATTAAAGCCAAATTTATATAATTATTAGAAAACATACATCTCTAACTGCATACCAGTTTTTGTCTAGTTGAGTCACACACCTGCTGCACTCTACTCGAAACAAACACAAATATACCAGAGTGCTGGCCATTATCATCGCGACTCTCACTTGCCACAGATGTCTACAACAATGTCTGTGTGTTTCCCTTATATAGGGTACAAGAGAAGCCGGACAGCAGAGAGAGAGATTTCACACACACACGCTATCTGAAAGTACAGCTGACGGCCCGTTTGACCATTAGGCTGTGAAAACAACCTCTGTGAAGTGACAAACCCAAACTGATAGCCAAAATGCAGTCAGCCTGCTTAAACATATTAATTTTTCATCCTCTTATTTCACACCTCATACATTCAAAAGCTACACAACGTTTTCATATCTTGTAAATGAAAATAAATTGTTGGTCATTTCTCCAAACTAGTGTCTAATTTATTTCTTTACTCCAACCATCTTCCATTTCAGATCAAGTTTGTTGTAAGCAGCAAGTTGCAACTGGAAATGGTTGACTCACAGTCCAACAGCAACCAGCAAATGATGACCTGATATAAATAAGCAACATTAATCATGCACTCAGTGATTTCTTCTGTAATCTGAGAAGTTTTCAAATTGTTCACTTCTATAAAGAAATTATGAGATCTGAGATATATAAGAACTTTAGATTAAAGTTTGTCATTATCCTGGCAGTGTTTTGGCATCTAAAACTGATGAATGGAATCATTAAATTACTTTTTCATAAGCAAAAAAAATAAATCAAGCAAAACCGTCATATGTGAAGACAACAGTTGATATATATATTGTTGTGGTAGGATCCACCTAATTTGCATAGTGGGGTACCGACGATATAAATATGGTTGGTACCGGGAAGAGAGGGGAACGCATCAAGAGATTCAACCAGAGACTCTGCTCGACTGCGACTCAGTCAACACATTCTCCAGGAACGGTCTTCCCAGGAATATACAAAAGACTATATGTAAATATTGTGTACACTTTCTTGTTTCAATACATTTTGTTCTAAGTACATTTTGTTTTTGCATTATTATTCCATGCATTAGTCAAGTTTCAACATATATATAGAGAGAGACTTAACATTTTTTTTTTCTTTCATTTTTGCCTTTCCTTTTCACAAGTTTTCATCATTTTCTTTGCTCTAAAATTAGGGGTGTTTTATACATGAAAATGATCTTTCCTTCCCTGGAATTTCTCTGCTATTTTAAATGTGTTTCATGCAGCCTAGAAATCTATACAAAAGGGATTAGAGTACATACTATACAGAATCTGTTTATTTTCTTGTAAGAGAATTGGCTAATGTTGGATTGATTTTTAAATATTTTTTTAATGTGATGTAACCCAAAATTACCTCCCTTTTCATTGAAGCAGTCTTGTTATAGGCCCAGCCAATACACTGGCTAATAAAGCATAATAGTAGGCCTCTTTTTATCTTGCGAGATACTCTGTTTGTTCAAAAATTCAGTCCTTTGATGGTGATATTTGAAGTGACCTTTCCAGTACACAGGCCTGGAGGATGGTATATAGAGGCCATGAGCTGCCTAAACTACATGTCCCTCTCTTGGCCATACTGAGAAAATTCAAAGGGAAACAAGGCATTACATTTGGAGCCGGCTTGGTTACAGAAGTTACCAGTTAGTGTTGACAGTCAACTGCCTTTGGGGATCCACTGAACATTCGGAATGGGGTCACACATATATCGACAGGATGAGGGCTTAGCAATGGGCTCACCATTATCACCAGCAATGGTGAATATATACATGGAATACTTTGAGGAAATGGCATTAGAATCTATATCTCTAAAGCCAACTATATGGTTAAGGTATGTAGATGACACCTTCATACTCTGGCCACACTAGGAAGATGTTCAGGTTCTACTGGACCATGTGAACTCAATAAGACTTTCGATACAGTTCACAATAGAAAAAGAGAGTAACAATACACTCCCATTCCTGGATGTTCTATTATCTCGAACAGAGCATGGGTTCAAGACATCCGTATACCGTAAACCGACATTCACCGGACAGTACCTCAATTTCAACTCTCACCATCCATACAGCGTAAAGAAAGGGATCGTCCGCTGCTTATAACACCGAGCAAAAGTCATAAGTGGTGACCCAGAGACATTAGATAAAGAATTGGTCAGTATAAGTAGTACCCTACAAAATAACAACTACCCTGGGTACATGGCAGCAGCCCCCAAAACCTGGGATAGGCAGGTACAAGAGGAGGAAGACAACAACACTCAGAAAACAGTCTGCCTGCCTTATGTAAAGGGGTTATCAGAGAAAATACAAAGGATCTGCAGTCCATATAACATCAGGACAACCTTCAAAAGCTTGATGGAGAACATGACTAAAGACTGTGTGGACACTATCCCGTGCAACTGCGGAAAGAAATATTAAGGAGAGACAGGCCGCCCCCTCAAGGTAAGGCTTCAAGAACACCAGAAAGCTGTAACATGAGGGGAAGTGAAAAAATCAGGTGTGGCTGACCACATATGGAGAGAGAAGGGAGATCACCGCCCTCTGTGGGATCAGGTTGAGATCATAGACAAGGAACACCATTGGAAAATTCGTAAACTTAAGGAATCAGCACATATGCTAGGACACAAAAATCTCCTGAGCCAACCAAGCATAGAAATGAATACAAGATGGGAACCAGTAATAAGGAGTGCCAGAGAAAAGTGATAATAACAACAAAGTTGCAATATGAGCTCTGGTAAAAACATAGAGTGATAATAGCAAAAATTGCAATATGAGCACTGGTAAAAATGGTTGCTGAAGACATTAGGTTTATACTACCCAGAAATTCATACACAGATGTCCTCAAGGCACAGTGGATAAATGTGTTGGTTAGATCCAGTGACAGGACCCAAAGAGTGTGAATTCAATACCTGGTTAAGGAAGTAGTGGAGAACTTTCAGAGGGAAAATTAGCAGGAGATAACTGACATCCATTAAACATGGCACGTGGAACTAGAACAGTCTACTCCATTGAGTGAAATAAAGGGTTCAGTTCGACATTCTAACCACCTGAAGAAGGCCGGAGCGTACAACGGGCGAAACGTTATAATAAATATGACGACAAAGATGAGGACAATAGTCCGAATAAAGTAAATAATGTACATAATACCTCATCTCAGAAATATAGACAGATAAATATTCTATTTTATTTCTTAATATTCACACCCCTTCCTCCCTAGCGAGTTAACCACAAATTATAATTAGTATTTCTTTTGTTTAGGGTCAACGTCTAGTTTTTCCGTACATTTCCTTTTGCTGGTAATCATACTTGTACACTCAATGAATTCTTGGGGTGTTGGTACATCAAAAATATCATATCATACAGTACTTGCATATCGTCTTCTTTTTTGCCAGCCTTTCTTTAGTAAAACTTTTCTTTAACTGATTCCAATGCCTTTCGTGTTTCCATTATTACCTTTCTCCATATTTGTCATTTTTCCAATTTGTGACCTTATTATGCTGTCTTTTCACAATTCTTGTCCATTTTTATATACTCTGAAAAACACTTTTTTTGCCATTTTGAGAAATTTTGTGTCCTTTTTGTTATCTGTTCTTATTCTCTTTTGACCTGGTAACAACTTATTGAACCCCAATTTAATTTTTCTTCCAAGCATCAATTTTGCCGGTGACATACCTGTCGGTGTATTGAGATATGGCGTTATCCAGTATACTCTCAAGAATTTTTGTAGTGCTTCTTCGCTCACTTTTTCATTACTTGCTTTTTTTAAAAGCTCTCTTAAAAGTACCCACAAAACAATCAGCTTGTCCGTTTGACCTTGGGTGATACAGTGGGGTAGTAATATGTTCAATCAACAATATTTTACAAAATTCTTTAAATTTGTTAGCAGTGATGTCTGTTATCCAAGACTATGGTATCCAGAATGCCATATCTTGTAAACAGTTTGTGTAAAAAATTCACTGTAACTATGGAAGTTGTTTTTTTTACACTTACAAATTCAGGCCATTTCGTAAAGCTGCCTACTACCACAAAAAACGTGATCTGTTTATTGGACTTGCAAAATCTATGTGCAGTCTTGACAGAATATCTGTTTTTGGCCAAGGTTGTAATTTTATGCTAGGTGATTTGGCTGCCAGAATACAATCTTTGCAGGCTTTTATTAATTCACTTTTGTCTTGATCCATTTTGGTCCAGTATACATAGCTTCTCATAAGAGATTTCGTCCTTGAAATTCCCAGATGTTTACTATAGAATTTATTTAATATCTGCTTTTGTAATATAAAACTAGGTATTACTATTCTTTGTGAAAGCATCAGTGAGTAAGCATTCAAGTTTGAATTGTGTTCTAAAAATCATCTATCTTTTTTTCCTTTATTCATCTTTTTATTTTTGGAATAAGTATGTTTTTTTTATATTTATTTCTTCCAGGATAACAGGTAGTTTGTGTACTACGTTACAAGTCATTTCACCAATAAAAAATAATTTCTCGCCCGACACGCCATGTGCAATTTTTGAAGTTCTTTTTAATATAGGTTTTCCATTTGCTTTCCACTTGGCTTCATTGATTATTGTGATATCACTTCCAGTGTCTAGTTGCATTTTTTACACCCACATACACAAATTTTCTTTGTTTTTTTTTTTGTTTTAATTATTTTTTATGTCCTACTTTCCCACACTTGTAACACTTTAAGTTCTTACAAAGACAGTCGTTTCTGAGATGTAACCTTCTACATCTGAAATATGGATGAATTTTTCTTTTGTCACATTTTTCTATAGATTGTATGTTTATGCATTTTTTTTCTTCAATTTCTTCCACATCACGTCTCAGAGTTAGGATGCTCTGACATTCATCCAATATTTTTTGTAGTGCTAGGTTTTGATTCTGTTCAAGTTTCATTAGAATTCTAGCATGTATTTCGGTGTCTTTTTTTGCTGTTATCACTTGAATGAAAAATTAACCCTTCATACATATCCAGAGTCAGTTTGTTTAATTTGAATCTTTCACACACCTTTTGAAAATTCCAACATATGTGACAAAATCTGCATCTTCTTTTTCATCAGATTCATACACTTTCAACAAGTATTGAATAATGAAAATTTTAGTGAGAATATTTACTGTTTTTTCAAAGCAAATTTCATCTGTTTATTTTGGTAGTGCAAAATGACAGTATTTTTCATGTTCTACTGGTGCTAACTTTCTCAACAAAGGTCTTGTTTTTTCCTCATCTTCCCAGTCACTGCATTCTTCTCTGAAATTTTTCTTGTATCTTCTAAAATAAGCAGAAAAGATAATTCCATCATCTGAATTGTATGCAACATTTGCCAATACATCGGGCATGAAAGAACTTGTGGAATTTTCCATTTTCTTCTGTATTATTTCAATTGAATTTTGTTATTGTTACTGAAGTTGCAACAACTGCTATTGTGTTGGATATCGGTTGAGGAAAAACCTTTGGCCTTACTTCCGCTGCATCAGTGTGTGAGCAGAAATTGGAACTGGTGATGGCATAAACAGGAAATGCATCTTGACACTAAAATAATCAGGATGCACAGGTGTCCTGAGCCTTGAATAAACAGGATGCACAGGTGTCCCAAGTGGAAGGAAATGCATGCTTGCATGGGCACATGCTGGAAAAGGCATGGCCATGCAAAGTTGCATATGCAGCATACTGGGAGCAGGTGTAGCCATGTGAAGTTGTGTAGGTGTCCAAATGTTATAATACTGGTCTGATTCTTGATCTGGACAGAGAGGCTGGCTAGAGGTTCATTTGTCTCCATCAATTCCTGTGTGTGCAATCCTAACCTCTTTGATTCTCTCTCACTCTACCCATTCACCACAACTTGAACAATAAAGATATCTATATGTTTTTATATATAAATGTTCGTCACTTTATTTGAGTCCAGCAGCAATATACTACAGTTGATGCTGTTGCTGTATTTTTATCACTTGGGCTAATAATTTTCCCATATTTAAAGAATATCTATTTTGTTTTTGTTTTTTCTCCTGTTTTTTTTTTTCTTTTTTACTCACACCAAAGAGAAAAAAATGAAACCAACATGGTTCTAATTTCTCAGCATCACTGCTATCATGTGCCACAAAGCAAAAAAAAGTACTTTTTTCCTATTCAGTATGAGTTTTGATTCTTCATTGGCATTGTTATAACTCACTCCTAGTGGTTATAATATTATGTCTTGTTTAGGCACTTGCCATGATATCCTTAAAAATTCTCCTCTATTGACTCCAATGGATTTCTCTGATTCACTTGCTGTTCTTTATTTAAGGCAGCTTGCCTAGTTCATTTGTGTTACCAGGGGTGTGTTATTTACTCCGCAACAGGTTCATATCTCTATATGTTGCAAATTTGTAACAACACACATATGCATATACTTTTCCATTTCTTCCCACTAGAATTCAAACACAAAGACACACACTAACATCACAAGACATAAACACGTGAGATCTACCTGACCAACGAAAACAAACACAGAATTCAAAGAACTAAAACATTCTCTTCCATAACTCAGTGGGAAAATGAAATAAAATCAATAGACAAAATAATAATGATGAATAATAAAAAAAGGAAAAAGAAATACATTTACCCATGATGCTCGTAATAAAGGAATCGGAAATTTTATTACCCCACTTGGCTTTGTCAAATGCCCATTAGGCGGTGCTGTCTAAGTTCTATAAAAAGATAAACATTTCCTCTTTCTCCCTCCAAAATGGAGATCGCTGGAGCACATTCATTTCCCTGGTCCACCAATGACTGAACTCTCTCTGCACTTTCCAACACAGAGCGTTCACACGTGTCTTCTAAAACCTCCACCTATCAACTCTTTCTTTGATCATTGAGTACATCAATCCTTCCTGTGATCATTCCAACTCAGTGCAAGGCTGATGAGCTTGACCATTATAACTAAGCCAACTTTCCAACAATGAAGTAAGTACAAACTTTTCTTTGGTCATTCTAACTCAGTGCAAGGCTGACTTGAGCTTGGCCATTATAACGATGCTTATCCTTACTTACGCTAACTTCTGAACCAGAAAAAGAAAATACCCAAGAGACATTGACAACTTTGTTTCACTTTATAAAAAAAAATAAATGGTCCATAGTAGAAACCCAAGTTTTTGTATATTTCTTCTTAATTGTTTACATGTGAACACATCTAAAATATACCCAACACAACCCTTAAAATGAATCTAAAATAAAAGTGAAACATGTTTGTTGTAACCAAAAATATTAAGAACAACAAAATATAACAAAACCACAGTTAAATATATTTTAAAACATAACAATATTCATTTTTATTCTCACCAACCAGGATACAACAGGATTGGATAGGATAAACAATTTACTGTCTACAAGCAGCCATGTTGTCTGATACTACCCTTTTTTGTGTAAAGAGTCAATGATTCGTTAGGGGAGAGTTGTCTCCCCTAAAAATGTTAAATTTATAAAGGTTTTTCTATTTGTTCTTTATTTAATCATTTAAACACTTTGTCACAAAAATCCAGACATAAATGACCAACTCTTTACTGGGCTATAATCCCTATAGTAGGAACCCTTCTCCACCAACATGAAAGTTCACCTCCCTTCTTTGTGAATTGACTCTTCCACTAAGCATGTATAAATAGGCCAGATATTTCTGTCTCAGTGAATATTTTTGTAATCAGTTTAGTCAATATACAGCAGTCATTCTGCTCATTCATTCTTGCAAAACCAAACATTGTGTTTTTGTCACTTGAACTTGACACCTTCTTCCTTTTGTCCTGCCATGTATAACTGCATATTGAACAAATACTGTGTTTATGAAAATCATCAAGTTGATTGATGTGTATCCTGTATGGCGTCCACGATTCTGACCTATAAAGAAATGAGAATGACTGCTCAATACACAGTGATTTTTGTTTCAGTGAAATCCCATGAACATCCCATAGGCAATGCTTAAGCTTCCCAAAGGCATTGGTTGCCTTTGAGATTCAGTTAACTATTTTGTCATCCAAAGAGGCAATTGAATTGACTTTGCTTCATAAGTACGAGAATGATTTCACATACTTCAGGTTGTTGCTGCCAACAGTTATGGGAATGATTGGAAAGGTATGGGCAGGTGGTTTTTGTTTTACACCCTTGACCTGTTTAGGTGTAGGACTTGTGGTTGATGGACAACTTCAGTTTTCTTTATACTTAATGCAATGCAAGTGGTGGAAAAATGATTGACGAGTGCTTGAGCTTCTTCAATTGAAGTGGCCATGATCGCAGCATTATCAGTAAGCAAAAGATCATGAGTAATGCTTGCTCGAGTCAGCAATTTTGATTTAAAACATTGATGGTTAAAGAGGCCGCCAAATTTCACATTCATGTCAAGATGACAAAAAGCATGGTGTAGCATGACCAAAAGGAAGACAGCAAAACGTACAGGAGGAGCCATGACACAACCTTGTTTTGGGCCATTTGTTACATCGAAGGTTTCTGAAAACTCTCGATTAGAAACGAGATGATGACATTTGCCATACTTTCAGGTATGCCAAACTTTTCGAGTACTTTTCAAAGGGCACCCCTGTTTACAGAATCAAGCACTTTGGTCAGATCGATAAAGATGGTATAGAGTTCATGGTTCTTCTCGCAAACTTTCTCAGCAACCTGACGAAATGAAAAATTCATATCGATGGTTCCATGACCTGAACGAAAACCACACTGAGATTCAGGATAGATGTCATCATCAATGAGATATTTGATTATTCTGTTGAGAACAACACAAGCGAAAATTTTGCCAGCGATACTTAGAAGTGCAATGCTACAGGAATTATCACATACAACCTTTTTGCCTTTGTTCTTGAACAGATGTTTTATACAAGCATCTTTGTAGTCCTGTGAAATAGAACCAACGTTCCATATGACTTAAAAAGTATATATATATATATATATATATATATATATATATATATATATAGTATATATATATATATATATTAGGAAATTAACTAAGTGTGACAATTATTTTAATATATTTTTTGCTTATATATTATTATAGATACAAATATTAAAGTAAATGCTCTGTTTACCAGATGCCTCCTCTGTCGCTATGCAGTATACCACATCAATTTTGTATTTGTATTAATTATATATATATATATATATATATATATATATATATATATATAATATGAAATGTTCAGGATACTTATCAATGATCAACTTTTGCAATGTTTTGTTAGTCAAGGTCCAATCAAGAATATTGTATGCCTGGATCCTGACGAGTGAATCACTTCGACCTTTGATAAGTATCCTGAACCTTTTATATTTTTGATAACAATAATTATTACTCTCGATATCTATTGAGCACTTCATTGACAAAATTCTGTTCACCTTGACATACATTAAATTACATAATTTCACTTATATCACTAGGTGTTATTATTATTATATTTATTATATATAATATTATTTTTTTAATTATATATAATATTATTTTTTTCTTAAATTAATATTGAAATTAATATAATTTATAATTATAATGATATGTAACATATAATAATAGCAATGACATCAGGCTTTGCATGCACCAAATTACTTTTGTTTGTTTTGCTGTCTTATATTCTTTATTTGAGAGATTTGCAGCAGTTATAAAGTGGTATTAACAAACACTTCAATCAAGTTAAGCATTTTGATAGACCTTTGTTTCATCTGCAGCATTGTTATAACCAGTGTACAGTTGCAGGGAATGAAACAAATAAGGATTAAAATTTCAACGTGTATTGATCAACTGTTAGAATATACACCCAATACACAGTGCCAGCATGCGTAGTTGTGTGGAAAGGTCTTATCCAGTGTGGATTCACCAGTATTAGTTCATGTGGTATATATATATACAGTTGATTGCATGGGTGTGGTAACATTGGTAGGGTTGTAAGATGCATTGGCAGGTTGGTTGACAGAGGGCGTGTGTATGAAGAGTTGTATAAAGTCAGGAATCCGGAGTTGGTGGGTTTGTGGGTTGGTTGATCAAGGTCACAGTGGTGATGACGAGAGAGACCTCGGGTGGATTAGTGAAGTGGTAAAGCACACTGGATCAGATGGTGGTTTCTCCTGCAAAGTTGGACACAGATTCAAATCCTGTCAGAGGACATATTTTCTTTAGTAAGTTTTCTCAAGTGTACAGGTTGATAGACGAAATAAATATTGTTTAAAATAAAACAAAACAAAAACAGAGCATCTACTCAAATATATGTATTCACTAATATTAATATTTGAAGTAATAAAAATATGTTTGATTAAAAAATAGAATTCATTAATTCAGGATTGAACTTGCATAAACCTTTATAGGGGAAACTACCATTTGATCTGGTGTGCTTTACTACTCAGCCACAAACATAAACAAAGCATTTTCTAAAGACATTTCAAATGCATAACTGATTAGTTATGGATTTTTGAGAATTGATAATCTGGGTGAATAATAATCTGGGTAAAATAAGGGAAAAAAGAGCCTTGCATACTGTGCTGATTTTTGTGGTCAACTGGTAAAACATTGCATGATCAAATGATGGTTTCCTTTACAAAGAAGGATGCAGGTTCAATTCTTGCTGGAGAATACATTTTCTTTAACATTTGAAGTAACATACACACACACACACATTTATATACACATTTTTCTTTAACATTTGAAGTAACACACACACACACATTTATATATATAAATTATTTTCAGATAGAGTGTATCTGTAAAGGAACAAAATGAATAAAAAGAGACAAGAGAAAAAACTATTCTTAGCCCACATGTTTCATCATCTACCTTGATAAAGTCTCTAGGAGGATGAAACATGTCAACTAAGAATAGCTTGAGGCATTCGGGAGTCTAGTCACACTGAGGAGCTGTGATACAGTGAAACAGTAGTCTGTGAATGACATAATTTAGCTCTTGAAAATACATTTCAATTGAGCACTGTTGAGTGATAAGCTAATTCTATAAACAACAGCCATCTGCACTAATGCAAAGCTCTTCAGCAAAATGAATGGAGCACTTTGGCTGATTGGCATTTGTTTACATTTGTAAAAACAATATGCTTGATTTAGTTGTGTAACTCTACCGAGTGAAGATAGCTCTGGCTGACACCAAATTAGTTGTGTTTCAATCCTGGCTTGAGGCATTCGGAAGTCTAGTCGCACTGAGGAGCTGTAATACAGCGAAACAGTACTGTCTGTGAATGACATATATATATATATATATATATATATATATATATATATGTATATATATATATGTATGTATATATATATATATGTATATATATATATATATATGTATATATATATATATATATGTATATATATATATATGTATATATATATATATGTATATATATATATATATATATATATATATATATATGTATATATATATATATATATATATATATATATATATATATATGTATATATATATATATATATGTATATATATATGTATATATGTATATATATATATATATATATATATATATGTATATATGTATATATATATATATATATATATATATATATATATATACATATATATATATATATATATATATATAATGGACAGAAGCTTACTGTTAAGCCTTTTGATTAGTTTCTTGTGGTGTCAAATCAGTCGTTTACTGTCAGTTCACAAAGGAACTTGCCAAAATGACCTATTATGTTTTGAGTGCTCTTTACTTTCAACTATTATTGGTCATTTTCAAGGAAAGATGATAGAAAGTTTAGAAATAGCCAGCCACGTGTTTGTGTTGTTAACAGTCCAATGTTTTAAATGAATGTAAGTTTATGCACTATAACTGTGAAAGAGACATATTAGCATCACATTGTAAAAATGACCTTACAGTTCCAATTCTTGCCTAGCTTGAAACAAATTTTTATTGATTTTTATTGAGTTACTTTTTTATGTAAAGTTTCTCCAAGATTTGTAAAGTTCATTTGCCTTTTTTTAACAACTGGAGTGGCAGAGTACAGTTATACTGTTGACTAAAATTGGATTGAAATTTGAAGAACCCCCAATATGGATCTGTGTTATATATTTTACATATTGCACTTTTCTCAGAAAGATGACAGGTCAATCTTCTGGATGGACATGATGTAGCTAATATATGTAGGTACATTTTTTTTATTATCAACTGAGACATAATCTCTGAAAGGACATGAAAATTGACAGACAGTATTGCTTCTTAATGTTTTTGTTTGTTTTCAAAATATTTTCTTTAAAGATGTTTTTAATAACATACATATATTGTTTTAAGCAATGATGTACAGACTAAATAGCACATAGCTTATATATAAGAAGTATTGATCCAAATGTGAAGAAATACTTATATATATATATATATACTTATATATATATATATATATAATACATTTTTTTATGTTTATATGTTCTTTTTATAGATACAAATATTTAAGTAAATGCTCTGTTTATAATAAACAGTATTAATGACATTTACTGGCCTAAATGTCCAAGAAATTTTCATAGAAAATATGTGTCCTTTGACAGGAATCGAACCTGTATCCTATACGGAACCATCATATAACCTGACGTACTTTTACCAATTGAGCCACAGAGGAGCAATTCGGTTAGCATGGTCGATTTTACTGTTTTTAAACTACAATTCTCCATGATATATGATCAGGCTATATGACGGTTCCGTATAGGATACAGGTTCAATTCCTGTTGGAGGATGCATATTTTCTATGAAAATTTCTTGGACATTCAGGCCGGTAAATGTTGTTTAATACTGTTTATTATAAACAGAGCATTTACTTAAATACTTGTATCTATAAAAAGAACGTTAAACATAAAAAAATCTCTTAAAATATTTGTCAGACTTTGTCCATTTCATAATATATATATATATATATATATATATATATATATATATATATATATATATATATGCACAATATATAAACTTTTATGGAGGTCACTAGTGAGACTAAAGTATCACATATGACACAAACATAAAAGCTAAATGAGGTTGTTGGATCCTTATTTGTTGAAGTCAATGGGAAAGTCATTTATACATATATGTGTGTGTGTGTGTGTGTGTGTGTAAAATAAGCAGGTCTTAACCAGAGAAGCAGAGAAAGAGTGCTGAATGTCATATTAACTGGCAGACCCTTAATATGTGATAAATGCCTGAACGAGCATGAAAACATTAGTTGTAATGGACAATTAATTTAATTTATATATATATATATTAATATTGATAAATCAAGAAAACACCTTAAAAATCCATCTCGGTTATAATTTGTTTCATGAATATTATTATATTCATCTCTTCAGAGCGAATATTTTTAAGAATTGGAATCAATCCATGCAGACATATCTATGTGGATGGATTGATTCCATTTCTTAAAAATATTCGCTCTGAAGAGATGAATATAACAATATTCATGAAACAAATTATAACCGAGATGGATTTTTAAGGTGTTTTCTTGATTTATCATTATAAATTGCACTGTAACTTACATCAAATTCTCATTGGATATTAAAATCCTCCTTGGAATCATCCCAATACAACAAAGTGGAAAATTTTCCAGTTTGTCATATTTTTCTACATACTGTGTATTGATATATAAAATTATACAAAATTATATGTCGTTATATAAATTATAGAAAATTATATATTGTTATATATATATATATATATATATATATATATATATATACACACACATACACATATATTATTTATTTTAGGATAGTAAATCAAAAACATGTTAAAAATTGCTACACCACTGCAATCATGTTTTGATACATATCAATTGTGTATTCTGATCTTACCTGGATATACAAATATACATACATATATATATATATATATATATATATATATATATATATATATATATATATATATATATATATATTTCATTAAAAACGACTGACAAGGTGCTTTTATTTAGTTTTTTATATAATTTCTCGTGCGATCTAATAAAGTTTTTCTTTTCGAATGATAGATTATATAAAAACTGTCCGAATGTTTTTTTATCCGAGCGCTTTTGGCTATACATTTAGCCATTTTCAATGATTATATTTCAACTGTTAGAATTAGAAATAGTTTTATATGTATGTTTTATAAAATGTTTCATTTTTTTGTTTCAATGTTTTTGTTTTTAATGAAATGTGCTTGAAAGAAGGATTGCTGCCTAAATACACAATATATATATATATATATATATATATATATATATATATATATATATATATATATATATATATATATATAATAAAAAAGGCTCAAACACTAATATTCCACAGTTATAATTTATTACATTGGAATTGTAATCACAATCCAATTCATCTGACCTACAAATTCAAAAAGAAATCAGAAAATATAACTCCGGGTATAAAAAATAAAATTTTAGTGAGAGTGTATGCGTGGGAGTGGGAAACAAGTGTGAGATGGAGATATATGAAAGAGCTCTCTCTCTCTCTCTCTCTCTCTCTCTCTCTCTATATATATATATATATATATATATATATATATATATATATATATATATATATATATATATATTCTACACATGTATTTTATATGTGGATATATGTGCCTTATCAAGATTCCATTTTTTTAAGGTTATGTAATAACGGGAAATAGTTGAACAAGTTATCAATTATTTTTTTTTTAATTGAAATTAATGACCCAAAATTTGACACCTGAACTTTTCAGAGGCTTGGGATTAATTTTCAATTCTATGTTTTTTATTATAAACAACCAATTGTGCAAATCAGGCCCATTTATCTGTCAATTATACAAGTCAATCTTATTCAAGTGTCTCTTGTACTGATTGTTTCTGTAATCGACAGTGCAGGATGATACAAGACAACCATTAGTTTTCATTTCTGAATATACACTTCTTGAAAAAAATAACGAACATGATGTAAAAAATTTTTTTATACAACACATGATGAGAATTGTTCTAAAGAATAATTTAATGTAAAAACAGGACAAGAAATCGAGAATCTTTGTATTTTCCAAGAACAAGAAATTAAATGAAACCATAATCAAAGATTTGTATTAATTAATTGGTTGATTTGTTTTTTATGGTCTAACAACCCTACATGACTTATTTTGAAGCCAAAACATATTTCGGATTGTAAATTTATTTTCCTGCATGTGTATATTGCCTTAACAAGTTTTTGAGAATAATGTTTTTTTCCAGATACAAGTCCTATTATTTAACTCATAGCTGGGGGAGTAGATTGATTTATACCTTTCCAAAGGATATATGTGTATAAATGAATGTAATAAATCCAATTGGAATTCAAGTTTGGCTCTCAAAGAAGAGTGAGCATTCAAGTCTTCCATGGCTGATTTAATTCCAACATTGGTTATTTTCCACTCTACAACCCCTTTCTCCACAGCCAAAACATTACAAGCCTCTTGCTACTCTATCACTATTTCCATGGAAAATTTTATGATTAGCTACTACTCTTAGTTCCATCTGTTCAGATCTTCGCTATGCCTTGTAAATAAGGTTCATGCCCTTCATATTCGTTTGTTGAGAAGGAAGTTCCATTTGGTCAGCATCTTCCCAAGAGCTGCTACTTTGTGGAACAGACTCCTGAGAGGATGCTTCCCTGACTACTACAATCTTAACCTCTCCAAGCTTAGGATCAACCATTATCTATCCTACATATTCTCATAATCTACAATTCTTGTCCATAAAACAACCCCATTCAATAATCTTCTACCTTGAGTTGCTCTTGAGCTTTGTATCGAGTGGACAGTAGTGTAAAAAATATTAACTTCTTCATTAGATAAATTTCTACTCTTACTTTTCTACAGAGGCAAGACAAGTCATTTTGGTTGCCAGCATTTTTTCTTTGATAAAACAACAGCTTCTAGATACTCAAATGCAAGTATCTTTTCATAAACAACAGTTTTATGCATAGATACCTGAATGGATTTTTATAGTAAATTACAATTCAGTACTGTGTCAGAATTTTCATTTTGACACGTTTGTTCAATAAATTTTTCTTCAAGGCTTTTATTATAGTAAAATTATATCCAACGCAATCTTATAGTAAAATTAATTTCCATGTACATTTGAGGATATTTTTATTTATAGTTGGTTGTTTTTGTTGTATGAGTATTGCTTCGAGGATCAAAAAGTCTCTTTTATTATTTGATTTTGCTACTAAAATCAAATAGTAAAAAGAGATTTATCAATAAAATTGATCAAGACAAAATATCTGTTGTCTTTAATAATATTTGAACATTTTCTGCTTAAATACACAGTATATATATATATATATATATATATATATATATATATATATATATATGTATAATAAATGCAAATATCACTGTGTCACACACTTTCAGCTTACAGGGTCACAACTCTCTAACTTTCAATAGCTCATTTCGAATGAAAAAATACTGTTCTCAAATTACAGTGTTTCAAAATAACCTTATACGTGTTTACAACTTTATTTCTACAGGCAGTAGCCCAACATTATATCATTTTGGAATCAGGCTGAATCTGTGAGCAAATTAAAAAAAATTCAGGTCGGATCCAGATCCGCAATCCTGAAATTTTGGATTCCCAAAGTTTTCATTACTGTAATTGTTTTTGGCGATTTTTATACATGATTTTTTTGTGACAAATTTTTTTTGTATGATAACAAATTTTATAACTTGGAAATAAATTTGGGAATAATTTACAATAATTAACTACAACACTCAGCAAGTCATACATGAAATAAAAATAATTGTTTGTACAGAAAGTAAGGACCTACGTACATCAAATTGTTTTTAAATTAAGTGGCGACAGAAGAATTATTGCTGAACTTTTAAAAGGTAAGCTTAAATATTAATGCAATACTTAAATGCAGCAATAAGTTTTGAGTTCTTCTGTAGTTTATTGTTGCTTATCACATCTACTTCTCCCTACCTATTGTGATGAAGGCCTAATCAAGAGCCCTCTGCAGGAGCTAGTTTAAATGCCACTCAATAGAGCAGCTTTTAAGCTAGTATATATATATATATATATATATATATATATATATATATATATATATATATATATAATATAAACTCTGTAGGGAGGTACCTGAAAACTATACCATGGTTTGACCAAAGCCTTGTGAGAAAAATTGGGTAGATGAAACTGCTCAAAGTGGTTGTTGGTTGTATTAGCAGAAAGTCCCAAGTCAGCATGACTGAGGTTTTCAGCATCCTAGTATTGTTCATCATACTAGATTATGCACTCTCTTCCAGAAACTGTAACTAAATTCTGCTCAGCATAGTTGCAGTAAAAACCACAGGTGTGCTCTGTAGACTTTGAAGAAACACAAAAGTGACTGAGCAAGTGCCTGCAGGAAGGATTAAGTAGCCATCCTAATAGACTTGGAAATGAGTAACCAGCCATTCTCTCACTCTCTCTGTCTCTCTCTCTATATATATATATATCTATACCTATATCTATCTATCTATCTATCTATCTATCTATCTATTAATGAATATACATATCCCACACCTTTTGCACTACTCAGTTTCATACCAAGCACAATCTATATATATATATATATATATATATATATATGATAAAATATAGTTTTAAAGTATGTTATATTCATGAGTAAAGTGCACAATATCAAGAATAGGGCATGTGCAAATATAAAAGTGGACACTTAGGTCAAAACCAAGTGGTGACAGTCTGTTTCATGCTGAGACACAATCTTCAGGCCATATGTGTTTGGTGCTGGAAATAACTGACTTTTCTATTCATAATGCCTTAATGATTAGAATATATAAATAGTTGAGTTACGATCCAAACACACATGGCCTGAAGATTGCATTCAAGCATGAAACAGACTGTCACCGTTCGGTGTTGATCTCAGTGTCCACTTCTATTTACGTATGTGTGTATATGTGCAAAAATTTGCATATAAGTAAATGTATCTGTAAAGACAATACAGTAAGTCCTTAGTTTACGACAGTCCTGAACTATGACAATTCATGGTAATGACACAATCGTCATTAATCTTGTACATACACCACAAACTGCACAGCAGAAGAATGCATTGCATGGCAGAATAATACATCATCATATGGCGCTAAAGTGAGGAAAGTAGTTTGGATCAGTTTCTGATTGTATGCCATATTGGATTGTTGGTGAGTGAATGCTTATTCACAGAAAATTGCATGTATGTTCCGACTTACATGGAAAATCATATTACAGTGCATCATAGAAACAGAATTTTGTCTGAAACATATGCCCTGGACGTTTTCAAATATTTCCTTTTATAAAAGAAATGCTTCTTTCTCAAGCCAACATATTTATATATGACCATAAAAATAGCTAAAAATTTATAAAAAAATGATTAACTCATGACTTTGTAATTAATTAAATAAACAAAATAAAATAAAAATATATAAAATATAAATAAAAATTACATAAAAAATCAATAACAACAAAAACATTAATTCACTTTCACTTAATTTGCCAAAAACTTACATCACTTAGAATTATCCATACTTTTCCTTTCCTTAATGCTGTAAGATTCTAAAGTGTTTTCTAATTGAAATTATTCCAGTACTATTTACGGAAGGAAATCACATAGAAATCTCAGTTTTTGTTTAAGACTATTCATTCTTCATGTTGCATTTATTGCTACATTTCAGCTGATCTATTCAATAGACCTCTCCAAATCTGTAAGAAAAGAGAAATCATTGCTGAAAATATTGTGTAGTGTGTCTCAGAAGTAATTATACTAATCAGCTTGGTGTGTATCAAATAACATTCACCACACAGGCAATTCCATTCTCAGCAAACGTATATATATATATATATATATATATATATATATATATATATATGGATACATGGTTGACTGAAGGTCATAAGAGTCTGTGACTTAAGTAGTGAAGTAGTAACTTGAGCTTCGTTAGAGGTTGATGTTGTGAAGCATTTTTTGCTCTGTCTGGACAGCCTAGACATTGATCACTTTTGGTCTTTTCTTCTTTCTCTCACAGCGGGTTCATTTCTTGTTTTCATTTCGCAATTCATTTTCGCCAATGAGAATATAATTCCTGTCTATCTCTCTTCTTGTTAATGACATGTGTTTTTCTAATTTCCCAAGAAAGAGATAAAGCCATTTCCCAATTTATTTTACCCACATGCCAGATTTTTGATAGATAAAAAAAGTAAACTCTTGGTGCATCGTTCTAGTTTGTAGGGGACGGGGGGAGACAATACAGATGTCACTTCTACATTACCAGAGAAAATGTCTTTCAATCTCTCTTTCTATTTCTCTATCTTCCAGTTTATATTTCATTTTGGGCTTAACCCTTCTCCTGCTCAGAATTAATATTTAACCAACTCACGGCCTTAGTGTCACATATATATTTGCATGTGTGTGTGTGTGTGCGTGTGACTAGTGAAAGAGTTGATGGTATGTAAAATGGAATCAGCAGGCCAAGCTGAAATTCCAGCCAACGTTTTTGCATTCATTTTCACACAAATATCCTTAGCAAAAGTTTGAATCAATCTCTTCTACCACCAGCTAGGGATTAAAACAAAAAGAATACTAAGCCTATATGAAGTACCTATCAAATAATAATAGTTAACAAGTGAGTTTCACTAACATAGTACAGTTCTCAGTTGGTGTCCAATTTATGAAGCCTTGTGCAAGACTAAGTAAAATATATATTCAGAGTTCCTGCTGTAGAGCAAGGTTTAGTAAGTGCCTCTCACAAGCCAGTGTGAATAAATTGGGACCTCACTACAACAGCCTTGTGCCAAACTATGAAAACAGGGCCATTGTGTTTTGTTTTTGGAATTTGTTCTATTTAAAAACAAAAGAGGCATTTATCAGTGACAAGAAGTTGTAATAACTGCAAAGTAGTGGAAGACTTTTCACGAAACAGAATTATCAAGAGAGATAAATATTGATAACTAATTGATTATCTGTTGATCATTTTTATTCACGCTTTACTGTTTACATAAGGCAAATCATATATTCATTGACTTTTTACCCAAGAGTTTAATGTGCCTCAAAGGTGATGCAATATTGCACCTAATTTTCATAATTTATGCCAGTTCAGCAAGGTCAACTACTGTTATACAAAGCAAAATGCTTTTCTCAATTGTTTTATGATATTTGACTTCTACGGTCATTTCAAAATTCAACTAACTTTCTATACAGTTTTATTTACATATTTTTTTAATGTCATATAAAAAGGAAGACTAAGTATTATATATGAAGCACAAGTTAATGTATATATAATGTATATATTTGTAAAGAATCAATAGGTTTATTTTTAATCCAACATTTTTTACTACTTCAAATGTTACTATAGTGGATACTTATTTGAAATAAACATCCCATAAACAGTGTGTATTACATCTGTTATAATGCATTCGGTTGCAAAGGAAAGGAAGAAAGAAGGATTAAAATCTCAACAACGTGTATTCGTAAAATTACAGCATATATACATCATTGTGTAAAAAGGTGACAAAATCATTGATATGTGGTTCTTTAGTTGTTGTTGGTAAGGAAAGCAATTAGGTGTAAGGGTGTCGTCAGTAGGGCCAGGAGTTGACTGATTTCTTGGGTTGGTTGGTTGAGGTCATGGTTGGTGTCAGAGTATAGGTCTGGAATATATTAAGGAAGTCAAGTGTAGTGCCATTGGTGGGGTTTGATATACGGCCTTCTTCTGGTTAAAATTGATATCTTTGAGGTGTTTGATATGCTGGCAGTCGTGTGATACTGAGATGTTGAAGCAGAACTGCCTAGTAAGGTGGGTTAATCAATCAAGGTCACAATGATGGGTTGATTTGTGGGAAGGTACATTGGCAGATTGGTTACAGCAGTAGTAACAAGGGAAGCCTGGAATGGAAGCTATGAATCTGACCTAGCCGATATAGAAGTTGTGAATACAAGTAGCTGAAAGGAGGTATGAATCTGACTTTGCTGATATAGTGGCTGTGTTGGTAGGTTGGTAGTGGAATGTCTCTGTTGGATTCTGGTCAAATGTAGTATCAATGAAACGGGGCACACAACTGTGTTGGTTGTTATGATGAAGTTTCTTTTAAGCAAATATGATGGTCCCCAGGGTCATCTTTTTTCAGCAGTAATGTTAGTAATTGGCTATTGTATTTTATTGCGGGGATATGTTTTGTGAACCAGATGTGATGCTTGGTGCCCCCACTCAGAAAACAACTTTTTTTTATTTTTGTGTTTTGCTTTCTTGGCATGTAGTGTCAATCAAAAAGAGATCTAATTGCAACAGAGTATAACACATCTATCGGTCTGCGCATTTGAAAAATCTAAGAAAAGAAAATGTGTCCTCTGGCAATGATCGAACCTACATGCCCCTTTATAAGAAAAACTACCGTTTGATCTAGCATGCTTTACCACTTGCCCACAAGGGACTTCACAGTAAGCAAGGTTCTTTTTACCCTATTTAAAGAAAGCACATCCCCTTCACTCAGATTATTTTTCTTGAGAGTCCATATCTGCTTAGTTTCGTATCCAAAATGTAAAACAAGCAATTTCTAAAGAATTAATAGATTTGTTTTTAATCCACCTTTATCCACTGTTAGATCCAGTGACAGGACCCAAAGAGTGTGAGTTCAATACCCGGCTAAGGCAGTGGAGAACTTTCAGAGGGAAATTAACAGAAGATAACTGTATATGTGTGTAGGTTAACACTTCCAGTTAAGCCATGAGAGTCATACCTGCTGGAACATCAGGGCATCTATTATTATATTTATTTATTTTTAGTTTCTTTTTATTGCAACTTCACCTCAAGCCATCAATCTATGGCAGTGTGTAGGTCAGAAATAAAGGACGAGTTCTAGATGGGAATCAAAATCATGTTCCTTTTTACCCCAGGGAAACATGTTTAGGGCCCAGAACTCATGTTCCTTTTTACCCCAGGGAAATATGTTTAGGGCCCAGCCGCTTTAAACACTAACCTACAAAAATTTAATGACTTTGCAGAAGATCAAATCTAACTTATAAACCTATGATGTCACTCTGCAATCTTTATCAAAGCCATATTTGTTTTTTAACTGAGTATGTTAGGCATGAATCGATTTCTTTTCCTCCCAGCTAGGAATTAAACAACACCTCCACTCATTTAAAAATCAGAAACCTTGATAGCAATGCCTGGGAGGGTGTGGAGTGAGTAGCCATGGTCAAATGCAAAAATAAGTACCAGAACTGTCCAAAAAAACAGAATTGACAAAGTTTGCAATAAGCAATAACAGGAAAAAGAACAGGACAAAAATAATATAAAGCAAGTAAACAATATATACATGGCAAATTAACAGTAATAAGACAAATTAACAGTAATAAGGCAAATTAACAGTAATAAGACAAATTAACAGTAATAAGGCAAATTAACAGTAATAAGACAAATTAACAGTAATAAGGCAAATTAACAGTAATAAGGCAAAGCAACAGTAATAAGGCAAATTAACAGTAATAAGGCAAATTAACAGTAATAAGGCAAATTAACAGTAATAAGGCAAAGCAACAGTAAGATGGCAAAAAGTTTACAAACTAGGAATATGAGTTGACAAGAGCAAGTTTGGATAAGCAAACATAGAATTCTGACTTCAAGACAAGAAAGACCAGGACTGAGTCAGATGAAACTGAGAACCAGCCTATTTTAGTTGCTAGGACAAAATCCCGGCATGTATTTGTGTGATTCTGCCTATAAATTGGAGGGAGGTGGCAAATGTTTTGCAGTCATTCCCAGTAAGATTGGAATCAACATATAGCTTCAGAGCATTTATCATTGGTATTGTTCTTCTACTACAGTACAGAACCACCTTCCCTTTGTTTGTCTCCTTGTTATATTAGGCACATTTTTGATTGGTCACCATTTTTGAGCACTTCAGGTTTAGCCCATAGTAATTACTTGAACCAGCACAATAAAGCACAGGTTCAAAGCATGCAGTTCCTACTTACTTATCCTCCTAAATCTACCCATGATAGCATCACTGGTATGTATCATTTTTACCTTTTTTCTCTGCATTGGTCTCGTGGAATTTAATAGTTGTGTGTAGGTGTGTGCATGTTTGCAGTTACAGAAGAAGCATACAAAAATTTAGGTTTATAGTACTGACCATTTCTTCTTTTTTATTATTATTATAATCTGTAAGGAAACAAAGCTCTCGATGTCTCGTTTCCCTTTTCTGGTCCAAAAGTGAGTTAGAGTAAGTAATGATGAAAATGGTTAAAATGGTCAAGTTCAAGTCAGCTTTGTGCTGAGTTAGAACAACCAAATGACTTACTTCATGAGTGGAGCTGCAAAACCCATCCAAATGCTCTGTATTGGCAAGTGAAAAGAGAGTTCAGTTGTCAGTGGACCAGGGAAACAAATGTGCCCCAGTGTGAACATCTTTTTTTTCCATATACTGCTACATCTTGAAGCAAGAGGGAGAAAGAGAGGGAGAGAAAAGAAATATTTGTCTTTTTATAAGACTTAAACAGCGCCAACCAATGGGTTTGATGAAGCCAAGTGAGGTAATAAAATTTCTGGTTCCTTTATTTATATCATTGGAAAATATATTTCTTTTTCTTTTCTTTTTATTATTCATTATTATTATTATATTTATTGATTTTATTTCATTTTCTAACAGTCTCCTTCCTTTATTATCATATTATTTGAACATTTCTTTAAGATAGCCACCTTTGTATAGATTTATCTTTGCTGTTGTAGTTTGTCATATAGAGCCCCTTTCACCACGGGTTGACTGTTTAGACACTGTGTAATATAGTAATAATTCTAAGTAGAAGCTTGTGAAGCTTTATTTGACTAATTCAGGTCTAGCGCTGTAAACACATCCTGGGTGAGATGATAAACTACATCCGTGTCCTGGGTAAGGCGATAAACTACATCCAACAGCAAAGCCTTTGATCAGAAGGTTTTGAGGAGCATGGAACCACCTCTTAATTTCTGGTGTTCCCAGGCCCACCCTGACCTGGGGTGGTAGCACCAGGCAAATAGTTAGCCCCCACCCCAAAAAAGGGGCCGAAACACTATGAAAATATAAAAATAGGTTTTAATACCGGCAATACATTTTTGTTAAAAAAAATTACCAGCAATACATTTTTGAAAAAATATTACCAGTAATGCATTTTTGGAAAAAATATTACCAGAAATAGATTTTTGAAAAAAACAATTACCAGCAATACATTTTTGGAAAAAATATTACCAGCAATACAGTTTTAGAAAAAAATAATTACCTGCAATACATTTTTTGAAAAAAATATTACCAGCAATAAAAATCTTGTTGGCATTAAATAACCCATTATGGTTGATATGCTGTAAAACAAAACAAAACAAACAAACTAAACAAAAGTGCTGAAAACGTTTATTTTATTATAGTGAATGGTTACAAGCAAGAGGGGAGATGGGATGTGTTTATTTTATTACCACACACTGTTCTCAAACTGTAGCTTCATGTAACTTTCTTCCTTTCTGAGAATTTATCAATGCAAACTTTATAACATTCATGTAAGGAAATTTCTTATTGGTTGCCCTCCTTTACCCATTTAGACCCATGAGTTTTGATGCTATATTCCAGCCCCTGACTGCTTTTGTCATATTCTTTTTCCACTTCCGTTTTACTTTTTATTTATTTGTTATTAAAACTAAATTTGAGTTTATTTCTTTTTCTAGTTTCACCCTTTTGTCTTTCAATAAACAGGATGAACAGGACTTTGTCTTAAGAGTTTTGATTGTCATAAAGTGCTTATCTGTTTGTCCGAGGTACACACATACAAGACAGATGCATACAGATATTATTATTATTTTTATTATTTGAATAATGTCAGGAGTTTGAATGGGCCAACAAAAGATGACCGCAGTGTGTGTTTTATTCTAATAGTTTCTTTTCTCACACTTCTTGCCTGTGGAACACTCTTCCAATTTTTGCTTCCCAGTAAATTCCATGCCAATAACCATCTTCTGACTTCCTGAATCCTGTTCTTTCTTCTCACTAATGTTTTCTCATTCTCTCCTACTCCCAGTAACCTAGTAGAATTATTGCCTTGCTTGGTGTGAAATGATTAAAAAACAAAAAAAAACCTTGCAAGTAAAGCAATCACCGTCAAAAAAAAATAAAGAGAAATTTAAATTATAAAAGAAAACATTACAAAAAGATTATTTTGTTGAAGTAATTGAAAAAACTTGAAGAATAACCAAGATAAACTCATATATACCAAATCTGGGAAAAGCTATAATTTTGTGGGGATTACCTCCAGATAATTTACCAATATGCCCACTAGGTGGTGCTGTTTCCTGACTATAGAAGAACAAGACAATAAAGCACTCTTTCTTTTTGGCTCTCTCTTTTGCTCTGAAATGTAGTAGAATCAACATAAGTCTTATCTCTACAGAAGGAAATTTCTTTCCCCTGTGTAGCCACCACCTATTAGTTTTTAACTCACATGCACAAATGCATCACACACACACATCTCCTAACAGTAATTGTTAAATGTTTGTTTTTTTCCTTTTCAGCACTCTGTGTATACACAAGCATACAGTGTAACCCGGATATAAGAGACCCAGATATAAGAGAGATTTTCTCTGGTCCCAAATTAGAGCCATACTTACCTAAACAAAATAGACCAAACCCGGATATAAGAGACTTCTTCTCCGGTCCCGACAACTCTCTTATATCCGGGTTACACTGTATTATGAAATGGATTACGTCTAACAATTATTTTAATATATTTTTTGTTTATACGTTATTTTTATAGATACAATTTTTTAAAGTAATACTCTGTTTTTTAATCAAACAGTATTAATTACATTTACCAGCCTGAATGTTCAAGAAATTTTGTAGAAAATATGTGCTCTCTGACAGGAATTGAACCTGCAACCCTAACGGGAACCATCATTTGATCTGATGTGCTGTTAACCATTCAGCCACAAAGAAGTGTCTAGTTAGCAAAGTCCAAATTACTGTTTATAAACATACACCTTCAACAATTATTTCTCAATCAATCATTTCTTCTCATGAAACATATCTTAATGTAAACAATGACAACATATTATGAAATAGATTAAGTCTGACAATTATTTTAATATATTTTCTGTTTATATGTTATACACAAGTATATTTTCTTTCTTCTTATGTTGTTATTCTTTATATAAAAATATGACAAACTAGGACATTCGTGCCCACAAAAAGGACGGTTTTTCCCTTGACACTGCTACTATTTTAACTACCTTCATTCCTCAGCAATGTTTATTGTTTTAAAAAGCAATGATTAGAATTGGAATAAAGCCTAAACATATGATGGAAGTGAATTTATACATTATGTTTTTCCTTGAGAATTTATAACAAAAATATTAAGCACTATTTGTTAGATCATTTATTTACAAGAATAATTTTATATTTACATTCTAAAAACTAATACAATTAGAACTGATGCAATGCAATATTTATCATTTACCAATTTATAAAGAAATAAATATAGAAAAAATTTTACTCATAAATTTATAAACATTTACTAAATTATTAAAATATGTGAGCGAACTATGCAGGATAATGTAGGAGTTGATGTATTTGACATCCATGACTTGTAGGATCGCTGGAGCTCTTTAGCTGTGGTGAAGGCAGTTTATCTAGGAGAAGGAAAATCTAAGTTGGTATCTGATACAAGTAAACCCACCTTATGGTGGAGGTATGACTTCTTTAAACCAGTTTGTGTATAGATTCTTCCAACCCTGGTATTATGGTGTGACACTCTTTTTCAATTTTCCCTAAGCCAGCATGGAAGAGTAGGCTAATGAAACTGGCATGAGAATATCAAACCAAAAGATTTCTGGACTAGAGGGGGCCACCTTTGGATCCTCACGATGTGATCAGGAGAGTGGATCAGCAACTCTGGATTGATGTTACAGTGGTGATTAGGAGATAACTCCCGCAGCTTTGGGCTGGTATGTTACATGCAACTGAATGAAAATAAATATGGCCATTGAAATCCAAAATCTTTGGAGAGAACTTTCTCATGTTAGTGAGACAATCTGCCAAAGGTGGAGATAGCAACAAGATGATGACTTAAAGATTATCCTTGCTGTCAAATTGTTTCATTTTGTCAGGAATGTGTTGTCTAGTGCTCATGAGTTCAACATCTATATCAGGTATTGAAACACTAGTTGAGCAGGAACAAATAATAACTCACATCACAAGGAGAAAATATTATGGTAATCGACAGATATCTACTATCAGCCAAACACTTGATGATGCCCAAAGGTACCTGGCTGAAATGTTGTATCTATAATAATAGCATCTATAATAATCAAGATGAGAATAACAATAAAGTATATTAAACCACTGACTTTATTTTTTATTCCACAACTTTCTCCAATGGACTTTAATCCATTTTCTAAGAAAGTAAACATTTCTGACAGTAAAGGAAATAAATAATGGCTAAACAAGTCATTTTTCTGTTTTTGACTTAATTTTATTTCATTAAGACATAGCACTCAGTCTGTATGTCAAGCATTAAAAATGAGGGCAAAAGGGATTATCAATGGTCAGGAATTAAGGCAAACGTTACTAATGGATGAAATAAGACTATTTCATTATTATATATATAGTTCTCTTTTTATGTTTTTGCATATTTTTTCAAAATTTAGTTGCAAACAAAGAAAATCAATCCGCTAAATGTTGCACTCGCATTTAATTACACAGCAGCGCATGCAAATGCATTTATTATTTAAACATACACAATAGAGTGCCATATGCATTCACTACGCAGATGCCTTCAGAGCTGCCCATCCAAGTATATATATGAACATTTTAGCTATACGAGGAAGCTTTATGTTTGCATTATTTGGGCATGTATATAGTCACAAAGGTGTATTTTACTTGTACTCTTTATACCAAATAAACAAAACTGACCTTTTTGTCGTCTCTCTTTCTCTGTCTTTCTTTCTTGATGTTTCTTCTCCTCATCAAGTACACATTGCACCCATGAACATCCGTACATGGTTGTCAGCAGACCTAAAGCTGCTTAAGGTAATTTCAACGTTTAAATCAACTCTGTTAATAATATCTTGGCTCACGTTATAGAGAAAAAATGAAAGTGGCAAAGAGGAAAAAAATGTGAAGGTAAAAAATGTGAAGGTAAAAAATGTGAAGGTAAAAAAAAATGAATGAATGATGTGAGGTCATCTACAATATAACTTGCTAAGTGTTATTTCGCCATTAAATCAGTGGCCATGATTAGTTCATTTTTAAGGTAAAGAATAAATCCATATTTTTATTTTATATTTTAGGATATCTCTCTTTTTCCCTCTGGTAAAAAAAAAAAATGGTGAGTATAAACAGAGAGAGGCAAAGAAAAAGAGAGAAAATGGTGAGCATAAACAGAGAGAGACAAAGAAAAAAAGAGAGAAAATGGTGAGTATAAACAGAGAGAGACAAAGAAAAAGAGAGAAAATGGTGAGTATAAACAGAGAGAAGCAAAGAAAAATAGAGAGAAAATGGTGAGTATAAACAGAGAGAGGCAAAGAAAAAGAGAGAAAATGGTGAGCATAAACAGAGAGAGACAAAGAAAAAAAGAGAGAAAATGGTGAGTATAAACAGAAAGAGACAAAGAAAAAGAGAGAAAATGGTGAGTATAAACAGAGAGAAGCAAAGAAAAATAGAGAGAAAATGGTGAGTATAAACAGAGAGAGGCAAAGAAAAAGAGAGAAAATGGTGAGCATAAACAGAGAGAGACAAAGAAAAAAAGAGAGAAAATGGTGAGTATAAACAGAGAGAGACAAAGAAAAAAAGAGAGAAAATGGTGAGTATAAACAGAGAGAAGCAAAGAAAAAAATCAGTTAAAAAATAGAAAGCAAAACAGAATGACTTAGAAATAAAGATAAAAAAAAAATAATCGGCTTTTCATTGATTAGTTATTGGCTGCTGCTTCATCTCCATCATTGCCGTACAATATGGTCATCCATGTCCTCTTGCAGTGATAACCTTTTTGTGTGTGTGCGTGCATGAGTGTATGTGTGGCCTTTTTTTTCTTCTTTTTTTGGCGTGCTATTTTTCCACATGAAAAAAAGAAAGAAAAAAGTTGATAAACAGACAGTGAGAATGCAGTGATACTGGCCACTCCCTGTGTCAGCTACACTGTCATAGTTGGACGGTAAATGCAAATGTTGTTGCTTAGGCCACCAGAAGATTTCATATAGCAATCCAATGATGGCGGGAACTTGGCTTTGAGGATTTTGTGTCATTGCAATTCTATGTGACAGCTGTGAAACAACAATAAAATAGAAAAGGGAGAAAAAAATGCTATTGTCAACGATAATGGATTTTAATGCATGATCTGTAAATCTGCCTGACAAGTTAGCGTCAGGTTTCTCAGATTTTGTTATAGTAAGGAAGGCATAATTAAATATCATTTTCATTTAGAATTGCCCTTGTCAGTGATTTGTCATAACAAAACTCTGGAGATCTAATTATGCTTTATTTTTTATTTTTTTACAGTAAGGTTCACTCTGTACAAGGCCCGAGGGCCACTTGAGGTAGAGGGTTATGTTAAGGGGTAGTTTACATGCGTAGGAGGAAAGAATAATGGTTAACACTAGACTTGAATAAGTAAAGATTGTAGTGATTCCACAGGGCAGCGGTTCGCGGGAAGAAGCTGTTTGAGTGGAACTTACTTCTCACCAATGGAATACAAAGGGAATGTGGGGGGTGTGCTACTATGTAAGTGGCATGTTGTGTTCTTGCTGTGAAGGTTTACCTCAGCAGGACCAGGGAATGTTGTTCATCTGAGCACTTTCCGGGGAAGTAGTGATAGAGCAGTGAGAGGCTTGCCACATTCCGTCTGTTGGAGAGAGGGTGGAGGGCGGAAAATTCTTCTCCAAAGCTCTGCACCATGAAGTTTGTCACAACACTTATAAAATTGGGACAAAATAAATGCATTTTTTTGTGTAGCATTAAGTGCAATTATTATTATTATTATTATTTGCATCATTCACGTCTGTCTGTCTGTCTGTTGTGGTAAGAACCATTTATGTTCCTTACTATCATGAATGAACTGATCCATTCATGATAAGTAGTCCTGGGTAATTGTCGAGGAGTAAAAGAAGATAGTACTATTGCAGTGACTTGTCGAGCTGAGTACTGAATACTACTATCATGACTGATTCTGTTGAGTTAAATGTTGTGTCTTGCCAGACCCCACAACTCTATCTATATGTCTTTGAATATTATTTTAAATCTCTGCATTTTCACTTTTAAAGGTTAATTAGACTTTTTATGATGTTTTTTATATATTTATTTATTTTGTTTGTTTTTTATTTATTTTGTTTGTCTTTTATTTATTTATTTTGTTTGTTTTTTTTCATAGAGTACTGAACTAAAGATAAAAATTTATAAAGAAGCCTGTTACATTTAAACACACATTAAGCCTCCCCTTAAATTGTAATTGTTAATATTTACTATGTCCAATATGTACAAGATTTTTATTTAATCCATGATATCACAAATAGACATTCCTATGTTAGTTTATTGACCAGGAGATTGGATCAGCAGTCCCAAACTAGTGTCACAGTGAAGACCAGAGGATCACTCCAGCATCCTTGGACTAGTGTGTTACATCAAACCACAGGAAAAATAAATACAGCACATTAGCAAATGAGACATTTTCAAGAAAACTATATTAGTGAGCAGATAATGAAAACAAATATATTAAACAAATTTATTAAAACTTTTATTCATTCTAATAATTACATAGAAACATTGCAAATACTAAATATACAAATAAAAATTAATTACAGTTTATTTTACTATAAAAATGTGTCTTTTCACAATGTTTCAATCTTCAGATTTTGTGTAGCTGTCTGACATAAAAAAAGAAAGACAATTAATGCTCACTCGGTCTTTTTATTAAGGGAAAATGTTATGCATATGTGTCATGCAAATCATCCATCCATTTGCGCATATGTTTTCACTTCTGCCAATATGGTAAAAAAAAAAATAATAACGTAGGCAACACACAACCGCTTCCTGTTTTTTGTTGACAGGGTAGGTCCCTACTTGATTCTTTGCTACACTGACCATTGCTGAATTTAATTGTTAATATTTATTATGTACAGTTTATACAAGATTTTTATTTAATCAATGATATCAAGAATATATATCCCCATGTTAGTTTAATGACCAGGAGATTGGATCAGCAGTCCCAAACTAGAGTCACAGCAAAGACCAGAGGATCACTCCAGCATCCTCGGACTATATGACTACAGGAAAAATCACAGTAGATGAACTTCACTTTACACTTTTGCCAATATGGAAAAAATAATAATAATAATAATAATGATAATAATAATAATAATCCCAGGAGAGTGGATCAGCATCCTCAAACTAATGGTGCTCTTGTTTGTTTATTGTTTTACTGTTTGGGTTGGAGGTCTTGCTTCTGTTCCTATTTCATCCCCAATTGAGTTGTCCACTTCCTGAGAGTTGTCTGACTCACTCAAGTTTATTGCAATTCCCCACTTGCTGTCATATGATGAGATGTTGTCATTACCTGTGAACCCGTTCCTCACTAGAAAAAAGCTCTTTTATGTGGTGTATTGTCTCATTAACCAGGATTGAATGTCAGCAATAATCCTAGTCACTTGTCCCATCTTGGTCATGAATCAGTTTTGTGGAGCTTTCACCCAAAGTCCTCTACCATGTATACTGAATTCTCTGTCTTGATTTTTAGAGCAGGTCTTATATTGATCCCCTTCAGTGTAACATCATAGATGTGCACCCTGTTTGCAGGCATGGGTCAGTACAAGATATTGTCTTTAGGAGTCATGTTGTATCAAAATACTGCTTGCTAGATGGAGCAATGTATTCTGGCTGAAATCCTTTATGCACTTATATCACAGTGTTCTTCTATTCAGTTTTCTGCACGGATATGTGCAAATATCAGAAACATAAGTGCACAACTCAGAATTTTGTGAAGGTCCTGAATTCCCTGATGCAGAATGTGGTGTTATTGTATGTGAGGAGTCCAAATGGCAGACTTCACTCATAGAATACAGACTCCAGCTGGTGCATAGTGCTTGATGAGAGAGATGACAGACCACAGTCAGTAAGGGTTAGGTAATGATCATTGCCATAGTTGGCCATGTACATTGGCAATCTTTATCAGGTGCCATCCACTCCTAACTTTCCATTCTGCTAATGAACCAATGTTGGGTTTGTTTTTAGGCACTGTTTTCACATTTTTATTGCTGACTTGATGGCTGCCTTAGATGTTACAGGGCAAATTTTTGCATTGGGATGCATCTCCCTTCTGGATATTTGCTATGTTGGTGTATCGACAGGGTACAACTTGTTCATAATGGCAGCATACACCAAAAGCAGAGATTCAGCCTCTTTTTCTGTTAAGTCAAACACCATCTACAGCACCCTATTTAATCTGTTGGTTAAGTTTTAGTTTGATGCTAATGGTCTTTGTGTCATTTTTCTGGGTTTCTGACATTATAGCAAAAAGAACGGACATAATTAAAGGGGGAAAAAATATAAAACAACTATGGTAATTTAATACAACAAACAAAAAAACAATATTAAAAGAGAATAACAGAATGAGCTAACCCATTATCACTCCTCACTCATCAGAGCTTGATCAGGGAAAGTAAATTTTCTTCTGTTTACATTAGGAAGGTTATTTTTATTTAATGAAATTAGTTTCAAGCACTTTTAAAGAATAGAACATGTCCTGCATAAAATTTTGAACACGTTCTCTAAGAAGGATGACTCACACTGCTGATTTTGTATATTTGTGTTCTATGATATTGAAGTGATAGAGAAATAAATAAATAATAACAAAGAGACCAAAATTTCACCATCTCTAAAAACAGATGTATAATCAGAACTGCCAGGCCACAAAACCATATTTCGACCAACTAATCAGAAAGCTTTCGCAACCAAGAAATAAGAGTAAACAAATAACAAGGAGGCCAAAATTTCACCATCTCTAAAAATAGATGTATATTCAAAATTGCCAGATCACTAAGCCATAATTCAACCAACCAATCAAAAAGCTTTCATAACCAGGATATAAGCGTGTGAGCCAATGAGAATCAAAGCGGATCTATAGATGTGTATATAACCAGATGGAAAATCAACCAAAACCTAAATCGATAAATAATTTTAAATAAGGTTGAAAATACACTTTAAAAAATGTGTACCAACCTAATAAAAAGACTAAAAAACAGAAGAGCACTTTAGCAAATTCACTTGTGTCAAAGTGACATTTAACATTTTTTTCCTTTTTTTTTTAGAACACAGTTCTATTCACAGATTTTACTTGATTCACTTCTTTTTTCCATTTGCTTCTTCTGTGAGAAACAGCCCAGTTCATCCACAAGTGACAGCCAAAAATATCCTTTCCTCCTGGAACTTTGCTTTTCTGCCTTCAGGACAAAACTTTGGAATTTGATTGAATAAAGATTATATATTTTTTAAATTTGAAAAATTTAATTACAAACACTCTGTTTTGACTGAATTATTTTTAAGTTAAAGACATTTACATACAAATGTAGCACATCAAATATAATTTTCTATAAACCTTCTGGCTTTCTTTTAAATACACTTCCATTAGTTTAAAGAATTAATTTAGACTACTATAATATTTATTAATGTACACATTTTTCTTAATTATTATTTTTAATTATCATATATTATTTACTAGTAATTTTCTTATGCATTGTCATGTGTACAAAACTCTTTTCTGAAAGATTTTTATCATGATTCCATGTACCTTAAAAAATGTTTAATCTTCATGCTCCTAAAAAATGGTCTGTCAAAACGACCGTTTTTCCCTTGACACCTCTATTATTTTAACTATCTTCATTCTTCAGCAATGTTTATTGTTTTAAAAAATGGTAATTAGAATTTTAATTAAATTTAAATATATGAAAGTGAATTTTTCTCTCTTTATGACTCTTGGTTCCTTGGGTAACATAGGGCATCAACAACACGTCTCCAATGGACATGGTTCCTCGTGATTCTCTTCAGCTCAGTCTGTGTCGTGCTGGCTGCTTTCACCTCTGCATCAACACTCCTGCACCAAGTCTGTTTTGGTCGACAAACTTTTTGTTTCCCTTGTGGATTCCAGTCAAGGGCCTGCCTGGTGGCACTAGAAGCAGGCTTGTGGAGTGTGTGGCCGATCCATCCCCAATTCCATTTCTTGATGTCAATCTTGATTGGGGTTTGTCTGGTCCTGTCCCACAGTTGGTCGTTGGAGATGACTTCCAGTCACCTGATATTGAGGATGTTCTTGAGACATCAGTTGGTAAATGTCTAAAGTTTGCGGGTGTTGGTCTTGGTTACCCATCAGGTTTCTGAGCCATAAAGTAGGACCGACTTGACGTTGGTGCTGAAGATCCAGATCTTGTTGTAAAGTAAGAGGGCTGTTGATCTCCAGATTGGCCGCAGAGTGTTGGAAGCGTGTCAGGCTTGAAAGTGAGTTAATACATGCGAAAGAGAATAAATGAAATACGATTTCAAATCCCCTCCACAACTAGACTTTCATCAAGTCTGAAAATGGACACATAAAATTAGAATTGGTATTGCCGTGCACCAACCTCGTAGTAAGAACATCACCTGACCTTTTGAACCAATAGGAACATGGTAAAAATATTAAATTTAGGCTTTAGTCTGGTGCCTATCTCTGGCTTATAAAAGTATCATCCAAAAGCCACTTGAGGAACACACACAGCTAGTTCACTGAGTGCATTCACTTACTCAGAAGCTCACCTAAAGACTCACTCACATTAATGCAAAGAAAGCCTTTTCACTCAGGGACTCACACCATACAAAGAGATCAACAAATACTTGCTCAAACACTTACACTTATCTATGGCGGCTATGGAAAAGAATCTCCTAAGTTAGTTACTTATATCCATAAATATATATGTATACACTCACTCACACACACACACACACACACACACACACACACACACACACACACACACACACCACATTTTCCAGCTTACAAGATGCAATTTTTTCAGAAAAAATACCCTGAAAAATATGTGTGCATCTTCCAAGATACATGTAAGGCAATGCCCAAGTTCAAATAAGCTTGGATGGTCAGCTAATTGACTTGACTGACAGGGACATGGATTTGTATGTTGAGTCATTATACTATAATGTTAGCTATTTATCTAATTCAGCCTTTTATATGATGTAACCTCAGTACTTAGCTGTTACAAGTATTTCCAAGACTATAAACCTTCCTGGAGCCGAGCCACAAGCTTAAACATGCTCTGTTTACTAGCAGCAGCAGGAGCCTTTCTGCTCTTGACTGGCATGTCATTGCCATCCAAACAAAATTGGACGAGTGATTAATGTAAACAATACGTGGTGCCAGTATGTGAGGGACACATGGTCAATGTGTTGTTGTATGAGAATGACTTTTCTTTTTTCTTAGAAATTTCTTTCCAATATTAGGGTGCATCTTCCAAGCTGCACCGTTATATATATATATATATATATATATATATATATATATACAGAAATATAGTCTTAAAGTGTGCTATATTTATGGGATAAAGTGCTCAATATCAGAGATAGAGCGTGTGTAAATATAAAAGTGGACATGGAAGTCATCACTTAGAGGCGACAGTCTGTTTCATGCTAGTGCAATCGTCAGGCGACTAGTGCTGTTATTTTTCTCGGCTATTTATATAAGGGTCAGTGGTGCATTATGGGTAGTCTATTTTGGCGGTTACTTTTACCGGAAGTCGCTTATTTGTTTATTTATTTATGTCAAATTATTTTGCTTGTTTTTTGTTTGTTTTTTATTTTTATTTTTATTTTTTATCTTATATATTTATTTATTTATGCTTTTATTTTGATTGGTGTTTTTGGTTAACGTAGTAAAAATTTGTTTATATAGCTTATTGTTGGTAGTCTATAATGGCCGTCATTTACCGGAAGTCGCTTGTTCGCTTATTTATTTGGTTCAAATTGTTTTGCTTGTTTTTATTTATTTTCATTTTTATTTTTTATTTGTCATTGATTAAATCTGTTTGTTGAATTTTGGGGTGTGATGTTGTGGTTTTTTCTGACTATTATTTAGGTGGGAACAGTTTTTAATTTATCTATTTAGGTTGGTTATCTTTATTTGTTTTTTGTTTTTTTTAAACGGCTAGTTTATCGTAATCGGTTGTTAGTTTATTTATATATTTGGATGTATTTAGATCGATTTATTATACTTGTTGTTATTTATTTGTTACACTATATATTTTTGGCTATATATATATATATTACATAGAATAGAAATCCAAATTTACCTCATTCTAATATTTCAACCAACAAGTCCTATGTTGGCATAGCTTGTTGGTTGAAACAACTATTTGGATGAGGTAAATTTGGATTTCTATTCTATGTAATATATATGCTTTGTTATAATAAATACATTGAGCTCTTTTTGTGGATCAGTTTTAATATTTATATTATTAGGATTCACTTAGATTATATACCAACGGATTATTACCTGTATATATATATATATATATATATATATATATATATATATATATATATATATATATATATATATAAATTCCCAAGAGGATAGCATCCAGGCAGAACTCTATGTCCAGGACAGAGTAAGAATATAATACATATATATATTTTCACACTGATATATATGTTATACATGTTCTCCCACTAACTCACATTCGTACATATATAGACATTCTCCCAAATTTTATTTTTCCAGACATTTTACAAAGTCTTTTTTGTCTTTCAAAACACTTTTTTTCTCATTTACTGAATTGTCACAATTGTTGTTATTAAACTGTTGTATTCGAATTGGTTTGACATTCTTTGTTTTGGGCATTTGAAGGTCGGCTCTTTCTTTCTCTCGCTTGCTGTCAGCGGAAACATGAGCTTCCTTTTCCACAACAAGGACTAGCAGTAAATTTCTTCACTCGGCCCTCGTAACAAGGCCAACCACAACATTGTGCAACACTCTGCAATAAAAACACTCATAAAAATTCTGCATCAACTGCTGAATCGAATTCAATATTGTGAGTTTAAGTAATTAGGACAAGCCAAGCAAACAATTGGAGAAAAGATGATACACTTAAGATTAATTGAGGGAGCAATTGATTTGTTTTTTTTAAGGCTTATCAACCCTTTGTGGGTTATTTAAAACTGAAACATATTTTAGTTTGTAAGAATAAGGTGTTTTTTTTCTGTAAGTGAATATTGCATTAACATTTTTTTTGAGAATAACAATGATTTTTCAAATACAAGACCTTCTATTTAACCCATAGCTGATGGAGAGGAGATAGATTCATACCTTTCCCAAGGATATTTATGGAGAAGTGAATGTAATTGAGGGAATTTATAATGCATTATATTGATACAAAATGCTTGAACAAATAGCAAATGCAGAATGTAGGTATATTCAATATTTGCTAAAGAAGAGCATACCTTGATGAAAAAAGGCCCCAAACTTGATAAATAATTTTTTTATCATCTAAATGTTTATGTTATTATTAAAAGGAGAGACCAAAATATTTTAGTTAAAAATCTTGTTTTTTTGGAGTCAGCAAAATTTACATAAAATCGATCATATCAGCCATTTTTTGAAAACTTTGTAAACAAAAGTGAAATTCTTCGTTTAAAAATCTTGTAAAATTCAATTATACTTTTTTTTCAAAAGTTATTTTAGGTAAATTAGAAAATTTAAAATTTACTTAATGTAATTGGAAACAAACATTAATTATTTAGCATAAAAAATTTAGAAATAAGAGAAGCATGTCTAACCGTGGTGATTGGTTTTGGAGGTGTGAATTGACGTTTACGTCAATGTATCGACAACTAACGTCAGGGCAATTTATCGGATGGAAGGACAGTATATTTGTGGGGGTGAAGATGTGAAGAGATATCAGAAGGTTAAAATTTCCTGCTGGCTGGTTCAGCTACATGGGAATGTTGGACTTTAATTAAGTCCAAAGAAGACAAAGAAAACAAACAAGACCGATATATATATGGGTAAACAAATATATATTAATAACAAAACAAGTTAAACAAAGACATGAACTGTTACATAGAGTTTGTATGGAGAAATTATGTGTGTGTGTTGTAAGTGTTCGTACGTACGTGTATTGTTCTTAGCGTGTTGCCAGAATTTGGGAAACGCTGTATCCGTGAGAGATCACATATTGATGTAAGTGGAAAAAGAAAGATTTTACCTCGTCTCCGCGCGAGGTAGCGGCCCATGGCCTAAGTCGAAAAAGAGAGATTTTACCTCATCTCCACGCGAGGTGGCGGCCCAAGGCCTGAGACGGAAAAGAGAGAGAGAGAAGGGTCAGCCAGTATTTATACTAAGGGGAGTGAGACCCCTGTTGAAGGATTAAGGAACTGAGGAGGAGCTAACTGCGACAGACTAAATTCAAATAAAAGCTTCTAACAAATGATAGTAAATAATAAGGCTTACTATCGAATGCCGTGCATTTCAACAAGCAATAAATAAAGGTTTGGAAGACGGCATAAAATGGTAATGGTATGGTAATTCATCAGAATATTTGCTTTGGTGGCGTAACTAAAGAATTCGATTCAGAAACCGATTTTGTGTTAAATAAGCTTAGAAGAGGAGGCATGGCTATCAATGAAAAGAACACGCATCAAAGCTCAATAGAGTATCGTTTCTCTTGAATAATCGATTTCGAAGCAAAGCGTTTCGCCAGACCAAGGTTAAGCACAGAAAATATTAGTGCATCCGTGCCTACCAGTAAAAAAAAGAATTGGAATGCTTTTTAGGATTATTCAGTTTTTATAGAAGATATTTGCGAAGTTATTCAGATTTAATCGGAACGTTTGCTAAGTTGCGCAAAAAAATAAATGTTGAATTTATTTGGACAAATAAGTAACACAAATTTTGATAACTTAAAAGGAGTCTTCGAAAAAAGATATTTGATCCCAAAAGGTGTGTTACGGTAACCACTGTATGTGTAATTATCGCAGAAAGGTCACCTAGTGATGTCTCTGTTCCGAAGATTAAGAGCTACAGAATTCAATTTAGTGACATATGTTGCGGATACAGCTTCTAGCTTAATTAAAAGTGGTGACAGACGAAATGTTCACATGTAAATGACGGGTTGTCATTATTTGCCGGGGTAAAAGGAAATGGGATGAGTGGAAGGAAGGAATTTCAAAACGGTATTTTTATACAAACTAATAAAAGATTAACAAAACGAGAGAAAAGTGTGTACACAGCCAAAGAGGAATAAAAATGCATTCAATTTATTTATCTGTTAGTAAATGTGTGTCCGTCAATGTGTGATACGCGCGCGTGCGTGTGCGTGTGTGTGAGAGAGAGGGAGAGAGCGCAGGTGTGCGTGTGTGCGTGCATAAAAGTTCGGTTGCCCAGAAGATATTATCCCAGCGAGAACACATCCCCTGTTGGTGTTGCTAGCTTCCGCATGTTAGGAGGAAAGAAGAAATGGACAGGAAGATTCTCCCTAGCAGTAACTGACGAACCCGAGCACTGGTCTAAACAATAACCAAAGTCATTATATATATATATATATATATATATATATATATATATATATATATAATAAAAAGACTTAAACACTAATATTCCATGGTCATAATTTATTCCATTGGAATTGTAAATACGATCCAATTCATCAGACCTACAAATTCAAAAAGAAAACAGAAAAAACATCTCCGCGAATAAAAAACAAAATTTAGTGAGAGTGTATGTATGAGAGTGTGGGGCGAATGCTAGAGTGAATGAAAGCCAAAGGGAGGGGTAACAGACGAGAGAAGAATAGGAAGGTCTAAAGATGAAGGGGGGATTAAAATCTAACAGAGAGACGATTTAAAAAGGGGGAGGCAAAGACGGTTCAAGTGAGAAAAATATGCATATTTTCAAAAGTCTGATACACTAAAGATACACCGGAAGAGTGTATCCATTTCTTGGTGACATACACACACAATAGACGATAAAATCTTAAAACTCAGAAGATGAGAGATAGAGAGGAAAAGAAAAAGTGTGGACTATAAAACGAATGGCATTTGATTTTGTTAAAGGAAACTCCATTTCTCATGTTAATGTGTTGTTAAGTTTTACACTTTCATCTCGAATTAAAAGAAAAGATGAAAGAAAATATTGAAGACAATTTTTAAAGTGGGTAGAAACTAACGTCTTATCTATAGGTTGCAAATCTTATATGATCATGTACATAGAAATAAGAAGAAATGTATGAAATAATTGTTCCAAAGTCGGCCAAAAAAAATGCCCGTAGAACCCGTAAAAACGTGATCGGGTTGGTCAACCTCCCCGAACGAGACTCTGCCCTTCGGCGTAGCCTCGTCCGGGTTCCTCTCTGCTCAGAGGCAGAGAGTTCGACCGTCTAGCCGAAAAGATTTCGGGTAGACTCCGTAGTTCGTTGACTTACAGCTGCTTATAAGTAGTTACTACCTATAGTGTAGTCACTCATGGGGTAACAGGTTATTCCATTACATCAACATATTTTTTCACAAACGCTACACTTCCTTTGTTTGCCAAAATTTAGACATATAGAAATTTTATTTCAGTTCTTTTGAGATATTTTAGAATGGAAAACTTACTTAAAGAGAATAGTCGCTAGAAAGGAAAATTGGAAAGGTGAATCAAAGTGGAAGAAAGTTAGGTCGGAGCTGGTAGAAGCTATTCATCATGTTTGAAACAGTGTCCTTTCAACCAGGTAGAGTGTCTAGAAGAGAGCTCAAGTTTCTGTTGCTCTAGTTGTTGTTGAAGACACTTCTTGTCTTGACCAGAGGGGAATTTAGGTTTCTTCCATCTCCAGAATTCTTTCAAGTAAATAGTTGCTAAAATTTAATCAATTATGGTACAAAACCGAAAGTTAGGAGAAGGCAAGATGTTGGCCATTGCTGTCCTGATATTAACTTAACTATCTGACCCAAATATTCTTCATTGTTCCTTTCGCAATAACTTCACATTTACTCAAAAGCAAAATTTCATATCCTCTCGATGAAATTTCTAATACCCATATTCACAGTTCGTGCGTAGAGAAGAATAAAAGGATTCTTTCGACTAATGGGCCAGTAGCAGTAGTGGCATTCTAAATGTCCAGAAACCGGTTCTTTAAAGGCAGGTAATCTTTAGGAACCTATTCTGCTTATTTTCTTTTCAATATGGGGATGGAAACAAATCCTTTTATATACTATCAAAAAGAATTAAACCATTTTGATAATAGAAAACATTAATTTGTTAATATATTTCCAGATTGAAATTCTGTTCTCATCATATTTCTGTTCAGAAATATGATTCTCTTTGACTCTTGTGTCATCAGCTGTTTTATGGTTTCTTAGCCACATTCGAACTGAATCACTGCAGTCCCAAAGATAAAATGGAAGACCTATCGAATTTATGACAAGAAGGTTTGCCACATTTTTAACTTCAAAACAGTAGAGTAGGGCGTGTGTGTCTATTAGAGTTTCACTAGGCGCGCATGCAAGTGTAGCGTAACTAACATTTTATCTAGATCATCAGCTATTAATATATAAAATTATTTAAGGATAATCCAACAACCGGTTTGCTAAGCTTTTATAATTTTAAGAATCAGTTTGCACGAACCGGTAGGATACAACTACTGGCCAGGGCCAGCCATCTTTGTCTTCGAAGCCAAATTTCTGGTGATAATTAATTTTGGCAGGTTTCTGGCATTTTAAAGTGATGTTTCTTGGTACAAGAGATGTTATTGTAGTATTGGGAATAATAAACCCAACAGGGTTATGACAAAAAGGAGCCTATTTACTTTGCCTGTAGAGTCTTAAGTGGCAAAGCAAGAGACAAAAGCCAAGAAATCAAGTGTAACGGAATTCAATAATGGTGCTCTTGTCTTACAAGTTTTAAAAAATGGGTAAGATAGACATGCTTATTTTTCTTTTTACACCCGGTACAGGACCCAAGAATCACTCAAAATACAGGGTTATTGAATGAGGTGTGTGATATGAATGCAAGAGGAAAAAGCATGAAATGAAAATTACCAGGACATGGCGGATAGATAACTATTGACTCTAGACTTGAAGAGCTTAAGAATATAATATTCAGTCTTAGTGTTTGGACTGACCTAATTCCGAAGAGACCAATCTATTATTAGACAAAGAAAAGTCATAAATATCTTATTGAAAAACACGCAATAAATCAATTCGAGTGGTCCGTAAATTTCCTTATATAAACCGGTCACAACGTCAACAAGATAGATCTGTTATAAACCACCTCTTATCTTGCTGCTGCTTCTGATACCAGTGAACTCACAGACACAGGCTCAATAGACAGTGACAAGACTGAGGTCTCTCAAATATTGCGAATTACTGCTAAAATAATTTTCCTGTCAAAAGATCGTCAGCCAGGCTAAATAGAAAGATTGATAATTCTTTACTCCTTATGTAGTTTAAAATTTTAAATTTGCTTTCATTAAACCCATTGTTGGTTATCAACAGATTTTGTTGATTTTCAGCAGTGACAAAGAAATTACCACTGCTGAGAGGATTTCACACTGGAATCTCCGCAGAATTACAACGACCACTGGTTGAAATCACCATAGAATCTGGTCATCACCCAGCTTGCTGATGTCGATATGCAGTAGCCGTGAAGATCAGAAACATTGTCAAATGGCGATGCCAAGAATACTATACTTTTGTTAACATTGGGATAGAGAACGACAGATCAACAAAACGAAATAAGAGAGTGCAATCCTGATGGATTATATCTTGAAGTCAGAATTGACCAATAATGTACGAGAGAGGGGATTATGAAACGAGACTAGTAAATTCGTAAATAAAGTTATTTTCTACGGCTTATCAACCCTTTGTGGGTTATTTAAAGCTGAAACATATTTTTGACTGTATGAATAATTTATTTAATTTTTTTTTTTTTTGCGAATGAATAACATTTTTCCAGACACAAGTTCTACCATATATGGTAAGAGGAAATAGATTCATAAATTTCCTAAGAGTATCTGTGCATAAATTAATGTAACGAATCCGACTGGAATTCGAACTCGGCTCTTCCGAGTTCTCATTCTGAGCCGCTATGCATTACACCACCCACTCATTTTCTCAAATAAATAGCTGAAAAATTGTATTAATGTGTAAATACTATGTCAAAATCAATTAGGTGCAGAAATGTAACTGTGTAGTATAGAAAAACGGAAAATGTGACCTAGATATCAGAACGTATATTAGAATAGCGAAAGATGTCTTTCAGAAATGAAGCAGAGCATTACGGCATTGGAAAATATAGGGTAAATTTGCTTTTTAACGCCCAAACGCCCGCACGCTAAATATCTCTTAAAATTTTCCAAAATTGTCATAATTCCGCGTGTAAATGTACCAAAATAGACCAAAATTTATGCTTACACCACCGGAAGTACCCTGCAGTGAATTAGTGAACATTATAGCAGTAACGGCGGACGAATGGCAACAAGAAGTCCAATTTTTTCTTGATAACTCGAAAACGGTAGGTTTCTTCATAATTTAATTGTTAATTCGAGTTCAGCATGTACATTTACACGGAATTATGACGATATGGGACAATTTTCAGAGATATTGAGCGCGCAGACGTTAAAAAGCAAATTTACCAAATATAGTTATAAAAAACTGATGAATTCTGTAATGGAGAATTGGGTCAACTCGACAAGAGACCCAGAGTTGTTTGCGTGTTGTGAGAGGACATTCTATGTACAGTAGGTGGCACTAACAAAAAAATTGCATATAAACGATACTAAGCAGGTATTAACCAATAGTCAGTGTGGGTCTGGGACTGAGAGAGCTATATAATATCAGCTTTTTCTTAGTCGGGAACAAACACTCTCGATATGCGGACTGTCGGTGAAGTGAAGTGAAGATAAGATTTACTTAGAAAACCAAACAAGACGAATACAAAATCCTATGTGATATCTAATCTTCTATATGGCAGAGAATGCTTACAGATAAGGAAATGATTTGAGGTAACCTAAATGTGACTCTACAGAATGATGCTGAGAACACGTAAGCCATGAGGAAGAATAAGCAAAGCAAGAACAAGGAAATTTATATTTAGAATCAGAAAAGAGATGGTTGAACTTTTTGGAGCACATAATGAGGAAACTGGGCCTACAGAATTTAACACTTACAGCACATATTGAAGGTAAGAGACACAAAAGGGAGACAGCGAATAACCTACTTAACGTGATTGGATGAATGAACAACAGAACATGTAAAAGGTTTTTTTAATATTACTTAAAGCAGTAAGAGATAGAAGGTTGTGGAGAGCCACGGCTGCTGACATCTTGAAAAGACTTGACACATAAAAGAATTTATTAACCTTATTTAAGTGATCAGTATGTCTTTCACCGAGTCATTGTGGCTACTTGACGAGAGTTTGCAGTATGTTCCTGCATACATCACATCTATGCAGACAGGTCAGGACGACGCATAAGAAAGTTATAAATTGATGAAACCAAGACGAAAATGATTGTGGTTACCCTACTGACAGACAACAGTATTCAAGGCTGGTAGGCAACGTAGTAGCAGAAATATGCATAGGTGTCTGCTGTCACTTTTCTGAGAGGAGAGCAAACTAATTCTTTTCCTAGTCAAATAGAAAAAATATCCCTATATCTTACTAACAACCTTCTGCTATTAAATGATCTTATTTTGTGTCCTGCTCTTTCAGGGTGTACATAGTCATGGCTCTCTCCACAGCCTCCCGACTGTTTTTTTGCTCTAAATAATTCTTGCCTGTTACCACCATTTGTTTTTTGTTTACTCTCATTCGTTAAGTAGGTTACTTGTTGTTTATCCTGTTTTTCTTGCCCTGTAAGTGTTAAATTCTCCAGGCTGTATATCCTTTAAACATTAGTTCTCTATTTCTTATTGTTAACAGATTTCTTTGTTCTTCCTATTTCCAAAACTTCTTTGTTTTTCACATGCTCTGTCCATTGTATTATTAGCATTTGTTCATAGAAACTAATCTGTCATTTCAAGTTTATTTGAGGAAACTGTTTAGAATATAGTTACATATCAAACATTAGATTTTACAAAGACCAGCCCTCTTTTCTTTGTTTCTAAGAACATTTTCTGCTCCATTAATACCTTGCTCACTTTCTGAAAGACGTCTTTCGCTGTTTTTACGCACTTTTGGATTTCTGGATCACACTTTCTGTCATCTATTATTGTGTCAATTACTATGCCATCTATATGGCAGTGAATGCTGGACAATCTCCTCACAGATGAAGAGACTTGAAGCAACAGAAATGTGGTTCTGCAGAAGGATGCTGAGAATACCATAGACCAAACATGTGAGCAACGATGAAGTTTTAGAGAAAATAGAAACAACAAGGACACTTATAATTAACATGAGGAAATGACAATTGAAATTTCTAGGGCACATAACGAGGAAAGAGGGCTTGGAAAATTTGATACTCCCAGGACAGATTGAAAACAAGAGGAGTAATGGAAAATAATGCATAACCTATCTGGCGAACTTGAGTGAATGGATGGTGGAACAAGATTTATGAGGGATAATAAAAAAAAAATTATTAAGAGCTACAAGGTGTTGTATTTCATATTTTTGAAATAACAGAAGAAAATAAATAAGGAAGACAAACTTGTAGGTAAGTAATGAAATAGATGGTTTATTACACGAAGGTACAATTAGCAATTGACCTAATGTTAACTCACCTCAACTCTGCTTAACTCCGCTTATTTACATAAATGAACAATTACATTCATTTATGTCCTACAGGGGTCAGCAACCTACGGCCTGTGTGCCACATGTGGCATGCCAAGCAATTTCCAATGGCAGGCAGCCGCAAATGACATCACAACGTCCGAACCAATAACTACTACAATGCAAAGAAGATATTTACCTGTTTGAATTTTAATATATACTAAAGTGTATATACTATATATTACTATATAAAATATATTATAGAACAGGTATATTTACCTTGACTTGCATAAAATACATATGCTGTTGGCACACTGAATGATTTTAAAACACTAAGTTGGCACATAGTTAGCGAAAGGTTGCCAACCCCTGTCTGATATGATAAAAGGACAGAAAATTGTGGAGAGCCATTATTGCCAACACTCTGAAGGGACATGGGACAAAGAAAATGATTTAAATTTCTGCACCTGCTTGATTTTCATGTCCCTGAAACATAACACAAAATCTGGGTTATCTCTTTTGCTGACAACTATGCATTTGGTTTTAAAGTTAGTACCCAGTCTTTTCTTTTTACTTTAAACAATTCTTCTTTTATATGTTATGTCCTTTATGGACATATCCAATCATGACTCTTTACAACTCAATTAGTTTGGATAATAGATCTTTAAGCTTCCTTTTTAAGTCTGCCATCAACACAGTGTCATCTGCATGGGGTAGATGGCTAAGATTATGTTCACTGATAATAAATCCTTTTAAGACTGGGCCCTTTAGCCTTGGTTGGCTCCAAATTCTGAAAACTTGAGAAGTGCTGTTTGGGGATCTCATGGCTTGCTATGTGCACCAGTTCTCTGTATTGACTTCTGAAAAGTGTGGATGGTTCTACACAGGCCTTTCCTATCTATTGTATATATATATATATATATATATATATATATATATATATATATGTGTGTGTGTGTGTGTGTGTGTGTGTGTGTGTGTGTGTGTGTGTGCAAGTATATTGTTATAATAGGAAAGAACCATTAGATTGATGATCCGAAGTTCTTTAGTATTTTTGTTTCTATTTTTAAAAAACAGTGCTCGATACACAAGTAGAACCTAGATTATAATTATTTAAAAAAAAAAATATGATTCTATCGTGACACAGATATTACTATGTTTCAAAACTGGTCAGCAGTATTTAAGTTTAATTCCAATATTAAACCTTAACCACTGTCAAGCATTAAATGAGTAAAACATTCTATACCATTGTTATTCCAAAACAATGCTTGAGGATGAAACTGCCACCCAGTGGTTAAGGTTTAATATTGGAATTAAACTTAAATACTGCTGACCAGTTTCGAAACAGTAATTTCTGTGTCACGATGGAATCATATTTTAAAAAAATAATTATAATATATATATATATATATATATATATATCAGAAAGTAATTTTTCTATATATCCCACACAAGTAAAAAAATACATAGGAAAAAGTTGACAATGTAACTGGAGACTAGAAGAATATTTATTTGGAATAACTTTATCAGTTTCACCGTTCTATGATTTTCAAAAGTTAAATTGAGATGGAGAGATGTGTGGCTATACCATGATCTGTTTCGCATCTGACTTTATGCAGAAAATGGTGTCTCAGATTGCTAAATGTTTAAAATGCAATCTGATTGGTGATTATAATAACATGATCAGGCATAATAATATTTGTGACAAAAATGATGATAAGATTTGTTGTCAAACGTTGGGAGTGTCATAGCTCAGTGAGTGTGGCTAATGACAGAAAAGTGTTAAGTAGTTCAAATGTCAAATGTCAGGGATTAAATTTTATTGGACCTTAGTGGCCATCCCAAAAAGTTCAATGTATAATGTGTATGTGTGGAAACATTAAGGTCCAATAAAATGTAATTCCTGACACTTGTCAATACCAGGTATTCAATTGATTTTTGAGACAAAATATTCTAATTTTCTATTTCAGGACATAATTTTATGCAGCTTAAGATTAAATTTTCAATTGATTTGATTTCTCTGGAGGCTTATCTTTAAAATGTAAATATTAAGTGTTCAAAATTATATTTTAAGATTTCAAAAACTTAAAGGTCAGTTAAGAGTGACTTTAAATTTTCGTAACTTTTTTTTGACAATTCTTTTTTCATAAATAAATACCATCATAAATAAATAAGTATGCAAAATATGTGTCTGTGGGAGGGGACATTATTTTGTATTTTCAACTCCAAATCTGCTCTGTAAAATGGATTTTAGCATACAGTTATAAAATTAATATCCAGTATGATTTGATTTCTGGGAGTTAGCCATAGAGAATTGTCTGGATTAAAATCAATGACAGTAAATCCGCAAATATATTACAATAGGATAATACTAATCTGACCTTTATAAATGTAAATGCATAAACGCAGTGATAAGCATTAGTGTAAAACCTGATTGTGTGATGTATTGGAAACAGATATTGTTTGTTCAACATTCAAAAGCAAGTACATGGTGGCCATTTGAAGAGGAAATAAAGAAAAGCCTCTTATATATATTATTTGATCATTAAAGGTTGAGATTTATTGAACCAATCTTACTATGTATATCAAGTTTCTTGCTAAAATTCTCAGGGTGTAATGTTATTGCTCCTGACCTGGCATCTCAACTTCAGTCACTTTTCCATTTTGGTGTAATATAGCTTCCCTGTACTTTTTCTTTAAATATTTTCATGGCAGTTGTTCTAATGAACTGTAATCTGTAGTATCTTGTCCACATGAATTTAGTTGTAGCACTAGACTGGTAACTATGTCTCATCGTTTTAATGTTGAATTATCTAGATGTAATCATAAGTTCTATGTTAATAGTTTCTTCATTCACCTTTCTCCCCTCTGGAACTCTCTCCCAGTTTATTGCTTCCCTGCCACCTACAATCTTCAAGAGTTTAAATGTAACATCAATCACCATCTGTTTCCTGAATCTTGGTTTTGTATTGGCTTCATCTTCTTTCACTCTCAGTAACCCTGTGCATCACAGTGGCATTAATGCCTTGTTTGCAGAGAAATGATTAAAATAAAAATTATGACCTGGGCCAGATTCTCCTATAAGGCTACAGCCTCGGGCTGTTTATGTTACAATGCTGGCTTATAAAAAATCTGTTATTTTTTACTAGTAAAATAATGGTATTTCTTAAAGAATATTTTTATCGACAAATAAAACATAGCTATTTTAGTTTATGATATGTAGTGAATTACTGCAGAGGGCAAAGAGGCCCAGGGTTGTATGCATTTTTTGCAATACTAGAATAAAATGACTTACCTCCAGGGTGAACACAGACTTGAACGTGTCTCATGTGTAAACTGTCCAAAAAGGAAAAATGGCGGTTTTGCAGGTAACATTTAAAACAGATAAATCCTGGAGTCAGATACTATCTTGGGAGAGTATCTTTTCACATATGTAAATTTTGGCTGTCAATAAGAACATAAAAAAGGGCATAGTGAGGCAACAGGTAGACTAGTAACTGTCTACCTGTATCAATTAGTAGATGTGTTGCGGAGGAATTGACTAAAGAGGAAGTGTTAACAAGCCAGAGAAGAAAGTATACTTTTTGCTGCATTAAAATAATTAGCACTAAGTTTAAGTCAAGCTATATAAATATTGCTAAAATATATCCCAAATAAAAAAAATATATTCAAGGCTGGTGAGGGCAAATTAGAGTGTAGCTCTGTCTGAGGTGGCGGGGGGGTGGGGGGTGGGCATAATTTCTTTAGCCTAGGGGCCCAAAAGATCATAATCTGGCCCTGATGAGGATGGAACTCTGTAACATAAATATGAAGGGATGACAACATTTCTACAAGGTCTGTATCCAAGCATTTTAAATATCTCAAGAAACAGTTTCACCACCTTGATGTAACTTGGTAGTCCATTAGAGATGGTCATCCAATATATGCATGAACACTCTTCCATGCAGTTATTCCATCAGCATTATGAATGTTGCAAGATTACCAACTGGTGCTTCCACAATATTCTCAATGTCATTGCTCAATGTTGAAGATATACATTTTATGAGAGAGGTAGTGTAAATTAACTGACAGAAAACTCATTGAAGTTTCTTCAAACAAGAAAGCATAAGAATTAAACAGTATAATAATTATCAATGTATATTTGTTTATATATTTCCTGTGTATTTCTTTTTATATTTCGTGTTCCCTCTCTAGTGGGAAGGAAAATAAATCAACTTAAGTTAGTAAATTTATGAGTGATTACTTCCTTTAGTCATTTTTATAATCTATACAAATGAAATATTTATCTGCATTTAGACAAAATTAATCCCTGAGCAAAATGAACCATATAATAAATCAGTTCCTTTACTCCTACATTTCTTAGATTGCAGTCTTATTTGTTCAAGCCTTTCATGTGAGGCACTCAGATACCTTTGTCTATTAAGTGACCATCTTGTTTCAACTTAGTCTTGATATAGGCTTTGTTGTCATCATTTTTGTCATTCTGTTGCTAATCTTTTTCTTCCAAGAGATATTTCCATTTCTCTGTTATATTATAGACATAAAATTTTTAATATGAAAAGATATTGAGCAAAAAGCGATTTATATAATACCAGGAGTAATCAATGAATCATAGATACCATTGAACATCTAAATACTATAAAGGGGACAGAATAATTAAAACGTTTCATTGACCTCTATTTTAGCTGCGAATTCACTGCTTTATTGAATCTCAGTACATTATTTCAAGACTTTTTATTTATTGTATCTCACTATTAAAACTTTGTAACAATTGTTGTAATTTGATGGCATGGGTACACTAGTGAATACACAAACAATTTATAATGGTGTAATGGCAGCCTTACCATTAACAAGAAAACGGTGGAAGTGACAAAACAACAAATGGAGATAAGATGTGGTTTTTATTTCCCATGATCTACAAGGCTCAATTGTTTGCTCATTCTGGGGTATCATATATCAGTCATAGGAGAGTGAGAGTTTGTTTAGGTTATAACACAAGGTAGTAATCAAGATAGACATATGGTGAAAATCAACACACATATATAGTCAAGTGAGAAATATTCCACAAATTAACACATTGTAGTAGTCAAGAGTTAATCTCTGCTGTTGCCGTTGTTTTATAGTAAAATTACTAACAATACATTTTATAATCTAAAATAAATTATATTTAAAAAACATACCTTTACTCTGAAAACATAAAATTACATACAAAATATTTACATTTCAGCATTAAATAACCCATAGAGATTTTGATATGCCACCAAACAAAATCAACCAACCAACATGAAATAATTTTTTCATAACATTAGTTCATATAATATCCTACAATTTCTGAAAGCAATCAAACTGTATTCTAAAATATAACTTCAACAAAACTACAACATAAAACACACATATCACCACCTCTAATAATTACATCCACACAAATATGTATATACATAAATGCTGAGTATCATCTACCATGTATTCAATTGTGAAGGCAGAATAACATATATTTTTAATATTTCAAAGCTCCCATGAAAATTAAATTTTGGCATTAAATGACCCATAAGGAGTTGATGTGCCGTTAAACAAATCAATCAATCTAAGGATAAGATGTCAGGCAAATTCAGTCTCTGAGGATATATTTATGAGAACCATCTCTTATTTTAGGGGCTCACCTTGGAATTCAGTTGTTTTTAATGTCATTGATAAGCCAAGTTCAGTGGTTATATTCTAGGATATGTCTTACAAAGGATATATTTTGCCATGATATTTTCCATTGATTTATTTGAGTAGTTACCATTAATGATATTTGGAATCCTATATGTAGTCATTGCAACTTTTCAACATTATAATAAATGAACTTATCAATTGATTTATAAAACACATATCATCAATTGTTTCTGCAATGTGTTGTATGATGAAACTGATATAATTGCAGATGTTGTCTCTGATCTCACAATGCAGTGTCAATGGGGAAACAAGTAATGTGCACAGGGTGTGAGGGCCCCAAGCATCATTATTGGGAAGTCAATCAATTATTACCTTTGAGCGCATTCCTCACTAGAAAAAAGCCTAAGATCTTTTATGTGGTGTATTGTCTTATTAACCAGGATTGAATATTATTTGATAATCCCAGTCACTCCTCCCATCTTGGTCGTGAATTAGTTTTGTGGCGTTCTCATCCAAAGTCCTCTACCTTGTATACCGAATTCTCTGTCTTGATTTTTAGTGCAGGTCTTATATCGATCCCCTTCAGTGCAACGTCATAGGTGTGCACCCTGTTTGTGGGTCAGCACGAGATATTGTCATTGGGAGTCATGTCATACTGCTTCTTAGATGGAGCAATGTATTCTGGCTGAAATCCTTTATGCACTTATATCACAGTGTTCTTCTATTCAGTTTTCTGCACGGATATGTGCAAATATCAGAAACATAAGTGCACAACTCAGAATTTTGTGAAGGTCCTGAATTCCCTGCTGCAGAATGTGGTGTTATTGTATGTGAGGAGTCCAAATGGCAGACTTCACTCATAGAATACAGACTCCAGCTGGTGCATAGTGCTTGATGAGAGAGATGACAGACCACAGTCAGTAAGGGTTAGGTAATGATCATTGCCATAGTCAGCCATGTACATTGAAAACAACCAGAAGTAAAAATTAATCAGCATCTTTTTAAGACTAATTAAGGATATAATGAGGCTTCAAAGAAACAAAAAAACAAGTGTTCTTCAGGCGATCAAATTATAGTATCTGTTCTGACAGCCGGACCATATCTCCAGTAATCAGCAGCAGTTCCATCTAGCATGTCAGCAATAACCAGCTCACGATCAAATGCCGCTCGAGCTATCTCCAGTAGGCTTTCCACTCCAGCCATCCTCCCCAACAGCAACGATAGGTATTAAACTGTCCTTTTCAGGACAATGCACTCCAGTGGCTACAAAACTCTCCTTTTCAGGACATCTCTCTTTAGTGAGAACCAAAACTGTCATCAGGGTAACACTCTTCTTGCCCTTAACATGAGCTTGCAGAGATGCTTTCCTTGTGGACTGTAACATTATTTTTGTTGATGCATCTGTTTGCAGGCCTATATACTATCTAAAACACTAGCCCTCGCCTACTTGAATCTTAGGAGTTGGCTCTGGGCACCACCAAACCTCCACACGTCACTGGCGGAACCTATACATAACATTTCCATTTCCATCTAGAAAAGGCTTTCTGTATGCAAGAAATCTGCTTTGTAAAAGGAATACAGTGGAACCCTGACTTTTACAGGTTTAACTTTAAGTGATACAATAATTTGCAAGTTTCACAGCAATAATTGAATGGGAACTTTTTGAGTTTTAGTTTTGTTGCAAAATCACAGACAACACATCTAGACTAGAAAATCTAATAAAAGCTAAAGCTACTTTAATAAGTCATTAATGTATAAAATACTTAAGCAATTTTAAAGGTTCTTTTCTAGACTACCTTGGCTTGAAAAAAGACAGCAGCTATAAATGAACATTTGTATTTTTATTACAGCTTTAAAAATAGACATTAAAAAAGTATATTTTCACATAATATATTCAGATATATTAAAACAAAAAAAGAAGAGCAGAGAAAAGAAAAAATATTACTCATTGTAAAGTGGTCAATCAAAAAATGAAGATTACATTTAAACATGAAACATAGTGCTAGATGTTAACATTGACCTCAATGTCCACACACATATATATATATATATATATATATATATATATATATATATATATATATATATATATATATATACATATATATGTGTGTGTGTGGTTAAATACAACAGACAATGAATGTCTATTATGTTTGATCATGATCTATTCTAAACTTCATATAGTAGCATTAATTTCAGGTGAAAATAATAAAAATATTGTCTATTTGTCTAATAATTTTTATTAAGCTGGTCCTTGATCTAAGCTTTCAGCTCACATGAGCCATCTTCAGAGTGGTATATGTATACACACACATATATATATGTATATATATATATATATATATATATATATATACATACATACACATATATATATCTATAATTCTCAATATGTGTGTGTGTATATATGTGTGTGGGTGTGTGTGATCGGATGTTGTTTATGCATTTCCACAGTTTTTATCTGATTTTGATGAAATTGTTTTTGTTTGATAGATAATTCTTCAGTGCAAGTACAAATTGTTGGCAACAATGGCTCTCCACTACTTCCTGTCCATTATAACTCTCAGCAACATATAACTATTTACTATCTGTTCTTGGATATATATCTTTCATAAAAACTTTAATAAAAATAAAGACTTTAAATTATTACAATAATATTTATTATTATACAGTACACTTTTCAGGGTCACTCCCCCATTCAAATTTTACCCCCGTCCCATTTGGGGGGGTGCCTCAGTTGCACCCAATTGTTGTTATTAATACTGATTTTCGGGCAGGCTGACTTTAAACTTAAACTGCTTCAACTGAACGGCAAAAATTTCCAGTAATGAAAGACCTGGTCGAATACGGGTTATACTGCTAATACACACACACACACATACATACATATATATATATATATGTATTACAAAGAGTTAATCGTACCTTGAATCAATTAGCAATATTAATGCAATTATTGGCGAAATCCCTTCGCTAATAGACATAATTATAAGCATTATACTACTAATAATCCACTGAATGATGAGATCCTTATGTATAAAATGGATATGGTGTATTTTTTAATTCAGCTCGTACTTTCAAAGACATCACGTCTCCGTCATCAGACTGAATTTTTTCCTTTAGAATCAAAACTGGAAGACAAAATAAATGTGTGGCAGACTGAAAGATGTTTTTAAGAATGATCTATTTATTAACGGTTGTGTAATGTTGGAGCATGCAAGTCGCTTAATTACTTAATTAATATATATATATGTACATATATATATATATATATATATATATATATATATATATATATGTACATATATATGTATATATGTACATATATATACACACACACATACATATACACACACACACACACACACACATATATATTATACATATAACCCCCCACACACACACACACACACACATATATATATATATATATATATATATATCACAAAAACTTAGCTTTGTTAGTCAATGAGTAAGGAAAGGTAGTGGGAGGGAGCAAAAGAAACAAGTTGCCAACTAGGAATTATGAGTACTTTAAAAATTTAGGGGTAACAAAACATACCATGTGACTAATGCAGGTTTATAAAAGTAATTTATGCTGAAAATTTTTACATGAAGAATGATTATTAGTGTATATTTTATTAGATGTGTGTTACATCATCAGCATGGTAAATGTGAGCACTTTACTGTGGTGTAATGTTTAGCAGTCTTGTCTTGCTAGATCAGTTATGACTGAATAGTGAGTTCGTTCCTCACTGGGTGCCCCATACTTTCAGCCTTGTGCCACATCTAAGTTATGCTTAAAAAAATCACATCAGCATAGAAAGTGGTATTGGCATTTGGAGTTCAAATTTTAGCAAACGCCATTGCATTCACTTTCACACAAATACCCTTGGAAAGGTATCCATCTTTTATCCTCTCAATAGCTGTCTGAGCTCTCTACTTGTGGTTGGAAGCCTGTCTAGGAGAAGGCCAATTATGGATTCAAAACTGATTGGGCATTGGATTAGCAACTCTACCCAATAAAAATCTACTTATTAAAGATAGCAATGTTTAGCATGCGAAGTCTGTGGCCCTGCACAACACAGGAACATCTACAGGACTTATCACTACTCTATACTTTATGGTTATTAGCATATGATTTATTCTAATCTATGGATTCATAAAGGGTTTGGTTCAAAATTCCAAGAAGTTTACTGAGTATGATGACAGACACCTGGAGATGGTCAGAGACTGAACTGCTGTGAGTAGATCAACCATGATGAGCATATTGGTCTGAATAATAAAATATGATTTTAATAATGTGGGTGTAACCTTGGTCCAATATATGGACCTTATATTCTCTCTGCAATGTGTGATAGACTGCCAAACTGCTCTCTTGGGTAACTGCTTATATAACTGTCTATTACAAATCTTTCCCATGCTTGAAAACCCAAATGTAAACATAAGATCACATAGTTCTCCCTCCAGCAGCCAAAAATAACCTCAGGTCAACCCACCTGACTTCCCTAGTGAGCTGCAGTGCCCATTCTTGCATCATGCTGCATGATAATACAAAAGTAGAATTTTTCAAAATCCAGTAAAGCATTTGTCAAATTATCTATATTCAGACATACCTATTTTTTAGAATGGTCACTTAATTTTTGGTTTTCATTTATTTTGATTTTGGTTATTTCATTTTGGGCAGATTTTTATTTACAGAGCGAAATTTAATTGTTGACACATCTGTCATGACAGAATAATGGATTAGAAAATATTAAATACAAATTCTCTCTCTCATGTTTCTTTGGGACGTAGGCAATTATAGTTCAGCATGACTTTTATTTGAGTTATGCTACACTAGTCCCCTACATCTTTAATATTGTGTACCCATTTAAAATGTGGTAACTACCATTCGATTGGTATAGGAGGGATAGCAAAGTAATTGTGTAATTATTTTTCTTGCAGTTTTATAGCAATTTTTATTTTACTATAAAATTTAACAAGGACAAGACACCTATTGGCCTAGGCATATATCCGCCCTCTGATTCTTTTATTATTTTGTCTTATTTAACATTAGAGTTTTTCTGAACTGTTATTGTGTAAACTGCTTAATCTGTAAGTTCATTACAGTTTTTATTGATTCTGTGAGAGAAGTTACCATGCTTTAATTTCTTTCTGCAGCCCTCTCACAGCAAAGGGCCACAATTTTTCTCCATTTAGATTAATCATGGGCAAGTCATGGATCCTGGAACCATGTTTCTTTTTCTTACTTCTTCTTTGACTGTAATGTGCCATATCATTTTAGGATGGCTCCATGGTCATTTGTAGCTTTGAGGTATCCAGTTTAGAGCAACTTTTGCTGAATGTCAATTAATTGCAGGATATGCCTGATAAACTGTATCTGTGGAGAAGCACATGAGGGTTTTAGTAATATTTCTCAGAAACTTTGGAATAAAGAAACAGAATCAAAGGTATTAACAAATAATATATGTTTATTTATTTGACTTTGATTGGAGTGAGTCCTTTGTAATTTGGGTTGACAAAAGTTCATTCAGCTGGGTAGTTAATAGTTTATGAGTCAGACTTAGTAGTAGTTGGGAATGTGCTTACTTTGGAAGCATCTTGCAGATGCCAAATTCTGTGTTTTCTCGGGCCCTTGCAAAGGGTAAAAAATGTCTTAAGTAGATGACCGTTTACTTTCTTCATGCGACACCTTTGGCTGGTTTCTTTGGCTGACTCCTCTCTAGTGCTGTTGGCTGTCTCTTTATATACACTTAAGAAAGGCTCTAGATTACTTGGCACAAAGCTTGGTTTCAGCTAACATCAAAAGTCTCTTTGTTCTTTTAATCGGCTAAAATTTAACTTTTTTTATAGCGGAAGTTATGCATGGAGTCTCTCTTATTTTGGTAGATTTTTTAGTCTTCTTCTTCCTCATTTTATATGAAAGTTGCCTTCTCATTAGGTAAGAGAGAAATATTGAGAGAAAAAGAGAGGAGTTTTAAGGAATGCAGATGCTTCTGTTTAATTTGAATATTTTATTTTTATATTTTATTTTTACATTTGGGCTCACCACATATCCGCCAATCTACCACCATTACATTTGTTGCAGAGATGGAAATGGATAACTTGAAAGAGAGAACCTTGTTGTTGTTGTTACTGTTGTGGCAGTTAATTCCTTCTCCACCTTGACAAACATAAATTCATGCAAAATTCAAACAAAAGAGGACATTGGTAAATAAATGTATAATTTATTTACATATATACAAAAATTAGTAACTTCTCTCTGTTGCTGTTGCTAAGGCAACAGGAAGATAGAGTGGTGAAATTAGAAGTAAAATGGACATTGGTGGTGGCTGTCATCATTGTGGTTGTTGGTGTTTCTCTCTCAGCATGTTATGTTGGTGTTGACATCAAGTGCTGGTCTGTTTTGGATCTGCTTGAATTTGAGTAATTTCATACTGTGCCATCTAATCTGTGTGGCTTACTGAGTATTATTGTTTTTCAAGCCTTGTGTATTGTTAAAATGTTTATCATATTGATTAGTTGCTGCTGTACAGCATGTTATTAATGTTTTAATACTAGTTTTGTGGAAGTGCCAATAAAATAAATCTATGTTTAATATTATCAACCATATACTTTTTATTCCTGTGAGTGGTTGTCATAGGGACCCCACACTGGCTTTCCCAGGGCCCCATAATGCTGTTAAGAATGTCTTGACAGTGAATGCTGAACAATCTTGCCCCCACCCATGTAACTTTGATACACTCCCACTCTCTACTACATGTCGATTTCCAAGTTTTCCAACCTGTGGGCCACAAACCCTTGAAGGAAAATTGGGAAGGGCAGCGATTTTTTAAATCACCAAAAATCAGGTAATTATCCAATTTAAATGAAAATTTCAGTACATATTCATTATTTACTTTTATAATGTATACTTTTTTATTTTAAAAATATATGAGAAAATGTTATTCTTTTTGTAATAACCACCAATATTTTCATGACTAAATTTTACTAAACAAAAGGGTTTAAGTTGAAAATTTTACATTTCCGTAAATATTAATCGCCAATGCATCTCTGCTGAAAAAGAGTTTTACAAAGATTCTAACACAATACAAATGGGATTGTCTTAAAAATTGGTTTTACAAACAATATTTCAGTTTTCTGGAAAATTTTTCATGTGTTAAAATCTTTAAACATTTTAATTTTTTAAGTGATCATTTTCTCAGTTTTATCTTTTTAGAAATGTAGAAAAATAGGGACTAGAAATTTTATTTTAATTACTAGCCATGGACTTTAGGTTAGTATTACTATTAGTAAAAAAAAAAAATTCTCCCTAGTGGAGGATCTCGGAATATAAAATAATTTTACCAAGATATATTAACCTCTTGATTGATTTAAAAGAACTCTTCAGAAAGAAGATTACAATTTAAAAAAATAAGCACTAGTGAAATTAACACTTTTCAAAATATGATCCTCATTTTTTTCTCTTTCTCTTAATAATGTCTTTCCCTAATTTATCCAGAAAAGATAAACTTATTTACCAATCTATTTTTATCAATTAAAATATATTTGTTTACCTAATTTCTCAACAAAGAAACTCTCTGTTTTCTATCCCTTGGCCAAATCACCTGCTTGTTATGACAGATCGATTTTCATAATCTTAACCTTTGCAGTGGGTTCATTCTATGTTTCCATTTCTCAATTCTTTTTCACTAAAAAAAATATATCTGTCTATATTTGTGAGATGAGGTATTATGTACACTATTTACATTATTCAGACTATTGTCCTCATCTTTGTTGCCATATTTATCACAACGTTTCTGCCGTTGTACATTCCGGCCTTCTTCAGGTGGTTGGAATGTCGAACTAAAATTCTTCCCCAAATCTGTCTTTGTCCACATACCAGACACTCGATAGATAAGAAAAATAAACTTTAAGAGGGAAGAAATTCAGACGGTTCCATTCTCACCAAAGAAAATGTCTACACACTCTCTCTCTCTATCTTCCAGCTTATATTTCATTATGGCCTTAACCCTTTTCTTTTCCTGCTTAGAATCAATGATTAACCACTTCACCGCCTCAGTGTCACACAGAAACGTGGTTCTATAAAAGAACGCTGAGAACAGACAGAACATATGGACAACAAAAAAGTTTTAGAGAAAATGGAAACAAAAAGGGTACATACATAACATCAGGAAGAGATAGTTGAAATTTCTCAGGTACATAATGATGAAAGAGAGCTTGGAAAATTTGATACAATACAGATTGAAAGCAAGAGGGACAGAGGAAAACAATGCTTACTTTACCTCGTGAGCTTGTGTAAATGGATGGCAGAACAGGGTTTAGAAGATATAACAAAAAGACAAAATATATTAAGAGGTACAACAGACAGGAACCATGATTTCCAACATCTTGAATGGACATGGTTCATAGAAGAAGCCACTTTTGATCATTCCACTGTCTGAAAGCTTATGGTCTTAGCTACCTAGAACAATCACCAGATAAACTGTATATACATGACCAATGCTTATATCTACTAGGCCATTGTCCCATAGAAAAATTTTGTGGTGGGATTTTGTAGTGGAATGTCTGTTATTTATCTAATTTGCTGGAAGTTGTGTAGTGAGTCCTGATAAAAAATAAAATAAAATATAACAATTACATATATATACATATAAACAAAAAATAAAAATAAGGCATTTGTGTTTTTCTTTAAAACCTTTATCTCTTTTTTTCTATCTATCTCTATATTCTTCTCTCTCAACTGACAAGAAGGCAACCCTCAAATAAAAAAGAGGAGGAAGAAGAAAAGACTGAACCTGGCTTCAAAATGGCAGAAGTTTGTAGGACCAGAGTCTACTAATTCACAATTGAAAACTACCAAAAATCAGAGAGGTTCCACACATAAATTCAGCTATATAAAAAATGGAAAATAAAGTAACATCGGAAAATAAAATAATTTTGGCCAATCAAAAAAACTAACAGAAAGAGACTTTTGATGTTAGCCAAAACCAAGGTTTGTGCCAGAGTCTAGGAGCCTGGCCAAAAGGATATAAGCTCACAACTCTGAACCAGATGAGGACAAGAGATCACAAGAGAAACTGGAACAAGAGAAGTGATCATCAGGGAAACCAACCATACGTGATGTGTGAAGAAGTTTAAGAGAGGTCATATGCTAATGATATTTTTTGACCATCTTAGGGTCAAGAAAAATACAGTTGAATGATGCTAACCTATTTCTAAGATAACTACTACTACTACTACTACTACTACTACTACTACTACCAAGTTCTGATTTTTAAACTGTCGAATACTGAGCTGAATCTGACTTTCTCCTAACTGCTAGCAAGATCCGCCTTAAAAACAGACATTTTACTACACTGAATATCAAAGGACTCACTCTAAATCAAATAAATAAAAATATAATATTTATTTTATATCCTTGAATCAGTTTGTTTTACTCATGAAGTTCCGATAAATAATACCAAGAATATCCTGGCACAACTTCTCACATTGGAATCCATTAAAAAATTTGCCCAAGAGAGATAAAGTATATGGACACAGGAAACTATTCGTTATTTGTACTTAAAGTTTGAAAGTGAAACTATGACTCTAAATCTTTTATGCCTGTAAATCTTTGTTGGTTGAGGAGAAAAAGGTTAAATGTGTTAATGATCATCAAATAGCCATCACAAGCCAAACAGGTTAAGTTAATGTAATATGAGAAATTGAATGGAAATAGATTTATGTTTGTGTAACATGAAATCAGAGATCAGTTAATCCGTGTTAACATGTGACTGGTTCTTCATCACCAGCCGGTTGTGTCCTCAAGTAGAAACAAAAAAAAAAATCAAGTGGAGAGGAAAACAAGATGAAATGACAACAGGTATGTTTGCTTACAGTTTTTGTGCTGAAGCAGAAATCTATTAAACCATTGACAGGTTGTCCAAAATGTAGCACTTTGCTTTCTGCTTGTCCAAATGGGAAGGAGAAGAAATTAATTATGTAAATTTCCCCTTTTTTTTCTGCCAAGGGGTCAAGGTGGAAAGAGAAAATGTGAAATTGGAGAAAGCGAGACAGGGATAGGTTAGGCGAAAAAGAGAAATGAGTTTCATTATGGGAGAATGGTTGGAGGAATAAAGGAGTATAAGGAAGGAAGCTCTTAGTGGGGAGGGGCGATGGTTAATGGATATATCACTTGGGTGAAAAAGAGGGGCAAGGAAGAGGAAGAAAGGAAATAGAAGAGTGCAAGTGGTTGTATTATTTCATTTTTTGAGAGGTGGGGATGTTGTCAAGGTTCTGACTTGAAACTTATAACTGCAGAACAAGAGAAAAAACTCAATGGGAAAGGTAATATATATGTATATTTATTTTCATTCCTTTTTTGTTTCCTGTTATTCCTTTTCTTTTCATTTTAATTCCATTTTTACTGTGAAAAAAAAAGGAGGGATTGTTGATTACAGGGACATGGGTGAGTGTTCATAACTCTTTCTTTCATTGCTCTGAAAAAGGTCAGATTAAACTGAATCTAAATAAAATAAGTACAAAATCATTTTTAGCTGATTTTTTATGTAAGGATGCAGAAGTCACTTATCTCCCTTTGATGGGGATAAGTCCCGTGGGTCACATGACAGTCGCTTTGTGATATCACTCCAAACAGTGAGCAAAGCAGCAGTCATTTTTTTTAGTTCGTGGGCAGCAACCAAACGCGGTTACTTTCTTCTAGCCTTGGCCTCAGGCTCAGGCTCAGGCTAAATCTGCCTCCTCCCCCAGCAACTTACATGCATATGGTGCCATTTCCCTTTGGGACATAGATGAATCTGGCCTATTTAAATCTGGAGTCCTAAAAATGCCTTTTCCAGGTCAGGAGTATCTCCCAATTATATGTAACACCTTTCCTTTTTGTTCCTCCTTATACTCTGCCTTAACTGTGTAGATATATGTGATATATAGTTCTCCATGTCAGACATGTGTATATATGTATATATATGGTTTTGTGTATGTTTTAGTATTATAAAAGTCTCTCTGAGAACAAAGTTTTGTTTGTCATCCTTTTTATGTTATTCACTAATTAAATCTTACCTCTTTAAGTCTAGAATTAGGCATTATCTTTCCTGCATATCCCCAAGAACTTCTTGCCATTTCTTACATTAATACAACACCACACAGTAATTATCTACCTTGAGTGGCTCTTGGGCCGTGTATTTGGTGAACATTATTTAAAAAATAAAAATTAAATATACATATAATCCCAAAATATCAGAGATGTCTGTTTTTGGATTGGATTCTGTTCTATTCTATTCTATTCTGTCATTATATTCTGTTCTACTATTCTATTCTCCTATTCTATTCTATCATTCTATTCTGTTCTTCTATTCTCCTATTCTATTCTATCATTCTATTCTATTCTCCTATTCTATTCTATTCTATTCTAGATCAGTTTTCTTACTGGAAATTTCTGGATTATTGTACATTTTGTATCTGTTTTTGGAATAAGTTTTTTAATGGTTTTTATTTAGTTTTTAATGATCCTTATTTTTGTTTCTTTCTTTTTCTCTGGCAGTTTAGACACGCATTCTTTTGATTTTCTGGGAGGTTTTGTTTGCAAAGTTTCATTAATTCTAGTTTTATCTATCTATCTATGATTTCATACATGAGTCTATCAGGATCTGTCTACCCAGGTTTTTTGTTGCTATCTGAGTGTTAGGATTTCAAACATTTAACAACAATAACAACATATCTTTTAAACTAAACAGAAAAAAGGTTATTCCCTGAAGGAAAAAATAGAAGAACATCAGTTGAAATAACATTTATATATTCTTTTCAGAATAAATACAACAACAATAAAACGTTCAATTTTCCTTACAGTGGAGTTTGTTTTATAAAGTAATTAAGCATTCTTAATGTGATGCCAGATATGTGAACAGACTTACTTTATGACGGTCAGCCTAATGTTTCTGTCAGTGCATGGACAAGACCTTAGTCAGCTGCTGGTTATCATATAGTATTGTGTGCATGGGTGTCTGTCTATGCATGTGTAGATCAAACTGGCTTCTGAAATTGTTTTAACCCTGAGAAGCAGTATGCTTCTATTTTTATATCCATAAGTGAGAACCAAAATGTAATTTCACATAGAGGTGTGAACTTTTTGTATACAAGGTTTTCATTAATTAGAGAATAATTTCACACTGGCTCACAAAAATCTTTTTTGTAAATTTTCAGGAGTGGTTATTGTTATTTTCTAAATGGTCAAAAAATAACATGTGGTAGGTCTACAACTACGTCCGTCAAGTATTTTGGCAGTATTTGCTCTTGTAATGATTGTTTATCAAATAAACTTTCTGATAGGATTTTATTGATTGAAAAATATACCCGAATAAGAGAAAGAACAGATGGAGTAAAAATCTACAGTTCATAGAATTTACTTTTTTTAAAAAGTGCTCAATACAAAGTAGAGCAAAATATTATAATAACTTTATTATAATAGATTGCAATAAAAACATTTTACATCACCATACAAAAGCTTTCATGTTTAAGAACATATATAGAATTTAATTCCTATGTGCTTTTAAATATTCTTTTCTATTTATTATATTAATGTGTCTTAATTCCACGAGGGGATCAATCCATCTATTAATTAATAAGAGAAAACCAATCTTCCACTTTAGGTTCAGTAGATATATTAATTGGATTAATATAGATTACTACTTAACCCAAGCCATTAAAAATGTCAACTTATTTTTTAAGTCCTTACACAGAATTTCATCTATGGCAATGATAATGGTGAAATTAGCTGTTTCTCAACAAGGAAATATTTGGCGTTCATTGACCAAACATTTATTGTTGGTTAAAATTTATAAAGTAATTTTCTTCAAACAGTTTTTCAGGAAATTAGACTTCTTGAGTTCACTGTTATAGCTCTTTCTAGTACTGATGGGAGTTTTCTTCCAGGTCTTTATATGTTAAATGGATTTATTGGGAGAAAAGGAGGAAAGAGAACATCAAATCTCTAATCCTGAGTATTTTGAATGGCACAAATGAAAAAACAATGAAAAAAGACTTTTATGCCAAGTGCAATTTGCAGAGAAACATTTATTACAAGGACAAAAATATTTCTCATAAAATACAATTTGTGCTAATTACAATATAGGCCTTGCACAAAATTTCTGTTGTGTTCCTCAAATTATCAATGCAGGTTAGTTCTTTCAAATACAAATCAGTTTTCTCTTAGAAAACTACTGTTTGTTTAAAATAAATATTTTCCTTAACAACAAAGGGATTTGAACATCTTTCTTTTAAAGAAACAGTTCATATAAATCAATTTTTTAGCAACAAAAGAAATTTACTTCAAAATGTTCACAATTCAAAATGGTACTGGCTCAAAGGTTGAAAGTTGAAATTCAAAGGTGAAAGTTCAAAGCAGGGTGAGAATAGGTTGACTTACCTACCTTCTCCGAGTCCTTTTGACAAATGTTTAAATTTTAGGACAAGCATCCTCAAATTTGAGAGAAACTCTGACAAGTCTATGAAAGTCATTTGTATTATGAGAATTTAGAAAATTCTTTTTTTTATTCTATCTTCTTCATCAGTAACAAAAGTAGTCTTTTATCAGCCCAGGTCACTGCATGGTCTATTTCTTTTCTCAGTAGTAGAAAACTTTACACGCAGTGATGGATAAGACCTTTTTGCCTGACGACTACCCTTTGCCCAAGTGACTTAATCCCTTTTCAGCAGAAGCAGCTTTTCACCCATGTGGTCTTCCCGTTTCTGCCTTTACAGTCAACATTTTACTTCTAATATCATAAACATGTGGATCAAAAACAACTTGTAAACCAATTCCTTAGGGAGCCTATAATTTTATCCTGATTGGTTAAAAAATCAAGAGTCACCATCCAATCAAACCATGTCTATTTTCAATTCAAATTTGACTGGCTTTTGAAAGCATCAAAACTGGTTATATCTTGTTATATTCTGTAATTCCACCAACTGAGACCTTCACAGCTGGGCCCAGCCTGTAAAATTTTCGCCACTAATTATTTAAACCATCTGGCTTCATTTTGGAATGGTTTTTATAACATCAATCTGGAGCCTTTTTTTTTTTTCAAATCTTTACACAACAATTTCTGTTCATGTGTTTTTTATATAAATTGTTTAACTTCATTTTGGCAGTTTCATTTTGAAAGAATGTTAGTAACATTCTAATTATCTTAATTAATTCTTAATACAATTCAATATAAACTTTTTTTAATAAAATAGTTTCTATATTAATTTTTACACAAGTTCAATATTTCAATTTTTTCTCATAAAATTTTAATATTGTTGTTTTTATTAAAAATAATTTTTATAGTGTCTTTAAATATATTTTTTGAATTATTATATTAATATGTAGTAATTCAGACCGGAGATCAGTTTATTACTTAACTAGCCAAGGTATCCAGGATTGCCTGGGTGTTCATGGTTGCAATTGGATAACCACACACCCCTGTATACCCCCCCCACCCGCCATCTAAAATGTCTGTCTGCATTCCTGCTTGCATGCATCATCTGTTGGTATACTAAGCTACTCCCCACCCTCATTTTTTATGGTATGTCCTTCACAAGTGTTTGATTGTTCTTAATAAAGGAATTCTATCGATAAAACCTTCTTGTGTGGTTTTTGCTCAGAGTTAAATTGTTTCAATGTTTTAGATATTCAGTAAATTTCCTATGGCCATAATAACTTTCAAATAGTACACCATTGTTCACAAATCTAACAAACAAAAACAGGGATAAAGCATCAGAGCTTGATTCAATTGCAAGTACAAACACATGAATACACCCTTCCTTTTTTGCACCTTTACTGTAAAGCTGGGGTTAATAAGCGGTTCTTTGCAAATTTTCCCCTTTTAACGCTTCAATAATCCTTCTCAAACAATTTTTGCATGAAAGGTTGTTCCAATGCCAATTTAGGATGAAGAAACCTTTGGCTAAATGGCAAAAGTTGATTTTGGCCCTAGTTTGTTGCGGATTTTGTTCATTTAACTGAAATAATGTAAATTTGTGTGTCATATGTAATTTACATGGCAAATTTGAAAAGCATCAGATGAAAAACCAGGGAGTTACAGCTGAAAAATAGGCTTTTTGAACAGTTTTTCATGTTTTTCAATCAGGACTAAAGCCACACTATCATATTTCTTATATGATAGCAAATATTTTGTGACATGCTTGAAGAAAATTGGACAAAAAATGTGGAAGTTATTCAAGTTTTTATTTTAAGTAGTACAAGAAACCCGATTTTTTTCACAGTTTTTTGTAATTTTTTGTGTGAAGTCACAGGAAATCTGTCACGCACTCTACATAAACCTCGTAACGTGAGCTATGTTTTGCATTAAGTACAAAGGACATCAGCTCAATCCAGTAAAAATTTTGTTCGCATGTAACTTTGCCTTGGTTTTTGCAACAGGTCATACCCATATACAGTTTTATTGATTTTTCTGCCAAACCTGGGGTACTGGAGATTGAAAAGTTGGTCTTGACTTATTTTAGTAAATTTGCAACATGTGTGTACAATTTCATCGAAATCAGTTGAGAAATGTGGACGTGCATAAATAGTATACACACAGACAGACAGATGTCTTCTGTTTTTATAGATATAGATAATAACAGAAAACTGACCCCCCTCCCAACTTTATGTCCATTAGAGTCTTACATTGATACTAGTTTACCCAGGCTGTCAAATATGACAGTATATTTTTTAAGTCCTTATTATTTTTGGAAGAATTTCACATTTGAGTTTTTAAATATATTTTTCCAGTTATTATACAAGGTACAGCAGAAATACCTCCCAGAAATGCCTCCCACATAATGGGAAGACTTTAGTGGCAATGGTGTCTTCATTGAGCTGATGTCTTAGCATTATGTGGGAAGTATTTCTACAGGCACCCTGTATTAATGTACTGTAATTCAGAAGAGAGATCATTTTATTACTTACTAACAACAGAAAACCAGTCCCTCATTTTAGGTCCAGTAGAATCATATTAATACTAGTTTACTCAGGTTGTCAAAAATAACAACATTTTTTGTTTAGTTCTTGTTATTAGGTTATCAAATGTGAATCTTTAAATATATAGTATGGTAGATGTTTGGATGAGGTACATTCCTTAGTTCTATAAAGTCAGATCTTCACAGCTAAGACCTGTCATGACATGTTCGTGGGGGCTAAACCATCCCCCTGCCCATCTTTTAGCAACTAGAATTTCCGGCAGACTGGGTTAAGTCTTTCTGCCAGATGATAGCCTTTAGACCAAGTAGCCTAATCTTATCTCAGCAGCAGCAGCAGCAGCAGATGACTGCCATCCTCTTCGAGTGTGATCTACTCCTTTCTCAACAGCCTTTTGCCAATGCGGTCTTCCCCTTTCTGCAGTCAAAATTATCCCTATTATCTCGTAAACACATGCACCAAAAATGACTTTTAAACCAATTCCTTAGGGGGTCTATACTTTTATCCCCATTGGTTAAAAAATCAAGAGTCACCATTCAATCAAAGAACATCCATTTTCAATTCAAATTTGACTGGTTTTTGAAATCATCAACATCTTGTTATATTCTTTAATTCCACCAATGCTAACCAGCACAGCTAGGACCCTCCACAATATCATGTTCATAGTAGCAAACCATCCCCATGCCCGACATGTTCATAGTAGCAAACCATCCCCAAGCCCGACATGTTCGTAGTAGCAAACCATCCCCAAGCCCGACATGTTCTTAGTAACAAACCATCCCCATGCCCGACATGTTCGTAGTAGCAAACCATCCCCATGCCCGACATGGTCGTAGTAGCAAACCATCCCCATGCCCGACATGTTCTTAGTAACAAACCATCCCCATGCCCGACATGTTCGTAGTAGCAAACCATCCCCATGCCCGACATGGTCGTAGTAGCAAACCATCCCCATGCCCGACATGTTCTTAGTAACAAACCATCCCCATGCCCGACATGTTCGTAGTAGCAAACCATCCGCATGCCCGACATGTTCGTAGTAGCAAACCATCCCCATGCCCGACATGTTCTTAGTAACAAACCATCCCCAAGCCCGACATGTTCGTAGTAGCAAACCATCCCCATGCCCGACATGTTCGTAGTAGCAAACCATCCCCATGCCCGACATGTTCATAGTAGCAAACCATCCCCATGCCCGACATGTTCATAGTAACAAACCATCCCCATGCCCGACATGTTCGTAGTAGCAAACCATCCCCATGCCCGACATGTTCATAGTAGCAAACCATCCCCATGCCCGACAGGTTCGTAGTAGCAAACCATCCCCAAGCCCGACATGTTCGTAGTAGCAAACCATCCCCAAGCCCGACATGTTCGTAGTAGCAAACCATCCCCATGCCCGACATGTTCGTAGTAGCAAACCATCCCCATGCCCGACATGTTCGTAGTAGCAAACCATCCCCATGCCCGACATGTTCATAGTAACAAACCATCCCCATGCCCGACATGTTCGTAGTAGCAAACCATCCCCATGCCCGACATGTTCATAGTAGCAAACCATCCCCATGCCCGACATGTTCATAGTAGCAAACCATCCCCATGCCCGACATGTTCGTAGTAGCAAACCATCCCCAAGCCCGACATGTTCATAGTAGCAAACCATCCCCATGCCCGACATGTTCGTAGTAGCAAACCATCCCCATGCCCGACATGTTCATAGTAGCAAACCATCCCCATGCCCGACATGTTTGTAGTAGCAAACCATCCCCAAGCCCGACATGTTCTTAGTAACAAACCATCCCCATGCCCGACATGTTCGTAGTAGCAAACCATCCCCATGCCCGACATGTTCATAGTAGCAAACCATCCCCATGTCCGACATGTTCATAGTAACAAACCATCCCCATGCCCGACATGTTCATTGTAGCAAACCATCCCCATGCCCGACATGTTCGTAGTAGCAAACCATCCCCATGCCCGACATGTTCATTGTAGCAAACCATCCCCATGCCCGACATGGTCGTAGTAGCAAACCATCCCCATGCCCGACATGTTCGTAGTAGCAAACCATCCCCATGCCCGACATGTTCATAGTAGCAAACCATCCCCATGCCCCACATGTTCATAGTAACAAACCATCCCCATGCCCGACATGTTCGTAGTAGCAAACCATCCCCATGCCCGACATGTTCGTAGTAGCAAACCATCCCCATGCCCGACATGTTCATAGTAACAAACCATCCCCATCCCCGACATGTTCGTAGTAGCAAACCATCCCCATGCCCGACATGTTCGTAGTAGCAAACCATCCCCATGCCCGACATGTTCTTAGTAACAAACCATCCCCATGCCCGACATGTTCGTAGTAGCAAACCATCCCCATGCCCGACATGTTCGTAGTAGCAAACCATCTCCATGCCCGACATGTTCATAGTAGCAAACCATCCCCATGCCACACATGTTCATAGTAACAAACCATCCCCATGCCCGACATGTTCGTAGTAGCAAACCATCCCCATGCCCGACATGTTCGTAGTAGCAAACCATCCCCATGCCCGACATGTTCTTAGTAACAAACCACACCCATGCCCGACATGTTCGTAGTAGCAAACCATCCCCATGCCCGACATGGTCGTAGTAGCAAACCATCCCCATGCCCGACATGTTCGTAGTAGCAAACCATCCCCATGCCCGACATGTTCTTAGTAACAAACCATCCCCATGCCCGACATGTTCGTAGTAGCAAACCATCCCCATGCCCGACATGTTCGTAGTAGCAAACCATCCCCATGCCCGACATGTTCATAGTAGCAAACCATCCCCATGCCCCACATGTTCATAGTAACAAACCATCCCCATGCCCGACATGTTCGTAGTAGCAAACCATCCCCATGCCCGACATGTTCGTAGTAGCAAACCATCCCCATGCCCGACATGTTCTTAGTAACAAACCATCCCCATGCCCGACATGTTCGTAGTAGCAAACCATCGCCATGCCCGACATGTTCGTAGTAGCAAACCATCCCCATGCCCGACATGGTCGTAGTAGCAAACCATCCCCATGCCCGACATGGTCGTAGTAGCAAACCATCCCCATGCCCGACATGTTCATTGTAGCAAACCATCCCCATGCCCGACATGGTCGTAGTAGCAAACCATCCCCATGCCCGACATGTTCGTAGTAGCAAACCATCCCCATGCCCGACATGTTCTTAGTAACAAACCATCCCCATGCCCGACATGTTCGTAGTAGGAAACCATCCCCATGCCCGACATGTTCGTAGTAGCAAACCATCCCCATGCCCGACATGTTCATAGTAGCAAACCATCCCCATGCCCCACATGTTCATAGTAACAAACCATCCCCATGCCCGACATGTTCGTAGTAGCAAACCATCCCCATGCCCGACATGTTCGTAGTAGCAAACCATCCCCATGCCCGACATGTTCTTAGTAACAAACCATACCGATGCCCGACATGTTCGTAGTAGCAAACCATCCCCATGCCCGACATGGTCGTAGTAGCAAACCATCCCCATGCCCGACATGTTCATAGTAACAAACCATCCCCATGCCCGACATGGTCGTAGTAGCAAACAATCCCCATGCCCGACATGTTCATAGTAACAAACCATCCCCATGCCCGACATGTTCGTAGTAGCAAACCATCCCCATGCCCGACATGTTCGTAGTAGCAAACCATCCCCATGCCCGACATGTTCGTAGTAGCAAACCATCCCCATGCCCGACATGGTCGTAGTAGCAAACCATCCCCATGCCCGACATGTTCATTGTAGCAAACCATCCCCATGCCCGACATGGTCGTAGTAGCAAACCATCCCCATGCCCGACATGTTCGTAGTAGCAAACCATCCCCATGCCCGACATGTTCTTAGTAACAAACCATCCCCATGCCCGACATGTTCGTAGTAGCAAACCATCCCCATGCCCGACATGGTCGTAGTAGCAAACCATCCCCATGCCCGACATGTTCTTAGTAACAAACCATCCCCATGCCCGACATGTTCGTAGTAGCAAACCATCCGCATGCCCGACATGTTCGTAGTAGCAAACCATCCCCATGCCCGACATGTTCTTAGTAACAAACCATCCCCATGCCCGACATGTTCATAGTAGCAAACCATCCCCATGCCCCACATGTTCATTGTAGCAAACCATCCCCATGCCCGACATGTTCGTAGTAGCAAACCATCCCCATGCCCGACATGTTCTTAGTAACAAACCATCCCCATGCCCGACATGTTCATAGTAGCAAACCATCCCCATGCCCCACATGTTCATTGTAGCAAACCATCCCCATGCCCGACATGTTCGTAGTAGCAAACCATCCCCATGCCCGACATGTTCTTAGTAACAAACCATCCCCATGCCCGACATGTTCATAGTAGCAAACCATCCCCATGCCCCACATGTTCATTGTAGCAAACCATCCCCATGCCCGACATGTTCGTAGTAGCAAACCATCCCCATGCCCGACATGGTCGTAGTAGCAAACCATCCCCATGCCCGACATGTTCATAGTAACAAACCATCCCCATGCCCGACATGTTCGTAGTAGCAAACCATCCCCATGCCCGACATGTTCGTAGTAGCAAACCATCCCCATGCCCGACATGTTCTTAGTAACAAACCATCCCCATGCCCGACATGTTCATAGTAGCAAACCATCCCCATGCCCCACATGTTCATTGTAGCAAACCATCCCCATGCCCGACATGTTCGTAGTAGCAAACCATCCCCATGCCCGACATGTTCGTAGTAGCAAACCATCCCCATGCCCGACATGTTCTTAGTAACAAACCATCCCCATGCCCGACATGTTCATAGTAGCAAACCATCCCCATGCCCGACATGTTCGTAGTAGCAAACCATCCCCATGCCCGACATGTTCATAGTAGCAAACCATCCCCATGCCCCACATGTTCATAGTAACAAACCATCCCCATGCCCGACATGTTCGTAGTAGCAAACCATCCCCATGCCCGACATGTTCGTAGTAACAAACCATCCCCATGCCCGACATGTTCGTAGTAGCAAACCATCCCCATGCCCGACATGTTCTTAGTAGCAAACCATCCCCATGCCCGACATGTTCATAGTAGCAAACCATCCCCATGCCCCACATGTTCATAGTAGCAAACCATCCCCATGCCCGACATGTTCATAGTAACAAACCATCCCCATTCCCGACATGTTCATTTGATAAAGAGAAAGTTTTACTCAGACAGCTTCTTCTCCAGAACCGATACTTTGCAGAACAAACTCTCAAAGAGGATGCTTCCCTAACAACTACAATCTTGGTTTCTTTAAGTCAGGGCGTCAACTGATATCTATCTGACATGTACTGATTATATGCATTTCTCATTTCCCCCTTTCAAAAAGTCTCATTCAGTAACCCTTTATCGTGCCTTGTATTGGATGAATTATGAATAAAAAAAAAATATTTTTCCAATTGTTATTGTTGTTTGCACTTTAATGGTGTTGACTTATTCACCTACTGGTTTTGGAACAGTTCACTATTATTATAACAAAGACACTGGCATCCGGTGTAGCAAATGCAGGGAAGATAACTTTAATGAAGTAAAAATCTACAAAAAATATGTGGCATATATATCACAAAATTTATAATAGTCTTTCTGCTAAGCCTTCTTTTATTTTTCTTTATAATCATGATATGTAGAGTGAGTCAAAAGTAGTGTCTAGATTGTGGGAAGTCATCTATATAATAAATGCCAATGTCAGTGTGTCACTGTGTCACACCTTTTCATCTTTACTCCTAGAGACCGTAGCCCAACATACCATTTTGGAATCAGGCTGACACCATGAGCAAATTAAAAATATTCTGGGCCAGATCCGGACCCACAATCCTGAAATTCTGGATTTTCCAATTGTTTTTAGGAATTTTTTTATGTGATTTTTTGAGACAAATTTTTTTGTATGATAACAATTTTTATAACTTGGAAATAATTTTGGGTATAATTAAAATTAATTGTAAAATCCAGTCACTCATGAAATAAAAATAATTGTTTGTACAGAAAGTAAGGACCTACATACATCAAATTGTCTTTAAATTAAGTAGCAGCAGAAGAATTATCATTGAACTTTTAAAATGTAAGCTTAAATTTTAATGCAATACTTAAATGTAGCAATCAATTTTGAGTTTTTCTGTAGTTTATTGTTGCCTATTGCATCTACTCCTCCCTGCCTATTGTGATAAAGGCCTAATCAAGAGCCCTCCACAGGAGTTAGCATAAATACTGCTTTTAATACAGCTTCTAAGCTAATATTGTTGATATTTGTCTTGCCGATTATTTTTTTTGTTTTATCCGTGTCTTGATGAAAACTTTTGCAAAATGTGAATTGAATGTCACAATCCAATTGAGTGGCCAGCACTCTCCTTTTATTGCCCCCCACCCCAGATTTCTTTCTTTGGGGGCTCATGAAAGATTTTGTCTATTTTGAAAATTTTTATCGTACCATTCAGCAATAGAAAGCTCAAACTACTGCAAATGCAACTGTGTATTGATCATGGGGGAGAGTGTTCTGAATATTGCAAGTAAAACAGCTTGGTACAGTTGCTCAATAATTTCCCACCAATTCAATGTTTAGATTAACATGTCTTTCATTGATTTCTGCCTTCTTGTACACTTTAATACAAATAGCAAATAGAAAAAAATCAACTGACAACCAAAAAATAGAAAGTGGATGCTATTTTTGTTGCACCCTGTCTATATTTGTGGGTAAATGAATCACGATGAAAAAAATATATATATACAAATGCTCCTAAGAATGAAGTACTTCATACTTCAGCTGACATAAGATGATCAAAGCAGGTTTTCATTGACATAATGATTAAAGAAAGCTAAAAATGTAGTATGGCATGTTTGGTTTTTATATACAGGGTGAGTCAAAAGTAGCACCCAGATTCTGGGAAGTCATGTTGTTAATATTTCTCTTACAGATTTTTAATTTTCATGTTTCTTGATGGAAACTTTCCTAGAAAGTGGATTGGATACCATGGTCCCATTGAGTGGCTGTCATGCTCCCCAAACTTCCAGATTTCTTTCTTTGGGATTCATGATAAATATTGTTTATCGAGAAAAGCCTTGTAGCATTCAGAAATTGAAAGCTCAAATCACTGCAAAGTTTGAGGAAATTGATATTGAACTCTGCAAGCATATCTTCTACTCTATGCCTGATCAGCAGCAATTGTGCGTTGATCACAAGAAGAGGGACATTTTGAACATTGCAAGTAAAACTGTTTGGTACAGTCTTTAATAATGTCTTCCTGAATAAATGGTTAGATAAACATATCTTTCATTGTTTTCTACCTTCTTCCACACTGAAATACAAACACGGTAACATATTTATGGTACGATAAATGGGACACATACCATAGTCACCATTTGAGAAGTGGGTTCCATGACACCACTGAACAAATAATTTATAGTCTAATATTCTTTATCAATTAAGCAGTAAGCACTAAATCAGCAGACAACGTTCGACACTGACAGTCTGTCAGTGTCAAATGATGCCAGTGAAAGTTTTTTGTTGACCTTCAAAGTTGAGCGGATGTGATTGGCAAATTTGCAGTTTGATGTGAAAGCAAGGAAGTTGCAGTTTAAGCTTAACTGGCACCTCCCTTCAGTCCTTGATTCCACTTGTCTTCCTGCAGTACTGCTTGGTTGGTTGGTTGGTTGGTTGGTTGGTTGGTTTTGTTTAGCAGTATATCAACCTCTATGGCTTATTTAATACTTAAATCTAAATATTTTGAACGCAATTGTATGCCTTCAACAACAGATAAAATGTATTGTTGGTCATTTTGCTTTAAATATGTATTGTCGGTCATTTTACTATAATGTTTTTTATTATATAAAAATGTATTGCTTGTATTTTTCCTATAAAAATGTATTGTTATACTGTTGTGGTGTCCTTCCTCTAAAGAGTCTATGTTGAACTCTTGTGCCTACTATAAGATAAATAGGAGAGAAGACCTTGGGGAAACAGTTGAATAGATTGAATGCTGGTTAACCAACACACACTCACTAGTAGTGCATTACTCTTCTGTTGTATTTACTGTTTAATATATATCTGTAACACTTGTTTTGTTATTTCCTTAGCCATTTACTTGGTCCCAACATATACTTTATAGTGTTTTGCTTTGTTTGAGGTTTCACTATTTGCCCACAGTTGGGACCCTAACAGGTGCTACCACCTCAGATCAGGATGTAGATGGGAACAACAGCAATTAAGAGGTGGTTTTGTGCTCCTCAAAATCTCCAATCTTCTGATGAGAAGCCTTGCTGCTGGATGCAGTTTATCATCATACCGAGGACTATGCAGCACTAGTATAATAACTTGTGAAAATATGTCTTCTTTGGGTGCCATTATACTTTCAAATTTCTCAATGGAAAATTTAAAAGATTATTAAAAATATATATTATTGTGTTTTACTGATGGAAATGCTAAAAAATGATTTTAGTTATTATAATGTGTTAAAAGATTGTTTTCTTGTGGTGCTATTATATCAAACTAGTAGTACCGAGGAAAGTTTCATGGTTTTACTAATTGAATTGTCTGATGTAAAATAATATTTAATGAATAAATA